>LR738711.1:387718365-387775857 GCA_902687465.1 Secale cereale | reverse complement strand
AGAGGGAGGAGGGTGTGGGGGATCTGGTAACGGGCGGGGGGTCGGGGCCGTTAGTTAGTCTGTTCTTTGCGGTCCGCCAGTCTTTGCCGTCCGGCTTTGTCTCTCTTTGCCGGGCGTTAAGATTTTTCTAAACGGGCGGGGGGTGTGGGCCACTTTGCCCTCTTTGCCCTTTTTGCCGTCAGCCAGCGGACGGCAAAGAATCTCTGTCGTCCGCTGGCTGACGACAAAGAGTCGGCAGATGGCAAAGGCATGTTTTGCCGTCTGCCGTTTCTTTGCCGTTTGCTTTTCGGTAGCTGATGGCAAAGAGCTTCTTTGTCGTTTGCTAGCAGACAACAAAGAGCTGGCAGATGGCAAATTACATGTTCCCAGTTGTGATACTCAAGTATTTCGAAATTACATGGGCCTGGCCCAATAATAAGGTGACGCAACACCTATAATAGCCTCTGGACAAAATTTATGAAGTGGCATCTTGTATATTTTGTCCAAGACTTCACGCACTCATTATGGTGGCTTCAAAGTCCTGAAATAATCACTTGTAACTCCGTTCTTGTTCCCCTTGCGCATCCCATCGTCTCCATGCTTGATCTTGCTCCAATGTTCATCCTTCTTGTCCAAGCTCGGCCCTTCATTTGTAAGCAAGACAAATGTATCCAATTTAGGCAGCATCATATTCTCATGAACATTAAAATTATTACCAAGAAACGAAAGTACCTGGTAATTTAATTGGCGTGCGCGAGCTCCAGTAATTGGTCATGTATATGTATCAGTTGGGGCCATGGGTGTAACTTTGTTAGTGATGTCCTCATCATCCTCCCCTTCTTGAATTGAAGTCGTCCTCGACGGAAGCGCATCTTCCTCACCCAAGTAAGGCTTCAAATCTGCAATGTTAAATGTGGGACTAACCCCAAAATCTACAGACAACTCAAGTTTATATGCATTATCATTTATTTTCTCTGACACCTTAAAAGGACCATCAGCACGTGGCATTAGCTTTGACTTGCACAAATTAGAAAACCTATCCTTACGCAAATGTAACCAAACAAGATCTCCAGGTGCAAAGACAACACACTTTCTACCCTTATCTCCAACAAGTTTATATTTAGCATTCATGCGCTCAATACATTCCTTAGTTAACTCATGCGTTTTTAAGATCAATTCAGCATGTTGTTTAGCATCAAAATTAACCTTCTCCGAAGATGGAAGAGGCAACAAATCAATAGGTGCACGAGGTAGGAAACCATAGACAATTTCAAAAGGGCACATCTTAGTAGTAGAATGCAACGAACGATTATAAGCAGATTCAATATGAGGCAAGCATTCTTCCCACATTTTCTTGTTATTCTTTAAAACAGCCCTAAGCATAGTAGACAAAGTTCTATTGACTACTTCAGTTTGTCCATCAGTTTGGGGGTGACAAGTAGTACTAAAAAGCATGTTAGTCCCCAACTTAGCCCATAAACATCTCCAAAAGTGGCTAACAAATTTGGTATCATGATATGAAACAATAGCATTTGGCACACCATGCAAGCGAATAATTTCACGAAAGAACAAATCAACAACATTAGCAACATCATCGCTTTTATGACATGGTATACAGTGTGCCATTTTCGAGAACCTATCCACGACAACAGATATGCTATCCCTCCCCTTCTATGTTTGAGGCAAACCCAAAACAAAGTCCATAGATATATCTTCCCAAGGAACACTAGGGACAGGCAAAGGCATACATAAACCATGAGGATTGAGTTCTGACTTAGCTTTTTGACATGTAGTGCAGCAAGCAACAAAACGCCCAACATCCCATCTCATCTTTGGCCAAAAGAAATGTGTAGTAAGTACGTCCTTCTTCTTCTTCACGCCAAAGTGTCCAATTAATCCTCCTCCATGCGCCTCCTGCAACAACAAAAGAAGAACAGAGCTAGCTGGAATGCATAGCTTGTTAGCAGGAAACACAAATCCATCATTAACGACGAACTTGTTCCATGTTCTCCCTTCTTTACAATTCTGCAATACATCTTTAAATTCAGCATCATGCACATATTGATATTTGATGGTCTCCAAACCAAATATTTTAAAGGCAAGTTGTGAAAGCATAGTATAACAATGACACAATGCATCAGCAATAACATTTTTTCCCTTCTTGTGTTTAATAACATAAGTGAAAGTCTCTATGAATTGAACACATTTAGCATGTCTATGTTTCACTTTTGCTTGACTTTTAATATGCTTCAAAGATTCATGATCAGAATGTATAACAAATTCTTTGGGCCATAAATAATGTTGCCATGTTTCCAAAGTCTGAACAAGAGCATATAATTCCTTATCATAAGTAGAATAATTCAGACTAGGCCCACGCATTTTTTTAGAAAAGTATGCTGCTAGGCTTCTCGCCCCTCGTTGGTTACCCCAAGTGGAAGGTTAGAGATGCAGTGTAGCAGAAGATTTCCCTTGGCAATACCAAGGATCGATTTCCCTAAGACTCCCAGTTTCAACAAGAAGGTGTCAACTGCTAACGGCGACAGATATTAGCAATCAACGTGGACCTGCACACAGATACAAATAACTTTGCTCCCAACGAGTACAGAGAGGTTGTCAATCCCTCCGGCCTTGTAGTTTACAAAGGATCAAACGCAAGTGATAATAGTGATAGATATTGCAATAGTAAGTAAATAGCAGAAAAGTAAATAGCGGATGTGATCAATGATGGTAATATGGACCAGAGTCTCATGATGTTCACTAGTGATGTCTCTCTCCCAAAAGACGATAAAACTGCTATGTGAGGTAAACGAATTACAGCTGGGCAATTGACAGGACCATGTGCGCAAACCAATGCTGACTACATTGCAAGAAAGGTAGAGGTTCAAAGCATGGGCGGTACGCCAAAGTAAGTAGACCGAAATCCATCAATATCTACTACTAATCATCCACCTTGAGATATCTATCCAGAACATCTCGCTGGTATTAAGTTGCGAGCCCCACCCATAGTGTAAACTCAAAGCAACAGACAACTGCATTAAAAGAACTTTGCGTAAAGCAAACAATCCTTGCACCCGCGGGCACAAGCACCGTTGTTTTCCCCCTTGTGGCAACAGCACATCCCCTAGACTCATGTTTCTGTCACTCAAACTAGTCATCGAGGGGCATGAACCCACAATCAAGCATAACGTTCCCTCTTGGAGTCACTACCTACTACTTGGCCAAAGCAATAAATAACAATGGAGAACATGCAAGAATTACTTACGAACATAAATATAAAAGAGGTGAATCAAATATATTACTCAAACACAATCTGAACATAATCTCATAATCCATCGGATCCCAGCAAACTCATCATAGCAACAACATAAGGATTACATATGTGCCTCGATCATGTAGGGCAGCTCACGAGGACTAATTAGTGAAGCACAAGAACGGGAGGAGAACATCATATAGCTACTGGTCATGGACCCATGGTCCAAGGGAGACTACTCACAACTCATCCGGGAGGCGTCCATGGTGGTGGAGAAGCTCCCGGTGGTGATCCTCCCCTCCGGCAGGGTGCCGGGAAGAGTTCTCCTGGTGCTCCCGATCTTGGAAGCGGCGGCGGCGGCGGAACAGAGATGAGATCGCGAAAAAGAGTTCCCGTCTCGAGGGTTTCAGGAGACGCTTTAAATATATGCCAAAGGGGGGCATCGGAGGAGCCTCAGGGGGCCCAGGCGCCCCCCGGCGCGGCCCAGGGGGGTGGCGCGCCGCCAAGGCGCCTGGAGCCCTGGTGCCCCCCCCCCGGCTGTACTTCGGGCGCAAGGTAGCTTCTGGAACGCTGATTTTTTATATAATTGTTCCGGATTTTTCCTGACAGTTATCGTAATGTGAAAACCTGAAATACAAAAACTGCCGAAAACAGAAACTGGCACTGGGGTGCACTGAGTTAATAGGTTAGTCCAAATATGATCAAAAGTGTATGGAAGTGTATATATATCATAGCAATATCACCCAAAAGAGGCATGGAGCAAGCAGAAATTATAGATACGTTTTGGACGTATCAACATCCCCAAGCTTAATTCCTGCTCGTCCTCGAGTAGGTAAATGATAACAAGAATAATTTCTGTGGTGACATGCTATTAACCATATAGGACTTATTCATAGTCATATGACAAAAGCTTACTGAGATAATGAATTTGTAGTAATTAAGTTACCTCATGAGAAAATCACAAAGAACTGAAAGTTTTACAATATGTTACTGAAACATCAAATAGATTTGCAATGAACATGATGTGCAAATATGATAAAGTGATATCTAGCTTGCCCCCTTTAGTGAAGCAAAACATAAATGCAGGGGCACCTTCAAGGTTTAAGTGATGACTAGACACAATGATTTCAAAATAAACGATATCACAATCATGCAAAAGACAATGCTACTTTGGGACAATGCACATTACACTCAGAATGACAATCATGCTCTCAATAGTTGGTGCTTTGAAGAAAGAAGGTGGAGACTCAACATAAAAGTAAAAGAATGGCCCTTCGCAGAGGGAAGCAGGGATTACTCATGTGCTAGAGCTTTTTATTTTGAAAACAAAGAAACAATTTTGTCAACGGTAGTAGTACTTCATATGTGTTATGCATAAGACATCCTATAAGTTGCAAGCCTCATGCATCGAATACCAATAGTGCTCGCACCTTGTCCTAATTAGCTCGGATTTCCATGGATTGTCATTGCATTACATATGTTTCAACCAAGTGTCACAAAGGGGTACCTCTATGTCACCTGTACAAAGGTCCAAGGAGATAGATCGCATTTGATTTCTCATTTTTGATAGATCTCAACTTGAGGACATCCATACCGGGACAACATAGAAAATAGATAATGGACTCCTCTTTAATGCTTAAGGATATTCTCATAAGAGATTGAGGATTAATGTCCAAGCTGAAACTTCCACCATGATACATGGCTTTGGTTGGCGGCCCAATGTTCTTCTCTAACAATATGAACCATTCAACTCATGGCAAATCACCCTTACTTCAGACAAGACGAACATGCATAGCAACTCACATGATATTCAACAAAAGTGTAACAGTGATGGCGTCCCCAAAAACATGGATACCGCTCAGCAAGCAACTTATAAGAAATAAGATACATAAGCGACATATTCTTTACCACAATAGTTTTTAAGCTACTTTCCCATGAGCTATGTATTGCAAAAACTGAAGGTTTTAAAGGTAGCACATGTAAATTTACTTGGAGTGGCGGTGAAATACCACATATAGGTAGGTATGGTGGACTCATATGGCATAACTGGTTTAAAAGGATGTGGATGCACAAGCAGTCAGTCCGCTTAGTACAGGTGGAGGTTAGCAAAAGACTGGGAGCGACCAACTAAGAGAGCAATGACGGTCATAATCATGCAGAGCGACAAAGCAACATTGAATCAGGCATGGAAGTTATATCGCTACTTAGAAATAAAAGATCATCAAGGCTTGACAGACTTTCTTTACAGTCTTAAATATGCGTGAGCATACGCCAAGTCAATCAAAATAAATTCTTAAAGGAAGATATTACTAAACCATACAACATCATTGGCAAACAAATTATGTTTGTACTCCAATAACACATTGGGGAATCCCCCAGCTATTTGAGACTAACCATAAGAAAACCTGAACTACCAAGCGCCATTATGCACGTAGCATCTTTATCATAGATATATCAACCAATGCAACGGAAGAAAACTCTCTTAATGAGATAAGCATGATAGATAAAGAGAGTTCAAGCAACCAACTAAACAAAAGCTCTTTGAAAAGATAAGCATGAATACTAAGAGCTAAACATGATAGTAGCTATTAAAAGACAAAGAACACACACAGCAAAGATAGACATGAAAATTCTATGTTATGTTCTAGGTAGAAGTGGAGCGTGTTTCTCTCCCACATAAGAAAGCTGAGTTCCGACTCGTTATGAAAAACTAAAAAAGGAAACTAAAAGCAAGACGCTCCAAGCATAGCACATAACACATGAAGTGATTAAAATATAGTGGAATGAAAGACGAACTGATAATGTTGATGGAGAAGGGGATGCACGGGGGCATCCCCAAGCTTAGACGCTTGAGTCTCCTTGAATATTTCTTGGGGGTGCACGGGGGCATCCCCAAGCTTGAGCGCTTGACACTGCTGAATCTTTTTATCATCTTCCCTCGCACACTTGAAAACTCCCTTCATACATAACTCATCATAATCTGATTAGCGAGGTTAGTACCCATAATAAAATAATTGTACCTTGCTGGAAATAAAGATATTCTTGAAGTTATACTGTTTCTCAAGATTGCCAAAAGGTTTATGCATAGAAAAAGCAAGCTCTTGGTTTGCAAAATGAAGGAAAGGCAAAACAGGACAGAATCTGTGAAAAACAGAACAGCAGGTAGTAAATGATTTGTTCGGGGCACTTCTGCAACTCTAATCAAAAAACTCAGAACAGACGCACGAAAGACAATTATATAGAGAACGCTGTAGAAAAAATTCAGACCAAAAAGATGATGTGGTGATTTTATACGAATTTTTCTATCCAAGGACAGAATCTGTTTCCTGGACAGCACCTCACAACTTTTGAACTTTCTAGCAATCAGAGGCTATACTTGGCACAAAATTGAAAAGCAAAGATACAATGATGATGCTACAGTAGTAAACAACATCAAGACACAACAAAAACAAAATAAATTTATTCATTGGGCTGCCTCCCAAAAGCGCTTTCTTTTATGCCTTTAAGCTAGGCATAATGCATAGAGGAATCAATAACCATCGTAATAATCGGGGCTATAAATTGCTTCAAATGGTTCCTCAACAAGTTCATTCTTGTTCCTTCTAGGAAAGGGGTACACACCTTTTGCCTTTTCGCGCAAGCGGATTTGTCCCTTACCTATATCAATGAAGCCTTTAACTACTCGGAGGAAGTCCCTTCCAAGCACTATATTTCCTTGGTTTGGCTCCATGATGAAGAAATCAATCATTGCAATCCCTTTAAGGAATTTAACTGGCACGTCTTTTATTCTTCCCAGGAGTTCAGAAATATCTCCATTAGTGTGTTCATGATAAGATGGTAATCTATCCATGTTAAATTTTAAAGAATCATGAACAATTTTTGGCATAGTAGAAACCATAGATCCAATATCACAATAAGCAAGGAAGTCTTGATTAGAGATGCTAATCCTAACAAAAGGCTCCCAATCATTGTCTATTTCCAAAATGTCTTTCTTATTGGGTTTAGGTTTCTCTACCTTCATCAAGTCTAGAGCATCCATTCTCCTTTCAATAGTAGCAAGTCTATCTATGACAGTATCAAAGTTATGATCATAAACAAAGTAACTAGATAGACCATGTATAATTTCAAGAGCTCTAGCTTCATCACACTCTAGGAAATCTCCCTCGGCTATAATATCAAGAGAGTGTTTACACCATTTAAAAAGACCATGGTAAAAATTTCTAAGCACAATTTTTATAGGTATCCAAGGCATAATTCTCCTATGTGCATCAGAAATTCTGTCCCATGCCTTCTTCATATTTTCTCCATCCCTTTGATGGAAATCTAGAACTTCTGATTCCCTCAAAGCACCAAATCATAACATGTTTGGCTAAACAGAAAGGACTACTAACAGAAAGGTAAATAATTTTTTTGTGATTTTTGATAAAAGATACTAAAGCAAAACTGAAAGGTAAACTAACAAGACTAAAAGCAAAGGGAAGAGATAGCGTGCAACTCCCCTATCCTGAAGAGTGGAGTCCCCAGCAACGGCGCCAGAAATTGCTTTGCTAGGCTTCTCGCCCCTCGTTGGTTACCCCAAGTGGAAGGTTAGAGATGAAGTGTAGCAGAAGATTTCCCTTGGCAATACCAAGGATCGATTTCCCTGAGACTCCCAGTTTCAACAAGAAGGTGTCAACTGCTAACGGCGCCAGATATTAGCAATCAACGTGGACATGCACACAGATACAAATAACTTTGCTCCCAACGAGTACAGAGAGGTTGTCAATCCCTCCGGCCTTGTAGTTTACAAAGGATCAAACACAAGTGATAATAGTGATAGATATTGCAATAGTAAGTAAATAGAGGAAAAGTAAATAGCGGATGTGATCAATGATGGTAATATGGACCGGAGTCTCATGATGTTCACTAGTGATGTCTCTCTCCCAAAAGACGATAAAACTGCTATGTGAGGTAAACGAATTACAGCTGGGCAATTGACAGGACCATGTGCGCAAACCAATGCTGACTACATTGCAAGAAAGGTAGAGGTTCAAAGCATGGGCGGTACGCCAAAGTAAGTAGACCGAAATCCATCAATATCTACTACTAATCATCCACCTTGAGATATTTATCCAGAACATCTCGCTGGTATTAAGTTGCGAGCCCCACCCATAGTGTAAACTCAAAGCAACAGACAACTGCATTAAAAGAACTTTGCGTAAAGTAAACAATCCTTGCACCCGTGGGCACAAGGACCGTTGTTTTCCCCCTTGTGGCAACAGCACATCCCCTAGACTCATGTTTCTGCCACTCAAACTAGTCATCGAGGGGCATGAACCCACAATCAAGCATAACGTTCCCTCTTGGATTCACTACCTACTACTTGGCCAAAGCAATAAATAACAACGGAGAACATGCAAGAATTACTTACGAACATAAATATAAAAGAGGTGAATCAAATATATTACTCATACACAATCTGAACATAATCTCATAATCCATCGGATCCCAGCAAACTCATCATAGCAACAACATAAGGATTACATAAGTGCCTCGATCATGTAGGGCAGCTCACGAGGACTAATTAGTGAAGCACAAGAACGGGAGGAGAACATCACATAGCTACTGGTCATGGACCCATGGTCCAAGGGAGACTACTCACAACTCATCCGGGAGGCGTCCATGGTGGTGGAGAAGCTCCCGGTGGTGATCCTCCCCTCCGGCAGGGTGCCGGGAAGAGTTCTCCTGGTGCTCCCGATCTTGGAAGCGGCGGCGGCGGCGGAACAGAGATGAGATCGCGAAAAAGAGTTCCCGTCTCGAGGGTTTCGAGAGACGCTTTAAATATATGCCAAAGGGGGCATCGGAGGAGCCTCGGGGGGCCCAGGCGCCCCCCCGGCGCGGCCCAGCGGGGGGGGCGCGCCGCCAGGGCGCCTGGAGCCCTGGTGCCCCCCCCCCCCGGCTGTACTTCGGGCGCAAGGTAACCTCTGGAACGCTGATTTTTTATATAATTTTTCTGGATTTTTCCTGACAGTTCTCGTAATGTGAAAACCTGAAATACAAAAACAGCCGAAAACAGAAACTGGCACTGGGGTGCACTGAGTTAATAGGTTAGTCCAAATATGATCAAAAGTGTATGGACGTGTATAAATATCATAGCAATATCACCCAAAAGAGGCATGGAGCAAGCAGAAATTATAGATACGTTTTGGACGTATCATATGCAACAAGTTTACCATCTTGTAATAGCACACCTACTAACCAAATTTCCACTAGCATCACATTCAAGCTCAAATGTCTTATTAAAATTAGAAAGTTGGAATAACGGAGCATGTGTCGACTTATCTTTCAATACCGTGAATGCTTCTTCCTGTGCAGTACCCCAAACAAAAGGCACATCCTTCTTTGTAAGCTCATTGAGAGGTGCAGCAATGGTGCTGAAATCTCTCACAAAACGCCTATATAATCCAGCAAGGCCAAGGAAACTCCTCACGTGTGTGACCGTTTTGGGCTGCGGTCAACTCTCAATAGCTTCAATCTTGGCTTTATCAACCTCAATTCCCAGTGGAGTAACAACATATCCAAGAAAAGATACTCGGTCGATGCAAAAGGTGCACTTTCCAAGATTACCAAACAAACGTGCATCACGTAGAGCAATAAAAACAACACGTAATTGTTCCAAATGTTCCTCCAAAGATCTGATGTAAATCAATATATCATCAAAGTAAACTACTAGAAATCGTCCAATGAAAGCACGTAAAACTTAATTCATTAATCTCATGAAAGTACTAGGTGCATTAGTTAACCCAAAAGGCATGACTAACCACTCATATAATCCAAACTTAGTTTCAAATGTTGTTTTCCATTCATCTCCCAATTTCATACGAATTTGATGGTATCCACTACGCAAATCAACTTTGGAGAATATAGTAGAGCCACTCCATTCATCAAGCATATCATCTAGCCTAGGAATAGGATGACGACAACGAATAGTAATATTAATAATGCCTGTACAATCAACACACATACGCGATGTACCATCCTTTTTTGGCACTAGAATAATAGGAACATCACAAGGGCTAAGGGATTCGCGTATATAACCTTTGTCGAGTAGCTCCTGTACTTGACGCATAATCTCCTTCATCTCCTCTGGATTGGTACGGTATGGTGCGCGGTTGGGTAGTGATGCACCCGGAATTAAGTCAATCTGATGCTCAATCCCTCGAATAGGTGCTAATCCCGGTGGCACGTCTTGTGCAAAGACGTGCGTGAACTCCTGCAAAATGTTAGTGACAGCAGGAGGCAAATAGGAAGGCACGTCCTCGAATGAAAATAATGCCTCTTTGCCCACAAAAGCATGGCAAACAGATTTGCTGAAATCTAGATCATCAATATCAGATTTGGTGGCAATTAAACAAGCACTTTTTAATTTAATTTCAGATGCAACATGAGATGATGGTGTGTTATTAGGCTTCATTTGTTTCTCAAATTCTTTTGCCACAATCTGATTTTCACTCTTATTTTGATCATATTTCGCTTTGTTAGCTCTATTAATATCATCTTTCAAAATGGAATCAGGAGACATAGGAAGCAAAGTAATACGTTTATCCTTATGAACAAGAGTATACAGATTGTTTCTACCATGGTGTACAGAATTTTTATCAAATTGCCATGGTCTACCAAGTAATAAGGAACATGCTTGCATGGGTACCACATCAGAATCAACATAATCAGCATATGTAGAAATACTAAAATGCACACGAACAGTACGTGTTACCTTAACCTTGCCACTGTTGTTGAACCATTGGATGTAGTAAGGATGTGGATGTGGTCTTGTGGTGAGAGATAGCTTCTCCACCATCTCCATGCTAGCCAAGTTGTTGCAGCTCCCTCCATCTATGATGATGTGAACAGAACATTCCATCACAACTCCTTGTGTATGGCACAAATTATGCCTCTGATTTTGCTCCGCTTGTGAGACCTGCACACTCAAAACATGTTGGGCAAATAAACATTCATACCTGTCAGCATCTTCAGGAGCCATGTATTGCGTCTCATTTTCAAAATCATCTCCACCGTGTTCTTCACGTGTAATAAGAGCCAAAGTCTACTCATCATAGTCACTAGCAGACTCATAACCTCCTTCCTCGGTAGCAATCATGACACGCTGAGATGGGCATTTGCTCGCATAGTGACCACGACCAGTGCAACGACGACATATAACATCATGTGTTGGCCCTGTGGGTGCCATGGATTAAGAAGAGCTCTGCGCAGGACCGGAAGGTGTACTCTTGGCTGATGGTGGTGGTGCCTGTTTTCCTTTATCACAACTAGAAGTGACGGATGAAGTAGGCGGTGGTGCAGCCAGACGTGTCAAAGTAGAGGATGCACGCGGTGTCCATGATGAAGGTCGACCTGCAGAAAAATTAGTTCGCGCCAAGGCCTATCGATCATGCACTTAACATTTAGCTTTGCAAGCAAGATGAAATAAACGAGTGATATTATTATACTCCTTATACTCTAGAATTGTCTGAATCTCTCTATTTAAGCCACCCATAAAACGTGCAAGCATAGCCTCATTATCCTCAACAATACCACATCTAATGAGGCCAGTTTGTAATTCCTGATAATATTCCTCTACAGATTTTTTTTCCTTGTCTTAAACGCTGCAATTTTAGAAGCAATTCACGTTGATAATATAGTGGAACCCAACGAGTACGCATAGCAGTTTTCAAAGCAGCCCAAGTAGTTGGAATATTATTCGGATATAATCTACGATATTCAGACCACCATACACAAGCAAAACTAGTGAAAGCACAAAGAGCAGCAGCAACTCGTCTCTCCTCAGGATATTCTAAACATGTAAAACATTGTTCGGTTTCTAACTCCCAAGTAAGATATATATCAGGAACATACCTACCCTCAAATGGTAGAATATTCAATTTTAGTTTAGGGAGATGGTCATGATCTCGTACCTGAGGGTGTGGTGCAGCCCTACCACTGCGATTATTTGCATGTGGACGACCTGGTTGTTGTGGTGCCGGTATGATGTAGGGTGGAGACCCTAAGGCCGATCTTTCATGAAATGGAGGGAATCCTAGGAAGAACACTATGAACTCAGGGAAGAACGGAGAGAAATCACAAGGGAAAACACTCA
This sequence comes from Secale cereale, assembly GCA_902687465.1. Taxonomy (NCBI): domain Eukaryota; kingdom Viridiplantae; phylum Streptophyta; class Magnoliopsida; order Poales; family Poaceae; genus Secale; species Secale cereale. The sequence continues at coordinate 387,763,495 of LR738711.1, read as the reverse complement.
AGAACAAGTCCAATCACACATCCACTAGACTAACAACACATAGATCCACAAGGTACATGAACAACAAAGGGAAAGATACATGGTAGAGTTCATCTCCAAGAGGAGGTCTTAATGATATCCCGGAGGATCTTCCTGTTAGGGGGCTTGAGTCCCGTAGGATCTTCTCACATGCTCACATGGAAGTCTTGAACTCCATGGGATTGGTAGTCTCTCTCTATCAAGAGTAGAGTGGTACAAGGAGCAAAGCTCTCTATCAAATGAGCTATCACTTTGCTAACCCTAGAAAAGAGGAGCGGGAAGATTATATATAGTCTAGAGGCAAGTAGAGGGGTACATGGGCTGGAGGCCCAAGACTTTGCACCAAGGTAGGGGCCGGATGTCCGGTGGTCGGGCCGGATGTCCGGGCTTCAGGCCGGATGTCCGGGGTAGCAGGGGCCAGCTTCGGTGCTGTTCTATGAAGGAGGCCGGATTTCCGGGGGGTGATGCCGGATGTTCGGGGGTTGCCGAGGCGCCGAATGTCCGGGCACACGGGCCAGATGTCTAGCCGCTGAAGCTTGTTCGGTCGTCTGTGGGTGCAGCTTTTGTGCGGCTGCACAGGCGCTGGATGTCCGACCGCTGAAGCTTCTACAGCTCCATCTTCTTCCGTCGTCTCTTCCAAGCTTCCCTCACGGATGGTGTAGTTGTACCTTGGCGCTTGCACTCCTCCTCGTCATCTGTGAAGCTCCGACAATACTTATGCATGCACATGAGTGGAGTGTCAAGTAGTATACCATCCTCGAAGGGGTCAAGTGAACACGTGTAAAGGAGATGATTCACCGTTATGTATGAGAAGTAGAGGTCGCACGTGTCACTTGCCAAACGGACTCATGACATGGTGATATCCTTAGGATGCTCTGCATCATCCTCTCGCCCTTGGAAAAGATCCAACCTCGGATCAAAAACCAAATCACCATGGGAAGGAGATGGCGTCACCGCGTCGTAGTGGACGATCACCAAATACTCATTATCTTGAAGCTCCAAATGCGCACTCTCCAATGTCACACCGTCTAGTGATTCCTTCAAAAGGAGCAAGGATAAAAAACACTTGGAAAAACAAATGTGTTTAGCATTTGTGCAAAACAAAGCATGCAAGAGGAGATTCATCCAACAAGTGTTGTCATCAAGCATAGCATAGGGTGTGACCAAGGACTGTGGCATAGCATGTAAGCACAAGAAAAGATATCATGGGGCCAAGTATGCAATTGGGAGGGAGTGATGCAAATATGTGTGACAAGAGAATAAGCATCTAGCTCATGGTCATAGAAAGCATGCATAAAGCACTCAATGAAAGGTCTATGGTAGGCATATCAATCGTTCACAGCACCAAATAAAATGAAGTGTCTAAACACATGAGTCAAGTGCAAGACAATCCAAGCATAACATGCATAGGGTGTAGTGAAAATCGTTTGGCACTCAACGCAATAGAAAGAGTAATTGTTCAACATGTGTGAGGCAATCAAGTTAAGCATGTGACAAGCAATGGAACACGAAATATGTGAAGATATGACATTGTTGCAACCAAGCATATGATAGGGGCAAGTAATCTACAGGTCGGATGCAACACACAGGGCATATATATCACGATGCATGGAGATGTGAAAATGGCAAGTCCAAGCGAGATCTCTACCATGTGTGCAATCAAGGGGTCCAAGATGACAAATAAGTCTCATGGTGCAAGCAACACAAGTAGTGTGAGCCACAATATCCATGCTCATGGTTTTGGGTTTCTCGAAAGAGAAGGATATCACCTTGATAGCGTGTCCTTGTGCGTTCTTCACAATACCGAGGCAGAAGCAAGTGCGATGTAGAAGCGTCGTGGTAGAAGGTGGTTCGTTCTCAAGAGCTCGAATGGTCAACTCACGTGAAGTGGAAGTCGACACGAAGTCCAAGAATCCTACACATGCACACAACACAAAGAACATATGTGCATGGTAGATAAACACATCATCCATCATGATGGTTCTCTTCTCTTGCACATAACCATTAGAAGCAAAAGTGCATGAATAATATGATGCAGCAATGGTTATATTCAAGGCACTAGGCATATGGTGCAAACAGGGAAAACAAACATGCTTCACAAGAACTATGTCAAAATCTCCAAATAAATGTGAGAATGCTATGGGGGCAATCTCATTAGCAAGAATAGAATCATGGTTGCACTCAATACATGGAAACTCATATAGCTTGAGAGAGGCAACATGTGGAGATATATGACAAGAAGCAATAGCAATCAAGTGCAAAGCATGCAATGGTTCTCATCAACCGCATGAAATGAGCAAGTATCAATCATTGGTTATGCAACATAGTCAAGAATAGAAATCATGTCATGCAAACTAGTGGCGCGAAGATGCAACACACTATATGACATCATGGCAATCATGTCATGTGAGTAAATAGTGGATATAGGCAATGCACATGACATATCGCAAGAACAATCACAAATCAAGATCAAAGAATCATAATAGGCATGGCGTACAAAAGAATCATGGCAATAACAAGCAATATCTCCGCCAAGCTTGCAAATACACATACAAGTAGTAGAATCATGGATCATGTGAAATGCGAAGCATGGGTCACAAATGCATGGGAAAGGCAAAGTAATGGGCATATCATGCAATGTGAACATGGTAATATGGGAAAATGATACATAACGGTCAATAAGCCATAACCATGTGAGGGCCATGTAGAAGAAATGCGCGAAGTCTTTGCGCGAAGGGAGCAGTGGGAAAGATAATCCACGGAATCCCAAGTCATCGTTGCTCCCTAGAGCTCATTTCGTCAACTCGTGCTCTTGCGAGGTTCACGAGTATGCATGGGTACCTACACAAAAGAGACACAAACCAAAGAAATTGTGCATGTGGTAAATGTACACATCATCCATCATGATGTGTATGTGCATGTGTGAATAAGCACAAGATAAGGATCGCTCAAAGAAATTTGAGGCACGATGGAGAAATATGTCATCCATCATGAAAGAATAGTTGTTATGTATAACATGATGGGGACACAAATTATAGCAAGTATGTGGCACAACAATAGCATTTTCATTCATGGGGAACATATTGTGCACACAAACATGGGAATCATGCAATGGATGGGTTGGATCAAAATCTCCTAAAATGTATGAGGAAACTATGGGCTTCTCATCATGAGCAATAGTGGAAGTATAATATGAAGAAGTGGGACAACATCCAAAACAATGCATGTCCGAAGCTAGGTAATCATGGCATGGCATATGATGGATATGATGCAAAGGAAGCATGTCAATATCATTACAAGAAAAATAAATGCCAATAACCATGGGCTTGTCAACTATGCCATAGGTGCAAATTGGGTTCATTTTAATGGCATATGCATAGTCAGTATGAAGAGATTGCAAATGTGACATATTGTTGATCTCATGCATAGCATATGACAAGTCAAGCGGATTGACGAAGATGATGTGACGAAGATAATTATCACAAGAATTCCTATGCAACATGGCATCGCAACTAATAGACTCCTCATGGCAATCATCAAACTCATCATAAATGGGTAAATCATCTGTCACAACCCTAGAATTCTACTTGTAGCTAGTTGCACTTGAGTGATCATGCATCATGTTTAATTTTTGGTAAAGTTGAAATGGGGATTGGTCAAACCCTAGCACCAGAAAGAATTCAAATAGGTTCAACTAAAATCTTTTTCAATGATTTGAAAATGCCCTTTAAAAATGTTCATCATTTCTGGATCAAGGTGGAAGCATCTACCAAAAATGGTTCACATTTTTGCAGGACATATTTAGATTTTGAATTAATTGAAACATATTTGAATTGGAGCTATTTAAATGCTATATATATTTTAGATGCTCCAAAAATGTTGGAAATTGTCAAGAGTCACTGGAATAACTCAAGAGGCACCCATAATTATTTCCAGGATTATATAAAATAGTTTAGTATTTAATTTAAACCAGAACAGAAAATAGAAAATAGAAATAGAAAAGGAAGAGAGAGAGAGAGAGAGAGAATGACTCACCTGGGCTAACTTACCCACCCGGCCCAGCTCCTCTGCGGCCCAGATGGACCAGCCAACAACCGCCTTCGTCCTCCTGGCGCTAGTCGGCCAGGCGTGTGGCCGGCGCGCGCGCACGGCCGTGCCACCACGCCACCTGCGTGCCTGCCTCCCCAAGCAACGTTGACGCCGCTTCGCCTCCCCCGCTGCTGTCTGGATCGGGCCGACGTCCTCACTTCTCGCTGTCTCTCTCCCTCGCCCTCTCCCCACCATGGCCGACGCTGCCGTTCGCTCGCCGCCGTCGCCCGCGTAGCCACCACCTTCCCCTCGTCTCCCCGACGTGTCGCCGAGCACCACCGTCATCCACTTCATCTTCTACACCAAGCCACGCACCACCAGGAGCCATGTAGCCCCGCCATCGAGCTCAACTACTCCGCCTCTGCAACGAGATCGCCGGCAACCTCTCTTCGTCACCAGCCCCTCCCCGAGTACGCCGAGGCCTCCGGTCAACTTGTTGTGAGCTGCTGCGTCTTTCCCCCTCTTCCCCGAGCTCGTTCCTATCCTGTAGCCTCCGTTTCCTTCATGCCCGAAGCATGCCACCTCACGAGCTCGTCGTCGTTGATGCTCCGGCAACCAATTGCTTCCGTGCATGTGCACGTTGGCTTCGTGAGCGCACGTAGAACCCGTAGGTACTAACCGTTGCTCCTCATGTACACCGTTTCGTCATTTTCATCGGCGCCCGAACTCCGGCCACCACCACGAGCTCTGTTCCGGCGAGCTCTCGTGCCCCCACGGCCACCCACCTGCTCCTCTAGATGCAGGAGAGCACGGGTTGCGCCCGTGTGGTCTCCGTGAGTCCAGCCGCCGCCTATAGCTCAAGTCCAGCGAGTTGCTGCCACAGATTTGGTCGCTGCCGGCCGAACTCCAGCGACAACTGACGTGGCACCATCAGTAGGATTAACCCCCCTTACTTAGCAACCTCACCGCCACTTGCAGTGGGCCCTACTGCTGGGTCAAACCTAGCCAGCGCGGGTTTTGACCAGGATTAGCTATAGGGTCATTGACCAATGGGCCCCACTGGCCAGGTTTGACTCTGGTCAACCCTGTTGACTTGTTGACGCTGTGCTGATGCGGTGCTAACGTCATAGCTATTTCTGGTTTTTGAATAAGTCTTAAATGATTTATAAATTCTAGAATTTTGTCTAAACTTTGAAAAATCATATAAATTCAACCATAGCTCAAAATGAAATAAGTTATATATGAAACAATATCAGAAAAATATGAAGAATCGGTTTATGGCATTTTCATGCATGTTTGAACAACCTACAACCACTGTATATGAGAGTTTGAATAAATGGCATTTAAAATGTCTTATGAGGAATTTGAATATGAACCTTTGGATCAAATCAACTTCAATTAAATTGTTGCTAGCTGCATTAGCTCAAATCACAGCATATTGCCATGTCATTATCATGCATCATAATTGTTGCATTGCATTGATTCTGTTCTTCCTTGTTTGTCGGTATTTGTCCCCTCTCAGTAGACGTGGTTCCGACGATGAGATCGATGACACCGATGAAGAACTATACTATCTTCAGAAGCGCCAGGCAAGCAAAACCCCATTGAGCATTCCGATACAATCCCACTCTCTCTTGCTTGCTCTCTTTTACTGCATTAGGACAACAACGATTCAACTGTTACATGCTGCGGTAGTTTAACACCTTTCCTCTGCATGACCTGTCATTGCCACAGTAAATAGATAAAACCCACTAGCATGAGTAGGAGTTGTTTGAGACCTGATGTGCCTACTCATTCATGCTTGTTGTCATGTCTGCTACTGCTTAGAGTTGAGTTAGGTCTGATTCATCGGGGATGAATTGGAACGTGGTGAACATGTCCTACTGTTTGTGAACACGATTTGGTAAAAGTAGCGGTGAGAGGCCATGTAGGAGTACATGGTGTATTGTCTCATTGAAACCATCCTCGGGAACTGAGTTCTGTGTTTATGATCCATGAACAACTACTACCACATGTTGGTCCCTAAAATATGATCTCGCTCGGCTTATTAACCCCCTTTGTCCTCTGTCCAGGAGTTGCAAGTAGTTTCTGCTGTTTGTAGTATGCTGGAGGCCATGCGCAGCGCTGACCCAAGGGGTGGGCTGTGATGCAGTAGGCACGTAGCTCGGTGTACCGAGACGCCCGTTTGCTGCCTCGGGAACCCTGTACACAGCGTTCGGGGCCGTAAGTGGAAACCTCAGCCGGACTCCCTTTGGATGGAACCTAAATAGGCGATAAACCTGGACTATGGACTTGTGTGGTTAGTCAGGTCGTGGTCTACACCCACGCCGACTTTTGCTTGAAGTCTGCCGAGCACATGTCATGTGCGGATGCTAAGTGGTGGAAACATGTGTGAACAAGTACACCCCTGCAGGGTTATAAATGATCTATTCGAATAGCCATGTCCACGGTAAAGGACTTCTGGGCTGCCTGTACAGTTCATAGATAACTGAAAGTGGATACTCTAAAATGCGCAAGATAGGCGTGAGTGCTATGGATGGCCTTCTCGTAGGGAGACGGGAGCGGATCCATAGTGGTGTATTGATTGGTGAATATGTGGACTCATGTGCGCCACCTCAAAAGAGTTACTTGCAGTCGTAGTTCAGGATAGCCACTGAGTCAAAGATGGCTTGCTGCTGTTAAACTCCACCATCCCTTTTGTGGATACTGATGCATATGTAGCTAGTTCCGTTGTAAGTCTTGCTGGGTACATTTGTACTCATGTTTGCTTAATTTATGTTTTTTGCAGAGAGACTTCACTCTCACTAGTAGTTCCGCATGGACTTCGACCTTTAGCTTGTTACCTCAGCTACAATCTTGTACCGTTGGGAGGGTCTTGTAGATAGTCAGGCTTGATAGCCTTCTTCCTTATCAGATGTTTGTACTCAGACATGTTTATGCTTTTGTTGCCTGTATGCTCTGTATGCTGGGTCATGAGACCCACTGCTTGTAATAAATGCTATGATGGCTCTTCTGGGCCTTTATCTATGTGAGTTGTTCAGTTATGTTGTGATGCCATGTTGTACAGCACATACTTGCATGTTATGCGTACGTGTAATGTGTATCGTTATGTGTGGGATCTGACACCTAGTTGTTTACCCTTGGTAGCCTATCTTATGGGGAAATGCCTCCTAGTGCTTCCACTGAGCCTTGGTAGCTTTCTACTACTCCGGAACACTTAGGCTGGCTGGCATGTGTCCTTCTTCGTTCCTGTGTCTGTCCCTTCAAGGAAATGTCACGCGTTGTTCCTTTAAGTCCTTGTAGCTTGCTACGACTTGGGTTCATACGTTGATGACCGAGACATTCGTTGCTGGGTCATGTATGCCTGTCTCTGTAATTTACCGCCACTTTTGGTTTATAACTAGTCATGTCGGCCCGGGTTCTCTGTCATATGGATGCTAGCGACACTATCATATATGTGAGCCAAAATGAGCAAACCATCCCTGGCCAGGTAAGGTGGCACCCGTGGGATACCGTGCATGAGGCCGCAAAGTGATATGATGTGTTACATGCTAAATCAGTGTGACTTAGGATCGGGGTCCCGACATCTTTGGTATCAGAGCCTGACTGCCTATAGGATTACCAAGACAAACTGGTTGAAGTCGAGTCTAGAAATTTTGTAGTTATATAAGGGAATTGATTGTGGAAGGGAACGTAAGGCTCTTTTACTCCTTTACCCTATGCCCTTCTTATCTGAGTCACCCTCTTCTTCTACGGGGATTAAGGACTAGGCTTCTCATCAATTTATCAGGATCACGTTAATGGTGGATTCAACTCTCTGTTCAGTTTCAAGTACTTTGGTTGGTTAAACAGTTGGTCTTAGAACCTTGACATTATGATGTTGAGTGGTTATGCTGTCATTCTGCATGACTCTCAAAAATCTTTTTTCGAGCATTTACAACCGTTATGTTGTCCGAGTCATCCCAGGTTTCTAAATAGTCTAATGCATTTGCAAATCTTTTCTCCCTGTCCTAATGTCCTTTTAGGCCAGATTAACCACACTAATTGCTGAGTTGAGGAACTTCATTGCCTCGATATATATGCTAGAGCTATTATTATGACCCTAGGAGTCTTAGAGAATCACCCAGTAATCTAGCAATGCTTTGTATTCCCATTGTGATGATTCTGGCCATCATTCTCGAAAGCATCTCGTGATGCCATTTAGTTAGTAGGCATTCTATTCCTGGGTTATTGAACCCAAGATTCACTCTATTTACTCCCTATTGATAGTGTTTGCTCGTTCCTTTAGCATATTAGTAACCTTGTGATAGTCCTCGAGGTCGGTGGTGTGTCATTCTTCTAATAACATGAACCATCATGACAGAAGTTCTTCTGAACCAAAAGATCACAACCTGAGTCCTCTTGATGAGTTCTCCATTCCACATTGTGACTCTGCCAATTCTACCTTTCTGCATGGGTTATCTGAAAGAAATATGTTGAAAGTTTGACATCCTAATCTATGCATCCACAACTCAGAAAGTTATATGTTCCTTTGAGTTGTCCCTTTTAGTTGTATTATGACCCCCGTCTATCAGTTGATAGTCAGGAGTAATTGTGCATTCGTGTTCATCGATGCCTTTTACTCTTGTGGTCCGTCAAGCCATTCTACTCTGGAATGACTAGGAGAAACAAACTCCAGTGCCTCTTCCATATCTAGGATTGGGTCAAAGCAAATGTATTCCACAGATCAAAATGCCAACCCAGCTTTTGCTCTGCTCTACCTTGGAGTGTTACCCTCTTTTATGTCAAGAATGTCATGGGAATTGCACCACCTCCCGTGAACTCTTATTACAGTGATACTTCTCGCCATCATCGTTCATTCATCATTCTCCGTGTTATTGTAACCGGAATACTGGCAAGTGAATCGTGATGTGTGAAATCAATACTCCTAGCAACGACTCTGTTGCCTGGTAGTTAATGGATGATAATCTCATTCTTATTGTGCTGGTTACTGAATCATCATTCTAAGATTGATCGTGCTACCTAGTCCATTTTTCTGGTGCACTCTTCGATCAATGATTTAGGATTGTGTCAATCTCTCGCTCTTTTGATCATAGCATCTTGCCCTGAAAGGCAAGATTTTTCTCGAGCTTCATAAGATATCGGTGGTTCGTGATTTTCTGAATATCTGCTCGGAAGTATTACGAGGTTGTCCCCTGACCATTATGTTGAGCCCGTGATCAAGTTGGTTTTCTTATAAACCACCCCTTCTCCAAGAATATGTGTTGGATACCCTGAACTAGTTGTTTAAGCTAAGCAACAACTTGGAGAGTTAGAAAAGGAAAGCTCATCTCGCTTAGTTCATTTCCAAAGGGATATCCTTGTGTTGGTGTGTTTGTTGAAGAAAGATGATATCTTCATCGATTGATCCTCGTGATCAATTGTCGGCTCTATTGCCTTATCCAATCTTTGATTTGAGTATGAGTTATCCTCAAATCAAATTAGAACCAACAATGTTCGTAATATTGTCTTACTCATGGTTTTTTCCTAGATCTTACACCGTTATATCCTTTGGTCTGACTAATGCTATCACTTTGTTCACATTTTCATGGAATTTCATCTATATGGAAAACTAGATGAATTGTTGTTGAGCCCATCGACAACATCCTTATCTTCTCCATGATTTTGTTGGACATTAAGCTAGTGTTGGAAACTTTGTAAGCATTGCCTTCGTGTCCCGTTCATGAGGTATATGTTGGATGAGAGAAGAGACTTTCCCTAATTCATTGGTAATTGATGTAAGTTGCCACCATGAGTTCGAGAAAGATTGTTTTTGTTTCCTCTGGCACCATGCCAAGTCAGTCATGCATGTGTGAAGTATGTTATGGTTTGACAGGCTTGCTACCTCAATTCCATATGTAATCCCTAGCACACCAAGCCACTGATTGATTTGTTCAAGAAAAAGGAGTCTGTTGTGCTAATCCTAGGTCATGCACATGACTTCCCTATCTTCAATGATGGTTCCCAACCTGAACCCGGTAGTGCTTTATTATAAGACTACTACGTGGTCATGCTTGTCTTGGATAACGTGTTCACATGTATGTAGCAGAACCAACTCATGTTTTGGAGCTTGCTATCGTAGTTCATTTCCCGAGAATCTCGCAACGTCATCTTGTCAATTGTGTTGCTACCTTTCCTTTTCCAGACATGTTATTTGAAATATCCTGTTACCAACCAGATCTGAATCTCAGGCAGATATGATGGTTGGAACATTCCAACATTTGCATTTTGTTCACATCTTGCACCCACCATTGTGACATTTACCATGGGATGCCCTTCTCATCACTTGTTGTTCATGATCATCTTCATAAGTGGACCTACCATGGGTCCCCTCCATTTCAGGTGATAAGCAAAAATCACTCATTGTGTTGTCTTCAACAAGGTAGTCCACATCATTCATTCTAGTCTGAGTATGCCATTCTTCCATACTCCTTCGAACAATCGTTTGTGATTGCCTTAGGCTGGTATGAAGAGTTCCAATGATCTCCATATCAAAAGTAAATCTTATTGCCACTTCAGGGAATAATCCTACGAGTCACCTTCTCTAAGGTGCCCCATTTGGTGACATAGCTCACCATCTTCTAAGTGTGAAATTATTACCTACCAAATTGAACCTCTGTCATCTGTTTCTTTCCATCCCCCTGATGTGTGTTTGTGTCTCAACTCAAGAGGTGTTCTTACATCTCAATCGATTAGTTGATCTTGAGTTGCTGAAACTTCGAGAAGATTGATTCATGTAGAGTTCTTCCTATCATGATCGTGTTGGATGAAGATCCCGAAAGCAAAGACATCAAGATCAATCTGAAGCAGTGAATCAACATATTTGAGAAGGGTAATTGGATCATGAAGATCGTGTTACCTTTGTGTCCCCTCTGTTTCCTTGCCTCACGTCTTGAATCTTGGGACGAGATTCTTGTTGAGTGGGGGTGAGTTGTCACAGCCCTAGAATTCTGCTTGTAGCTAGTTGCACTTAAGTGATCATGCATCATGTTTAATTTTTGGTAAAGTTGAAATGGGGATTGATCAAACCCTAGCAACAGAAAGAATTCAAATAGGTTCAACTAAAATCTTTTTCAATGATTTGAAAATGCCCTTTAAAAATGTTCATCATTTCGGGATCAAGGTGGAAGAATCTACCAAAAATGGTTCACGTTTTTGCAGGACATATTTGGACTTTGAATTAATTCAAACATATGTGAATTGGAGCTATTTAAATGCTATATATATTTTAGATGCTCCAAAAATGTTGGAAATTGTCAAGGGTCACTGGAATAACTCAGGAGGCACCCATAATTATTTCCAGAATTATATAAAATGATATAGTATTTAATTTAAACCAGAACCGAAAAGAAAAAATTCAAAAAGAAAAGGAAAAGAGAGAGAGAAGGACTCACGTGAGCTAACTTACCCAGCCGGCCCAGCTCCTATGCGGCCCAGATGGACCGGCCCGCCACCGCCTTCGTCCTCCTGGCGCCAGTCGGCCAGGCCTGCCTGCCTGCCTCCCCAGGCCACGTCGACGCCGCTTCGACCTCCCCCGCTGCCGCCTAGATCGGGTCGACGTCCTCACTTCCCCCTGGCTCTGTCCCTCACCCTCTCCCCACCATGGCCGTAGCCGCCGTTCGCTCACCGCCGTCGCCCGCGTAGCCACCGCCTTCCCCTCGTCTCCCCGACGTGTCTACGAGCACCGCCGTCGTCCACTGCATCTTCTACGCTAAGCCACACACCACCAAGAGCCATGTAGCCCCGCCATCGAGCCCAACTCCTCCGCCTCTGCAATGAGATCGCCGGCGACCACCCGTCGTCACCAGCCCCTCCCCGAGCACGCCGAGGCCTCCGTTCAACTCGCTGTGAGCTGCTGCGTCTTCCCCCCTCTTCCCCGAGCTCGTTCCTGTCATGTAGCCGTCCTTTCCTTCACGCCCGTAGCACGCCGCCGCATGAGCTCATCGCCGACGAGGCTCCAGTGACCAATTGCTTCCGTGCATGTGCACATTGGCTTCGTGAGTGCACGTAGACCCCGTAAGTACTAATCGTTGCTCCTCCCGTACATCGTTTCGTCGTTTTCATCGGCGCCTAAACTCCGGCCGCCGCCGCGAGCTCCGTTCCGGGGAGCTCCGGTGCCCCCGCGGCCAGCCACCTGCTCCTCTGGATGCGGGAGAGCAAGGGCTACGCCCCAGTGGTCTCCGCGAGTCCAGCCGCCGCGTGTAGCTCAAGTCCGGTGAGTTGCCGCCATGGATTTGGTCGCCGCCGGCCGAACTCTGACGACAGCTGATGTGGCACCATCATTAGGATTGAATCCCCTCCTTAATTAGCTACCTCACCTCCACTGACAGCGGGCCCTACTGCTGGGTCAAACCTAGCTAGCGCGGGTTTTGACCAGGATTAGCTATAGGGTCACTGACCAGTGGGCCCCACTGGTCAGGTTTGACTCTGGTCAGCCTAGTTGACTTGCTGACGCTGTGCTGATGCAGTGCTGACATCATAGCTATTTCTGGTTTATGAATAAGTCTTAAATGATTGATAAATTCTAGAATTTTGTCTAAACTTTGAAAAATCATATAAATTCAACCGTAGCTCAGAATGAAATAAGTTATATATGAAAAATTATCAAGAAAATATGAAGAATCGGTTTATGGCATTTTCATGCATGTTTGAACAACCTACAGCCAGTGTATATGACAATTTGAAAAAATGGCATTTAAAATGTCTTATGAGGAATTTGAACCTGAACCTTTGGATCAAATCAACTTCAATTAAATTTTTGCTAGCTGCATTAGCTCAAATCACAGCATATTCCCATGTCATTATCATGCATCATAATTGTTGTATTGCATTGATTGTGTTCTTCCTTGTTTGTCAGTATTTTTCCCCTCTCAGTAGATGTGGTTCCGACGATGAGATCGATGACACCGATGAAGAACTATACTATCTTCAGAAGTGCCAGGCAAACAAAACCCCATTGAGCATTCCGATACAATCCCACTCTCTCTCGCTTGCTCTCTTTTACTACATTACGACACCAACGATTCAACTGCTTTTTCTGCGGTAGCTGAACCCCCTTTCCTCTGCATGACCTGTCATTGCCACAGTAAATAGATGAAACCCACTAGCATGAGTAGGAGTTGTTTGAGACCTCATGTGCCTACTCATTCATGCTTGTCTGCTACTGCTTAGAGTTGAGTTAGGTCTGATTCATCGGGGATGAATTGGAATGTGGTGAACATGTCCTACTGCTGAGAACTAAGTGTGTGAACACGATTTGGTAAAGGTAGCAGTCAGAAGCCATGTAGGAGTACATGGTGGATTGTCTCATTGAAACCGTTCTCAGGAACTGATTTATGTGTTTATGATCCATGAACAGCTACTACCACATGCTGAGCCCTGAAATATAACCCCGCTCGACTTATTAAGCCCCTTTGTCCTCTGCCCAAGAGTTGCAAGTAGTTTATGGTGTTTGTAGTATGCTGGAGGCCCTACGCAGTGCTGACCCAAGGGGCGGGCTGTGATGCAGTAGGCACGTAGCACGGTGTACCGGGACGCCCGTTTGGTGCCTCAGGAACACTGTACACATTGTTCGGGTCTGTAAGTGGAAACCTCGGCCGGACTCCCTTTGGATGGAACCTGACTAGGTGATAAACCTGGACTAGGCACTTGCGTGGTTAGTCAAGTCGTGGTCTACACCCACGTCGGCTTTCGCTTGAATTCTGCCGAGCACATGTCGTGTGCAGACGCTAAGTGGTGGAAACATGTGTGAAGAAGTACGCCCTTGCAGGGTTATAAATGATCTATTCGAATAGCCGTGTCCGTGGTAAAGGACTTCTGGGTTGCCTGTACAGTTCATACACAAATGAAAGTGGATACTCTAAAATGCGCAAGATAAGCGTGATTGCTATGGATGGCCTTTTCGTAGGGAGACGGGAGCAGATCCATTGTGTTGTATTGATTGGTGAATATGTGGACTCGTGTGCGCCACCTCAAAAGAGTTACTTGTAGTCGTAGTTCAGGATAGTCACTGAGTCAAAGCTGGCTTGCTGCTGTTAAACTCCACCATCCCTTTGTTGATACTGATGCATATGTAGCTAGTTCTGATGTAAGTCTTGCTGGGTACATTTGTACTCAAGTTTTCTTAATTTATGTTTTTTTGCAGAGAGACTTCAGTCTCACTAGTAGTTCTGCGTGGACTTCGATGTTTAGCTTGTTACCTCAGCTACGATCTTGTACCCTTGGGAGGGTCTTGTAGATAGTCAGGCTTGATATCCTTCTTCCTTTTCAGATGTCTATACTCATACATGCTTATGCTTCCATTGCCTGTATGCTCTGTATGCTGGGTCATTAGACCCACTGCTTGTAACAAATGCTATGATGGCTCTTCTAGGCCTTTATCTATGTGAGTTGTTGAGTTATGTTGTGATGCCATGTTGTACAACAAATACTTGCATGTTATGCGTACGTGTAATGTGTATTGTTATGTGTGGGATCCGACACCTAGTTGTTTACTCTTGGTAGCCTATCTTATGGGGAAATGCCTCCTAGTGCTTCCACTGAGCCTTGGTAGCTTGCTACTGCTCCGGAACACTTAGGCTGGCCAGCATGTGTCCTTCTTCGTTCCTGTGTCTGTCCCTTCAGGGAAATGTCACGCGTTGTTCCTTTAAGTCCTTGTAGCTTGCTACGACTTGGGTTCATACGTTGATGATCGACACGTTCATTGCTGGGTCTTGTAATGCATGTCTTTGTAATTTAGCGCCACTTTTGGTTTATAACTAGTGATGTCCGCCCGGGATTTCTGTCATATGGATGCTAGCGACACTATCATATACGTGAGCCAAAATACGTAAACGGTCCCTGGCCAGGTAAGGTGGCACCCGTGGGATACCGTGCGTGAGGCCGCAAAGTGATATTATGTGTTACATGCTAGATCGATGTGACTTAGGATCGGGGTCCCGACATCATCGCATGGGGAAATCGTACTAGAATGAAGCATGGTAATAGGTTGATCAATATCATGTGAACAATCAATGTCAACATCGTCCACTAGTGGGACGAGAGCATCACCTTCACCTATGTTACCTTTTTCATTCCACTCATGTGGTGTAGGTGAGGTTGGAAAGACCAAATGGCGGTCATCATCTTCATCTTGATGGAACCATGTGGGGTGTGCATAATATTCCACCATGGCCATCGTCTTGTCCAAAGGAAGGATGAAGTCGTCGACCGGCGCGTCATCATATATGGGACCTAGCACCAAACAAGAAGACACAATAGAGGTAGAGTTCAACTTGTTAGTGTTGAAAGTGGCCTCGCATGACCTATCAACTATCTCACTCTCTCTATGTGGTGGCTCACTCACTCCCTCAAAATAGGTGCACTCAAACTCACATATGGTGGAGTCACTCATCTCACTCAAGTGTTGGGGGTTGTGTCTCTCCTCACATGGGAATTTGAGCAGCTCATCATATATGGGGCTAGTGGTGAACTCGCTCTCATTCTCAATATGGTGGCAAAAGTCACTCAAGTCATCACATGTCGCCATGGTCGAAGGGAAAATCCCATGCTCAACCATCTCGTCATCGCCGCCGTGGATGAAGGCCAAAGATGGCACATCATCATTCTCTCCTGCAAATATGGAAGCATCATCCTTGCTCGCCTCCAAAGCTTAGTCCTCTAATGGCTCCATTGTCGTAGTCGTCGACGCACCGTCTTGAAAAAGAGTCGAAGTAGACTCGGCATCATCAATGCCACAAAGAGGGGTGACGATGAAGTCGAACTTGGGAATGTCGTCTTGGAGCTCGTTGGGCTTGGACATCATGGTGGTACTAGCCTCATGCTCGCCATCTTGGAGCCTTGTCTTCGAGAAGTGTGCTTGCGGTGGAGAAGCCTTGGCCTTCATGAGTTCTGGTTCTGCCTTGAGAGCACCAAGGTAGTTTTCATCGAGGGACTTGTAGTTCTCGAGGAAGATAGTCTTGGAGATGACGTTGTTCAATCCCATCATGAAGTGGAACTTCATCGAAATGGGGTCGTCCACGCCGGCTCGTCGCAAGGCATTCTTCATCTCCTTGAAGTACTCGCCGATGGACTTGGATCCTTGTATGGTGTTGTCCAATTGGCGTAGAAGATGTTCAGTGTAGGTTGGAGGCACGAACTCTTCCCGCAAAGCTCTCTTCGTCTTGGGCCAACTCATGTCATAATCCTTCGAAGGTGTGTGAAACCACCATGTCGACGCGAAGTCGTGGAAGTTTCTTGTGGCACACTTCACTTGATCTCTGGGAGGAACTTGATGTAGCATGAGGTAGTCGTCCATCAAGTGTTCCCACTCGAGATACTCCTCGGGTTCTTGAGTCCCACAGAAAGGAATCTTGTAGTCGTTGTCGAGGTCATAGTAGCTCGTGGAAGTTGCTGACATGAGCTTGGGAAGCTTCTCTTGAGCATAAGCTTGAGGTGCGTGTGGGCGAAGATGCCGCGTATCCAAAGGCGGAGATGCCTTAAAGTCGCTTGGAAAAGATGCCAAGGTACATGGTGAATTCGTTGAGGGGTTGTTGGTGTTGATCTCATGACCTTCACGTTCTTATTGTTGATGGTGTCGATGTCGATGTGATCTTGCCGGAGATGGTAGCTCAGAGGGATGTGCACTTGAGCGTCTTCTCGAAGTTGAGGAAGACGTCTTGCGGTTCTTGATGAGGGCTTTGAGCTCCTCCATTTGAGCATCCATGTTGGAGCGCAAGTGGTTCGTCATGGCATCGAACTTTTCGTTGTTGCTGTAGACCGAAGTAGATTAAATGCTTTTCCTATCCATCACAAGACTCGAGTAGAGGTGACAAGGAAATGAGATAAACAATACCAAGTTATCTTTTCTCGATGTTGAGGATGTATCATGTTTCATTCAATGTGAAATGAAAGAATAGTGGAATTGGTACAGGACTTGTTCACTCACACCTATCAAGTAAAGCTTATCGAGTGTCTTGGTTAGGATAAGTGGCACAAAAATTTGATGCAAATGTTAGAAAGAGTCAATAATGTTGAAAGAGATTCACAAATTCGCAAATGAAACAAGTAGACCAATAGCAATATGGGTGGCACACGGAAACACGCACATGGATAGATAAATGGGGTCATGCAACCAAGGAATGAGCACAAAATGTGGAATCCACAGAAAACGCTCGTGTTGCACAACTCTAGAGAGACGCTAGCATGATTGCTCTATAGGCGGATACGACACTTGTGCACAACCTATTAGATGCAAAATGTATTAACTTTCTATCCCAAGTATGCTATGTATGTATGGTTCCCGTTGTTGATCCAAGATGATCGGATATGATATCATATGATGCGATGCTATGGCTCTTGCTTACAAGCTTCTTTGTTTTTCTCTTTTTCTTAAAAGCTTATTATCTTTTTTTGACATGCCCACGATGCGAAATGCACAAACCAAGATAGCAATTGTGTATATGCAAGAACAATCTTGTGACACAAGGGATGATATGATGATACCAAGATGATATGGTATGTTGGCAATGGATGCGGGGGTCGATGATCACTAATGTACACAAGTAACATTGTCGGCAATACTCAAAGGCTAGTCTTGATAGGCAAGTGACGCAAAATGGGCTAGGGATTAACAATGCAATTGCAAAGGGGAATATACAATGATGTCATCAAAGTTACCGTCCGATGATGATGATGAGAAGTGGTGCTCTTTTTGTAGAACCGTTCCTAATTAGCCGAACACCTTAGGAAACGGAAAAAATCACAACTCAAAATCACAAGGACAAATGTCAAATGGTGGTAGCGGGAATGCGGTGGTGGTTGCAGAATTATCTGTGGAAACCCGATCAAAATGGGTTATGGTGGCGGAAGGTATGATGGGCTATACACGGTGTCAGAGTTGAAGGAACAGTACCTAAGTAGCCGAAACACCTTCGGAGACACAACCCACAACTCAAACAAGCTCTAACAAAATTGGGTTAGGTTGGGTTGGCGGAAATGTATAGTGAGCAAGGTTATGCGGAAGAGGTGGTGGTGGTTAACGAAGAAGTAATTGTCCCTAAGTAGCCGAAACACCTTAGGAGACTCAAATCAGAACTCAAACAACCATAAATGCTATGGGGATCAAAATGGGTTAGGTTGCGGAAGTCGGTGGTGGTATACCGAATGATGTGGTGGAAGGCCTAGGCAAAGATGCGAAAATTCACAAAGTTTGATAGAGTCAAATTGATGAGGACATCACTAACAAGGTTACACCCATAGCTCCAACTGATACATATACAGGACCAATTACTAGAGCTCGCGCACGCCAATTAAATTACCAGGTACTTTCGTTTCTTGGTAATGATTCTAATGTTCATGAGAATATAATGCTACCTAAATTGGATACATTTGTCTTGCTTACAAATGAAGGGCCTAGCTTCGACAAGAAGGATGAACATTGGAGCAAGATCAAGTATGGAGATGATGGCATGCGCAAGAGGAACAAGAATGGAGTTACAAGTGATGATTTCAGGACTTTGAAGCCACCATAATGAGTGCGTGAAGCCTTGGATGAAATATACAAGATGCCACTTCATAAATTTTGTCTAGAGGCTATTATAGGTGCTGCATCACCTTATTATTGGGCCAGGCCCATGTAATTTCGAAATACTTGAGTATAGGCTGTTTTTAGAGTCCGTATGTGTGGGGAAACAAGAGTTAGGGTTGGTTTCGGACCCCTACACCAAGGGCCACGAAATTCCCCCCTCTTCCCCCCCATATATACAGCCCCTCGCACGTTAGGGTTGGTCTCGGATCATCATAGTCGACTTCCTCCAAAATACGGGACACCTTTGCCTCTATCAAGTGATCAAAATCAGAACTACGTGCAACAACCAGCACTACAGCCACCAGGTCGTCCACATGCAAATAATCGCAATGGTTGGGCTGCACCACACCCTCAGGTACGAGATCATGACCATCTCCCTAAACTAAAATTCAATATTCCACCATTTGAGGGTAGATATGTTCCTGATATGTATCTTAGTTGGGAGTTAAAAACCGAACAACGTTTTACATGTTTGAACTATCCCGAGGAGAGATGTGTTGCTGATGCTCTTTGTGCTTTCACTAGTTTTGCTTGTGTGTGGTGGTCTGAATATTGTAGATTATATCCGGATAATATTCCAACTACTTGGGCTGCTTTGAAAACTGCTATGCGTACTCGTTGGGTTCCACCATATTATCAACGCGAATTACTTCAGAAATTGCAGCGTTTAAGACAAGGAAATTTTTTTGTAGAGGAATATTATTAGGAATTACAAACTGGCCTGATTAGATGTGGTATTGTTGAGGATAATGAGGCTATGCTTGCATGTTTTATGGGTGGCTTAAATAGAGAGATTCAGACAATTCTAGAGAATAAGGAGTATAATAATGTCACTCGTTTATTCCATCTTGCTTCCAAAGATGAACGTGAAGTGCAGGATCGACAGGCCTTGGCGTGAACTAATTATTCTGCAGGTCGACCTTCATCATGGACACCGCGTGCATCATCTACTTCGACACGTCCGGCTGCACCATCGCCTACTTCATCCGTCACTTCTAGCTGTGATAAAGGCAAACAGGGACCACCACCATCAACCAGGAGTACACCTTCCGGTCCCGCGCAGAGCTCTTCTTCATCCATGGCATCCACAGGGCCAACACATGATGTTATATGTCATTGTTGCACTGGTCGTGGTCACTATGCGAGCAAATGCCCATCTCAGAGTGTCATGATTGCTACTGAGGATGGTGGTTATGAGTCCGCTAGTGACTATGATGGGGAGATTTTGGCTCTTATTACATGTGAAGAACACAGTGGAGATGATTCTGAAAATGAGACACAATACATGGCTCCTGAAGACGCTGACGGGTATGAAGTTTAGTTGCTCAACGTGTTTTGAGTGTGCAGGTCACACAAGCGGAGCGAAATCAGAGACATAATTTGTTCCATACAAAGGGAGTTGTGAAGGAACGTTCTGTTCGCGTCATCATAGATGGAGGGAGCTGCAACGACTTGGCTAGCATGGAGATGGTGGAGAAGCTATCTCTCACCACAAGACCACATCCACATCCTTACTACATCCAATGGTTCAACAACAGCTGCAAGGTTAAGGAAACACATACTGTTAGTGTGCATTTTAGTATCTCCACATATGCTGATTATGTTGATTGTGATGTGGTACCCATGCAAGCATGTTCCTTATTACTTGGTAGACCATGGCAATTTGATAAAAATTCTGTATACCATGGTAGAAACAATCAGTATACTCTTGTTCATAACGATAAACGTATTACTTTGCTTCCTATGTCTCCTGATTCCATTTTGAAAGATGATATTAATAGAGCTAATAAAGCGAAACAGGAGCAAAATAAGAGTGAAAATCATATTGTGGCAAAAGAATTTGAGCAACAAATGAAGCCTAATAACACACCATCATCTCATGTTGCATCTGAAATTAAATTAAAAAGTGGATGTTTACTTGCCACCAAATCTCATATTGATGATCTAGATTTAAGCAAATCTGTTTGCTATGCTTTTGTGTGCAAAGAGGCATTATTTTCATTCGAGGATGTGCCTTCCTCTTTGTCTCCTGCTGTCACTAACATTTTGCAGGAGTTCGCGGACGTCTTTCCACAAGACGTGCCACTAGGATTACCACCTATTCAAGGGATTGAGCATCAGATTGACTTAATTCCTTGTGCATCGCTACCCAACCGCGCACCATACGATACCAATCCAGAGGAGACAAATGAGATTATGCGTCAAGTACAGGAGCTACTCCACAAAGGTTATATACGCGAATCCCTTAATCCTTGTGATGTTCCTATTATTCTAGTGCCGAAAAAGGATGGTACATCGCGTATGTGTGTTGATTGTAGAGGCATTAATAATATTACTATTCATTATCGTCATCCTATTCCTAGGCTAGATGATATGCTTGATGAATTTAGTGGCTCTACAATATTCTCCAAAGTTGATTTGCATAGTGGATACCATCAAATTCGTATGAAATTGGGAGATGAATGGAAAACAACATTTAAAACTAAGTTTGGATTATATGAGTGGTTAGTCATGCCTTTTGGGTTAACTAATGCACCTAGTACTTTCATGAGATTAATGGATGAAGTTTTACGTGCTTTCATTGGATGATTTGTGGTAGTCTACATTGATGATGTATTGATTTATAGCAGATCTTTGGAGGAACATTTGGAACATTTACGTGCTATTTTTATTGCTCTACGTGATGCACGTTTGTTTGGTAACCTTGGAAAGTGCACCTTTTCACCGACCGAGTATCCTTTCTTGGCTATGTTGTTACTCCACAGGGAATTGAGGTTGATAAGCCAAGATTGAAGCTATTGAGAGTTGGCCGCAGCCCAAAACGGTCACACACATGAGGAGTTTCCTTGGCCTCGCTGGATTCTATAGGCGTGTTGTGAGAGATTTCAGTACCATTGCTGCACCTCTAAATGAGCTTACAAACAAGGATGTGCCTTTTATTTGGGGTACTACACAGGAAGAAGCATTCACGGTATTGAAAGATAAGTTAACACATGCTCCTTTACTCCAACTTCCTGATTTTAATAATACTTTTGAGCTTGAATGTGATGCTGGTGGAATTGGGTTAGGAGGTGTGTTATTACAAGATGGTAAACCTGTTGCATACTTTGCTGAAAAATTGAGTGGGCCTAGTCTGAATTATTCTACTTATGATAAGGAATTATATGCTCTTGCTCGGACTTGGGAAACATGGCAACATTATTTATGGCCCAAATAATTTGTTATACATTCTCATCATGAATCATTGAAGCACATTAAAGGTCAAGCAAAACTGAACCGTAGAAATGCTAAATGGGTTGAATTCATAGAGACTTTCCCTTATGTTATTAAACACAAGAAGAGAAAAGAAAATGTTATTGTTGATGCATTGTCTCATCGTTATACTATGCTTTCACAACTTGACTTTAAAATATTTGGTTTGGAGACCATCAAAGATCAATATGTGCATGATGGTGAATTCAAAGATGTATTGCAGAATTGTAAAGAAGGGAGAACATGGAACAAGTTCGTCGTTAATGATGGATTTGTGTTTTGTGCTAACAAGCTATGCATTCCAGCGAGCTCTGTTCGTCTTTTGTTGTTGCAGGAGGTGCAAGGAGGAGGATTAATGGGACACTTTGGCGTGAAGAAGACGGAGGATGTACTTGCTACACATTTCTTTTAGCCAAAGATGAGACGGGATGTTGAGCATTTTGTTGCTTGCTGCACTACATGTCAAAAAGCTAAGTCATGACTCAATCCTCATGGTTTATATATGCATTTGTCTGTCCCTAGTGTTCCTTGGGAAGATATATTTATGGACTTTGTTTTGGGTTTACCTCGAACAAAGAAGGGGAGGGATAGCATATTTGTTGTCGTGGATAGGTTCTCGAAGATGGCACACTTTATACCATGTCATAAAAGCGATGATGCTGCTAATGTTGCTGATTTATTCTTTCATGTAATTATTCGCTTGCATGGTGTACCAAATACTATTGTTTCAGATCGTGAAGCTAAATTTCTTAGCCACTTTTGGAGATGTTTATGTGCTAAGTTGGGGACGAAACTGCTTTTTAGTACTACTTGTCACCCCCAAACTGATGGACAAACTGAAGTAGTCAATAGAACTTTGTCTACTATGCTTAGGGCTATTTTGAAGAATAACAATAAAATGTTGGAAGAATGCTTGCCTCATATTGAATTTGCTTATAATCGTACGTTGCATTCTACTACTAAGATGTGCCCTTTTGAAATTGTCTATGGTTTCCTACCTCGTGCACCTATTGATTTGTTGCCTCTTCCATCTTCGGAGAAGGTTAATTTTGATGCTAAACAATGTGCTGAATTGATTGTAAAAATGCATGAGTTAACTAAGGAAAATATTGAGCGCATGAATGCTAAATATAAACTTGTTGGAGATAAGGGTAGAAAACGTTTTGTCTTTGCACCTGGAGATCTTCTTTGGTTACATTTGCGTAAGGATAGGTTTCCTAATTTGTGCAAGTCAAAGCTAATTCCACGTGATGATGGTCCTTTTAAGGTGTTAGAGAAAATAAATGGTAATGTATATAAACTCAAGTTGCCTACAGATTTTGGGGTTAGTCCCACATTTAACATTGAAGATTTGAAGCCTTACTTGGGTGAGGAAGATGAGCTTCCGTCGAGGACGACTTCAATTCAAGAAGGGGAGGATGATGAGGACATCACTAATAAGGTTACACCCACAGCCCCAACTGATACATATACAGGACCAATTACTAGAGCTCGCGTATGCCAATTAAATTACCAGGTACTTTCGTTTCTTGGTAATGATTCTAATGTTCATGAGAATATGATGTTGCCTAAATTGGATACATTTGTCTTGCTTACAAATGATGGGCCTAGCTTGGACAAGAAGGATGAACATTGGAGCAAGATCAAGTATGGAGATGATGGCATGCGCAAGGGGAACAAGAACGAAGTTACAAGTGATCATTTCAGGACTTTGAAGCCACCATAATGAGTGCGTGAAGCCTTGGACGAAATATACAAGATGCCACTTCATAAATTTCGTCTAGAGGCTATTATAGGTGCTGCATCACCTTATTATTGGGCCAGGCCCATGTAATTTCGAAATACTTGAGTATAGGCTGTTTTTAGAGTCTGTATGTGTGGGGAAACAAGAGTTAGGGTTGGTTTCGGACCCCTCCTCCAAGGGCCACGAAATTCCCCCCTCTTCCTCCATATATACAGCCCTTAGGGCGTCGTTTAGATTTGGGTTTTGTTTAGATTAAAGTTCATCATAGCTGCAACTTCGCGTACTTCGTTTGTGTTCAACAACCAGACAAAGACGTCACTGAACCCCACTTGATCAATAAGTAAGGTTTCCTCTTGAATTCACAATTTCCAGATTGCAATCTCAGTTTCTTGCTTGTTCTTTGTTTGCTTGCAGGAAACAGACCTTCGTGGTCAGGTTGATCGTGCTGCGGCATGGTCAATAACCTCTCGGAGTTGGTTTAGCGATTGCTAAGGCACGACGTCCTCGCACGTTCGTAGTCGGATCGTCAAAGTCGACTTCCTCCAAAACGATAGCCACCACCTCATCGAAAGACGGGACACCTTTGCCTCTATCACAAATGATGATGGTAGTATTTTTGGGGTATGAGGGATGTCAATAGATTCAAAATGAGCTAAAGAAAGTCAAAATCGGACTTCGGATGAATTAGTTATGCACGAAACGGTGAAACGGGAAAGTCTGAAATCCCAGGGGTCGGACATCCGGGGGCGGGTCCGGCAATCCGGGACCTGATGTCCAGAAACTTGCGCCATTTTTCCCTCCAGGAGCCAAATGTCCGGGAGGGGACCCGGATGTCCGGCCCGATGGTCCGGATGTCCGGCCCGGCGATTCCATATCGGGATTAGGACTTCCAAACTTGTTCGGGTGCGGAAATTGATAATTTTGGGGGCAAAATTTGAGAGATTTGGTGGATGAAAAGTGGGGAAACATGTGGAGATGCTAGATCCACTCAAAACACAGCGAATCCATGGATCAAAATCTCATCAAACCAACAGATCACAAAAAAAATTGGGGCTAATTTTGTTGGGGAATTTTTGAAATTGGGGAAGAACACAACAAAATCAAGCTAGAAAACACTGGGGGGCTCCAAATTCGTGAGAAACCTAGGCTCATAATACCATATGATGCGGGGCTAACCTGATCTAGGCTGATCATTCACGATTGGATGGATCCCCGAGGATGAACACGAAGAATGCAAGGGGAAACATGAGGAAAACGAGGGGAAACACTCAAGAACAAGTCCAATCACACATCCACTAGACAATCAAACACACAAGATCAAAAGGTACATGAACAACAAAGGGAAATATACAAGTAGAGTTCATCCCAAATCCAAAGGAGATGAGGGCTTGAATCCTAGATGGATCTTCTTCGTGAGGAGGTCTTGAATCCGGTGTGGATCTTCTCCGTAGAGGTCGCGGTCTCTCGTTGGAGTAGAACCACAATGGATGAGAAAAGCTCTAGTCTAAAATGAGCTATCACATTTGCTAACCCTAGAAAAGAGGAGGGGGAAGAGTATATATAGTCTAGGGGCAAGTTGAGGGGTACGTTGGTTGGAGGCCCAAGACTTTGCACACAGGCAGGGGCCGGATGTCCGCTGGTTCACAGCATGTTGGATGTTCTTGCTTCAGGACGAATGTCCGAGCTAGCAGGGGCCAGCTTCAGTACGGTTCTGTGAAGGAGGCCGGATTTTCGGGGGGTGATGCCGGATGTCAGGGGGGTTGCCGAGGCACCGGATGGCCGGGCACACGGGCCGGATGTCCAGCCGCTGAAGCTTGTTCGGTCGTCTCTTGGTGCAGCTGTTGTGCGGCTGCACAGGCGTCGGATGTCCGGTCTCTGGCCCGGATGTCCGGCCGCTGAAGCTTCAGCAGCTCCATCTTCTTCCGTCGTCTCTTCCAAGCTTCCCTCGCGGATGGTGTAGTTGTACCTTGGCGCTTGCACTCCTCCTCGTCATCCGTGAAGCTCCTACAATACCTATGCATGCACACGAGTGGAGTGTCAAGTAGTATACCATCCTCGAAGGGGTCAAGTGAACATGTGTCAAGGAGATGATTCACCTTTATGTATGAGAAGTAGAGGTCGCACGTGTCACTTGCCAAATGGACTCTTCACATCACTACAAAAAAAGACACATCTGTGACATTTTGGGCCGAACTTATGACACTTCTATGACGATAATTGTGACAAAACCCCGTACCATCATAGATGTGGTGGGGTCCTACTTCTATGACAAAAAATCATGACAGAAAATGGGCTTTTCGTCCTGGGCGGGCCGGAGACGCAGCTGCATGACATTCTTTGGGCCGTCCATAATAGAAAAAACCATGGTAGAAGCGAGGGCGAGGAAAATATCAGGGTGTTCCCGGTTACGGTGGGTGGTCGGGGCCGAGCGATGCGGGTTTCTCTCGTACACGCACGCGCGTGGGTGCGAAGCGTTGGGCTCTAACTGACCCGAGCGAGGCATTGGGCTCTAACTGAACCCGAGCGATTGCACTGCAGGCTACGAGTTACTGAACCCGAGTGATCGCTCGATGGCTGTTAACTGAACCCGATCGAGTGATTCCTTCGCTACTGCCGCTAACTGAAGCCGGTCGATGCTGCCTCTGGATGAACAGTGAGTGTTCTTGGGGGGGGTTTGTATGAACAGTTCTCGGTGGGGGCGGATGAACAGGACCCCGTGGTGTTGCCTCTGGATGAACAGGACCCGATCGATCGAGCCATTTGGGGCTGGATGAACAGGACCCCGTGGAGGGCAGGATGAACAGTACAACCCCGTGGATGGCATGATGAACAGTAGATAGTGGGGGGCTGGATGAACAGTAGCCCATGGAGGGGTGGTTGAACAGGAGCCCGTGGAGAGGGCTAGTTGAATAGTAGCTGGTGGAGTAGCGCGCGGTGGAGGCTGGATGAACAGGAGCCCGTGGATGAACAGTCGCAGGTGGAGGCTGGAGGAGGTCGACGGTGGATGAACAGTAGCCTGTTGAGGCTGGAGGGGGCGACGGTGGAGATGAACAGTATCCCGTGGAGTCCCGTTTTGCGGTACGCCACACCCCTCCCGATGAACAAGACCCCCGTTTCGACGGTAGCGCTCCAACACAAGTCCGTTTCCTCCGTTTTGCGGTACACCACACCCCTCCCGATCAACAGGACCCCCGTTTCGACCGTAGGAGGTCCGTTTTCTCCATTTTGCGGTACGCCAGACCCCTCCCGATGAACAGGATCCCGTTTCGACCGTGGCCGGTCGAACAAAAGCCCATTTCCTCCGTTCTGTGGTACGCCAGGCCTCATTTCCATCGGCTGTTCCGTCCAAGCCCTCTCGATGAACACGACGACGAATTCCATTCTGACCCAGCCGGTTGGCTACCCATGAACACGATGACGACAATGTTTCTCCGTTCCGACCCAGCCATGTACACGAGCCCTGGCCGTATGTATGTGCGAATAGACATTCGAGACCCTGCCCGTATGTACAAATATGGCCGTATTTTCTTTCTTGCACACTGGTCGCTGTACGTACGTGTACGTGCTACGTGCGCACCTCTACTACGACACATGCGTGCCTCTACATCGACCAGTATGTACGTACACGTTCATGACCAGAATGACAATGCGTCGTACGCTTCGACCAGGTGGGTCCCGACTGTCAGGCACTTCCTTACGTGCGAAGATGTAGCTTGTGGGTCCCAGCAGTCTGGGGGGCGAATCGTTTTGTTTTTCCCGGACGCACTTCGTTGTGTGCGAAGATGTAGCTGGTGGGTCCCAGCAGTCAGGGGGAAACGTTCTTTTTGTGAAATACGGTGGACCGTCCGGTGGGTCCCCGCTGTCAGGTGGAGGAATAATTATGTTGCACGTAATAAGGAGGCACTTCCTTGCTGCGGCCGTGGACCCAGCTGTCAGCCTCTCCACGTACAGTACTCTTCCGATGGAAGTCGTTCCTTGACCACATTGACCACGCCGTGCCGAGAGCACCAGGGCGGTGGACGACGGCGAGGCCTAGGAAGGGGACGATGCAGAGCCGGGGAAGACGCGGCAGTGGAAGCCCGCGCGAAGAGGAGTACGAGGGTTCACTGGTTCGGCTGCGGTGTGAGGCTGCTGTCACCACAAGGCCTGGCCAGCGGTGGGAATAGTAGGGGGCGGTGAGGCCTCCATGGCAGCACAGCCGGCCACGAGAGGCAGGAGCATGCGGCACGACCGACGCTGCTTTGGGTGGCTGGAGCAAGAAGACCAGAGGTTGAAGAAGCACTATGGCCGTTGGATGGACATCGTACGGTCACTGAGCTAGAATCTTATATATTGACTAAGTTGACAAGGCACTCCGTCCGCGTCAACTTAGTAGGCCCGCAAGCCAGCCACCCACGAAGGTGGGTCCCAACTAGCAGGGGGAGTATTCATTTTTTGTGCGTAATAAGGAGGCACTTCCGGTGGGTCAGAGCTGATAGCGGGGAGAATGTTTTTTCGTGAAATACGGTGACCCATCCGTTGGGTCCCAGTAGTCAGGGGGAAACATTTTTTTTGCAAAATAGGGTGGCCGGTCCGGTGGGTCCCCGCTGTCAGGTCAAGGAATAATTATTTTGCGCGTAATAAGGAGGCACTTCCTTGCTGCGTCCGTTGACCCAGCTGTCAGGCTCTCCATGTACAGTCCACGTCCGATGGAAGCCATCCCTTGACCATGTTGACCACGCCGCACCGAGAGCACCAGGGCGGTGGACGACGGCGAGGCCTAGGAAGGGGATGACGTGCAGCCGGGAAAGACGTGGTAGTGGATGCCCACGCGTAGAGGAGTATGAGGGTTCACTGGTTTGCTGCGGTGTGAGGCTGTCGTCGCCGCAAAATAACAGGGGGTGTGGGTGAGTAGAGGGATGGCCTGGCCAGTGGTGGAAGTAGTAGGGGCGATGAGGGCTCCGCGGCATCGCAGCCGGCCACGGGAGGCAGGAGCACGAGGCACGTCCGGCACTGGTTTGGGCGGCTGGAGCAAGAAGACCAGAGGTTGAAGAAGCACTACTGCCTTTGGATGGACATCCTATGGTCAATGGAGCTAGAATCGTGCATATTGACTAAGTTGACAAAGCCCTCCGTCCCCGTCAACTTAGTAGACCCACAAGTCAACCTCCCACTATCTGGGTCCCAGCTAGCAGGGGGAGTATTCATTTTTTTGTGCGTAATAAGGAGGCACTTTCGATGGGTCCGAGCTGATAGAGGGGGAACGTTTTTTTCGTGAAATACGGTGGCCCGTCCGGTGGGTCCCAGCAGTCAGGGGGGAAATGTTTTTTTCGCCAAATACGGTGGCCCGTCCGATGGGTCCCTGCTGTCAGGTGGAGGAATAATTATTTTCCGCATAATAAGGAGGCACTTCCTTGCGGCTGCCGTGGACCCAGATGTCAGCCACTCCATGACAGTACTCTTCCGATGGAAGTCGTTCCTTGACCACGTTGACCACGCCGAGCCGAGAGCACCAGGGCGGTGGACGACGGCGAGGCCTAGGAAGGGGACGACGCGGAAGCCGGGGAAGACGCGGAAGTGGATGCCCACGCGGAGAGGAGTACGAGGGTTCACTGGTTCGGCTGCGGTGTGAGGCTATCGACGCCGCAAAATAACAGGGGGTATGGGTGAGTAGAGGGATACCCTGGCCAACGGTGAGGCCTGCACGGGAGGCGGGAGCAGGTGGTCCCGCCAGTGCTGGATTTGGCGGCTGGAGCAAGAAGATCAGAGATTGAAGAAACACGACGGCCGTTGGATTGACATCCAACAGTTACGTCTGCTAGAATCGTTTGTTGACGTATATAATAACTAAAAAATCTTGCATACACGTCAACTTAATAGGCCCATAAGTCAGACCATTCCCTCTTTTTTTTAATAATTTATATATAGCTCATTGCGACTTCTTATGCAATTTATTACAGTCCGTTTTTTTGGTTGGCCAGGGCCAATTTCGCATATTTCTGTGGGTTCCAAACTATTTTTAATACCAAAATGTCGAGCCAGATTTAAAGTACTTTGAAGATATATTTAAATTAGGTTAATGCCCAGTGAAATAGGAATTTGAAAATGTGAAAAAAATTCAGAAATTATAAAGTAATTGCCAATTTGTCATCTATTTTTATATTTACAACCAATTTCATATTACTTTCAAGATTTGCAGGCGTCTTGAAACAGTTGCAGCCCATCAGGGCGTAGAAAAATACATAGTCTTGGATTGGGTATTCTTCAGAAAAAATAAACTGGGCTCATTTCCACAAAGAAAAAATAGCTGGGCTGGTCACATGGTGAACATAAAATATAAGCCTGGGCTAGACGGGCCACAGCCCAGTTCAAACCCTGGTCCGTCTCAACAATAACAAAAAAAATACTGCTCGAGGAGCTACGTCCCAGGTATCAGCCGATCTTGTGTTGTTCTCTTGTCTATTGACTATATACGCTCACAATGTCGTCGGTCCCAGATGTCAGGAAAACACTAGGAGGAAGCATTTTACTTTTCCATACGCTGACATGGTGGGCCCGTATTATCATCCTCTCCACGTACTTCTGTCGATTCCTGTTGTTTGTTGACAATGTTCACAACGCGAGAGGGCGGCGCCGCGGCGAGCGCACCAAAGCGCGCGGAGGACGACAGCGAGGCCTCGGACGTCGGCGTTAACGATTAAGGAGACGGTGGGGCGGCGATGCGTGCGCTGAGGCGCAGCCAGCGGTGGGAGGCGGAAGCAGGCGGCCCCGTCGGCGCTGGTTTGGTTTTGGCGGCTAGAGGAAGACAGGACTGAAGAAACACGACAAACTGTAAAAGCAGCAGGAGTACTTAACAACCTTAACTGAAACCAGCAGGGGCACTTAACAACCATAGCTGAAAACAGTATGAGTACTTATACAGGTTCAACCGTACAAAGCACGCCTCGAACAGTGCTACTTTGCCTATAGTTAACCAAGGGTGAGGCCGCCAAGCCCCAGGACAAGGCCCAGGCGCCACCCCGCGCATCCACATCCTTCTGAAAGCGGCTTCATCTCACAATGTGGTCAATAAATAGGATATTCGCTTTAGAGCCATGGAAAAGCAGGAACATAATCTTTTGTCCTATTCTCCAAGATGGACGGGCCTTCATTATTTGAGACCACCCATGAATAAGTATCTTTTCACCTCCAAGGGGAATGGAGTAGGTCGACATGAACATCATGTTGTGACCAAGCGCAAGTCTGACCCGAGCATGGTCAGGCATCTGTATAGGAACAATAAAACTAGGCAGTTTCTGTTTCAAGAAGATCACAATTGTAAAACTGTGTATAAGCAATAGTTTATGAACAACATATATAACAGAAAACAGCTCGTACCATAAGTTTCTCTACACAGTTGGACCTGTTCAACGAGTGCACCAGTGGCACACATATCCCACGTGGCCTTCCACCATTGAAACACCCCACAAGGACCTCAAGACGATCAATAAAGTGTAGGAACTTGTGGATGTCGTCCCAGTCAACTTCAGTGCCATCAGTAACAGCCGAGTTGTTACAGAATAAGAAATGAGCAGCCTGCTTAACGCTGAAAAAATCTGCACATGCCACCAATTATAAGAAAATATTAGTTAGAAGTAGCATCTTCGTGAGAGATTCGTTGCTACTTCTAAAGTTCAATTGTGATTAGTTAGACAGAATAGGTGGATTAAGAAGTAATCGAGGCAACAAGCAAGAACCAGATACAAAACTAAGATGGATGAACAATTGGAACGATGTCGGGTTGGAAGATCGCAGTGAAGATGAGACCAGGTTCTGCTATTTCCATCAACATTCGTGCACCAACTTTCAGTCCGTAACACTTGAGAAAGTTTATCCAAGTTCGGCCATAAAAAAGCAGTGATCTTCTTGGTTCATGAACCCAACTCGGAACTTATATCCATGGCTTGTCATCATTGTGACCATTAAACTGGTGTATTCAGTTATGGCAAGGCCGAGCATCTTGAGTGCATGTGTTCTAGCAGAGCAAATAATGCACCGCAGGAGAAATAATATGAGAACAAAATGTATTCCCTATCCAAATCTAGAAATAACATCCTTCTTCACGTCAGTGTTGACCATCGTATTGGTAGTACCTTTTATCCAAATAGAGCAATCTAAATTTCCAAATTAGTCGACAGCGTGTTCAAAAAAACCCCACCCTCCCGGATAGAAAAGAGGTTTCTAGGAACATACTGTGCGCGTTTTAAAATCCTGTGTTAGGATGAGAAGGAACAAGTGTGGCGTCTCGCCGAGGGCGCAGAAACCTGTAGGGTCCTCGCACTTTGGGCACTACAAATGAAACACACTAGATTCAGTAGGAAGAAAAATGCATCAACGGCGACGGCTGCCATCCTAGGATTACCCGCGACCAAGGGACTTGGATTTATCGGGGATGGATGAAGTCGTACCTGGTTCTCCATGAGAAAACCCTACGCAAACGCCGAGAGGGGGTTTTCTCTGAACAAGCAGACGAGGGAGAAGGGGATTCAGGCCCAATGAAATATTGTCGCTTCGTTCGTCCAGCTTATTGCTAAAGCTGGAAAGGTGGGGTTTATGATTTGACGGCTCATTGGGTATTACTGCAGCGCTACGACCGGGGTGTGTCTACCGTGCAGTTGTGCACTCTAATTTGTGCATATGGCACGTGGACCCGTTGCCGGATGCCCCACATATCAGCGAAAGGAAGTAGAAAGACAGGAGTAACTAGTTACACAAAAATATATTTTTGACAGAGAGATACTCCCTCTGTAAACAAATATACAAATCTTTTATATCACAACTTTATACATACAAATTTATATCTAACGGATAGGAAGGAAACTATGGCAATTTTGCAAAAAGGTACCCACACACCTCTCCACATTTGCAAATAAGGCCTTCCTCGTTCATCCTTTTCTCTCACAAGATAAAATACTCATACAAATGCATCTTGATGTTACGTGCAACGCACAGGCATTATGGGGGTTCAGCTGAGAATATAATACTCAGACAGGCTCACGGTTCTGGACTTTGGGCCGCAAGCCCACCCTGCATGTTTGGGGGGCCATGTGTTCTACCTCAGCGCTTTTCATATTGCAAGCGATCAGTATGGCACCGGTTTTAGATGTTGTCACAAGGCGAATACACAAAATTGAATAAAGCACAGCAGCTGTTGGAATGAAATCGAATGACAGTTCCTAACCAGCAATGAGAGTTGTAATTCTATCAACGATATACCATGTGATAAATAATAATGTCGTATTACTTATACACACATGACAATTGTTTCACCATGCCAGATTATTACATCAAAATCTCTCATAGGATAGATCTGTTTGGTAGTTGCGTGCTGCTACTGAAGAATTTCAAAGTTGATTTGGACCACCTCTCCTTGCCGAGAAAGTTTGATTTTGAGATCATCCCCTACCGCAAGATATGATTTAGATTTGAACCTTGACCATCCTTTAGCATCAATCATCATGCGACCATCCTTTGTACTTACGGTATATTGAGCAGGTTCATTCACACCAAGGCTGCGCATGGTAAGAGAAACTAGGCCGCTATCGCCCGGATTGTTGAATGACTCCCTCGTTGCTTTAGGAATTCTCTGTTTCCAAACAAGAAGACATACCCAAACAGTTAGATCAACACAGTGAATCATGCGAAACAACATGGAAAGAAAAAAGAACGAAACACTTGGGCGGCCAATGCTTACCAAGAAGGTGGACATGTCGGTTTTTGTAAGGACTTTGGTATATGAAGTGCGAACTGCAGCCCAGTCTGTTGCCAGTGCAACAGCTCATTCGGTTGCCGCTGCACGGGCCGGAGCAGATGCAAGTGCAAGTGTTGGTGCAGGTGCTGAAGCCGCTATCAGAGATGGTGCTCCTTGTAGAGCTCGTGCCAGTGTCGGAGCAGGTGCCGGTGTCGATGCCCGATCCTCCATCAGATCAGCCTGATCCGTTGACGCGGTCGGTGCCCAATCCTCAGCCGGATCAGACTGAGCTGCTGCCGTTGTCAGTGCTAGAGCAACTGCCGGTGCTTGATCCGTTGCTGAAGGTGGTATCGATGTGCAAGACAGTGGCGATCGTGTCTGGTCTGCTATGATCAGCTTTCTAACTTGACTAGGCTTCGTGATCGTGATCCAGTCTTTTTCTTCATTTCTTTTAAATGCGAGAAGGACTAATTGTGGCGCTTTTGTTAAACCAAACTGCAGTTCATCATAGGGATTCAGCTTGTACTCACACAATAGGCTGATCCAATTTTTTCCAGTAATATAAGTGATGGACAGTGCCTTCGTTACTGACACAACATAAGAAGTGAAACATGCAAAAATAGCCATCGTAGAGCAAACCAAACGGTTTATTTTGTGATGAATATCACATGGCAAAACCTGCATCGTAAAATTGCAGGAAAAGAAAGAAAACATGACATTAAATCAATAAGATTTAGACAGTAAATCAATAAGATTTACTTGATGTGACACGAGTGAATCCTTACAAGGAAATCACTATGTTGAAGTACTAAACAGAAGATTGATCATCCAACTACGGGTGGCATGCAGGGGCTCCGTCTACTCCCACAAGTAGGACAGTCCAAGGGTCGTGACAAACCGTATGGACCGAATATCCATGGGACTGGAAATCCTGGTGGGTGCGATTAACCCTGCAATGCATACAGATATTGGAGTGTAACCATAATTGATAAACCGTCCTCACAAAAAAGATGATATGGATACTTCAAAATATACATACTGAATTGAGTGGACAGACATTAACATAGACCATTCTCAGGACTGGCCACACACCAAAAGCGGCAGTACTAATAAACAATACAGGGTTCACAAACACAAATCAAGTACTGAACAATAGTACTTACTACAGACAAGCAAAGTTGCACTAATTAAACTCTGCAGACTATTTCTTGCCACCGACCTACGGGATGAACACCGCATAACTGACTAGGCCATGGACTTCGTGAGAGATGTCTACATGCACCATCACCATCTCGTCAACCTTGGAGAACCTAACAGAGTGGTCTTTCCACTCATAAACATGATCATGAAGACATGCCACATCTGATTTGTTGGGAAGCTTTACAAGAACCACACCCTTCGTAATCGAAGGCACAACCAGGAAATTGTTGTGGTCAAGTACAGCCTCGAGAACACGCCTGAAAAATGCTACAGGAAAACACTAGTTCAGGACATGTGGCGACAAGGACACATCAGTTGGATAGTTTAGCAATGTAACTCATTCTCAAATCTTCCAGTTCACACGGCATGACTTTGAGAACTTCATCTCCACCGCGGACCTGGTTCTAATTCAAACAGAAACCATATTTTATTACTACCTCCGTTCAGAAATATAAGATGATTTTCGATATTATACTCCATATATGACTACATATATGCATAGAAATGAGTGAACAAAGACACTAGAACATGTCTTCAAAGGCATGAGACCAGAGGGATTACTTGCAATATCCATAGCACAAGTTACTGAGGGAAATATACCCTCTTCAAAGGTAGCATTGATGTTCATAAAGTACTCCCTCCGTCCAAAAATTCTTGTCTTAGATTTGTCTAGATACGGAGGTATCAAGTCACATTTTAGTATTAGATACATCCGTATCTAGACAAATCTAAGACAAGAAATTTGGGACAGAGGGAGTAGTTGAAAGTAATCTATAAGAAATCAGTGTCAACCTCTCGCATGTTTTGGTCAAAAGAGGAATTTAGAACAGTCATTTGGCACACAAAAATCACATGCAATATCACTCAGAAAGTTGTACTACTAGTACTAGTACTGCGTGTTAGATGAAAAAACACGATGAAGATTGAGAAAAAGATCGTCAAGAAGATATATTACCTGGACTAGCTTAATGAGGGATCCCGGAGAGGGGGGCTTGGACAGGGCGATGGCTTTGAGCTTGTGTGCGGTAGTCTCAGCGGGGTGCTTGCGCTTCTTCGTACCATGAGCCTCGATGGTTTTGGCCAGATCCATAGACATCACTTCGGCCGGTGCTCCAGCGTCCATCAAGAAACTTTCAAATAGAAATAAAAGAAAAGAAACCATAATCACAAACCCAAAAGAAGAAAAGAGAGGGAGTTATAGGATCAGTCTCGGGGTTGCAAGACCGGGCCTTGGCTAGAATCAACACCATTCATGCGCTCACCTTTCCTTCTTTGGGAGAGAAGAACAATGGCAGAAGCATGTCGGGGTTTTCTTGAAGTAATGAGGAAAAAGATGAGGGAGAAGCGAGTTGGGTAGAGAGGAAGCTGAGAGATATGAGTGAAATGATGGTTGCTTCGTCCGTCCAACTTACTGCTGGAAATGAGGGGGTTTTGTGATTTGACGGCTCATTGGGCATTACTGCGACGCTTCGATCGGGGTAGTCTACCGTCACTCTACTACGGAGTAATTTAGTGCATGGCTGGTGGACCCCGATGCTGGCTGTCCAACACGTCGGCGAAAGTGAGTAATTTAGTGCATGGTTGGAGGAGAATCCGCACAGTAGAGCGTGTCCACTGTTTTTTAAAGAAAAAAATGATTACAGCAAGCATTTCCACTCTTACGACGGAGGAGTGCGAAACACGGCAGCCACTTGAACATACACAGTGCTCCTACTACTAGGCATGTGCAGTGGTTCATACGTCAGTACTACATAATCTTGTTGCTAGTGTAGTAAGATATGACAACAACAAATGATGTTGTGCGCATGTCAACTATATGAATAGTAATGTAGTAACATAGTACCGCTTTCTCGACTGTCCGTTCGAGAATGAACGATGAGATCAATGTTAGCAGAACTAGGTATACAACGCACCGAGAGTACGGTGCTACAGTACTCCAGGAAACATAAACCATATGAAGCACGAGTAGTGTTAGACAGGGTGTATGAAGGGTGCACGGGATGGGATCAAAAGTTCCCTTCTCGACCCACTTTTGGGTGTTTGGCGGAGTGCATGAAGGGTGCATGAGTCCACACTAGTAGGTTAACACAAATACACGAAGAGGAAACAACTACTCCCTCCGTCTAGGTGTGTAAGTCATCTTACGTTATGCACTGCGACCAAGGCAGAGAAGAAAACGAAAAAACTTAATGTCTTTTTGCTAATTAATGGCATTGCATGCTAATTAATTAGTCTCAAGTCATTGAAAGCATGCATGGCCCACGTCTCTTATTGGTTGATATGTCACAAAACAAGAAACAGGGAGGGAGTTGATATTACCGTGCCTAAGTATTTTGGGATTATTTGGTTTTCGTAAAGTGACTTACACACGTAGACAGAGGAGTATATTGAGATGAGAATGCAACCAAACATACCCACACGCTTTGTGCTACAGTGATTGGTCTTCATCGTCTGAGTTTGATCCAACGGTCATGTTGCGCCGAGACATGGACATGCCCATGCAGAGGGTGCCTAAACACCACCGAAGTCCCTCTGCTTCTTGAGGTACACGACGTTGGTGATGCAGGGGGCGAAACGGCTGAAAGGCAATGCAATCTAAGGGAAGGCGGAGGGAGCCAGTCGAGGAGCGAGGAATCTTTTGGTTTTCACCATGGTAAAACACCAGTCGACGATTCTCACATCAGGGAGCAGTGGGTTTTACAGGCGAAGTCATCGTGACTAATTGTTGCTGCGCCTGTTCCGTCAATAAAAAAATTAAAAATCCTGCCGCGCCTGCTCCCGTCAATCAAAAAAAATCAAAAATCATGCTGCACTCAAACACTAGAGCAACGCCGTGGTGGATATTTAAATTTACCTACCGGCAAGTAGATAAAAAAGGGGTGAAAAAACAAATGTGGCGGCGGCCTAGCTAATCGGTCGAACTAGCCCAACTAGCTTGCCACCGTGCTTCACTAATGTACTCGGCGGGAAAAATGGTCTTTCGTGATTTGATGACTAATTTACTTGCTTCGGCGAAAACGCGCGATAGGGCGACCCACGTCTGGAAGAATACATGCGTGCACCACCCGGGAGGACCCCCAAACCGCGCGGTAGGGTGTGCTATGTCTCGGCACGGAGGAAAAATGTGCGTGTAAAAATTTACTGTATCAGACGTAGTACCTATGGTTCGACCTCGGGACCCAGCCAGTCGGTCGAAAACACCCCACTAGCCACATAGCTTCATCATGCTAACATGGCACGGATGATAGGTGTGGTTAGCTCCGTCTCGACCAGCCATAACGTCTCTTGTTCTAGGCGATTCTTCTTATTTCCAAGCTATTTTTAGTTGTAATAACACCACGCCAAGCTAACGCCGCTCTTCATGTGCGCCCGTGCAAAGGTTAGACGATGGAGAGAAGAGAGAGATCGCAGACCTGGGACCCACCAGTAAGTGAGTCAACGGTCATGCACGTGTTGACGAGGCACTCCCTCTACTCTACTCAACTTAATACTATAAAATCAAGTTATGGGACTAAGCCAACAACCGTTGTTGTCTCAAGCTATCGACTTACGCTTTGTAGTCCAGGTTGCCAGTTCAAAAATCGTCTTTCATATTTGTTAGTTTTTGGTCCAAATTTGCAGAGGAGACGCTTCCCACCGCAAGACGCCCCCGCCGCCGCTGCGTAATCTAAATTTGCCATGAAAAACATTCGGATTGCCATGCTTAAAATCCAAACATTTATCATTTCAATTTATTTTAGATCGATCATCGTATAATTTAAAGTCGGAGTCAGACTGAACGAAATCTATGGTTTGATCGATTGAATGTTCTGCTAGAGTCGTATCAAATTAAATATAAAAAGTCATCAAGCCACATGTATTCCTTATCATCCAACGACCTAGACTGCTTCAATGTCGAGCATTCAACACGTTTAGCGTGTAGTTAATTTCATGCCAAAAATAGTGTTAATCACACAATAATACGCAAATAATATCCTACTTAATATCCGCATGCACTTAATATACTTCCAAATTAGCGTGCAATGCACATACATACTGACTAGTGCTGCTAGCACGTGAAACTGGTGCCGTAACTTGTGAACGCGTCCAGATATAGTCAACGACAACATCGCCCGCGAGTTCTTCGTGTTTGCCGGTGCGTGTAAACGCAGATGGGGAGGAGAGAGAGCACACATGGAACCTACCAGTAAGTGAAGGCGAATAGTACTAAAAATAATATTGCATGTTATCAATTAAATAGGCTATGGTAATATAAATATATTATGTGAACAAAGGGAGGTACAACAAACATTGCTGTTCTATGTAAGTTGATTATTGACGTGCGGCTTGAAGGCCCTGGTGGCATGTTCGATCCTCGTCCTTTATTTTTTTAATTTGTATATGGGTCCAAATTTGTTTCATGACATGTGGGCCCCTCGGTGTGTAGTTTGTAGCACTTTAATTTGTGTGTCGAAATTCGTTCCATTCCAAGTGTACTATCGGTGTGTAGTTTTGTAGCTTATTTATAATAATTAAAGAGAACAACCGAGTTTTTTGCAATAATACCATAGTGCGACGTTGAAGGCGAGAAAGGACGTGCGAGAGAGCGATGACCGAGCCAGAGCGAAATCAACTAGGGGAGTTGCGGGGGTTGCAATGGTGTTTCGAGTAGTTGTGGGCCGAATGCAACGAAAATATAATCTAAACCGACCAGAATAAATGCCTACACAAATTAATCCAAGGTTGGAGTGCCCCTCGCAATGTAAATAGCTCCGGCTTTGTGAGGGATGGAGAGGTAGCTTCAATGTGTGGAAGATACGGTGTGAGAAAGCGAGGTCAATCGAGAGACATATAGATAGAGAGACAAAGTGAGTGTGATTCGACATTCATTGCACAAATATATATGCTCTGGAGAGATATTGTCCGATTGAGCTTTTGGCAAGGGTGAGGGCTGTAAGATAGAGCTTGAGAGATGATCCAGTCACAGACGTGTAGATATATTTTGTGCATGGGAGGAAGCAAGGTCAATCGATCACATAGGGTCATCGTGCGATCGAAAGAGTGAGACAGGTTGGAGAGAGTGACCTAGATAGACAATGTGCGTGAGAGAGTATACAATGTGAATAAGTCAAATTGGGCTCAAACATGGTGATATATCGTTTTGTCCGAGAAAGAGCAAGGTCAATCGAGACATACAAAGAGAGAGAGAGTGGGAGAGAGAGAGGGGGGAGAGAGAGTGGCCCGCCATGAGGTCAAATGCCAGGCCCAAGATGCGATTCTATCCCGATCACGTGACACACTCGTGATTGGGGCACAACCGCATTTCGGGCGCTTAGCATGATGGATATCATTACATCGTACCATTACATACATACATGAGGGATACAACAATTCATACAAGACACATGAATACAACAACATCAATACAAAACATCCGACTATGGATGCAAACATGAAAAGCACAACGACATCCATCTTCTATCCCAGGCTGCCGGCCAAGAACCTAGCCCAAGACTGATGAAGAAGAAGAAGAAACAACACCAACAAAAGGTAACATCGCTCTCACGTCAAGTAATCGGAAACCTGCACCTGCAACTGTTGTTGTAGTATCTGTGAGCCACGAGGACTCAGCAATCCCATAACCATGGGTATCAAGACTAGCAAAGCTTAATGGGTAAGGAAAAGGATAGTGGTGAGGTTGCAGCAGCGGCTAAGCAATATATGGTGAGCATCTACGCAAACGGTCGCAAACTAGTAATGATCGCTAAAGATCCTGAACTACCTACGAGTCAAACATAACCCCACCGTGTTCTCATCTCAAAGTAAAAAGAGACAGTCACGGTTACTCACGCAGTTCGTGTATTTTACTTCGGATCCTCTGTCAAGTTTTCTACAACCGGACATTAACAAATTCCAATCTGCCACATAACCGCGGGCACGGCTTTCGAAAGATCATAACCCTGCAGGGGTGCCCCAACTTAGCCCATCACAAGCTCTCACGATCAGCAGAGATAATAATAATATTACCCCTTATCTTAGGGAAGGCCCAATCAGACTCGGAATTCCCGGTGCACAAGACATTTCGACAATGGTAAAACAAGTCCAGCAAGACCTCCCGGCGTGCCGACACCCTGATAGTAGCCGCGTGTATCTCGTCTCAGGCCACGTCCGGATGGGCGATGCTACAGGGGCCAGATACCTCGAGTTTCCCCATTACGGCCCTGCAGGACCCCCGTTTGGGACCAACACCATCAGCACTGGCCCCCCTGTATGTAGAAGAAATTCCTCGGGTA
This sequence comes from Secale cereale, assembly GCA_902687465.1. Lineage (NCBI taxonomy): Eukaryota > Viridiplantae > Streptophyta > Magnoliopsida > Poales > Poaceae > Secale > Secale cereale. Next base: position 387,722,666 of record LR738711.1, on the reverse strand, counting down.
GCGCTAACTCCCTATGCAATTAATTAATGAAGTTTTTATTATGTTGCAAATAAAACAAATGTTGGGCCTTGCTGGAGGAATTTTATTCAAAGACGAACTGTCAAGGGGTCCCCATATACCCAACTGCGTTAGGAATGCAAAATCAAGGAACATAACGCCGGTTTATCGGCTCCTAAGGTGGCATGAGTGGAACAAAACACCAAGCAAAAGGCCAAGCCTTCCACCCATTGCCAAGTATATAGGTGTGTTAATATATATAAGATATATTGTGATATTCCGACAAGCCAAGCTCCAACATGTAGCAATCTTCATCTTCACCTGCAACTAAAAACGCTATAAGAGGGGGTGAGCAAGCGGGTAACATAGCCAAACAACGGTTTTGCTGGGAAGGTGTCAAAGGTTAGAGGTTTCATGGCAACAAGGAGAGGGGCTGACAAAAAGATAGGTAGCGCGACATATAACGATAGCATCGAGACAGCTAGCATGGCAATGATAGTAAAGGTATCCAAGGTGATGGTCATCTTGCCTAAGATCCCGCAAGGAAGAAGAACGATCCATGAAGAAGACGAAGAAGAAGCCACGAAGATGAACCACGTGTAGACGAATGAATCCTCACGATCGCAACGGAAAAGAACTAGCGAGAAGAAAGCACACAACATGGTAAACACACCACTCAAGAACATGACAAGATTCTCAACCAAGTATGATGCAAGACAAGCTTATATGATGCAATACATGGCAAGGGATGAAGCACACAAGAACATCACAACAAGGCAAGTTTAAATGAGGCCGGAATCAACACATAACAACTCTGGTGAGTCCTCATATGCACATTTATAAATTGGTCCAGATCTGAACAAGCCTTAAGTTCAAGTTGTTAAACAGCAAGTTAACATGCACCATGATGATCTACTCGAAATTCTAGTCAAGTTCCATATAAAGTTTGTTTAATTCGGAGCTACGGCCTAGAAGATATGAGCAAAACAAGTCAAGCATGGCAATTATGCAAAATGCATCCAAACAATAAGTAACACACTCCAAACATGTATATAACATGATATGATGCATCTACATGCAAAATCACGCAAGTTTCATATGGGACACACTCAAAACGGAGCAACGGTTCAACACATACACATGAAACGATATAACAACAAGCTGTCCAAAATCAGCAACATAGCATCTTTGGAGCAAGGTATATATATATGCTACAGCACCCAAACATGATAACAAGAGGCATGGATGTGAAATAGACATGATACACAACAAGCATGAACTTAGAACACACCCAAAAACTTTCTAGAAGACAATTAAACAAGCATGGTGAGTTGCAATAAATTTACCCAGACTTAGTCAAAATCTGGGAAGGAAAAAACATCATCACGATGCTGCCTTCGAAGGCACAAAACAACAAGCATATCAACTCTACTAAGTATATAAAGATCATGGACATGTAATAGACATAGCATACATCAAACAACTCCATTGGAACAACTCCATAGGAGGCATGGATCAATAACAACAAGCTTCACCAAATTGATCATGCTGATAACAATCTGACAGGTACATTTATAGCAACTTGAGAGCAAGAAATAAATAAGCTACAACAGGTTCTATATGCAAACAAGGGCATGAATGGATAGAGCATAACATGGACAACAAGACATGATCATTGGACATTACAAAACATGCATGGATTTGAGTGGGGCATCAAGCAAACATGGCATCAGGTTTAACAGTTTCAGACTTAGGAGTTTTTAATAAGTCCTAGAAAACAACATCAGCGAGTAGGCTACTTTACAAGCTCATTGCAAACACCACAAGGCATATCATGAAAAGTGGATTGCACCACAGCAAAGAGGATGTGATTGTGCTTCCAAAACATATTGACATGTGGCACAAAAGACAAACACATCAATAGCTATGAACAAGTCAAATCAGCATTTCATAACAAGTTTCAGCACTTAACAGCCACATGCACTTTTGCAACAGAGATTAACATGGCAAGATGGCACCTAACATGAATGCTACAACAACCATCATGTAGAGCACTTCACAATGAACATTTTGACATATCACATGCTCCATTTGGACCAACATGCACAAAGTTATCATCACGACAAGCATGCAACAAAATTACAATTATCAGCAGTTTTAAACATGTAGCACTCTTGCAACGAGGATTAGGGCATCGAGATGAACTCAAACAAGCATGCCAAGTGGAACAATATGAAGAGCATCTCACAACGAACATTTTGATATATAATACATCACATATGGACAATCATGCAAAAAGATATCACCCACACAAGATGCCAACAAGTTTACACTATTCAGGGACTTAGCAGTTTTTTTGGAATTGGACAAATTCACACAGAGGAAAAAAATGCAACAGGCCGAAACTTGGCAGGTCGTCCCAACATGAGGAAAAAACAAAACAAAAAAAGGAAGGCGCTGGGGGGAGGCCTCGGCCCGGTTAGTGGAGGAGCTCGGCTAGGTCGGGAGTCGGGCCACATGGGCTGCTGGGCCGGAGCAGGGCGCATGCGGGCATGCTGCGGGCGGGACGAGCAGCTCCTCTGCTCGTCCCCGAGCAGGGGCATGGCGGTGGCGGTGGTGGCCTCGGGCGGGGCAAGGCGGCGGCGATTGGCTGGAACAGGCCAGATCCGGAGCGGGAGGGCGCGGATCCGGGGCCAGGGGACCCATTCCCGGCGTCAGCGGCGGCAAGGGGGCTCCGGTGGGGGCGCGAGCAACACCGGTGGCGGTTACCTGCGGGAGGAAAAACTGACGGAGTGAGGGAGAGGTGAGAGAAGGGAGAGAAGGAGGCAGGGCGCAGAGGCCGACGACCTGGGGGCGGAGGCGGCGCTCGCCAGCGAGGTGGAGATGGCGGCGAGGCGATTCGGTGAGGGCGCGCTGGCTCGGTGCGGGAGAGCAACCGAGCGGGAGGAAGAACAGGGCGGCGACGCGCTGGCTCGTGCGGGTGCGCACGGGCCACGGTGGCGGCGGGATCTGGGCCCGACAGGCCCCGCGCAGGCCTGGCGGGCCACGGCGGCGAGGAGAGGCCCGGGAGGATAGATGGCGCTCTCCTAGTGGCTGCGGGGGCGGCTGGTGGCGGCGCTGACCCGTGGGTCGATGACACTTGGCGGCGGGGCGGTGGTTAGTGCGGATTACGAGGAGTGGGGTGGCTGGAGGTTAGGGGAGGGCTAGGATAGGTTTTAGACTAGGTTTAGTCCAAATAAGGCAGGTGTGGTGTCTACTTATAGACAAGGGGGCTAGGCTTAGGGGATTTACTCCGTTTTGGAGCCGTTCGATCGCCATCGGACGGTTCCAGACAGAGGGGAGTCTAGGTGGGCTGCAGGTGAGGTCAGTGGGCTGTGTTGGAGGGGTTGTGGGGAGAGAAGAGAAGAGGCCCGCGGGGGTTTTCGGAGACCGAAAACGTCCGACGTTTTAACCGGCAACTAGTGTTGCTATAGTTATCTGTTGGGCTATCAAACGAACTCCGAATGCGACGAAAATTGGTAGGCGGTCTGTCTACACTATAATAAGACCACACGCCAAGTTTCAACCCATTCCGAGAACATTTTCCGGCCACTTATAAAATAAATATCCTAAGGTGCCGCGGGCACGTGCGAGTGTGTCTGGGCTCAGAATGGACAACGGAAAGGACGGGCGGACTCGGACGGATGCAAGTTTTGAAATCATGAGGATGCAATGCACATGATGATAAGGCAAAGATGCAACACGCAAGCAGATGACATGGCAACGACAACGAATAATTGGCTGACACCTGGCGCACCGGTCCCCGGGTGTCACATCAAAAGAGTGGGGCGGCTTCGATGGACTGACCTAGATAGACAATTTGCGTGAGAGAGTATAGAGTGTGTTGATCTAGGCCCGAACAGGGAGATATATCATTTGTGTGTGAAAGAAAACGATGTTAAATGAGACTCAAATAAAGAGAGCGAGATTGAGCGAGTGTGGCCCTCCGTGCGGAAGAAAAAGTGAGACAGTCTCGAGGGAGTGACCTAGATAGACAACGTGTGTGCGTGCGCACGAGATGTTGGGGGGCTAGATATGCAATGCATGTATTTAGCACGAGAGGGTGAGAGGGAGAGGGAGAGAGAGAGAGCTCGGCATGGGGTGCAATGGCGGGTGTGTGAGGTAAATACATTTCGTAACAGAGTGGAAAAGGGGGGTAGTGTAGTTGAGAGAGTTAGAGATCAAAACATGGAGAGAAAGAATGGATGCGTGTTGGAAACCGATAGCTTCCTAAGGTGGTTAGGAGAGGAAGATTGACCGATACA
>LR738711.1:387694800-387717522 GCA_902687465.1 Secale cereale | reverse complement strand
CCCCCCCCCAAAGGACAACGACAAAATAAGTTTGCCCTTCCATGTTCCGGATTGAAATATCTGGCGGCCCCAATTCCAGCCCAGCAATATCTCCCTTCTCCATCGTCCCCTTCCGCGCCCAGATTGCTCAAATCCCTAGTTCGCCGCCAACCCAAGAAAAGTTTGAATCGCCCCTTGTCTTGTCTCTTTCCCCACCTCTGTGCCGGACGACGACGATGGTCGCGCTTCACCACCGCACCGGAGCTACCTCATCTACGCCCTTGTCCACCACACTGGGTGGTCCACCGACAATGTCGGCCGCCGCAACCGACGTGTCTCACAGACACCGACTTCCACCACATCAGGTGCGCTTCACCGACGTCGTCTCCCAGCTCACCGGGGCTACTTCACCGAGCACATCGTCGCGCCTCCGCCCCCCGAGGCCGCTGGGGCTTCACCAACAGTATCGTCCACCGCATCGTAGCGCTCCGCTGCCACTCCAGATCTGCATCCGTGCGCTGCCAACCAACGCCAGCGCATCACCCTCAACGGCTCTGAAGTGACCTGCACTCTAGCTAGGCGAGCATGCCCAAACACCGGCCCGAACTAGGTATCCACACAACACTCCATTATGCACTGTTCCGACGATGTTTGGATATCCTTTCACTGCTCTCTTAGCTTACACGCCTATCCAACTCTGACTTTAACTCTTATTTCTTCTAGAGATATCATCTGAAACAAGAAAATCCATTTTTTAGCGAAGCATGACGGCGCTACGGGATCTGGTACACATCATGCACACCCGTATAACCTTGTAAGTATCTGTCCTCCGGTACAACAGGAAGGTTGATTCCTCTTATTTGAACAACCATTTGCCGTGTCAAAAATGCAAAGGGGGGATGCAAGGAGCACAAGGCCTGCACATCCAAGCAAGTGGTAACATGGACTTGTACATGGAACATCCCAAGCGCAAGCAGAGCTGCAGTGAGCCTGTACAACGAGCTAGTGTAAGTCCCTGCATTTCATTTAATTTGTACTGGCATTCATGTATGATTTGTGTGCAGTGGCGGATCCACGAATTCAAGTTACCAGGGGCGAACATTTAACTTAAAAAATATGAAGGCACTTGCACTCCGGAAATCAACATAACTTGAGAAATGTGAAGCTACATGCACTTTGAAAACCAGCTAATGATCCAAAGTAGTTCAGATTATAAACACTAAATGATGCAAGCACCAAAAACAAAAACTGCAACATGGTGTACAAGGACTAATAACATGGTCTGTACCTGCTAGAATTATTCGTTCTCTGGCTGAGAAAATCGAAGTGTAATTGCACCTATAACCAGTGCGCAAACTGCATATCAATATATCTATCCTGCACAAATATGCCAATAGTTTCAAACAACAGGTTAGAAAAGTATTTATGCTACGTTGTCATGATACGGGGACTTTCTGGTAGATGGCCTTGATGTTTCGTCAAGCCATGAAAATGCACTATAATTTGCTTGTCATCAATGCCTGCAAATCTCTGTGTCTCTCTCAACATAGCAGATCATCATTAGACACTAAATCCTTCAATGGGAGCTTGCAAAATGCTTGCATTAGATGCCTCATTAGACACTATATGTTCATCACCAGGAGCATGTAAAATGTTTGCATCAAATCCTTCATTACCAGTCTGTTCATTAGACACTTTAGGCTCAAGAACAACATGAGCTTGGATGTTTGCACCGGAAACTTGATTAGATTCATCAGATTCAGTCAGTTCAGTGTTGATTGGGGGAGTTATAAAATAAGTAGAAATTTGTTTCATTTTCTCATAGATTCCCAACATACAAGAAGTTTTACAACACCGTCAGGTTTAACTATTGGCCAGAAATTGAAGAGTTCAATTAGATATAATCAGGGATGTGATGTACCTATTCATTGTGCATGCTAATCTTGCAAGCTGAGACTGTCTGTTAGCGCAAGCTCGATGCCATGCTCGTGTTGCCGCCGCTGCCTCCCACGCAGGCTACACCCAGGGTTGGAACTTCATCCTCTTGTCCTTCCGTTCGCTTGAAGCTCGGCGACCGCCCTCCAACGAGGGTGCGAAGAAGTGTTGTGTCGGTCTGTCCAGCGGCGGCTAGGTTAGGAGCGAACCAGACTGGAGGCTGGAACGGATGAATTGCAATTTTTCCTGATGTCGATCGATATGGGAGGCGCTCGTTTGGGCCGCGAGCCTGCTATAGGGCCTGCCTTGCACTGATGTTATTGGCCTATCCAAATTGAAACATTTTTCTTCATTTTTTACATTGCCTGCTCGTGCGTTGGGACGAACAAAACTAACCTGGGCCAACCTGGACGACTCAAACTAGGTGCACAGTTTTGAGCCACCCGAGGCGGCCGCCCATATCAGCCCCTATGGTGGCGTCGCCCCTTTTGCGTGTATGATAGGGGTAGTGAAAATATTCCAATGGCGCTTTTGATTTACCCACAGAATGGTTGAATTGCTTGTTTCTATGAACCGAGTTCGCCAATAATGTGAAGGATGCCAGTCTTTTCATCCTATTGTAGATTGCTTAGATCTCGATATGCCAAAAGTAATCGCATGAAATATACAGTAAAAGCCAGTGTGATCTGTGTGGCTACAACTAGTCTGACTACACGTCCTCATATAACATATCAAGGATGCACCATATTATCATATTAACCATTCGACTTACCAATGCAGTGTGGGAAGAAAGAAGTATTAGGACTATGTATCCAAGCAATTGATGCCATGGACTCATGCGTACAACATTGTAAGCGAAAAAGAAGTTGTAGTGTGCCTGTACAAAGAACTAGCGTAAGTTCAGTTAGCTGCTTCTCAGAATTTTAGTTAGACACTTATTGCAAAATTCTCCAATTACGTTGCTTGGCTTAATTTAGTTTGCTACTGATTACATAATGCCACAGACTGTTAATCCTATTATACACTGCGCCTATCTATGTGTTTGATACTTACTGTTAAGAGTTACCTGTTTGCCTGAACTTAAATAGCTACTTGTTTGTTTAACTGCTTTGCTGCTGCAACAATGGGTTACAATGATGTTAATAACTACATTTCAGCATCGAATTGAAACTCTTTAATTCCTTGTTTGTTTAACTGGTTTGCTGTTATAACTCCCAGTTGAGATGTTGCTAACTTCAACTTTTCTGAATCCAATCGGAACTTTAATGGCAAAACAGGTTAGCCCAAGATCAAAGAGAGAGGTCCCCATGGATGTTGTATCATCCCACAACAGTGGCACCGGCCCAATCGTGCATTATGAATTGCCAGCTGCTGAAGCTCTAGAGGCTAAACTGGTGGAAACGAAGTTGACAAATTGAGGAAGCAAACTGCAAAATCAGTAGCAGTACTCAAGACAACAATTAAATATTTGGTGAGACTGACCACATTGTTAAGGTCCTGAAGGAAAACAGGAAATTACATTCCCACTTGGTAAATCATAGGTGAAATGTTATTTCTATCGTTGAATAACATTTGCGTTGTTTGTTCATGTAATCAATCAAACCATTTGTTTTAGAGATCATGTAAGAATTGTTTTTTGTTTTTTGCTTTTTGGGTTTGTAATTTTATTCGAGCACAAGTCTGTATTAATTGATAAAACTTGGAGACATTTCATTTTGATTGATGTGCCAGACCTACAAATATTCCAATCGGGCTGAATGTGCATTCAACAATAATAGTAGTATAGATGGACCATAAGTGGCATGCATCGAAAAGGGCCAAGATGTTGTAGTAGCTTGGCTAAAAAAAGGATGTTGTTGTAGCAAAGAAAAGTACAGCGGCCTGGCTTATGCATGTTAGTTGATATTATTGATCCATATACTCTATAAGTGTTTAGATGTCTGTTAGTTCTGTACATTTTTGGTTGATTGACTCGGTATTTGAATCTTGATACATCGCTTGTGTACATATCTAAATGGGAGTACACATTATGCTGCGTGTGACATTTGAGTTGGACATGCACTACAAAAAAAGACACATCCGTGACATTTTGGGCTGAACGAATTTTTTTTCCGACATACTTATGACACTTCTATGACAATAATTGTGACAAAACATGGTATCATCATAGATGTGGTGGGGTCCTACTTCTATGATAAAAAATCATGACCAAAAATGGGCTTTTCGTCCTGGGCGGGCCGGAGACGCAGCTGCATGACATTCTTTGGGCCGTCCACGACGGGAAAAACCATGGTAGAAGTGAGGGCGTGGAAAATATCAGGGTGTTCCCGGTTACGGTGGGTGGTCGGGGCCGAGCGATGCGGGTTTCTCTCGTACACGCATGTGCGTGGGTGTGAAGCGTTGGGCTCTAACTGAACCCGAGCGAGGCGTTGGGCTCTAACTGAACCCGAGCGATTGCACTGCGGGCTAGTCGTTATTGAACCCGAGCGATCGATCGATGGCTGTTAACTGAACCCAATCAAGCGATTCCTTCGCTATTGTTGCTAACTGAAGCCGATCGATGTTGCCTCTGCATGAGCAGTGAGCGTTATTGGGGGGTTTGGATGAACAGTTTCCGGTGGGGGTGGATGAACAGGACCCCGTGGTGTTGAACATGATCCCGATCAATCGAGCCGGTTGGGGCTGCATGAACAGGACCCCGTGGAGGGTTGGATGAATAGTAGACGGTGGAGGGCTGGATGAACAGTAGCCCGTGGAGGGGTGGTTGAACAGGAGCCCGTGGAGAGGGCTGGTTGAATAGTAACAGGTGGAGTAGCGCGCGGTGGAGGTTGAACTGTCGCGAGTGGAGGCAGGAGGAGGTCGACGATGGATGAACAGTAGCCCGTGGAGGCTGGAGGGGGTGGATGGTGGAGATGAACATTATACCGTGGAGTCCTGTTTTGCGGTACACCACACCCCTCCCGATGAACAGGACCCCCGTTTCGACCGTAGCGCTCCAACACAAGTCCGTTTCCTCCATTTTGCGGTACGCCACACCCCTCCCGATCAACAGGACCCCCGTTTCGACTGTAGGAGGTCTGTTTCCTCTATTTTTGCGGTACGCAAGACCCCTCCCGATGAACAGGATCCCGTTTCGACCGTGGCCGGTCGAACACAAGGTCGTTTCCTCCATTCTGCGGTACGCCAGGCCTCATTTCCATCGGCTGTTCCATCCAAGCCGGTTGGCTCCCACGCGTTCCGTTTCCTCCCGATGAACATGACGCATTCCGTTGCCTCCCCATGAACACGACGACGACGCAGTTTCTCCGTTTTGACCCAGCCATGTACACGTGTCCTCGCCATACGTATGCGCGAATAGGCATTCGAGACCCTGCCCGTATGTACATACGTGGCCGTATTTTCTTTCTTGCACACTGGCCGCTGTACGTACGTGTACATGCTACGTGCGCGCCTCTACTATGACACGTGCACGCCTCTACATCGACCAGTATGTACGTACACGTGCGCGACCAGAATGACAATGCTACATATGCTTCGACTAGGTGGGTCCCGACTGTCAGGCACTTCCTTGCGTGCGAAGATGTAGCTGGTGGGTCCCAGCAGTCAGGGGGCAAATCGTTTTTTTTTGCCCGGACACACTTCCTTGCCTGGCAAGATGTAGCTGGTGGGTCCCAGCAGTCAGGGGGAAACGTTTTTCTTTTTTTGCAAAATACGGTGGCCCGTCCAGTGGGTTCCCGATGTCAGATGGAGGAATATTTATTTTGCGCGTAATAAGGAGGCACTTCCTTGCTGCGGCCGTGGACCCAGCTGTCAGCCTCTCCACGTACAATACTCTTCCGATGGAAGTCGTTCCTTGACCACGTTGACCACGCGGCGTCGAGAGCACCAGGGCGGTGGACGACGGCGAGGCCTAGGAAGGGGATGACACGGAGCCGGGGAAGACGCGGCAGTGCAAGCCCGCGCGGAGAGGAGTAGGAGGGTTCACTGGTTCGGCTGCGGTGTGAGGCTGCCGTTGCCGCAGGGCCTGGCCAGCGGTGGTAATAGTAGGGGGCGGTGAGGCCTCTGCGGTAGCACGGCCGTCCACGGGAGGCAGGAGCATGCAGCACGACCGGCGCTGCTTTGGGCGGTTGGAGCAACAAGACCAAAGGTTGAAGAAGCACTACGGCCGTTGGATGGAGATCATATGGTCACTGGAGCTAGAATCGTTCATATGGACTAAGTTGACATAGCACTCCGTCCCCATCAACTTAGTAAGCCCACAAGTCAGCCACCCACCAAGGTGGGTCCCAACTAGCAGGGGCAGTATTCATTTTTTTTGTGTGTAATAAGGAGGCACTTCCGGTGGGTCCGAGCTGACAGCGGGGGGGATATTTATTTCGCGAAATATGGTGGACCGTCCAGTGGGTCCCAGTAGTCAGGGGGAATGTTTTTTTCGCCAAATACGATGGCCCGTATGGTGGGTCCAGGCTGTCAGGTGGAGGAATAATTATTTTCCGCGTAATAAGGAGGCACTTCCTTGCGGCTGGCGTGGACCCAGCTGTCAGCCTCTCCACGTACAGTACTCTTCCGGTGGAAGTCGTTCCTTGACCACGTTGACCACGCCGCGCCGAGAGCACCAAGGCGGTGGACGACGGCGAGGCCTAGGAAGGGGACGACGCGAAGCCGGGGAAGGCGCGATAGTGGAAGCCCGCGCGGAGAGGAGTACGAGGGCTCACTGGTTCGGCTGCGGTGTGAGGCTGCCGTCGCCGCAGGGCCTCGCCGGCGGAGGGAATAGTAGTTGACGGTGAGGCCTCCGCGGCATTACAGCCGGCCACGGGAGGCAGGAGCACGCGGCACGACCGGCGCTGGTTTGGGCGGTGGAGCAAGAAGATGAGAGGTTGAAGAAGCACTATTGCCGTTGGATGAACATCGTACGGTGACTGGAGCTAGAATCTTTCATATTTACTAAGTTGACAAAGACCTCCGTCCCTGTCAACTTGGTAGGCCCACAAGTCAGCCTCCCACGATGCTAGGTTCCAGCTGGTAGGGGGAGTATTCATTTTTTTGTACGTAATAAGGAGCCACTTCCTTGCATGCGAAGATAGCTGGTGGGTCCGACCTGTCAGCAGGGGTCACGTTTTTTTCGCGAAATACAGAGGCCCTTCTGGTGGGTCCCAGATGTCAGGTGGAGGAATCAAAGACTTGAGAAGGCGTACAGAACAAGCTAGTGTACCAGTAAAGATACATTGTTGAGTTTTAGAAAAAAGAGAGACGTGCTCCTGCAGCTGGTTCGAATCCAAACCTAGATTATACTATATATGGTGCTATGCTACTCTGCAAGTAATGAAACTGATATATCCAACGTTCGCTTCTCCTCTTCTCTACTTACTCTGCCTAGCATCAGAAGCTCTGGCCGCAGCAACCATGTCCGCTGGCTGCTCGTCCACCTGCTCTTCAGCAGGCAACAACCAAATATGCGCCAAGTCGCCACCCGTACCATCGCCTGTGGGTCTCATCACACCCCCACCGGCACGCGCACCGCAGCCGGTTGCTCATCGCAACCCGCTACCGTTGGTGTGGTGCCACTGCTGCGAATCACGCAGAGTCATACGTCGCGTCTCACCAACAATCCTCAACCCTGGCCGAGTCTTCTACAAATGCCCGAATCATGGGGTAATAATATGTTTAAGTGTTGTTCTGCTGCTTTCAGTTGCTGATTTTTTTAATAGTTTGGTTGATGATCTTCCAATTTGATTCGTGCAGAAAAGGGAAGATTCGTGTGATTTGTATTTCTAGGAAGTTGCTGATGTGGGGGAGTGCAACTACGCTGATTATTTGGTTAGCCGAGGAATCCCAATACCAGCAGGTTGGGGTGTTGGACAAGTAACTAAAGTAATGGCAGAAGAGGAAGATGCAGAGCAGAAGGTTAAAGATGTAGTTCCTCTGATCATGGTAAAGCAACAGCTGCTGAACAGCATGACAACAATGAGGAGATGAAAGAGCTTGTGAAGATAATGGGCAAAATCGATGTGCTGTGTAGCATGATTGTCTCTTTATTTACAGTGTATGTAACACTCGTGATGTATTCAGGCTGGGCATGAGCACTTTGCTGAAACTAGTAATAAATGAAACCTATGTAGCAGGCTGGGCGTAGTGTTGTGAACATCTAATGATTTCTATTAACGGAAATCAGGGGGTATCCCCTTTTGCTCATAAATAAATAAATAGCAGAGGCCCTTTTGGTAATAAATAAATAAATTAGCAGAGGCCCTATCGGGTCAGCTTTGTTCTCATTCGAAGACGTCGAGCAAATTGCAGTCCAACATCAAACTATGTCATCAAATTCAAGTTTCACAGCCAAATATGAGTACAACTAAACAACAATGTCATCATGTTTTAGTCATCATACAATCACCAAACACAAATCAGCATACATAACAAGTGATGTTCTCACAGGAAAATACTAAACAACATGTTCATCAGGTTTCATTTGTCATAGCAAACACAATTTCACATACTAGATAAAAATGTCTTCTGACAGGCAAATACGACAAAAGCAATGTAATTATCATCCGCAGCAGCAGCGTCAACATCTTCGCCATGTGTATCAGTCTAAATCATAATTCCCCACGGTGTCATCTTCTTCTTCGTCCTCAACGTCCTCGAACATTGGCTTCTTCTTGATCAACTCTTGTATGTCCACAGCATGACAGGCAATCTTTTCGCCGGCGTCATTGACGTGATGGTTCTCAAAGATATTAGGAACATCTGTGTTATCTTGTACATCAGGAGCAGTGTAAGCATCATCTTGTTGTGCAACTTCATTAAATGAATTCCTCTGCTCAAACCTTTGCAATACTCTCTAGTCATCGCTACGTGCAAATGTGTCTTCCAAGAAAAATATTTGTGTTGCTTGATTTGCCAAAATAAAAGGCTCGTTGGTCTGGTATGCCGCCTTGACATTGATGGATTTGAAATAAACATTAGCTCTGGGTTTTGCAATCCTGGAAAACAGGTTATACCAACGACAGCACAACAGAACCACACACCAATGATCCTCGAAACTGGAGATATAGTGCAACTAAACAATGTCTGTTATGTTAGCATACATTTCAGTTGTCTCTTTGTCATACATATCCGTGCTAATGATGGCACTGTTTTATGTCTTCCTGCCTTCGTCTCATGCACGGGTGTTGTAGCGCACATCTCCAACAACACAAGATTCATAATGTCTTACCCGAGTATCAGGACCCATTGCTAGTGAGTAAAGGGCATCATCAACTGCCTGCCCATCCTCCCGCATCTTCTTAACCTATGGTTAGAAAATAGACAAGCTGATCATCTTATGTACTCAATATATTAAAAACCTCACAATGCAATTCAAAAGCTTACATGGCTCTTGAACCATTTCGCAAATCCTGCCATAACTAGTTTGTCAATGTTTCTTGGATTTTGCGGCAGTAACTCCTTTTTGTAGATGTTGCACAACATAGTGATCACATCAAACATCTAAATATATAAGAATGTGCTGCAAGTTTAGTAGATTCCGATGTATAAGCTGTAGTACTAAGCACTTACTTGATATAAGGTAGTATCTCAGGACAGTTATTCAACACATACCAAACCATTTTGTCCAAATCTTTAGGTTTGTCCTCTTGTCGACTCTTCCCTGTAACTCGAACAGAATAATCGAAAACATTGAGCTCGGGATTGTCTTCATCCACCTCTTTGCTAAGCTTATCACCTGTTTCAATGTATTTTGAGCAGAATGTCAACGCTTCTGTAGCAATGTAGGCCTCTGGACTGGAACCCTCGAGTCTAGCTCTGTTCCAAACATAGCCCTTGAAAGTGCCTAGCCACCTTTCAATAGGGTACATCCAGCCATACTGTTCTGGACCTCTAATTAGTGCCTCATCAGGTAGATAAACAGCCAAATGCACCATCACATCAAAGAAGGCTAGAGCATATATCTTCTAAAAGTCGCATAGGATAGTTGGTATCTTGTCTCTAAGATGCTCCAAAGCATTTATCCTGATATTTCTACTGCAGAGTTCCCTGAGGAATTGTCCCAACTCTGCAACTGCTCTGTATAAGTCAGGGCGGCCCAATCCTCTAAGGATAACAGGTAAAACCCTTTGAAGTAGGATGTGGCAGTCATGAGTTTTCAACCCTTGTACCTTGTTTCCATCTGCACTGACTCTCCTTGCAGGGTTGGAAGCAAATCCATGTGGGAATCTCACACGTGACAGGACCTCGCATAATTCTTTTCTTTTTACCTTGTCCAAGACGTACACAGCTGGTGTCATATCCCGTGGTTTACCTTCATCTTGCACCTGCAAATCTTGTCTGATACCCAGGTGTGTCAAATCAATCCTAGATTTTAAGGTATCTTTCGTCTTGCCTTCAATATTAAGAAGTGTGTCGATAATGTTGTCGCATATATTTTTCTCGATGTGCATCACATCAAGATTATGCCGCAGATCCAAATATTTCCAATACTCCAAGTCCCACAAAGTGGACCTGTGGGTAAACAATAATCTCTCTTCTGCCCTGCCAAGCTTCCTTTTCCCGATTCCATTATCAGGATGGTTTCCTGGTGTAATATGCCTGACCTTCTCTAATTCCACTTGCAACTCATCGGCGGTGAGCCTCTTTGGCGCATAATGGTTTTCATGCTTTGCATTGAACACATGTCTTCGGTATTTTCTAGGATGCGACTTGTCCTTGGCAAGGAAACGGCGGTGTCCAATGTAACGGATCTTGCTAAGTATTGCGTATGACAGCGGATTCCTGTCACAGCAAACACATGCATTGTAACCATGTGTCGTTCGCCCTGACATAGTGCCCAAAGCCGGATAATCATGGATGCACCAAATTATAACAGCACGCAGAAAGAAATCAGCTGGTGGGCTGCTATATAGGTCTCGAGTGAGAACACCCCTCCATAGCTGTTGAAGTTCCTCCACAAGAGGCTCCATGAACAAATCAAAATCCTTTCCAGGACTTTTTGGACCTGGGATGAGCAAGGCCATCATGTAGTTTGATTCTTTGGTGTAGACATTTGGAGGCATGTTGTAAGGGATAACCAGCACTGGCCACGTGCTATATGTCTGGTGGCCAAATGGGTTAAATCCATCTGAAGCTAAGCCAAGTCTAATGTTTCTCGGGTCAGCAACAAAAATTTTGTGCTTCTGATTGAACCTTTTCCACTCACTACCATGTGATGGATGGCTCATTACATTCTGATCTCTGTACTCCTGGTTCCTAGAATGCCACAGTACATCCTCTCTTGTTTCAGCGTCATGAAACAACCTCTGCAATCTTGGTGTAATTGGAAAATGTCTCAAAACATTATGAGGAATCCTCTTCACAGCATCGCCATCTTTCCATCTTGATGATTTGCATTTCGGGCATTCACTTAAGTTGGCATAATCCTTCCAGAACAGAACACAATTATTCTTACAAACATGGATCATATCATATCCAATTCCAACTGCACGAAGGAAATTCTTCATTTTACTGTAGGTGTGTGGCAGCTCAGACGCATCTAGGAAAGCTTTGCGGAAAGCAGCCAACATCGCATCGAATGATTTGTTGGTCATCCGCTCAGATGTCTTCACCTGAAGAAAGGTGACCATAGCTGAGAATACTGACAGCTTATTTCCTGGGGTGACAGCCATGTTGCATTGTCCCAACATGCGGGCCCACCGTTTTTCTTCTGCAGGTGAAAGTTCACGGAATGCACGAGCATTTCGTAGCATTGTTTCAATGTTGGTCAAACTCACTGGCTCCGCCACCACCTCCTCCTCCTCCTCTTCCACCTGAGCATCAGGCATATCAAGATGGTGATCTGCTGCTTCCACGTAGTCAATAAGATTGGCGTTCACAGCTTCACCATGATGAACCCACCTAGTATATGTGACCGACATCCCATACAAGTGTAGATGATTTTGCACAGTTGACTGGGGTCTTGTAACTGAATTCATACAGGTGCTACATGGGCAGAGCACATCTGATTTCGTACCACCGTACTCAGTTCTAATAAAGTTCATGAAGATTTCAAGCCCCTCGACATATACAGTGGAGAATCTTTGAGCAGAAGTTATCCAAGCCATGTCCATCTGATAGACATACAAATTACTTCTTCTAGTAGATATTACAGGAAAAACATATATGCTTTTTTATGAAGTCCAGAAGAAAATACCTAGGTCGATGTCTAAAGCTATGGCAAGATATTTGGACGAGCAGATCTAAGTAACGAAATATATGTAAAGCTAATTCAGCAAAGAGATTTGAGTGCTAAATTATGGAAAGGTGTTTCAGCAGTCAATGAGGCCGAGCACACAGCCATCGAACTATCGAAGGCCATCGCGGCAACAAAGATCGAGTATAAAATGGTGTAGAGCTATTTCACCTAATAGATTGGCTACTAGACCATGGCAATCTACGTCACAATAAATATATGGCAGGATATTTTAGCAACTAATTGGCCTTGGCATGCCATCTCAGCTAAGCAGATTGAGTGCAGAACAGGGCAAGGAAGCTTCCTAAGCAGAGCATACTGACTGTAAACTACTTCGGCAAACAGTGAGATTAACAGCGTCTATCAGCTAACATTCAGTGCTACACCGACATGCACGGGGCCTCAGTCTAGAATGCGCGTACCGTGGGAGAAGCTGACCGCCGTGCGTCTCCACATGAACATCGCCAGCGGTGGCGACGCTGACCGCCGTGCGCCTCCACAGGAACGTCGCCAGCGGTGGCGGCGTGGCTAGAGGACGACTGTCTACGAGAGCGTACTGTGGGAGCGAGAGGATCGCCGTGCGTCCCCTCGACGAACTGTGGCGTTGACGTATCGGCGTGGCGGGGAGGGCGGCTTTGGCGGAGTGAATGGAGTGGAGGCGGAGGGGGGAGGGGGTTTGGGGAATATTATTGGCTAGTTGGCCGAAGGGCGGTTGAATCTAGAATTTGGGGGAATTTTTGGGTGGGGGCAGGATTTCCATGCGGTGGGCGGGGGGAGTTAGGCGCATGGTCGGTTTCTCCAAATGTAATCCCACGTACCAGTGAAGAGGCAAGCCGAAGCGCGTTCCATTAGTGTGAGCCAAGTGCAGGACCGAACGTGTGTGGGGTGCAATGCGACCACGACAGGGGTGCTGTGAGTGTACCACCTTTTTTCCTTTTAAACTAGGTGCTTTGCCCCCTCAAAAAAAACTTGTTGCCTTGCGCGATCCATCGCTACTACTACTAGTAATCCGGTAATCCCGACTAAAACAGCGCGGCCGGGTCTTTTCCCGCGCAATATGCTGGGAGGTTGGCATAGTTGGGTTTTTTAGGACGAGTAATGCTACACCTACGTAGTCCCAGTTACATAATTAACATAATGTGAAACGTGTGAGCTGTTGATTGTAGATTGGGGAGAGAGAGGGGCCCACCACCATGAAAATCAGGGGAGGAGAGAGAGGCAATTTACGTTAACCCTTTCGTAGGTTCCCGTAGATGTGAAATGCGTGAATGTGCATTTGCAGATAAGGCCTTCCCTCGTTCATCCTTTTCTCCCACAAGATCTTGATATTCCGTGCAACGCACGGGCATCTTGCTAGTACTCCTACAATATACTATATTATTGTGAAAGTTCATATACACCGGCCGAGACTAATGCAAACACGGCAGATTTTCATAACATTTCGAACTTTTATGGACGGAAAAATAAAATAAACCCGACCCTAAACCTATTCTACGACGGCGACCGACGTCCTCCTTCTGCGATCTACATGTACGGGGGCGGGGTTCAAGACCCGTGAAGTGAAGGTGCGGTCTCCGGCGAGGAAAAGTAGAACGCGGGAGACGGACCGGCCAGTTGGCACACCATGCCCTGCCGCCTCCCATGCCCTACTCATCCACAAAGGAGTCCCCGAACTCGGCGGTGCCGGACGTTGGACGGAGGCAAGTAGGACGCGTGGCTGACGGTGCTCCCGTCGTCGACCGCCAGCGTGGCTACCGCTTGTGCGGCGACTTGAGCGAGGGCGGCGTCCTCGAGCTCCATCCCCGAAGACAAGCTCTCGCAGAGCGTTCATGCTTGCGGTCATGGCGGATGTGGTGCCAGGTAGGAGGACAATGCGCTATGGTGTGGAGGTTAGCTGGGTGTTGCCAGTTTAAGTAGCACATTCCAGTGAGGCCAAGCATCTTGGTGCGTCATTAAGTCGCCAGAGTTGGTTCCTCGGGCACCGAGCATCTTAACGATGGCATACGGACGGATGACATGAATGTGGGCAGCTGGCGCCGGCTGGGAACGCATCACGCGATGGCGCGAGGGATGAGGGTTTTTGGTGTGCCTGGGTAGTCAGCTGCAATCGAGGCAATGTTGGAGATGCCCTTTGCTCACATGCGATCGAGGCATGTCATTGAAAAAGCAATACGACCCAGCATGGTCTCAGGTCCCGAGGATGCAGTGGGCCATGCTATACCACTCCGCAGACGCGTCCCGGCGCCCCGTGCATCCTCGACGAGCTGGGTGTTGGCGTGTGTTTGCATTGTGGCCAAAGTGGACCTTACCAAAATTTTGGTCATGACCCAAAGATTGGTCTTTGTTTGGATGGCTGCCATTTTTTGGTATGCCAATGAACTCTAGACAACTATAGTTCATTTTTTTTGCCGATGTCGACCAAATCATGGGCAACCAAAACCTCAACCAAAATTTTGGCTACCCAATGCTTTGATGGGGCAATCTTGGGCACAAACCAAACATACTGTTGGTCGTGCCACTGCACTAACGCCACCCTCGGCACACTGAAACCGACCGTGTCTAGCGACGATGAGCGTGTCGCTCACCGCGGTCGCCGTGTCCAGAGGCGGTGCTAGAGCTGCGCCACGTTGTTGGCCCCTGACCCACATGAACGGTTGCCGGTGGCGAGGAGGTCGTGGGCCAGCTCCTCCATTGGACTAGTTTGCGCTACGTCGTCCCGACAGGTGTGCCCCACATGTCGGTTTCCCTGTTTTCCCAGCCATATTCGAGCGTCAGTGCTCCGCGTTGCACATTAGGCCTTTCACTATGTAGGCCAAGCGAGACAACTTATTGTTTATTTGAGTCGTTCAAGTATAATCATGTGGCGTTTGCTTATTTCTCATTCCTCTCCAACCCTCTTCTCCATCGATCATGTTGCCCTCCGGTCAAGTCCATCCTCCCGCATGCCTCATTTGCACATTCCGCCGAGTATCATTCGCATGTGGGCCTAGACCATGCTTGTATTTCTAGTGTTTATTTGTAATTTGTCGTCCTACATGCATACAAACGAACGGTTCGTTTGAAGTTTCACTTTGCCTCCACTATGTGTCGCTTCGCGTCTTAGTTTTGACATCCCATTCGGTTCATGCCCCGACACATGTTGACGAGATCGATAGATGACATGGCAGTTCCTTGTAGCCATCGACTCGCTATATTATTAACCATGCTCGAATGCATTTTTCAAAACCGCATTTGACTATTGACAATATTAATAGTACATGACATGTATAATGTGAAAATTATATCATTAGAAGCTCCTTTCACATATGTGTCCCTGCCTTAGCCTCCCTTTTGGTCACTTACTGGAGGACCCCAGGCTTGCTAGGCCCCGCATGTCAGTTACTCAATGGGTTCAGCCACGTCAGGGGATCCTCATCCGTAGTATACCCCCTCTGTTTTTATTTACTCCGCATAAAATGACACGGGCGGGGCAGGGGGAGGGACGTCGGTTTGCTCTCAATTGCGGTCCCACAAGCGACCGAAAACGCAAGACAAAGCGCGTTCCATTCGGTGAGGACGTGGAGGGTCCAGCGTGCCGGGCTGCAACGCGAACGCGACAAGAGCGATGTACAGTCAAAACCGATTGACCGGTCGTCACCGGAACCACTATTCACACCAGAACCTTCGCTGCTCGGCCTACGCTAGCCACTGCCCTAAAACCACACCTAATCTCCAGCCCCTTCCCCCACCTATCAATCCCCTAGCCCGCATCAAGCGTCCCCTAGTTCGCCGGAAAGCCATGATGCGCCGCAAGATCGCATACTACAAGATGCTGACGCCGGAGCGCCGCGCAGAAATCGCGGCGGCGGTCGGTGCCAGAGACCTCCGTTCCCAAGCTCGCTTTGGGACGGGCCAATCCCCGAATTCTCTGGAGCCAAGCTACGAGGAGGAGGAAGCCGATCCAATGTTCATGGCGGAGGTTGCGGCGCGGAAGGCCCCCGATGGGTATGAGACGAAGGACGTCGACTTCGTGCCGGCGTACAAGTCATCCATGGTGCAGGCGGACCAGCGGTTCAACCTGGCAATACTAAAGGAGGACCGGGAGGCAGAGGCTCAACTCGACGCGGAGCGCGCGCATGCCGCTGCCATCGAGGCTCTCCCGCAGGCGGAACCAGATGTCGTGGATGTGAACCGGGCAGCGGAGGCTCAACTTGAGGCGGAGCGCGCGGATGCTGCTGCCATCGAGGCCCTCCTATAGGCGGAACCGGACGTCCTGGACTTGAATCGGGCGGTAGAGGCTCAACTCGACGCGGAGCGCGCAAATGCCGCTCTCATCGAGGCCCTCCTGCAGGCGGAACCGAACGTCCTGGAATTGAACCGGGCGGCGAAGGCTCTACTTAATGCGGAGCGCGCGGATGCCGCTACCATCGAGGCCCTCCTGCAGGCGGAACCGGATGTCCTCGACTTGAACCGGGCGGTGCTCTCGTCCATGCAGAGCGCCCGCACGCTCCGCTTGAACGAGAGGACAACCACGGTGCGGAGACACACGTCGGCAGCTACGGCTGGTACGCGCCGGCAGCCAAAGACGACGAGGCCGTCTCGTTCCACGAGCAGTGATAGTTTTTCTTTATGTTGTTGTTTTTATGGATCTTTTGTTGTGTAAAAACATATATTATTATGCAAGTCGCCTGACTTGGGTCAGTCTACCATTTCAGGCGGTTGGATGAATATCCTACGTCTCCTAACCCTTCTTCCTCACCTCTTCTTCTTCCCCAACAGACCACCGCACGGGCTGTATGGATACTCCCCAACATGCGGTTGGATAAACATACTCTATGAACAAAAATTATGTGTCAGTGATAGGATGGCTGAGTTTGGTTTGTTCACATGCGACAGCACGTGTCAGTGAGGGTGTGTTCCCTTGGTTGGGTTTGCGGCGTGTAGGAGCGACTGTGCATGTGAGGGTGCGGTGCGACTGCGGCGTGCATGAGCGACCGTATGAGGGTGCGGTGCGGCTGTGACAGCCGTGCGCAAGTGTACCTCCTTTTCATTTTGAAAACTTTAGGCAAGCTTGGCAAAAATGTGTGGCAAAGTATGGCAATGCAAGGCCTAGACCCAAACAGGATAGTACGTAGTACTACGTACTAGGAGTACTAGTGTTAGAAAAGAAAGGCGGGGTTTTCCTTCGCGGGATTAATCGATACAAATCCTCGTTTCACGTGTCAGTTAATGCGTATTTTTTTCTCCAAAGCCCAAAGAGCTAACCATCTCACTCATCATCGCTTGATTAATGCAGCGCCATGCAAACCAACCTTCTCACTTCCGCATGCATGCAGGGGATATTAATGTCCTTGGTTGCTAGTACAAGGCAAACCCCATCAATTTTGCCTCGATTAGTGTTAGTGGCCTTTTGCAAATTGTAATTTTGATATACTGGCCTTGTGTACAAAAAAATGGAGGTAGTAACTATATTTGACTTCCTTCCCCAGTGCGGTGACGTCCACGATATCTCGATTGTTGTGGTTTGGCGAAGTGCGTTCGACGGAGAACACCATTGAGGGAGACCACGGTAAGCCGTTCGCAAGTGCCGCCAGCCAGCCAAGACAACCGCCTTATTTGCATCCAGGAAGTCCGTTGAACCAAAGGACGCGTAAATGTACTAGTACTACTCGTACACAATAGCGTCGTCCGTCCAGCTTAGTGCGGTGAGATGGTTTCTCGAAGAAGACGATGGAGAAGTGGAGTCAGCGAAGAGTGAAATGATGGTTGCTTCGTCCATGCTTTGTGATTTGACACCTCACTGCTTTGTGATTTGTGATAGAAGGGACAGGGGAGTAGACTCTGTCCTCTATACTGTACATGTTGTTAAGCACGGGAGAAAGAGGAGAGACGTTGCATTTTTCTATTCCTTCAATCAATCAATCAGGGAGCTTCGGTTCCAACCTTTTGTCTTTGTTAACACCGTCCACAATGGTTCCCACGATGCCAAAAGCTATTTCACATTTGGCTACACATTGCGGATGCCCTTAGTCGTACCACTTGGTTTTGCTCCTGTGTGTTATCTATACAAATCTCAATTATATTGATCTAAAAAATTGTAGAATCAAGATTAGTAAAAAGGAGGTGATTTTGCCGCGTGGATGGCGGGGAGGTTTCTTATTTTTCGAGGACGTTCTCCTAGTGGTTTAATAACATGCAGTCCCACGTGTCAGTGCTTCACCAAGCCGATCTGCTTCCCACATGAGGCAGAACAACGGCAGAAGCAACACGTGGTTAACTTGAAGAAAATGAGGGAGAAGCGGATTCAGCAACGAGTGAAATGATGGATGCTTCGTCCCTCCAACTTCTTCTTTTTTAGCATTATTACATCGGCCCTCCAACTTAACTGCGGGAAAGGTGCAGCTTTGTGATTTGACGCCTCATTGCTCATTACTACGCCGGCGCCATGACTGGGTGCTTCACCCCGGCTGCTCTGCACTGTATTCCGGTATGGCACGTGGACCTGGTAGCTTGATGCCCCACATGTCGGCGAAAGGGACTAGAAGATTTATGAAAACGAGCGCTCCACTCTTACAACGGAGGAGTACACGACACGACGGCCCAATGAACTGTCACTTGTACTGTATATAGTACTATAGTTTTGCTATTTCGCACGATCCATCGATACAAACCCGATTAAACAGGAAAGTGCGGGATTTTTCCCGCGCGGTATATGATACTGGCCATACATTTCAAAGGCAATTTTAATGTATGTAAACTGAATAATTAAGTAACAATATGATATCTAGTAAAACTAAAAACACATATGATTTATTGTGTTAGGAGTGTAGTAGTAGTGCTGTATTGCATTGTTGTTAGATGTAACATTCGAGAACGTGTAGAGATCTAGTTTTGGAGGGCCTAGAGAGAGAAAAGTGTAATACGTTCACCGAACTTCAGAATAAGCTGATTACAGTCACTATATACTTTTTGCGGTGATTATACGGTCACTTGCTCACGGTTCGGCATCGGATTGCACTCTGTTGACCGGCCAAATAGTCTGCGTGGCACCATGTTGACTAGTTAAACTGAGCACGTTCCTAGTAGGTCCCACCTGTCAGTTCGCATAGGGAAAATGTCAGATAAACACAAATTTACGCAGGCGCGACAAGACTCCACCCCGTGCGCGGGAATCACCTGGTTGTGTATGTGTCTGTCAGGGCCTGATGTGTGCGCATGCACGTGTAGGTTGAGCACTTGAGCGTGAGAGTGTGTGTTGGTCGTGTGGTGTCCTGGTGTGTGCATGCATTCGTGCGTGTGTGCGTGTGAGTGTTGCGTGCATGTGTGGCTGCGTGTGTACGTGTGAGTGTTGTGTGCGTGCGTGGGTGCATGTGTTCGTTTGAGTGTTGCGTGCATGCTGTTCGTGTGCATACATGCGTGTGTGTATAATCACCACACCAGCTCCTGTGTGTTAAAATAGACGGCTCAGCATACCAATAGAAGGCCACCTTGTCCGCTGTGCTCGCGGTCATGACTTCGAACCACCGTCCAATATATTTTTGTCGTTTGTTTTCATTCTTACTAGCAACATGCATGTGCGTTGCACGTAACATCAAGATGCATTTGTATGACTTGTTTATCTTGTGAGAGAAAAGGATGAACGAGGGAAGGCCTTATTTGCAAATGTGGAGAGGTGTGCGGGTACCTTTTTGCAAAATTGTCATAGTTTCTTTCCTATCCGTCAGATATAAATCGGACGGACTATATTGCAGGATGGCAGGCACACCATCATCACCAACTCTGTTTTTTATAAGAGTTTATTTTGTCCCTACTCTAATAAAAAGCATTGTCGGTGATGATCGTGTCCCTGCCATCCTGCAGTATAGGCCGTCCGATCTATATATGACAGATAGGAAGGAAATTTTGCAAAAAGATACCCACACCCCTCTCCACACTTGCAAAGAAGGCTTTCCCTTGTTCATCCTTTTCTCCCACAAGATAAACTACTCATACAAATGCATCTTGATGTTCCGTGCAACGCATGGGCATCTTGCTAGTATTTTATATGTGTGTAGATGTGGAGTAGATACAAGCTGACAGGTGGGCTCGATGGTAGTGAGATAATGTGATGCAACACTGGAGGTGCCACGTGGAGCGTTTAACTGGTCAACTAGTCGTGTCTTGAGCAAAT
Organism: Secale cereale; assembly: GCA_902687465.1. Lineage (NCBI taxonomy): Eukaryota > Viridiplantae > Streptophyta > Magnoliopsida > Poales > Poaceae > Secale > Secale cereale. The sequence goes on along the minus strand of LR738711.1, from coordinate 387,697,237 downwards.
ACAGAGTTGTATGGTGAGCCCGTGACTGTATAATAACCACAAAAGGTAAATGGTGACTGTAATGAGTGGATTCTGAAGTCCAATGTACGTATCGTGCTTTCTCTTCAAATAAAATGATCGTCATTGTATATATCGCGAGAGAAAGATGAAACATGCGTGACTATGCTGGGGGCTTACTTTTAGAGGACCTGCAGATAGTTTGTGTGCGTACGTGAAAGGGGCGTAGAGGGGGGGTATGCGATGGAGAGAGAGATGCTCTTCGTTTCTCTTTATTATGACTAACTTTATATATAGTATAAAAATATACAAATTCATAGTACGGAATAAATATCATTGTGAGCACCATGCAATGCAAGCGTTCATACTCCTCCATATAACTTTGTAATCTTGTATATGTGTAGAAATTCTAAAATATTTTTTTGGCCACACTTTATTCAAAAGGAATGTTGTATGTGAAATAAACGTGAAGAGAGGGCTTTTTAGATAAATGGGGTACGTGATGTAACATGTGTGAATGTGTAGTTGATGCATTTGGCAGGGCCTAGAGAGGTATGTGTGTGTATTACGTATTCGAGAGAGGCATGGATAGAGGGGCCGGCAGGGGGGTGGGAGAGATAGCACGAGAAATGAGAGTGGTCTAGAGAGAGAGAGAGACGAATATGATGTCACGGGGAGAGATTCCCTTGAGTGTGTATATGCAAGGGGGGAGTGGATAGAGGCACCAGGAGCATATTTTTTTGTGTGTGGTGTCTGTGTTGGTATATGTGGGTGTGAGAAGATAACGAGACGTGGGGGCAGATGATGTGTCACCGCATGAGGTCCGGTGGGTCGAGGTGAGGCCCTTTGTTTGGTTCCGTCCTGCGCCACATTGGTCGGCCCATGACGCATTTAGGGAGACCCATAGATGACTAGTCGTACAAGACAAAGATAGCATAAATGTGAAGAACTCTATGTCCACTGACAAAGCCGGCTAGGATTTGTAACCCTAGGTTCTCGGACTATGGTAACCCCTTTATCTCTGATATTACTATTCATCCAACCTAACTTTAAGGAGCATCCTACAGAATGCTCTGCTAGAATCATACTCGTTGATTAGGAAGAGAGGTGTGAGACAACGAGTGAGAGACAGGCCTAAAGATAATGTGCGTACAGGAGACACGTAGGCATGTCTATGTATATAGAAAGGGTCGATGGGGATTGTGCGTGTGTATGCTTGCGAGAGGGCGAGTGCTTGTGATAAAGGTAAGTGAAAACAGTCGTAAATGGTTATGAGAGGGAGGGAGGGTTATATCGAGAGCATGTATGCGAGAAAGACACCTCGGAAGAGAGTGTGTGAGCATGTGTGAGAGACCACCGATGGAGAGTGAAACTACACGTACAAGGCTGCTGTACACATTGATTAAAGATATAAATTGTATCCAAATATTAGGATGGGATCATGATATTTGCAATTCGCGTAAGGAACGGTCATTGATCCATCAGACATCTAGATTCTATCGAATTTGAGCATCTCTATGTTATTATTCGATACAATTGATCCACATAGTTAGTATTTTGAACTCCAGACAATGCATCACTTTAGCAATCGAATATAAACGTGAGTATAGTTCATGTTGTGTGTGTAGAGCACATTATACATACGGAAGTTACACAATGAACATTATAAATAGCTACCTATGAACTAGCATACATTTGAATTCAACTTAAGGTGGTTTAAAAATCGAGTTCAACATGAAGTCCATTCAATTATTTGAATTTCATATCATGGCATTTGTAAATCATACCTAAATTATGGGGGCACCAATCTTTGCTCTTATTTTGTACATAATAGCATATGTAGTCGTGTACAAAATAGATTCTAATTTAGCTCCTCCATTCCAAAATAATCGTAGTTATAGGATTTTTCAAGTGTCAAAATTTCAAAAAGAAGCGGATAATTTAATGAGGTTTTCAAACATACAAGGTCAAATTTAACGTTGTCTATTTAGGACAATCCTTAAAGTTCAAGATTACTCTAAACGTGAATGCTTGTGTTTCAAAATTTTGAACGAAGCGCCAAAAGAGCCTCTACTCGCCCAAAACCGCGTGAGAGCAATGTTTGGTAGTAGAAGGAAATTACTTTGCTAATAACTCCGACCCGTGAAACCTACCGGCCCGACGTCCAAAGGTCTAAACCGAGGTAGGTTTGTAGCTTCATCTAGACGCCACGCAACCGCCTCCGAAAAACATTCATACACAATGGCAGTCTAAGCACACATGCGCACGACCGAAATCGCTCCCGCCCACTATTTGGGACACCTGAGATTACCATCCTACCCCCGACCCGCAGTAGGTCCAAAATTTAAGAGGGGGCAAAGTTTGTACTTTCCCAAAATTTCAAACAAGCGCATCCCATCTTCTGTTCAAAAAAGCCAAAAACAAGCGCGTCCCAGACCCG
>LR738711.1:387667231-387694761 GCA_902687465.1 Secale cereale | reverse complement strand
CCCCCCCCGCACCCACTCGTCTGATTCCCCATTCGTACTCCGTGGGCGCGAAAACTACCTCTCCACCAGCTGCGAAACCCCGGCGTCCTCTGTCCGCCACCCCATTCCACCCATCAACCGTCGCCCTCCTCCGTCACGCCGGAGCCGATACCCCAACGTCGTCGTCCACCCCAACCTTAACCGCAACACCCTCCACGGCTAGTAGTTGACTCCGAGGCCGAGCCGTCCGTACTCGAGCCAGTTCAACCACGCCGTCCTGCACCTCACCGCTGCTGCTCCAACTTCGCCACCCTCCATCGCACCGGAGCAGTTCCTACAACGCCGTCCTTCGCCGCCTCGGATCTGCTTCCCCTCCGCCGACATATAGCCACGACAACACAGTTAACAATTTGGCCATGGGTTCGTCCATGCCTACACCCTCCTCTAGAACATCGGTTTCCCCGACAGAAAGAAGAAGATCGACGTGACATGTGGAGGCGACCACACCGACAACCGAAAATGGTACTCCTCTTCCCTTATTGGTGCAAATCTTACGTGTCTGCTCGCACGGTATTCATCCCACAGAAGACACAAGTTCACCGCTTCTTCTTGATACTAGATGTTCCTAGTAACTCGCAATGCACAAGGTTTCTCCTCATATACTATTTCACCTTAGCTAGAGGTTCGTCGCCCCCCCTGAATTTCTAGTTAGTTGATTCGCAATTAACAGAAGCATTCCCCGGCGTAACAGACGCTAGTCCGCCTATTACGCCGGGGAAGCAGCGCCTCGGTGTTTATCTTAGGGGCGTGTGGGGCCTAGAGCTACTGGCGCCCGATCTGGAGGTCGGTCGGGATTAAAGGGATGGTCTGGGGGAGCTTCCAAGCACGGCGGTGGTGTGAGGTCGAGGGGAGGGCGGGGCGGCGGTGGCAGGGGTCTGGGCCGGTGGTCGCTCGTGGTTCAAGAAAGAATGTCAACAGTGACTGGCGGGAGGTAGACGAAGGCCATCTGCCCGTTCCTTATAGATCGGACGGTTCATTAAAAAAATCGTCTGACCTATTTATTTTCAGTCGACTGTTATCTTGATATGACCACATGTGGTGGTGTGCTGGAGGAGTACCCGCATTTCCTGTGTTCATATATTACAAAATCATATGAAGTAGAATCTAATTTTGTTTGCCATGCAATGTTGTAGAGCTATCATATGTCTCCTGTCATTTATTTTTCAGCCACCTGCTATCTGCTACTTTTACAATGCACTAGTTCTACACACACTTCATCCATACTCTCACTATTGTGTTTTTATGCAAGGGTATTTCAGACTCTGCTGCTATGAGAGAAGCAAAAAAGAAAAGAGAGAAGTCGCTCCAGTGTCTTACGCGGATAGGCCAGACATGTTCCAGCCTTATAAAATGTGCAGTGTCAGCAGATGGAGACGGTAAACGTAGCTCTGAAGTTGATGACCTCGCTCGCAATGAACCACCATCCCAGGTGCTTGCTTTAACTTCGCGGTGCCATATGTGGTTGCATGTTCCATATGGTGTCTAGCTTGTATTCGAAAGGCCGAAGTCGGTCTTTGTTAAGGTAAGGAAAGATATTGTTTACATGAACCACCATCCTATGAGCACCAGAAGACAAATAGCTAGTCAGGGCACTGGCCGAGCCAGTGACAAGCCCAGCAAAGAGAGGCATCACCTGGAAGCCAACTAAAAAGCCGCGATGGTGGCGAAGCAGCCGCCTCCCACCAGGCTCTCAGGTCCTAGATGATCATGCTCACCACTCCAGCCGAATGTCTAGCTTGTATTGCTTCCAATTTGGTTAAATTGCATCTTCTTAGCTTACACATTATACCTTTGAATATGACATGCCTTTATGTTTTTGGTACATACTAGTACATCTGTGTATTAACCATGTTCTTACATCAAACTAATGTTCTTGTGTATCCCTCATCAATCACTTATGATGAGGCAGTCAGGCAAGTCCATTACTCCTCATTTAAAGAATGCAGCGTCAGCCTCCCGACATGATTCTCAAGAAACAACAAGGCTAGATGAAGATAGTGAACGTAGCTCTGTAATTGATTACCACATTTCCCCTACACTGGCATCGCAGGTGCTTGCTCTAACTTGGTAGCGTGATATGTGGTTGCATGTTGCATATGGTCTCTAGATTGTAATTTTTCCAATCTAGTTAAACTACATGTGCTATTCTGCTTAGCTTATACATTATACCTGATAATGTGACATTCCTTCCTGTATTTAGTACATAGTACATCTGTCTATTAAGCATGTCCTCACATAAAACTATTTTTTTGTATCCCGCATAAATCAATATGACAAGACACCTTCAGTATATGCAGTGTGATATTAGTTGCATCTTTGATATGATTTATAGCATGCGCTACTTCTAATTTGTTGAAATGCCATTTATGATGGGACACTTTTAACTTGACAGAGTCATATTGGTTGCATCTTTCACGTGATGTCTAGCTTGCATTGCTTCTTATTTGGTGAAATGGTTTCTGCTTAGTTTACACAAACAGTTGTGAATATGCCATGCCATCCTGTTTTTCCTATTATTCCATCCTGGAATCATGTGTTTGCCTTACATCAAAGTAGTGATTGTCAGTATCATGCACGAATGAGTTCTGAAGAGTGAATGTTATTGCTTTTTCTTGTTGGTTTTACTTGACAATTCAAAATCAATAAAGCGGAAGGAAGTTAGCAAGGCAGTGGATGAAGGTGCTCCTTCCAAATGGAGGGCCTCTACAGATTCTACTCCTCCATCCCCCCAAGATGATGTCCAAGACAACACATGCATAGACACTCAACATAGCTGTGTTGGTGATGAGCACGTCTCCCCTAGTGCACCATCACAGGTGCTCCCTCTAACTTGGCACTGGTATATGTGGTTGCATGTTATGTATGATGTCTAGCTTGTATTGCTTCTAAGTTTTTTGAATTTCATCTGCTTACTTTACACATTATACTTGTGACTAAGACACATGTTCCTGTTTCTAGAACCTACAATATCTGTCCATCACACCATGTTCTTACATCAAAGTACATTTGTTCTGAAGAACTAAATTGATATTCGTTTTTCTTGTCAGTTTGACTTAACATGGCACAGAGCAAGAGGAAGCAAGACAGAACGACAGGGAAACGGAAGCGGAACAGTCCTGCAGATTCTGCTGGTACTGATGGTGCAATAGAAGGTCAAAGTCCAGCGGAAAATTGTACCGACAGGGTATCCCGTGCTACACGAGTTGCAGAACAAGCCAAACAGAAACAAATAGCTGCCACCAAACAAGCAGAGACAACCCTAGTTGTTGCAACACCTTCCATAGTACCACCAGCTGCACGATTTACTCGTTGGTCAACTCAGCTAGCAGCACATTCCCAAGCTCCCTTGCCACCTGACACTACTTCCGAAGCACTCTTGACATAAGATGAGTTGGCAAGATGAGATGTGAAGGAAATATGCCCTAGAGGAAATAATAAAGTTATTATTTATTTCCTTATATCGTGATAAATGTTTATTATTCATGCTAGAATTGTATTAACCGGAAACTTAGTACATGTGTGAATACATAGACAAAACAAAGTGTCCCTAGTATGCCTCTACTAGACTAGCTCATTGATCAAAGATTGTTATGTTTCCTAGCCATAGACATGAGTTGTCATTTGATCAACGGGATCACATCATTAGGAGAATGATGTGATGGAAAAGACCCATCCGTTAGCATAGCACTATGATCGTTTAGTTTTACTGCTATTGCTTTCTTCATGACTTATACATGTTCCTATGACTATGAGATTATGCAACTCCCGAGTACCGTAGGAACACCTTGTGTGCTATCAAACGTCACAACGTAACTGGGTGATCATAAAGATGCTCTACAGGTGTCTCCGAAAGTATTCGTGGTGTTGGCATAGATCAAGATTAGGATTTGTCACTCCGAGTGTCGGAGAGGTATCTCTGGGCCCTCTCGGTAACACACATCACAATAAGCCTTGCAAGCAAAAGACTAATGAGTTAGTCACGAGATGATGTGTTACGGAACGAGTAAAGAGACTTGCCGGTAACGAGATTGAACTAGGTATAGAGATACCGACGATCGAATCTCGGGCAAGTAACATACCGATGACAAAAGGAACAACGTATGTTGTTATGCGGTTTTGACCGATAAAAGATCTTCATAGAATATGTAGGAGCCAATATGAACATCCAGGTTCCGCTATTGGTTATTGACCGGAGATGAGTCTCGGTCATGTCTACATAGTTCTCGAACCCGTAGGGTCCGCACGCTTAACGTTTGATGACGATCGGTATTATGAGTTTTTGAGTTTTGATGTACCGAAGGTAGTTCGGAGTCCCGGATGAGATCACGGACATGACGAGGAGTCTCGGAATGTCCGAGACATAAATATTGATATATTGGACGACTATATTCGGACACCGGAAGTATTCCGGAAAAGTTTCGGATTTAACGGGATTGCCGGAGGGGGTTACCGGAACCCCCTACGAAGGGGGATGGTCCATAGTGGGCCTTATGGAAAAGAGAGAGGCAGCCCATAGGGGCTGGCTGGCGCCCCACCTAGGGTTCCTAGTTGAACTAGGATTGGGGGGCGCCACCTCTCCCTCTTTTCCTTTCCCTCTCTTCCTTCTTTGGTAGTTCCTACTAGGAATAGGATTGCAATCCTATTCCTAGTAGGATTGCACCCCTAGCCGCACCATAGAAGGGCCGGCCAGCCTCCCCCCTTGCTCCTTTATATACGGGGGCAGGGGGGCACCCAAAGACACACAAGTTGAATTGTTCCAGCCGTGTGCGGTGCCCCCCTCCACAGAAACACACCTCGGTCATACCGTCGCGGTGCTTAGGCGAAGCCCTGCGCCGGTGAATACATCATATCCGTCACCACGCCGTCGTGCTGACGAAACTCTCCCGTGAAGCTCAACTGGATCAAGAGCTCGTGGGACGTCATCAAGCTGAACGTGTGCTGAACGCGGAGGTGCCGTACGTTCGGTGCTTGATCGGTTGAATCGCGAAGAAGTTCGACTACATCAACTACGTCATTTGACGCTTCCGCTTCCGGTCTACGAGGGTACGTAGACACACTCTTCCCTCTCGTTGCTATGCATCTGGTAGATAGATCTTGCGTGATCGTAGGAAAATTTTAAAATACTACGTTCCCCAACAAGATGAACTTTGTGAGCTTCAACAGCAAGAAGGTAGTTGCTGGAGTCACGTTATAGTTGCATGCTTCTTTATATGTAGTCTCACAGTCTAATGTACACTAACACTTCCTATGTTTGTTGTTGGACTAGCACCTAGGCGCAAGAGGAAACAAACATTAGGGATAATGCTCGATAGGTTAACTAAATCTAGAGGAGGAAGAATGGAGATCCATTTTGAGGCAGGTTTAAAAAGGCCACGTGATGCTACATAGTCAGCCAAGTTAGTATCAGAGGCAGCGGTTGCTGTTAGGTGTCATGTATGTATCCTCCCAACATGGATTCAGTACAGGAATGACAAAGACGAAACCATGTTCAACACCTTCCTCGAACAATTATTTGTAAGTATGGTTATGTATGGAAACTAGTAATATCGTCTTGCTCTCTCCAATACTTTCTAGGTTGCTGATAATGTGACTCCCATAATTTTCAATAGATGAGGTTCAAGTTGGATAGCCAAGATGATGAAACCAGACAAGCTTGCACCCATAAGTCTGCTCTGCGACAGTATTGGTATAACTTGAGGAAAACTCACTTTGAAGGCAACGCTAACAGTGAACTTGCCCAAACATCTCAGTGGAAAATATATTTGATGAAGACTGGAGAGGCCTCGTTAAACATGGGTCCGATCCGAAGTATCAGGTACATTATATAGATGTGATTAGATCACATGTTGAAGTCCTATTTACGCATGTGTCACACAAATATATCTTCTTGTAGGTGAACTATTCAAAGGACAAGGCCAACCATACGAAAGTGAAATTCCAACAGACGACAGGATCTCGTAGCTATATTGCACACTTCGAGGCTCTTGTAATTAGCTGTTGTTTCACTCTTTTCGTTGTACCATATTATCAGATCTATATTGACTTGTTCCAAATGCTGAGGACAGCCCGCAAGGACCAAAAAGTACCTGAACCAAATGCTGTGGAAATCTTCAAGGACTGTCACACCAGCAAGAAGAAGGGCATGACTACACAAGTCAAAGCCGCTGTTGTAAGTCCTTAATCCTCATGCCTTTTAACTACTACTTACTCTGACTTGTGCCTAGAACTGCATGGTTTGCCGCCAATGTCTATTACTCTTTTCAATTTTATACACAATTGTCTTAGCGTATCAATGCACCTTACAAGGTTTAAAAGAGAGGAGTGATGTTCCTTTGATCTTGACCTGTAATCTAGTTCCATGCTGGACTTGCCCACACAATGTTACAATTGCCTGTTTGTCTATTCTCAGTTGTTTTGTGATATGAATGATGTCATACTATGCTTACCGTATTATAAACTTCGTCTCTTTATCCTTAGCCCTCAATACAATGCGAAGAAATAGACAATACATTAGCGATGGTACATGGTCATATGTTTGGAACCTGGTTTTATTATGTACTTTGCAATAACATACAACTATTATTTTACATGGGTTCACCAGAATAAGTTATGTATATAGACCAAAGCTATTTTGTTTGGTTTTGTTGCCTCCTTAATATCTTCTATTCTGGCACTACTAATGTAAAACCTCAACTTTTCAGCGAGCTATGGAAAAAATGGTGGAACCGCCACCTTCTGAAGGTGGCGAGGCAACTATAACCGCAATGTCAGCTCTTGCTGTAGTGGGTCAGTACATGTCCACTAACAGTGCCAAAAGCACGTTCCTGCGTAATACTGGCTTGGTTGTTAAGGCAATCTCATCCAAACTGCCTCATGGTCAAGATATGCAAGCTCAAAACAATGTTGTATCTGCGCTCCAGACACAAGACCATTCCCTAACAGAGACCCTTTTGTGAAACAAGGAGAGACATTGTTCGATGTTGTCAAGATATGCATGGTTTTGAAACCAGACTATCAGACATTTGCTATGTTGTTCAGGAGCCTAGGAGAACTGAAGGCGAAGGTTGTGGTGCTCCATCGGACAATACAGCATGAAAACGTAACAGTCAGGTCAAATGAACTGAGCTTTTGAACTTCTGGTCGTGCATTTATCTGCTAGACTGTTAACTTTATGCCAACCTTCCTTTTGTTTTATAGTTGTAATTTGTTTTGGTGCGATACAAAATTTGTTCTTAACGTGCAGCTACCGGCTGAAGAAAACAGCAAGCCATTTTTCTATAGTGTAGGGTGTTCCCTATATTTGCACTGGTGGCGAACTTTGATGCCCACCAGATGTAGTCAACATGGGCCTTCTACGGGCTGTAGAAACAATGGGCCTTCTAAGGGTCGAAGAAACAATGGGCCTTCTTTCTTTCAAAAAATCAATGGGCCTTCTACGTGGCATAGAAACAATGGGCCTTATACGGGCTGTAGACACAATGGGCCTTCTATGGGCCGTATCATCAATGGGCCTTCTATGGGCCGTATGATTGGTTGGCCAAACATGGGCCAATAACATATCACATTATGGCCGTGAATGGGCTAGAGTTGAAATCATCTGTTCATGGGCCGACCATAACGGGCCGTCGTTAATCAACCATATTTTGATGACGCTATGAAAATGGCCCAACATACTAATGGGCCACAAACGGGCCGACTGTAACCACGGGCTAAATTTTGCCCGCAAGCAGAAAATGGCATTAATGGGCCATAAGTAAACGAATGTGGAAATGAGCCCAAGAATAAATGGGCCCCGAGAAGGCCGAAAGATAACATGGGCTGGAAATGGCCCAACGGAATAATGGGCCGTTAATGGGTATAAAGTGATACACTGTTCATTACGGGCCAGTTTCACCACGTGTCGTTAATGGGTATAAAGTGATACACTGTTCATTACGGGCCAGTTTTACCACGGGTCGTTAATGGGCCGAGAGTAATAAGGGCCTCATATGGGCTGAAAGACGTCATGGGCCATACATGGACCGGAAGTTAAAACGGGCTGGAATTATATTGGACGGCCCAGATGACGCTACTGGGCCTAATTCGGATAGGCCGTAAACAGGCCCTGGGTTAGCGGTCTATAAATGGGCCATATGCGAACAGGTCACTAACAGGCTTGACGTGGGCCGGCCCGCCACCTTATGACCAAGTCAAATGGGCCGGCCTTTTAGCAGGAATGGGCCTCTGTTGGGGTTGTGCCACGTGTCGGCATATCATAGGCGCTTTGGGTCCAAGGAGTGGATGACATATGTCCCAACGGTGAGCCGACACATGTTTCCTCCAGCCAATGATGATTTTACACGTGGAAATCCCCATTGGTCGGGGCTGTTAGCGGGTTATCGGATCCAAAACCGGACCCGGTAGCTTAACAGCGTTCCCTTACGGTGGATGCCACGTGTTGGTAATCCTTCACGAAAGCACTTCTGTGACGCGCGATTTATCGTCATGGAAGTGGACACTTTTGTGATGATAATTTTGGCAATGTCATGGAACACTTCTACGACAGCACATGTATGACTATCTTCATTCTGTCATAAATTGTCATGGATGTACATGCATGACAAAAAACGCGACCTAATCTGACAAACACGTATCATCACGGAAGTGTTTTTTTTTTGTAGTGATGAAGTGTTCCAAATATTCAAATTAACCTTAAACTGGATTCTAGCTTCTGAATTTGAGTATCGGCATTTGTAAACCATATTCATATATGACAGTGGAATACATCTTTGTCGTCCTTTTGAAGATATATAAAAACACATAGAATGATTTATAAATATTCGTATAGGAATACAAAATGGATTCGAATTTAGTTGCCAGGGTAAACGTGGATGCTTATTGTCCCGAAATTCGAAAGAAGCGGCAAAATGTCCACTCCCACGTCGGCTGCCCGAAGCAAGTGTTTGGGAGATGAAAATTACTGTATACCCATTACACGGACAATCCATCGGCCCAATTTCCACTGCTCTAAATAGGGGTAGGATAGTAACTTCAATTAGACGTGACACGACCGCCTCTGAGCCCATTCAGACACGGTGGGCGCCAAACATGGGCGGCAAAACACATTTGATTCAAGCTCGTCTGAAAGACCTCTGTTTCTCCCTCCATTTCCCCATTCATACACGGTGGGCGGTAAAACAACTCGACTTGGCCGAAATCGATGTAGGCAAATATTTTCAATAGGGGCAGGTTTGTAACTTCACTCAGACGTGACACAACCGCCCTACCTGTCAGCCCCGTTCATACACCGTGGGCGCCAACCATGGGAGCCAACCACCCTCTCCTCGTCCAAAATCGCTCTGGGCAAATATTGGCGAGATGCGAGATTACCGTCGTATCCCCAACCGACGAGACGTCCAAATTTTGAACGGGGGCTAAGTTCATAACTTTCCCATATTTCAGACAGGCGTGTCCCAAAAACATGGTTCCCCGTACCTCTCCCTCCATTTTCCCATTCATACATCGTCCGTGCTAGAACACCATTCTTGCACCAGCCTCCGTCCGCCACCCCATCCATCGCCGCCGTCCTCCACCACATCCATCGCCGCCGTCCTCCACCACATCCATCGCCACCGTCCTCCACCATGCCAGAGCGCCTACCAAGACCGCATCGTCCACTGCTACAGATGGATGTTTCTTATCCACGGCGATGGACGAAGAGCCTTGCATCACGTCCTCTTCCTTCATCGGCGCCGTCGTCCTCTTTGCTAGGGCCGCTCACACGACCTTCTCTTCCACCGGAACGGGACTTATCCCCCAATGCACCCGTCTACGGTTGCAGATCTGCTTCAACGCCACCGACAGCCATCGCACCCCCGATGCCTACACGGCGCCGCAAGAGAGGTGGTACTTCATATCTCCTCAACTTTTTTATCTCAACCAGAAAATAGATCTTAACTTGGTTACTCTACTTTCTTTTCGCTCTTAGAATTTAGTTCTTAGTTCGAAGCAAACAATGGCTGCTAAATACCATTTCTCCGGTTTCCCCCTCTTATGATCACTATACGATCAGAATACGTGCTTCGTGTCATAATAGCACTGCTCGACCCATCAAGCTAAACAAGCTTAGTTGTTCAAATACGAATCTGATATTATTAAAACAGATTCGTTTAATTGGTCAGGTAAATGTTCCTAAATTAGTTTCAAAAATGCATGTTCGCCGCTCGGGTGTGTATCTCTACAGGGTGCCCACGTTGGGCCGGCCCACCCTGGGATTTTGGGTCGTCCCAGGCCTCGATTCCCCTCTGTTTTGTTGCGCGCTTCCGATCCCTACTCGCCCCCAACCGCATGCCTCGCCGGCGACTTGCCGTCCCCGGACAGCATGACTCTAGGAGGGGACACCGGACTAACAGGAGGTCAGGAGCCGCTCTCCCAACTGCGTCACCGCTGCCCGAGCGCGCCGCCATGCCTACCCAGTCCGTTCAGGGCTCAGGTGTGCAGCACCCACTAAGCCAACCCGATTTATCCTGAGATAAGTCCTCAACACTCAGCAGCCACTCCTCATCACCCATTTTCTAATTGATTCATTACTCATTAGGCAGGACTGTGATTAGGGTTTGTTGTGTGCTCAGTGCTACCTACACTTAATGGTTCAGATGTATTTCGGTAATCTTTAGTACGTGTAAAGTTCACAGGGTTTCAAAATTCCGGCCCTAGGAACAGACACTAGTCATTTTGGATTGTTGGTCGTAGTGACATTGACCTAGATTACCACTGCAAGCCAGGTTTGTTGACAATTTTACTTGTCTTTCTTACTCATTCGATATAATATCCAATTATTCACGTCGATTAGTTGCAAACAATAAGTTCTAGACAAACTTCTTGATTCAGATTTTGGACGGTCTCTTACTGCAGTTACAAGTCTGCATACTTGTCCAAGTAAGCTCACAAGTAAATGATTGATTCACTACATCTATGCTGGCCTTGTCATATATTTGTCAATATTCTTTTAGGGTGGACCACCCTGTTTCTAAATACTGCAACCGTAGACATGAGTGAATAGTATTTCTCTATGTGATCTCTTCCATCATGTGTGGGCAACGAACACTGCATTGTATAGAAAGAAAGTGTCATTTCCAGCTTTTACATAGGCTTCGATCTTTTACATGGAATACAATCTGCCTACTTGCTTTGTGTTGCACGACCAATACTCCACCCTTGAAGCTAAACATTATGCTACTCATAATTCCTTAGTTTATTTGTTGAAATACGAATTTCATATGATTATAATGTTCCTACTTCAGTTTTGAAATGTGTGTCTGCCTGTTATAGAGACATAAGGGGTTTGTATTTCTGTGTGTGGTCTGGTCAGCACTGTTGGGGTGAACTTTGCATATGCAGGGGTTTATAGGGAGACACTCTTCGAGTTGAATCCACAATGCATTCCATAGATAATCTCACTACTTTTTATGTTTTCATGAATCTCAGATTCTGAACAGCATCATAATGATTATGAGCTTGCGTGCATGAAAAGAATAAAGCAGAACAATGCCATGGCTATCAAACTTGGCATTAAGGGACTGAAATCAAGTCTGGATGCAATGCAATGCAAACGCTCTCCACCTACATATTCATGCTCGGAATATGATCCTAACAGTGATTCTGAGCTAGAGGGAGACCTAAGTCAATGTAGCTCCCTAGTGGAGGAGTCAGAGGAAGATGCCCTATCTTATTCACCCATCAAGGTGCTTGCTCTAACTTTCCAAGGTTATATTTGTCGCACATATCTTGCAACTGATGCTTTGCATTGCTTCTACTTTGTTGAACTTCCATTACCTTAGTTTACACATCGTTTATGTGAATACGCCCTGTCTATCCATTTTCAGTACATATTCCATCTGTCATCATACCATATTTATCCATTCAAATGATGTTCTTGTGTATCAGACATTCAAAAGGAAGAGGGTGATTGCTGATCGTGGAGGAGCACAAGCAAAGTATTTGTAAAAGGTAGTGGCACCTGATAAATCAAATAACCCATTAGGTGTAGTTGCAATATCACCTGACCCACAAAAGATCCCAACTCTAGCAGACTCTAGCCCTACTACACTGGTCATTTCTGATGCCCCAACTCAGCATACCCCAACTGCAGCAAACATTATGATTATGCCAGTTGACATAGCACCAGCTCTGCGACGCAAAACCCCCATTCCAGCAAAGAGTACACCAAATCTAGTTGCCAAATCCCTTTTCGAACTAGAGAGAGCCCCAATTGCAGCAAATAGGACCCCAGTTCCATTTATTCCCAGTTGAGAAGACAAAGCTTATATTGTTGTCAGGAACTTTGTGCACATCTTTCCTTCATGGAAAGATTATACCGCAGACACAGAAAAAATTCCAGTCTTCCTCTGCAACTTACACGTAAGTAATATACTAATGTTATTCATGGTCATTGCTGCATATGTTTCTGCTGACAGAAGACACAAGATTTCATTCTTTTAAATAGGCGAGGACCAAACTGGATCGTGAAGACGAGCAAGGGTTGGTTGTGCTTTTCAAGCACTCGTAGATGAAGTATCGTTCCTACCTGGGGCAAGTGCACTTCGATGGCAAGCGTCTAAACAAAATTTCTGTAAAGTCTCCGGTGCTACATTTATCCGACGGTGACTGGAATAATCTTGTTACACATTGGTCTCGGCTACAGCGTAAGGTACTATCTATGATATCACATCACAATTTGAACTACATTTTTGCACTTGCCTTAACGTCTCATTTGTCTGAAAACTGTTAGCAGAAGAACATTCATTCTCAAGGGACCACAGAATCTCACAACTATATTGCACACTTCATTGCTCTTGTGAGTACCTCTTGCCCTGTATGACCATACTTACTTTCATAGTTGTTTGATTATGTAGCATCACTGCACATGTTAGCCTCGTTATCGTCCATTTGGTGGACATTATAAGATCCGTATGGACTCTTACATAAATTTAGAATCAACCCAATGCTTTTGAAGAGGTTTAGCTCTGCAGTCCTCTTGTAAGGACTGAACGTCGTCTATCACTGTAATTACATTAACAGCTACTCCCTCCGTCCTATAATATAAGAACGTTTTGTACAGTACACCAATGTTCAAAACACTCTTGTATTATGCGAAGAGGGATTGGTTCATTGTGTAGCATTCTGCATCTTATCTCCCACGCCCACCATTTACTAAAAAAGATCAGATCTATATTTAATCTTACCAAAAAGTAGAATACACAGACAATGCCAGTGCAGAAGTGTAGCCCATTGCTCTTGTCAATACATTTTGTCCTGTAATGCTTGTACTTCCAGGGATTGGTAGTTGATTATGTAGCATCAATCTACATCTTATCTTCATTATCCTCTATCCCTTCCAGTATTATCATATCTATAATTACTCTCTACAAAATGTAGAGTACATGCAATGCTTATGAAGAAGATTTTGTGCTGAAATTCTTGAGTTATCCTTCCCTTGACATGGAGAAGGGCATTATAAAGCCGGTGTTAACTGTTAATGTAAGTCAGTCCTTCTAAAGCCTTTATCCTCAACCGCTATTTAATTTGCTCAGACTCCCTATCGTTTACTATTGTTTAGTTTGTTGTTTCTACCAAAATGCATGTTTGCAAGAACCGTAAGTTCTAAGTTTTACTTGTAAAACCAAATTCCTTATTCATACCATGCACATTACTCAATACTCCCTATATGTATGCTTGTTTTTGTGGATCTATAATCCAGGGTGTGGTGAAGCAGCCCATGTGTGCACCTTGTCAGCTCTTGTTTTATCTTACTGATGTGGCTGATGATATGAACAACATGCCATGCACATTAACCAAAATAGATACAATTATTTTCTTTGCCCTTCATCTATGTTTGTTATGTTGACGTGGTAATCCAGTAGTGTGGTGAAGCTCCCCGCATTATGAACAATGCCAAATTAAGCTATTGATATTTTTGAACTTACTCTTTATTTTCTAATTTGAAATTGGATGGAATTGACAGCACAGTTATCATCTTTATCTATACACGTGCAAAACATGTCATATCTCTGCTTTGTTTCAGGGTGATATGCCTGATGGCATGCACAAGTCTGCTGATAGCGAGCCAACCCCAAAGTCTTGTCTTGATGCAGTGTTCAACTTACTTGAGACTAGCAGTCAGAAAAGCTCACAGAATCCATTGTCTGAATCAGTTCGACTTCTTCAGTCCCAAGTTCTAGCAGAAAGGCATTCTGCAACTCAACTTCGACTTGAAGTCCTATCTTTAAGAAAGATTGCGAAGAACACCAATGAGAACCTCATCGCTAAACAGCTACACCTGGAAGTTATGACCGACATGCTAGGCCGGTCTCACAGCCTTGCTCAGCAGCTTGCGCAGCAGTTCCCGTGCAAGGCTAACCTTTCTTGAATTGTCTTGGAAGTGGTCTCGGTTCAGTATTACTTTGTTATGCTGCAATGGTGCCCAGTTTTTGTAATCTGCTTCTTCGTTGCACGTTATGATCACTGGTGGCAAACTTCGATGCCAAATGGATGTAATATACAATAAATCCTTTATTGTATAGTGTAGATTTATTCTTAGTTACTATGCCATAATTTCTTTATTGTATAGAGTAGGTTTGTTCTTCATTCTTACTAGTTACTGCCATCATTTGCTATCTGAAAAAAATCAGATGTAGTCGACCGGGCCGAAACATTCACCTCTAACGGGCCTGGTGTTTAGCGGGCCACAATTGGGCTGGCCTGCATCTTTCTTGGGCCCGAATCATTGGGGCCTTCACACTTTGCGCGAGGCCCACAACTTACACCGGCCTATATTTTAGTTGGGCCTTTTGTTGACCCAGCGCTTAGTTTGGCCCAAGTAGCGTTGGGCCACTAACAAGCTGAATATTGTACTGTCCTGTTACGGCCCAGATGAAACCATGGGCCTTTAGTAGGCCGAAATGCATATTGGGCCTCAATTTTCACTAGTCGTCGACGGGCCTTCAGCGGGCTGAAATGTAGACGGGGCCTTTTTGGGCCCAGTTATATCACGGGCAGTTACCAGGCCGAAACATATCTCGGGCCTTAGTTGGCCCACTGATATCATGGGCCTTTAAGAGGTCGAAAGCTTAGTACAGACATCAACGGGCCGAATTATGCGACAGGCCTTTACCAGGCCCAAAGTCATGTTGGGCTTAACAGTTGCCACCTTTATCACGGGCCGTTAGTGTGCCCGATGTCCTGTCGGACCATATATGGCCCATGGGCAGCACGTGCCATTCCCAGGCCGAAAGTCACACCGGGCTGAAATGGGCCCATGTCTACATCAGGCCTCTAATAGGCCGAAAGTCACTGGGCTGTAATTGGGCCCAAATATTTGGCAAACAATTAACGGGCCAGATCTGGCTTCGGGCCGTAAATGGGCCTGAATATTCGGCAAACAATTAACGGGCCAGATCTAGCTTCGGGCTGTAAATGGGCCTTTATTAAGCAAGCCGTTATTGGACCTTTGACTGGGCCGGCATTTTTAACCTATATGGGCTGCTGTTGGGCCGTGCCACGTGTCGACGTATCATAGGCCAAAAGACGTCATGGGCCATACATGGGTCGGAAGTTAAAACGGGCTAGAATTATATTGGACGGCCCGGATGACGCTACTGGGCTTAATTCCGATAGGCCGTAAACGGGCCCTGGGTTAGCGGGCTGTAAATGGGCTATATGCGAATAGGCCGTTAACAAGCTTGTTGTGGGCCGGCCCGCCACCTTTTGACCAAGTCAAACGGGCCAGCCTTTTCACAGGAATGGGCCTCTATTGGGTCGTGCCACGTGTCGACGTATCATAGGCGCTCTGGATCCAATGAGTGGATGACATCTGTCCCAACGGTGAGCCGACACGTGTTTCCTCCAGCCAATGATGATTTTACACGTGGAAAATCCCCATTGGTCAGGGCTGTTAACGGGTTATCGGATCCAAAACCGGACCTGATAGCTTAACGGCATTCCGTTACGGTGGATGCCACGTGTCGGTCACCCTTGACGAAAGCACTTCTGTGACGCGCGAGTTATCGTCATGGAACTGGACACTTCCGTGATGATAATTTTGGTAATGTCATGGAACACTTCTACGACAGCACATGTATGACTATCTTGATTCTGTCATAAATTTGTCATGGATGTACATGCATGACAGAAAATGTGACCTACAATAACAAACACGTATCATCACGGAAGTGTATTTTTTGTAGTGCATGGTGATGTCCTTAGGATGCTCCACATCGTGGTAGTTGCACGTAGTTCTGATTTTGATCAACCTCATCCTTTTAATCTCCCACGTTATCGTCCTCCTCCTCAACAGCAGCAGGAGCCACAGAAGTATCAACAGCAGCACCAACAGTTTGGCCAGGCTCAAGAGGGACACGACTCGCTTTGCGGAGGGCTGTTTTGCGACGTGAAGGTGGTTGTTGTTGTTGTTGCAATGGTGCAGCTGGTGGAGGTAGACGCGCAAGCACTTCGGCGAATTTGGCATCCAACTTGGTGTCAATTGACTTCTCAATGCCATCCATCCTCGCTAGTGCGTCGCCAAAACTGGCCATCACATCTTCTACCTATTGACCCATCAGTTGCTGAAATTTATCATGCAACTCATTGTTCGTCATGTTCTCCCAGTCAGTCTCTTCGACTCGTGACCCTGCCATTGTTAGCAGCAATAGAAACAAATATGATCCTACAGACTGCTAGAAAATGGTGGTGGTCGGGCGTCACAAATCCTTCAAGCAAATATCAAATTCTTACCAGTTCTTACCCAGCAACAAGTGGTGATCGGCAACCGTTGCAGTCAAAACTCTCAAATCTTGGACAAAGCGATTGCCAGGTGGTGTCAAACGCACGATGTAGATCTATGTGGAGCTGGGAAGGCTTATGATATGGTAGCAAAATTGTCAGCAATATCAATTCAGAGATGTGAAGATGAATAAATGCTCAATGACGATACTGTGTTGGTCCTAGGCTAGACCGTACTAGAGACGCGAGCCTAGAACACTAACAAAATCACGGCGCTGCACGTAATCAAGGGGAAAGCACACTCTGAAATGTTTTTTTGCCTCTTTTTTTGCGCTCTTTTTTCCGCTCCTTTTTTTGGGCAGAAAATCACTATAATGGCGAGTGTCTCAAAACTCTTCCAATGTCAAACTAAGACGATAGGCACAAAAAAAATTGATGATTTTTTTTTGGAAATCATGCAAGGACGACCAAAAAGTGCGGTAAAAAAATAGTATGATGGCACATGACTCAAAAGACTCGGAAAAGCCTAAAAATAGGATAGGGAAAAATATTTTCGCCTATCCAAATTTTGGCCTAAAAACTGCCCGGGGGTCTCCAGACTCTTTTTTTTCGAGGCCTACTGAGGCAAGGAAACATGAAACCGAAACTAGATGGATCTCAAAAACAAATCTAAAATGAAAAGAACTAGGTTTCGTGGTGGATATATGGTGGTAGAATATGGCAGCGGTGGTGGTATATGGCTGGGGTGGTGTTATATGGATATAGATTGGTGGTGGCATGTGGCAGGGCGATGAATATGATGCGGCGGCGGCGTGACAATTATGACCAGAACTCGAAACTCTAAAAGACTAGACGCTAAGACCAGCAACTTGACACGACGATGCAAACACAAATTCAACAAAGCAAAATACTGAAAATACTATGCAAAGGCTCAAACTAGTTCGGATATGATGAACTAGCCCTAATTTTTTTTGTTGGCTTTTCTGTGGACTGTAGGTATGAAGAACTGACTCGATCTAATCTACGAAAATTGTAAAATCTCACCGAGCAACCTGGAAATCTGATACCACTTGATAGAGGCAAAGGTGTCTCATCTTTTGATGAGATGGTGGCTATCGTTTTGGAGGGAGTCAACTTTGACGATCCGACTACGTACGTACGAGGACGTCGCGCCTTAGCAATCACTAAACCAACTCCGAGAGGTTATTGACCACGCCGAAGCACGATCAACCTAACCACGAGGGTCTATTTCCTAAAAACAAACAAAGAACAAGTAAGAAACTGAGATTGCAATCTGGATATTGCGAATTTAAGAGGAAAGCTTTATTGATCAGGTGGGGTTCTGTGACGCCTTTGTCTGGTCGTTGAACAAACGAAGTATGCAAAGTTGCAGCTATGGCGAACATTAATCTAAACAAAACCCAAAGTCTAAACGACGCCCTAAGGGTTGTATATATGGAGGAAGAGGGGGAATTTTGTGGCCCTTAGTGGAGCGATCCGAAAGAAACCCTAACTCTTGTTTCCCCACACATACGGACTCTAAAAACAGCATATACTCAAGTATTTCGAAATTACATCCTGGCCCAATAATAAGGTGACGCAGCACTTATAATAGCCTCTGGATGAAATTGATGAAGTGGCATCTTGTATATTTCGACCAAAGCCTTCACGCACTCATTATGGTGGCTTCAAAGTCCTGAAATCATCACTTGTAACTCTGTTCTTGTTCCCCTTGCGCATCCCATCGTCCCCATGCTTGATCTTGCTCCAATGTTCATCCTTCTTGTCCAAGCTAGGCCCTTCATTTGTAAGCAAGACAAATGTATCCAATTTAGGCAGCATCACATTCTAATGAACATTAGAATCATTACCAAGAAACGAAAGTACTTGGTAATTTAATTAGCCTGCGCGAGCTCTAGTGATTGGTCATGTATATGTATCAGTTTGGACAGTGGGTTTAACTTTGTTAGTGATGTCCTCATCACCTCAACCCCCTGCATCTCTCTCCTCTCTCGCTGGACCCCCTCCCCTCCCCTGGCTCTCTCTCACGCGTAGTCCGAGGGCTGCCGGCCCATAATATAAGAACATTTTTTACAATACACCAGTGTTCAAAACACTCTTGTATTATGGGAAGAGGGATTGGTTCATTGTGTAGCATTCTGCGTCTTATCTCC
Source organism: Secale cereale (assembly GCA_902687465.1). Classification (NCBI taxonomy): domain Eukaryota; kingdom Viridiplantae; phylum Streptophyta; class Magnoliopsida; order Poales; family Poaceae; genus Secale; species Secale cereale. The sequence continues at coordinate 387,675,790 of LR738711.1, read as the reverse complement.
CTCGCCCACCATTTACTAAAAAAGATTAGATCTATATTTAATCTTACCAAAAAGTAGAATACACAGACAATGCGAGTGCAGAAGTGTAGCACATTGCTCTTGTCAGTACATTTTGTCCTGTAATGCTTGTACTTCCAGGGATTGGTAGTTGATTATGTAGCATCAATCTGCATCTTATCTTCATTATCCTCTATCCCTTCTAGTATTATCATATCTATAGTTACTCTCTACAAAATGTAGAGTACAAGCAATGCTTATGAAGAAGATTATGTGCTGAAATTCTTGAGTTATCCTTCCCTTGACATGGAGAAGGGCATTATAAAGCCGGTGTTAACAGTTAATGTAATTCAGTCCTTCTAAAGCCTTTATCATCAATTGTTGTTTAATTTGCTCATACTCCCTATCGTTTACTACTGTTTAGTTTGTTGTTTCTACCAAAATGCATATTCGCAAGAACCGTAAGTTCTAAGTTTTACTTGTAAAACCAAATTCCTTATTCATACCATGCACATTACTCAATACTCCCTATATGTATGCTTGTTTTTGTGGATCTATAATCCACTGTGTGGTGAAGTAGCCCACGTTTGCACCTTGTCATCTCCTGTTCTATATTACTGATGTGGCTAATGATATGAACAACATGCCATGCACATTAACCAAAATAGATACAATTATTTTCTTTGCCCTTCATCTATGCTTGTTATGTTGACATGGTAATCCAGTAGTGTGGTGAAGCTCCCCGCATTATGAACAATGCCAAATTATGCTATTGATATTTTGAACTTACTCTTTAATTTCTAATTTGAAATTTGATGGAATGGACAGCACAGTTATCATCTTTGTTTATACACGTGCAAAACCTGTCAATCTCTCTACTTTGTTTCAGGATAATATGCCTGATGGCATGTACAAGTCTGCTGAAGGCAGTGAGACAAGCCCAACATATATTGCAGCAAAGAACGCAAAACATCTTGAAGATAGCGAGACAACCCCAAAGTCAGTGTTCAAGTTAATTGAGACTAGCAGTCAGACACGCTCACATAATTCGTCGTCTGAATCTGTTCGACTTCTTCAGTCCCAAGTTCTAGCAGAAAGGCATTCTGCAACTCAACTTCGATTTGAAGTCCTATCTCTAAGAAAGATTGCGGAGAACACCAATGAGAACCTCATCGCTAAACAGCTACACCTGGAAGCTATGACCGACATGCTAGGACGGTCTCACAGCCTTGCTCAGCAACTTGCGCAACAGTTCCCGCGCAAGGCTAACCTTTCGTGAACTGTCTTGGAAGTGGTCTCGGTTCATTATTACTTTGTTACGTTGCAATGGTGCCCAATTTTTGTAATCTGCTTCTTCGTTGCGCGTTATGATCACTGGTGGCGAACTTCGATGCCTAGTGGATGTAATATACCATAAATCCTTTATTGTATAGTGTAGGTTTATTCTTAGTTACTATGCCGTAATATCTTTATTGTATAGAGTAGATTTGTTCTTAATTCTTACTAGTTACTGTCAGCATCCGCTATCTGAAAAAAAATCAGCTATAGTCGACTGGGCCGAAACATTCGCCTCTAACGGGCCTGGTGTTTAGCGGGCCACAATTGGGCCAGCCTGCATCTTTCTTGGGCCCGAATCATTGGGGCCTTCACACTTTGCGCGAGGCCCACAACTTACACCGGCCTATATTTTAGTTGGGCCTTTTGTGGACCGAGCGCTTAGTTTGGCCCAGGTAGCGTTGGGCCATTAACAGGCTGAATATTGTACTGGCCTGTTACGGCCCAGATGAAACCATGGGCCTTTAGCAGGCCGAAATGCATATTGGGCCTCAATTTTCACTAGTCGTCGACGGGCCTTCACCAGGGTGAAATGTAGATGGGGCCTTTTTGGGCCCAACTATATCACGGGCAGTTACCAGGCCGAAACATATCTCGGGCCTTAGTTGGCCCACTGATATCATGGGCCTTTAAGAGGCCGAAAGCTTAGTACACACATCAACGGGCCGAATTATGCGACAGGCCTTTAACAGGCCCAAAGTCACGTTGGGCTTAACTGTTGCCACCTTTATCACGGGCCATTCCCAGGCCGAAAGTCACACCGGGCTGAAATGGGCCCATGTCTACATCGGGCCGATAATAGGCCGAAAGTCACTCGGCTGTAATTGGGCCCAAATATTTGGCGAACAATTAACGGGCCAGATCTGGCTTCGGGCCGTAAATGGGCCCAAATATTCGGCGAACAATTAACGGGCCAGATCTGGCTTCGGGCCGTAAATGGGCCTTTATTAAGCAGGCCCTTATTGGGCTGGCCCACTAGTACCTGAGTAAGTACTACGGGCCTTTGATTGGGCCGGCCTTTTTAACCTATATGGGCCTCTGTTGGGCCGTGCCACATGTCAATGTATCATAGGCCAAAAGACATCATGGGCCATACATGGGTCAGAAGTTAAAACGGGCTGGAATTATATTGGACGGCCCAGATGACGCTACTAGGCCTAATCGGATAGGCCGTAAACGGGCCCTGGGTTAGTGGGCTGTAAATGGGCTATATGTGAACATGCCATTAACAAGCTTGTCGTGGGCCGGCCCGCCACCTTTGGACCAAGTCAAATGGGCCGGCCTATTCACAGGAATGGGCCTCTATTGGGTCGTGCCATGTGTCAACGTATCATAGGCGCTTTGGGTCCAATAAGTGGATGACATTTGTCCCAACGGTGAGCCGACACGTGTTTCCTCCAGCCAATGATGATTTTACACGTGTAAAATCCCCATTGGTCGGGGCTGTTAATGGGTTATCGGATCGAAAACCAGACCCGATAGCTTAACGGTGTTCCGTTACGGTGGATGCCACATGTTGGTCACCCTTGATGAAAGCACTTCCGTGACGCGCGATTTATCGTCATGGAAGTGGACACTTTCGTGATGATAATTTTGGTAATGTCATGGAACACTTCTACGACAGGACAGGTATGATTATCTTGATTCTGTCATAAATTTGTCATGGATGTACATGCATGACAAAAAATGTGACCTACTATGACAAACACGTATCATCACGGAAGTGTATTTTTTTGTGGTGCATGGTGATGTCCTTAGGGTGCTCTGCATCATGGTAGTTGCACGTAGTTCTGATTTTGATCAACCTCATCCTCGTAATCTCCCACGTTATCGTCCTCCTCCTCAGCAGCAACAAGAGCCATAGAAGTATCAACAGAAGCACCAGCAGTTTGGCCAGGCTCAAGAGGGACACGACTCGCTTTGCGGAGGGCTGTTTCGCTACGTGAAGGTGGTTGTTGTTGTTTTTGTTGCAATGGTGCAACAGGTGGAGGTAGGCGTGCAAGCAATTTGGCGAATTTGGCATCCAACTTGGTGTCAATTGACTTCTCAATGCCATCCATCATCGCTAGTGCGTCGCCAAAACTGGCCATCACATCTCTTCTACCTACTGACCCATCATTTGCTGAAATTTATCATGCAGCTCCTTGTTCGTCATGTTCTCCCAGTCAGTCTCGGCGACTTGTGATCATGCCATTGTTAGCAGCAATAAAAATAAATATGCTCCTACAGACTGCTAGAAAATGGTGGTGGTCGGGTGTCACAAATCCTTCAAGCAAATCTCAAATTCTTACCAGTTCTTACCCAGCAGCAGGTGGTGATCGGCAACCGTTGCGGTCAAAACTCTCAAATCTTGGACAAAGCGATTGACAGGTGGTGTCAAACGCACGATGTAGATCTATGTGGAGCTGGGAAGGCTTATGATATGGTAGCAAAAATGTCAGCAATTTCAATTCAGAGATGCGAAGATGAATAAACGCTCAATGACGATACTGTGTTGGTCCTCGGCTAGACCATACTAGAGACGCGAGCCTAGAACATTAACAAAATCACGGCGCTGCACGTAATCAAGGGGAAAGCACACTCTGAAATGTTTTTTCGCCTCTTTTTTGCGCTCTTTTTTTCGCTCCTTTTTTTGGTAGAAAATCACTATAATGTCGAGTGTCTCAAAACTCTTCCAAAGTCAAACTAAGATGATAGGCACAAAAAAAATTGACGACTTATTTTTGGAAATCACGCAACGACGACCAAAAAGTGCGGTAAAAAAATAGTATGATGGCATGTGTCTCAAAAGACTCAGAAAATCCTAAAAATAGGATAGGGAAAAATATTTTCACTTATCCAAATTTTGGCCTAAAAACTGCCTGGGGCTCTCTAGACTCGTTTTTTTTCGAGGCCTACTGAGGCAAGGAAACATGAAACCGAAACTAGATGGATCTCGAAAACAAATCTAAAACGAAAAGCACTAGGTTTGGTGGTGGATATATGGTAGTCGAATATGGCAGCGGTGGTGGTATATGGCTGGGGTGGTGTTATATGGATACAGATTGGTGGTGGCATGTGGCAGGGGCGATGAAGATGATGCGGCGGCGGCATGACAACTTATGAACAGAACTCGAAACTCTAAAAGACTAGACGCTAAGACCAGCAACTTGACACGACGACGCAAACACAAATTCAACAAAGCAAAATACTGAAAATACTATGCAAAGGCTCAAACTGGTTCGGATATGATGAACTAACCCTAATGTTTTTGTTGGCTTTTTCGTGGACTGTAGGTATGAAGAACTGACTCGATCTAATCAACGAAAATTGTAAAATCTCACCGAGCAACCTGGAAATCTGATACCACTTGATAGAGGCAAAGGTGCCCCATCTTTTGATGAGATGGTGGCTATGGTTTTGGAGGGAGTCAACTTTGACGATCCGACTACGAACGTACGAGGACGTCGCGCCTTAGCAATCGCTAAACCAACTCCGAGAGGCTATTGACCACGCCGAAGCATGATCAACCTGACCACAAGAGTCTATTTCCTACAAGCAAACAAAGAACAAGCAAGAAACTGAGATTGCAATCTGGATATTGCAAATTTAAGAGGAAAGGTTTATTGATCAGGTGGGGTTCTATGACGCCTTTGTCTGGTCGTTGAACAATCGAAGTATGCGAAGTTGCAGCTATGGCGAACTTTAATCTAAACAAAACCCAAAGTCTAAACGACGCCCTAAGGGTTGTATATATGGAGGAAGAGGGGGGAATTTTGTGTCCCTAGGAGGAGGGGTCCGAAACAAACCCTAACTCTTGTTTCCCCACACATACGGACTCTAACAACAACATATACTCAAGTATTTCGAAATTATATCCTGGCCCAATAATAAGGTGACGCAGCACTTATAATAGCCTCTGGACGAAATTTATGAAGTGACATCTTGTATATTTCGTCCAAGCCTTCACACACTCATTATGGTGGCTTCAAAGTCCTGAAATCATCACTTGTAACTCTGTTCTTATTCCCCTTGCGCATCCCATCGTCCCCATGCTTGATCTTGCTCAAATGTTCATCCTTCTTGTCCAACCTAGGCCCTTCATTTGTAAGCAAGACAAATGTATCCAATTTAGGCAGCATCACATTCTAATGAACATTATAATCATTACCAAGAAACAAAGTACTTGGTAATTTAATTGGTGTGCGCGAGCTCTAGTAATTGGTCATGTATATGTATCAGTTTGGACTGTGGGTTTAACTTTGTTACTGATGTCCTCATCACCTCGACCCCCTGCATCTCTCTCCTCTCTCGCTGGACCCCCTCCCCTCCCCTGGCTCTCTCTCCCGCGTAGTTCGAGGGCTGCCGTTCCATAATATAAGAACTTTTTGTAAAATACTCCAGTGTTCAAAACACTCTTGTATTATGGGAAGAGGGATTGGTTCATTGTGTAGCATTCTGCATCTTATCTCCCTCGCCCACCATTTACTAAAAAAATCAGATCTATATTTAATCTTACCAAAAAGTAGAATACACAGACAACGCCAGTGCAGAAGTGTAGCACATTGCTCTTGTCAGTACATTTTGTCCTGTAATGCTTGTACTTCCAGGGATTGGTAGTTGATTATGTAGCATCAATCTGCATCTTATCTTCATTATCCTCTATCCCTTCCAGTATTATCATATCTATATTTACTCTCTACAAAATGTAGAGTACAGGCAATGCTTATGAAGAAGATTCTGTGCTGAAATTCTTGAGTTGTCCTTCCCTTGACATGGAGAAGGGCATCATGAAGCTGGTGTTAACTATTAATGTAATCCAGTCCTTCTAAAGCCTTTATCCTCAACTACTGTTTAAATTGCTCATACTCCCTATCGTTTACTACTGTTTAGTTTGTTGTTTCTACCAAAATACATGTTCACAAGAACCGCAAGTTCCAAGTTTTACTTGTAAAACCAAATTCCTTATTCATACCATGCACATTACTCAATACTCCCTATATGTATGCTTGTTTTTGTGGATCTATAATCCACTGTGTGGTGAAGTAGCCCATGTTTGCACCTTGTCATCTCATGTTCTATATTATTTATGTGGCTGATGATATGAACAACATGCCATGCACATTAACCAAAATAGAAACAATGATTTTCTTTTCCCTTCATTTATGCTTGTTATGTTGACGTGGTAATCCAGTAGTGTGGTGAAGCTCCCCGCATTATGAACAATGCCAAATTATGCTAGTGATATTTTGAACTTACTCTTTATTTTCTAATTTGAAATTTGATGGAATTGACAGCACAGTTATCATCTTTGTTTATCAACAAACGAAGTACGTGAAGTTGCAGCTATGGTGCACTTTAATCTAAACAAAACCCAAAGTCTAAACGACGCCCTAAGGGTTGTATATATGGAGGAAGAGGGGGAATCTACTGGCCCTTGGAGGAGGGGTCCGAAACAAACCCTAACTCTTGTTTCCCCACACATACGGAGTCTAAAAACAGCATATACTCAAGTATTTCGGAATTACAAGGGCCTGGCCCAATTATAAGGTGACGCGGCACTTATAATAGCCTCTGGACGAAATTTATGAAGTGGCATCTTGTATATTTTGTCTAAGGCTTCACGCACTCATTATGGTGGCTTCAAAGTCCTGAAATCATCACTTGTAACTCCGTTCTTGTTCTCCTTGCGCATCCCATCCTCTCCGTGCTTGATCTTGCTCCAATGTTCACCCTTCTTGTCCAAGCTTGAACCTTCATTTGTAAGCAAGAAAAATGTATCCAATTTAGGCAGCATCACATTCTAATGAACATTAGAATCATTACCAAGAAACGAAAGTACCTGGTAATTCAATTGGCGTGCGCGAGCTCTAGTAATTGGTCATGTATATGTATCAGTTTGGACTATGGGTTTAACTTTGTTAGTGATCTCCTCATCACCTCGACCCCCGGCATCTCTCTCCTCTCCTGCTGGACCCCCTCCCCTCACTTGCTCTCTCTCCCGCATAGTCCGAGGGCTGCCGTCGTCGTCGTAGCTAGAGCCACCTCCTCGCCCTTCGTCCTTGTCCAGAGGCTCCACCACTGTTGTCTATGCCTCCCCGATGACTCACGCATCGCCAGACGGCGCCCAACGCCCTCACCGCCATCTTCTTCAACCTCGGGTCGCCGAGATCATCGACGATCGTGCGCCTGCTCCAACGCGTCCCCGAGCCCGCTGACCATCTCCCCCGCCTCCCATTGCGCCCCTAATCACTTCCCCCATGTCACCTTCTTCGATAGCGTGCCCTAGCTAGCCACACCGTCGAGCCCGAGAGCTCACCGCCGCCGTGGCCACTGTCACCCAGGGCCACGAACAAGCACACCACCATGCTCAGTGCAACGCCAGGATCCCAAATCCCTCACCTGCTGCTCCTGACGTGCACTGTAGCGCCAAAACCGCCGAGTCCCGAACTCCGGACACCACTGGCCTCGACGTCGGCGTCATTTCCGGCCACCGCAGCACACAGCGCTTGCACAGCTAGATGCGGGCAAGCCTCAACGGCGCGTAGATGCCCACCGCCGGGCGAATGGTCGCTGGAGGACGGATTTCGACGTCCGTCGCAGCCTCGGCTCATCGTCGGCGACGTAACTCCGGCTAGCTACCGGATTAACACTAACCTAATTGACCCCCGGGTCAATGACTTGTCAGCCCGGCCGCTGACAGCTTTAGTTTAGGGCTTAATCTTTGTTTAGCTTAACCCCACAAGCACAGACAAGTGGGCCCAGTCCTGCTAACAATTTTAGTTAGGTTTATTTAAACTTTGTTAATTAACTATGCAGATGACATGTCGGTCCCAGTCGTGGTTTGACCAGGACTGGTGCGTTTGACTTGCTGACGTAGTGATGATGTCACTCTGGTGTCATAAAGCCTTTCTAGAATTTTCAATAAATCATAAATGATTTATTTATTTCAAAACATATCCTAAACTTCTAAAAATCATAGAACATCAACCATAACTCCAAATGGAATAATTTATATATGAAAAATTATCAGAAAAATGCAATCTATCCATTTATGCTACTTTCATGCATGTTCAACCAACTTATACACACTATATAAGTGAAAACATGATAATATAATTTTAAATGCTAAATATGGAAAGGTTACAGTGAAGTGGTTGCATTTGGAAGAAAAGTCTTTGCGACAAGACCAGCTCTTCCGGACGTTGAGCTAGGATTCCTCCCCTGCTCCCCCCCCCCCCCCCCCCC
>LR738711.1:387634505-387667093 GCA_902687465.1 Secale cereale | reverse complement strand
CCCCCGTCGTCGGCCACCCCTTGCCCCTCCCGCCGGCGCCGGCCGCCGGCGCGCGCGCCCCCCGGCCTATCTCCCTCTCCCCCCTCCTCCTCCCCCTTCCCCGGCGCTCCCGTCGGCCCCCGAGGCGACGGAGCGCCCCCCTGCCCACCTCCCCTTCTCGACCCCCTCCTCCTCCATCTCCCTTCGCCGCCGGTGGCAACGACGGACGTCCATTCCCCGCGCTCCTAGAGGGGAGTCGGGGCTCCCTCTGTCGGTGTCAAAAACCAGCGGATATCGGGTAGGGGGTCCCGAACTATGCGTCTGAGGATTGATGGTAACAGGAGGCTAGGGACACGATGTTTACCCAGGTCCCTCTCGATCGAGGTAAAACCCTACTTCCTGCTATATTAATATGGATGAATATGAATACAAGAGTTGATCTACCTCGAGATCGTATTGGCTAAACCCTAGAGTCTAGCCTATGAGGATTTGTGTTTCTCTATTAGCCTCTACGGACTAAACCCTCCGGTTTATATACACACCGGAGGGGCTTTGTACATACCATCTTGCAGAGGAGAGAAAGATTACACCCGAACCTAAAACTTACCGTTACATGAATACAGGATTCCTATCCGGATACGAGAGATGATCTTCTACTAGGATCTTCACGGCCCACCAGTCCGGCCCATCATGAATTATCCGGCCACATGAGGACCCCTCGATCTAGGACTCCCACAGTCGCCCCTGAACCTGTCTTCGATGACGATGAGTTCGGCTTCCGTATTGTCTTCGGCATTGTAAGGCAGGTTCGTTCTTCTGAATATATCTTCTACAAAAAAGGTGTATTGTGTTCGGCTCTGCAAGGTTAGTATAGCCCTTAGCCTCAAAGGCAAGGCTCTTAAAAGAAAATGAATAGTGTGTCTCCACTAACAACTTTTGGGTGAAGCGTCACGTCCAACCCACTAACATATCGAACCATTTTATTTGGTCCTGGTTTCGCGTTTCGAGGCATATCCTCTTGACACGTCCCATCAGAATAGAGATCGTGCCCGCTTATTGTGGGATCCTTATCAATATGACGTGAGCATCCACACTGCGCATTACGCACAACTGCTTTGGGAACCGGCGAGGTTTATGGCTAAAGTGGGGGGACGTTCTGTATTCGCAGCGTTATAAAAGGATACCCATCCCTTTCATCAGCCCCACGGCTTCCTCAAGCTCAAGCTCTCCAACCTCCCTAGCCCCAGCATTCTCATCTCCTGCGCCCACCCCTCCTCGTTCCTCAACCACTACTCCCCTTCCCAGCAATGGCTAGATCCGGTGCCAGGGGCAAGTGGGAGGCTTCCACGGTCAGTGAAAAGACCGTGGAGTATCTACGGAGCGCGGGCTATCTCGCCGCCAACATTGCACATCGAGTCCCTGCCAAGGGCCAGGTGATTCTCGTCCCAGAGGCGGGTGAGAGGGTAGTGTTTACTTCCCATTTTGTTAGGGGGCTAGGGTTTCTGCTCCACCCCTTTGTTCGGGGTCTGCTATTTTTCTATGGGCTGGATTTCCATGATCTAGCCCCGAACTCAATCCTTCACATATCCGCTTTTATAGTGGTATGTGAAGCTTTCCTCCGCATCCCTCCACACTTCGGCCTATGGCTTAAAACCTTCAGCGTGAAGCCGAAGGTGGTGGATGGGCAGCACGCGGAGTGTGGGGGCGATATGATTAGCAAGCTCCCGAATGCGACTTGGCCCAAAGAATCATTCGTAGAGACGAACAAGGTCTGGCAGCAGGAGTGGTTTTAGATCACCGAACCGTGTGGCGCCATTTTGGCGGCGGCACTTGCTTTCAGATCCGGACCCCCAGAGAGGCTGACCTCCTGGACTAAAAAGGGTCTGGACTAGGGGGTCTCATACTGAAGTGATGACTCTCGTGAGCCATGTATTCGGCATGATTTCCAAGGGGCATCAGCTCTCATCTGTGGTCCAGGTAATGCTGGCCCAGCTAGTCCTTCCCTGCTAAAGCCGGGACTCCTTCGTATGGAAGTTCGATCCGGCCGGGGATAAGCCTCTGAAGCACCTCTTCGGCTTTACGCACAAAGAGATTAGGAAGCATCTCTTCAAGAGTCAGAAGGAGTGGCCGGAAGAGACCGAGGACGCGGGCTACAGTACGGCAGTCTCCGCCCCAGAGGTAATAGAAAACTTCGCCGAATATATATATCCTCCCTTATTTAATGATGACAGGAGTTGGAGTTTTTGCGTGATATACAGGGCTGGACAAAGAAGGCGACCCGGATTAAGTGTCCGGCGCCTTTGCCCGAAGACCCAGAATCGCCTCAACTGTACGGTGCCGGTCAAGAAACCCAAGAAGAAGAGAAAGGGGCAGGAAACCCCCGCCCCATGGACAAGAAGTCAGAGGAAATCAACATCCTCTCCTCTGATGAGGTGGAGGAAGATGATGAGGAGGAAGAAGAAGAAGAAGAAGAAGAAGAAGAAGAAGAAGAAGAAGAAGAAGAAGATCCCCCTGCGCAAGGCAGGGGGACGAAGAGGGGGGCGCTGCTGACCTAGGCACGGCCGCACCCCGGAGGAAACTGAACCTTGCGGCTAGTTCGAATTCATTCGAACATAGCTTCGTGGTGATGCCCAGGGAGAAACCCCTACCCGAATCGTAAGTTTGTCCGGATTGACTGCTGCACCTTTGTTTATTTAGTATTTTTGATACTTACTTAGTATTTCTCTCCTGGTGACCTATAGCCCTCCCGGAGGACACCCCGATGCCTCCTCATCGGAGGGGAACTCTCTAGCGCCTGGAGAGACGGAGAGTGACCCGCCAGTCCGGGCTCCATCACCCGTGATCGGCAGGGACACCGAAGTGTCTTCCCAGCGGGTGTCCTCTGAACAAAGAGACGAGGGCGGAGCAGGTGACGGGGTGACCGGGGGTAATACCTCGGCCGCTGTAGACCATGGGGAAGCAACCCCCATGGAGATCGAATACGGGGGGGCGAACAATCCGGGGCCCTCCCGAACACTGACCCGGAGCCTAATGCGGCTCTGGGGTCCAAAGACCAAACCCCCCAGGTGGGGGTGGAGACGACGGCGCCCGGAGTCAATCTGGAAGCGCCAGACACTATGGAGGGAGCACTGCAAAGAGCTTCCGTCATGGAAGAACACCGCACCGTAATGGGTGCGGTAATAAAGAAGATTCAGTCCGTCAAGGGCGGACTGAATGAAGCCTTCAACAGCATGTTAACAGGCTTTGAGGTAAGCAATGTAATCTTCTTTATAGAATTTTATTATTTTTTACGCACATACATAGCCAGTAGCCCCTGATGCTTTGTGTGATTCTGGAGAGAATCGGATGAAGTACCCATAGTATAGCATACTTACGGAGCTGAAATATTGTGCGGTCTTCACTAGTTGCGGCAACTGCACGAGATGCGGAGGTTGCCGAACTAAACCGGAAGCTCTTGTTGGCCAATGCGGACCTCGACCGCGTCAATCAGCGTTTAGATGAAATGCAATGTACGTGGATTTTAAGATATCAATAAGAATAATTAAGATTGATTGAGTATGTTTATAAACTCTGATATGGTATTCTGTATTACACAGTTGGCGCCACTGAGCTCGAGGCCCTCAAGGGCGAGGCTGCCAAGGCCAAGAAGGAGGCTGAGGCGAACAAGGTAGCTGCTAACAAAGCGGCTGCCGATTTGGAGGCCGAAAAGGCTGAGTGCGAGAAGCACCGGGCTTGGGTGTCCGTAGTCGAGGTCAAGCTCAACGATGCCATTCTCAAATGTGAGGCATTGGAGAAGAAGGCTTCAGAACAAGCATTCGAGCTTGCTGCAGCAGTGAAGACTGCCCAGGATGCGTGAGGCGAGTCGCGCAGCGCCCGTCAAGAAATCGAGCAGGCGCGACAGATAGCATCTGGTAAGACATTTCTCTTACAAAGCATCTTAGGAGGGCAGAAGTACATTGGGCTGACACGGTTATGGAGTTCTCCAAGCGTGTTTGCTGATCTTCCAAGGAGCAGCGCAGATGCCGCCCAATACTTCCGACCCAGGAGGGGAACAACACAGAGAAGTTGTTCTGGTCGCAGTTCTATGCGCAAAAACATCCAGTGCCCCTCAATGGCCAGATGAAGCAGCTGGTCGAGCTGCACAATATGGCGGGCTCAGCCATGAAGGACTTAATACTCCGGCTATGGCCCACTGATCCAATCCCAAGTAGCTACTTCGGATTGGTGAAGCGGATCGTCGAGGCGAGTCCGCGGGTCAATGCATTGACGTGTGCGGCCTGCATAGAAGGTGCTCGGATGGCCTTCGCTCGTGTCAAAGTGCACTGGGCGAAGATGAATGTGGGGCATATTTCCACTACTGGTCCACCCGCCGGCAAGGAGAACCGCAAGCCGGAGAAGTACTTCGAGGATGTCATCGACGGTGCCCGCCTTACAGAAGGCCAGTGCCCGAAGGATATTATCTTTGAGTAATTGTATCCGGATATAAAGACTTATGCTTATGAATCCGATGTATATAACTTTTGCGCTATTTATAATATCAGCGTCTTTTACCTCCTGTGTGACTGTTTATCTAAATCTGAAAGTTTCCAGTCGTCGGCTTCAGCCCCCATGTACATAATATTGGGGTGTTCGGTCATATGCATATACACTCTTTATCCAATGTCTTGGTTCGTGTAGGAGTTGTATGCGGAGCGAACTAGGCAATCAGACTATGCGGCGTTATTGCTTTTACTTAGTCGTAGGAGTTTGACATGTGGGGCTAGGTACTGGCCCCTAGTGCGGATATTATATTCCTTTCATAAGGTATCGAATTGCTCCTAGCTGGGCAAAAAAACCAACCCTTCGTATAACACGGGGTAGATCTCTATCGATCGTAGTACAAAACTAAGTCACCAGATTGCGGACTAGGTTCTCGCCTATCATGATGGTCAGTTTTCGGCTTTCTCTACTGAGGTACTTGACCGGACGAGCCAGAAGTACAATCGCAGTAGTTCTCCCTTTACACCCTAGCCGAACAATCGGGAACGTAGGGGTAAGCACAAGAGCCGGGCAGCCCAACTATTGACCCAAGACATGATTCAGAACTGATGCATATAAGTCAAACATCTAGGACGCCGAACACTCCCTATAGGTGTTTGGTCTTTTTAACATATACCGGGCTGAATACAGCCCCTGGTAATAGACCCTTATTGACAAAGCACATATGGCAATCTGATGTGGGAAGAGAACATTTATGGTGAGTGAATAATACTCCGAACATAATGCGAATCAAACTGCTCTATTAATATCCCTTTATGGTACGGCGAGCCACAAACTTACAGACAATGACGAAAACCTTTTTGGACATTTTACATGCTAAAAAGGTATATAACAAGAAAGAGAAAAAAGGTTTACACAGGGTCTTAATATAAAAAGAAACCTTAGTGCGGGTCCCTGCTGCACGTCTGCGCTGTTTCCTCCTCTGTAATGTGTCCTTGAAGGTGGGACTATGATGGCCATCTGAAAAAAATAAAAGAAAAGAAAACTGGAAGAGAAAAATCAATCCAATGTGGCCATAACAAGTCTGGTTCATTTAATGAACCTAAAAAGGATAAGTTTAGAGTCCGAATAGGGTCTAGCCGAACTATGGACTATATGCAGGCGCCCCCGGTCGTCGCCCAAGGAATTTTTAAGGCATAATTATGTACTCGAGGCACATATGCTATAAACTTATGGGGTAGTCGACGGGGGCGTAGCTGTCAATCTTGCTCAGGTTCATCTCAGCTGCCGCACTGAGGCGTGTGCCAGACACGTGTAGTTATGTCCTCTATTGATAGATTATCTGGCTTGAATAGGCCATTTTGGACTTTGGCTGCTAAGGCCGCGGTGTCCTCCTCCGTACGAAGAGAGCGTTCCATATTTCCATTGACCGTGATAACGCCACGTGGTCCAAGCATTTTAAGCTTTAAATAGGCATAATGCAGGACTGCATTAAAGCGAGCGAAGGCCGTTCTTCCGAGTAGAGCGTGATAGCCACTTCGGAACGGAGCTATGTCGAAGATTAATTCTTCGCTTCGAAAGTTATCAGGAGAGCTGAATATGACCTCCAATGTTAAAGAGCATGTGCAGCGGGCTTCCACGCCCGGTATCAATCCTTTAAAGGTCGTGCTGCTTGGCTTGATTCTTGATGGGTCGATCCCCATCTTGCGGACAGTGTCCTAATATATCAGATTGAGACTGCTGCCGCCGTCCATAAGGACTCGGGTTAGATGGTATCCATCGATTATTGGGTCGAGCACTAGGGCAGCCGAACCCCCATTACGAATACTAGTCGGATGATCCCTGTGATCAAAAGTGATCGGACAGGCCAACCATGGGTTGAATTTGGGGGCGACAGGCTCAACGGCGTAGACATCTCGGAGTGCGCGCTTGCACTCCCTCTTTGGGATATGAGTAGCATATATCATGCTCACTATTTTGATCTTCGGTGGAAATTTCTTCTGTCCCCCTGGTTCGGCTGGCGAGGTTCATCCTCGTCTTCGCTCTAAGGTCCTTTCCCCTTGTATTCGGCGTTTAGCTTGCCGGCCTGCTTGAAGACCCAACAATTACGGTTGGTATGGTTTGCAGGTTTATCTGGGGTGCCGTGGATTTGGCAGGGCCTATCTAATATCATGTCCAGGCTAGATGGACCATCTTTATTGCCTTTAAATGGCTTCTTCCGTTGACCGGGTCTAGAGCCGCTGAATCCGGCGTTTACCGCTGTATCATCTGGGTTTACAGGATTATTTCAACATTTGTTTTTGTTACGTCGTGGCTTTCCATTGCCGTCCCTGGCTTCAGATGTTCCAGGGTCGCTGGTACTGCTACGAGCTAACCAGCTATCCTCACCCGCGCAAAAGCGGGTCATGAGTGCAGTTAGAGCTGCCATTGTCCTCGGATTTTCCTGTCCAATGTGTCTAGCTAGCCATTTGTCCCGGACACTATGCTTGAAGGCCGCTAAGGCTTCGGCGTGCAGACGATCGACAATTTGGTTCTTTTTAGTGGGAAACCGATCCCAGAGCTTGCGGGCTGACTCCCGGGGTTGTTGTATAATGTGACTTAGATCGTCAGCGTCCGGGGGCCGGGCATAGGTCCCTTGAAATTGGCCCAAAAAGCATCCTCAAGTTCTTCCCAACTCCCAATGGAGTTCTCTGGGAGGCTGTTTAGCCAGTGTCGAGCTGGTCCTTTCAGCTTGAGGGGTAGATATTTATTGGCGTGGAGATCATCTCCTCGAGCCATGTGGATGTGAAGAATAAAGTCTTCTATCCAGACGGCAGGATCCGTCGTTCCATCATACGCTTCGTTGTAAACGGGTTTAAACCCTTCTGGAAAATCATGATCTAGTACCTCGTCGATGAAGCACAGAGGGTGTGCGGCGCCTTTGTATTTTGCTATATCATGGCGTATGTCCGATGGCTGTGGTGTTCGGTATTGACCCCGAACAGGTATATGACCAGCATGATTGGCTTGATAGCTGTCGTCCCAAGCGAGAGCCCGATCCCTAGGTCCATAGATAGACCTGGTCTTGCTAGCTTTTTTGTTTGGGTCCTCATGCAGGTCGCGTTTCCGGACTTGAGCCGCATCCTCCTTTCCTTTATGGGGTGGTGGTGTGGGTTTCTGTACGCCGTTGCTAGCAACTTTGTCCCGTCCGCGAGGTGGTCGGTCCGGCTTATCGGCGGCATTATTCTTCGGCAATATAGGCGCAGCGGCCTCGTCGTCAAATTTGGGTAGCAGTTTACGCATAGGATAGCCTTTGGTTTGGCCGTTATAGCCATGTTTTTGCTCAGCATCTTGTAATTCGTTCCATCTATAATTGAGCGTGTCATGTGCGGCTCGAAGCCGTCTCTGCTGCTTTTTCTGGATCCTTGCAGTGGCAATAAGCCTCTGATGGAAGGGCTTTTATTCAGAGGGTTCTTCTGGGACGATATATTCATCGTCGCCCAGGCTAACCTCTTCTTCGGAGACAGGTTCGTAGTCACTGTCTTTGGCATCACTGTCATCAGACAGCGGCTTCGGACTATCTTCGCCGTCCTCTCGCTCTTCCTGCTCCATCACTGGGTTTGCGGGGTCTTCGGCTTGTTTCGGAGTGTCACCGTCGTTAGTGACAGTGCTGCTATTTCTTCCTTTATGGGATTTAGTTCGGCGCTTTGGACGCCAACATTTGGGAGGTT
The DNA here is from genome assembly GCA_902687465.1 of Secale cereale. Classification (NCBI taxonomy): domain Eukaryota; kingdom Viridiplantae; phylum Streptophyta; class Magnoliopsida; order Poales; family Poaceae; genus Secale; species Secale cereale. The sequence goes on along the minus strand of LR738711.1, from coordinate 387,658,925 downwards.
CTTCGACGGGCTTGTCCTCTAAGGGATTGTTTTCGCCGTCGCCCTCCGCCTCCTTAGGTGTATCCACCATGTATACGTCATATGAAGACGTAGCTGTCCACCACCCGGTTACGGGACGGTTTTGATCTGGATCCGCTTCGGCTTTAAGGTCCATCCCTTCGAAGTCTTCGGAAGCATAGTCAAGTAGATCGGTAAGATCTTCAACCGTGGCTACCAAGTGGGTGGTGGGTGGGGAGCAAAATTCTCCATCAACCTCCAGTTCAAACCAGATACAATGCGGATGTGTGTCCCCATCTAGGGAGAGGGATCTTAACGACTTTAACATGTCGCCAAAGGGTGAGTGCTGGAAGATATCTGCAGCACTGAATTCGGCGATAGACGCCTGATCGAGCTTAAGGGGCGCGGATGCACATGATTCGGAATCTGAGGCCGGAGTTGAGTCCGGGATTCCGATGACACAGACCTCGTTCGTAGTGGTGTCCGTGTGCGGCTCTAACGCCGTGGAGTTTGCGGCTTCTGTGGCGGGGTTGAGCTTCCCATCCTCGAGCGACGCGGTCTGTTCCGGATCTAGGTCCAGAACTATTGCAGGTACTATTTCTTGATCCGATGACAGAGTTAGATTGTGTTCATCGTGATGGCAGAGAGAGATCGCCGCGGGCTCGAATCCATTGAAGATCAAGGCTCCACGGATATCAGAAATGTAGTTTAAGCTGCCGAATCTGACCTGATGGCCAGACGTAGCTCTCAATCTGCTCAAGGTGTCCTTCAGTGTTGGCGCGGAGCGCGAAGCCGCCGAACACGAAGAGCTGTCCGGGAGGGGAAATTTCCTCGGTGTTTCAGTCATGGTTGATGACCCGATCCATCAGTCCTTCGGTCGACGACATGGTGGAACTCTCAATGAAAGCACCAATGCCGATGTCAAAACCGGCGGATCTCGGGTAGGGGGTCCCGAACTATGCATCTGAGGATTGATGGTAACATGAGGCTGGGGACAGGATGTTTACCTAGGTTCAGGCCCTCTCGATCGAGGTAAAACCCTACTTCCTGCTATATTAATATGGATGAATATGAATACAAGAGTTGATCTACCTCGAGATCGTATTGGCTAAACCCTAGAGTCTAGCCTATGAGGATTTCTGTTTCTCTATTAGCCTCTACGGACTAAACCCTCCGGTTTATATACACAACGAAGGGGCCTAGGGTTCATACATACCATCTTGCAGAGGAAGGAAAGATTACACCCGAACCTAAAACTTGCCATTACATGAATACAGGAGTCCTATCCGGATACGAGAGATGATCTTCGACTATGATCTTCACGGCCCATCAGGAGTTATCCGGCCACATGAGGACCGCTCGTTCCAGGACTCCCTCACCCTCCTGCCCAGCGGCGGTGCTGTTCGGATCGCGATGGTGGGGCCGGCGGCGGTGTTTTGCGGGACTCGGGTGCTCTCGATGCGGTGGCGTGGACGTTGGCTGTGGGGCGGCGTGGTGGGTGGCTGGCCGGCAGCGCCCACTCGGCCCAGATCTGGGCCCTTTCGGGTCTCATCTGGGCTAGGGCAGGCCTGCGTTCCAGGGCGCGATGGCGTACCTCCCTGGTGGTGGGGCGAGGCGGTCGTGGCTGCGATGGTGATGGCTTCGGCGGCCAGCGTGCTGCAGCATGGCTGCAGGGACTGTCCAGACCCGTTGGGGTCCGGTCGGGCCGGTGGTGGCCTGGCATGTCCCTATCGCTATGTCCGGTCAGCTCCGCGCGGTAGTGGAGGCTGTTCCCTGCTGTCGACTGCGTTGCGGTTGCCACCGAGCCCAGTGTCTTCTCGTCCTACCTCCAGGTCTCGTGTTAGTGGCCTAAGTGAGACGGTGATGATGGTGCAGTATCTGTGGTGACACGGGCTGGTGGGCGGCATGTTGGGTGGTGCGCTTCCGTTTGTGTGGGGTGGCGGTGGTTGTTTCGGGGCAGGAGAAATCTCTGGCGGCTCGTTCGCCACTAGCGCGGCTGCACCCATGGGCGTTGCCGGACCCTCCGGAGGGGCGTCGGCGATACCCCTTCCCCACTGCCATCCTCGTACCAGGGGAAACCGTAGGACTTGTCCGGGCAGCAACGTCATCGTCATCGCATTTCTTCATGAAGATGTTGCTTGGTACGCGAGGCTTCAGAGTGCTTGGCAGGCGGTGGTACTTCTCCGGAGGGTGCAGCGGGTGTCGGCCATCTTTGCTTAGTTGAGATGCCGGCTTCAGCATTTATTTCTTTTTTCTTTCTCTCCTTTTTTCTTTTGGGCTTGTTTGTGCTGCGGCCCCAGCAAGCTGGTTGTATCAGTTGGATGTTGCTTTATAATCTAAAGCGGGGGGAAACCCTTTTTCGTAAATGCTAAATATGGAGGTTGCTAAATATGTACTTAATTTAAATTGTTTCTAGATGCATTAGTGCAAATAATAATATTCTTGCCATGTCATGATCATGCATCATATTGTTGCATTGCATTGATTGTGTTCCCTCTTGTTTGCCAGTGTTCGTTCCCCCTCAGTAGACATTGTTACGACGATGAGTTCGATGAGACCGATGAAGAGCTATTACTATCTTCAGAAGTGCCAGGCAAGCAAATCCCCTTTGAGCATTCCGATAAAATCTCACTATATCACTCTTGCTCTTTTACTGCATTAGGAAAACAATGATTCAACTGCTATTTGCTGAGGTAGCTGAACCCCTTTCCTCTGCATGACCTGTCATTGCCACAGTAAATAGTTGAAACTCACTAGCATGAGTAGGAGTTGTTTGAGCCATGTTGTGCCTACTCATTCATGCTTGTTTGTTATGCCTGATATGCTTAGAGTTGTGTCAGGTCTGATTCATCTGGGATGGATTGGAATGAAGGTGAACATGTCCTACTTTTGAGAGCTAAGTGTCACACATGATTTGGTAAAGGTAGCGATGAGAGGACATGTAGGAGTACATGGTGATTTGTCGCATTGGGACCGTCCTCATGAACTGAGTTCTGTGTTTATGATCCAAGATAGTTACTACCACACATTGAGCTCCGGGCACTCCAAGCTGTCTCGACTTATTAATCGCCTTGATCTGTGCCCAGGAGTTGTAACTAAGTTTTTGGTGTTTGTAGGACATGTGTTGGAGGTCGTGCGTAGCGTTGACCCTAGGGGTGGGCTATGATGTGATAGATACACCGTGGCCCGGTGTACCGAGGCACCCGTTTGGTGTGCTCCGGAACCCTACACACATCATTTGGGGTCGTAGTGCGGATGGAACTCAAATAGGCAATAAACCTAGACTAGAGACTTGTGTGGTTAGTCAAGTCGTGGCCGACACCCTTGCTAGGATTCCGCTTGAAGGTTGCGGAGTACATGTAGTGTAAACGGTGATAAGTGGTGAGAGCGTGTGTGAGAAGTATACCACTATAGGGTTAATGATCTATTCGAATAGCCGCGTCCACGGATATGGACTACTTGGAATGCTTGCATTGTTCATAGACAAGTGGAAGTGGATTCTCTAAAATGCGCAAGATAAGCGTGAGTGCTATGGATGGCCTTCTTGTAGGAAGACGGGAGCGGATCCATAGTGGTGAATTGTTATGGTGAATATGTGGAATCATGTGCACCACCTGCAAAGAGTTACCAACAGTCGTAGTACATGATAGCCCCTGAGTCAAAGCTGGCTTGTTGCAGTTAAACTCCACTACCCCTTTTGTTGATACTGATGCATATGTAGCTAGTTCTGATGTAAGTCTTACTGAGTACATTTGTACTCATGTTTTCTTAATTTATGTTTTTGCATAGAGACTTCAGTCTACTAGTGGTTCCGCATGGACTTTGACGTTTAGCTTGTTACCTTAGCTACGATCATGTATTCTATGGAGGGTCTTGTAGATAGTCACGCTTCTCAGCCTTCTTTCTTTCTAGTTGTCTGTACTTAGACAGGATAAGCTTCTGCATGTGCTTGTTGCTTGTATGACTTTAAATGTTGGGTCATGAGACCCATGTTTGTAATATCATGTAATGTATCACTAGTGCAGAATGGAGCTTTAGCACCGGTTCATGAGGCCCTTTAGTGTCGGTTCTGTAACCGGCACTAAAGGGGGGGGGACCTACTAAAGGGTGGGGACTAAAGCCCCCCCCCCCTTTAGTGCCGGTTCAGCACGAACCGCCACTAAAGGGCCACCACGTGGCACGAGCCAGCGCCGGGGGCGGGGAGACCATTAGTACTAACTGGTAACACCAACCGGTACTAAAAGGTTTAGGGGTTTTGGTTTAATTATTTATTTTTCCTTTAATTTTGTGTTTTCCATTTAATTTTTTTCATTTGCTGGTATTTTACGATATTGCATATGTACACGTTATGTATATTTACATACAATAGCAATTTAGAGATTGTTTTTACATTATAATGAGTTATGAAATCACTAGGTGAAAGAACCGTGGATTACTCCATGACTTGATCACTTAGGATCCATTCACTTGAAATTAATCCGCGGTTCTTTCATCCAATGTTTAATATCTCATCATCATCATATTAATATAAAAACTCTTGCATCATATCATCACCAACAATAGTAGATAATAATCATCATAATCATAGTGTGTACCACATCATCATCGATCATCTTCAAACTCATTGTAGCTAGCTAATCACTTATGCTGCTCTCTCTCAGGTGAAATAGCATAGAACATGTGTAGCACTCCTTCATCATATTCGAGCATGCAGATGAACCTGTCTCCTAATTGTGGGCCACGCTTCTGATTGTTGCCCCCTAGTACTTCTCTTCTATGATCCTTCACAATTTTGCTCTAGTCTTTAACTATTAAGACTTGCTCGCTTCGAGAAATCTTAAGTGCACTAAGGTGCAATGTAGGATGTCTTGGTCGTAAGCTAACCATTGTCATGCGACCTTTATGCTCGATCCATTGATGCACAACTACCAACGGGGGTCCCTATTGAAGAACATCGTAGTAACATACTTAGCAATGAAATTTAGCTTAAAAATAATATTTGCAAAAGATGCACAGAGGACAAATAGTAAAAAAAATTACCATCTTTCCTAAATAGATGTGACCATAGTTCAATACGCACGCTAGTGGTCGCACGTTTTGAGTACTAATATTTCGAAGTCCAGAAAAATAATTTGTCTTGGCAGTATCAAGATCCTCAAGCCCTGAAACATAATGAGTTATCTCCTCGCAGTTCATTTCAGCCCCGGGACAGTAGTAGGTCATGTGTACCAAGCCGTGGACATGTTTGCTTGAATGGAAATGAGTTGTCAATATAAATTAGTTGTTAACTATGTTTTAATAAACAATATGTGGTTGAGAAACTCACATACTGGTAGAACTGGAGGCATCTGCATATCGACCCAGATGTCGATATTACCTTCAATATTGTCATCTTCGGGACAAATGTCAAAGGTGATAAGCATATCAGGCTGAAATGCATAAACCTTGCATAGTGCTCTCCAATTTTTGTATTCAAAATAGGTGTAGGTGTATGCATTGTATAATTTTGCGTCGAAAGTATAACCATGCTCGGTCCTCAAGTGAACTCTCTTTACCTCCATAGTTTCCACATGACTGAAACCAATTTTATCTAAGACATAAATTCTTGCATGGCACGGAATACGCTAGTAGAATAGTAAAAAATCAAAAAATTATCAGTTGAAGCAAATGAAGCAGAAGTCATATGCTTAATTACGAAAAAAAAGACTTGTCCTTGTGACTTATTGTATCCACTTCAAAGGTCTCATCCAGCTTGATGCTGAAGCGCCTACCATCAACTAGGAAATTTCTATCACACTGGTCGCGCTCGTCTTCGTAGTATTCGCACATACCGAAATCCTTTTCATCGTCAGACATTTCCTATGTTCATAGTTGAAACATTAATTGAAAATCTTATAATCCGAACATTTCATTTGGTTAAGAAGCATAATTAACTAAATACCCTAGTTCTACTATATTCAACACCGAGGAGTGGAGAAGGAGGAGGTGGTCTTTTAGCTCACAAACTAATTCAACTAAGCACTTACTAAAAATAAACTTGTTCTATTAATTTTCTTACTAAAAATAAACTTGTTCTGTTATTTTTCTTACTAAAAATAAACTAGTTCTACAGTAAAATTTTAATTAGATCATCGAATCTCATATACCTAAATTTACTTACTAAAAATAAACTAGTTCAACTAAGCACTTACTATAAATATAAATAAATAATTTTCTTACTAATTCAACTAAGCACTTACTAATTCAACTAAGCACTTATTAATTTTCTTACTAATTCAACTAAGCACTTACTGATTCAAATCTCATATAGAGTTTTAACTAGTTGCAATTTTTTTCTATATACAATCATCTAGTGAAAGAAAATGTCTAATTTGATCATCTAATTAACAATTTAACATTAATCTAATTCATCTAGCTAGCTAATACTTTGACATTAATCTAAAAACAGAAAACAGAAAATAAGTAAAAAAGAAAAGTGTGTGTGTTTGTGTGTGTACGGGGCACGGCGACGGGGCAGCCAGGTGCTCACAATGCGGGGCGACCGGGGGATGGCGATCAATGGCGGCGGCGGCGACGACGACGATGGCGAGGATGGCGAAGGGGACGGGGGCGATGACGTGGATGGCGAAGGCGAAGGCGCGGGACGGGGGCGACGACGGCGGGCGGCGGCGATGTCGAATTAGCAGAGGAGGAAAGTGGGAGAAGAAAACTATAAATTTTCCTAAGTGCTATATATATAGGACGGGCCTTTAGTACTGGTTGGAGCCACCAACCGATACTAAAGATCAAATTTGGCCAGGCAAAGAGGCGGGAAGCGACCCCCTTTAGTACTGGGTCGTGGCTGCAAGCGGGACTAAAGACCCCCCCCCCCCTTTAGTATCGGTTGGAGCCACGAACCGGTACTAAAGGGGTGCGCTGGATCAGGTGCGGTACGGCAAGTTTAGTCCCACCTCGCTAGCCGAGGGGCGTCCACACTGGTTTATAAGCCCCAGTGCGGTAGCTCTCTCGAGCTCCTCTCTATAGCAGGCTTCTAGGCCTAACTTTGACGCGCTGCCCTGTGGGCCTGCTGGGCCTTACGGGCATGCATCCTGGCCCAATGCCAAGCAGGCCCACTGGGCCGCGTGCAAAGTTGTTTTTTTATATAGTTTTTTCTTTTCTGCTTTACTCATTTTCTTTTATTTATTTCTAAGTTGTTTTTTGCTGTATTTAGAGTTTCTTTGTGAATATTTTTGCTTTAGGTACAAAACATTACAAACTTTCTATTAGTGCCACTAGTTTTCAAATTCAAATAGTTTAAATTTGAATTATTTGAAAAAAAATTGAATCTCTAGTTTGTGAATAACTTTACTTTAAAAATAGATTTTTGAGTGATTCTTTTTTCTTATGCTTAATATTAGTGTGTTTTATCATCATATTAAAAAAATCATTAAATGCATGGAAAATAGCAAATGATGTCAGATAGGGTTGAAAGTTGATGACATGGCTTTGAATTGCGCATACTGAACGCGCAAAAAGTCTGGAGTTGTAATAAGTTATTAAAAAATTAATTGCCTTTGTAACTGATGAGTTTTCGTTCGAAACTCTGATACTTTGAAAGACATTGTCCAGTTTGTACACGAAGTGCATCCAGTTTTTTCCATAACCGTCTCTACTTTTTTGCACATGCTATGTGGGTGAAATGATGATACCATGCCAACTTTCAAACTTTTCAGAGTTCATTTGTAGTGCTTTTCAATTTCAGGATCATTTAGCTCAAAAAAATCATTAAATGCATGAAAAACAGCAAAGGATGTCAGATAGGGTTGAAAGTTGATGACGTGGCTTTGAATGGTGCATACTAAACACACAAAAAGTCTGGAGTTGTAATAAGTTATTAAAAAATTAATTGCCATTATAACAGATGAGTTTTCATCCGAAACCTTGGTACTTCGAAATAGATGGTCCAATTTGTACACGAAGTGCATCCAATTTTTGCCGTAACCCTCTCTACTTATGTGAGTGAAATGATGATACTGTGCCAACTTTCAAACTTTTCAAAGTTCCTTTGTAGTGCTTTTCAATTTCAGGGCCATTTAGCTCAAAAAAATCATTAATTGCATGAAAAATAGCAAATGATGTCAGATAGGGTTGAAAGTTGATGACGTGGCTTTGAACGGTGCATACTGAACGCGCAAAAAGTCTGGATGTAATAAGTTATTAAAAAATTAATTGCCTTTGTAATAGATGAGTTTTCGTCTGAAACCCTGATACTTCGAAAGAGATTGTCCAGTTTGTACACGAAGTGCATCCAGTTTTTGCCGTAACCCTCTCTACTTTTTTTCATATGCTATGTGGGTGAAATGATGATACCATGCCAACTTTCAAACTTTTTAGAGTTCATTTGTAGTGCTTTTCACTTTCACGGTCATTTAGCTAAAAAATCATTAAATGCATGAAAAATAGCAAATGATGTCATATATGGTTGAAAGTTGAGGATGTGGCTTTGAATGGTGCATACTGAACGCACAAAAAGTCTAGAGTAGTAATAAGTTATTAAAAATGAAGGAGAGGCGCAATGCTCACCTACACGTTGTTTAGCTTCAGGCCTTGAGAAACTACACATAGCTCTGTGCAGTCTACACCATTTCCTCAAGGCCTGAAGCTAAGCAACGTGCAGGTGAGCATTGCGCATCTCCTTCATATTCCTCATCTCTGCGCTCAGGGCTTATAAACCGCTGCGAGTCCCTCTCACTTGGCGAGGTGGAACTAAATTTTAGCCACCGCCAGGACAAGGCCTTTAGTCCAGGTTGGTGGCTCAATTAAAATATTTTGTTATGATCTCTAGTACCGGTTCGTAGCATGAAGTGGTACTAAAGGTGCTGGTGGGGCCCCAGCCTAACACAAGCCTGCCACCACTTCTTTAGTACCGGTTCGTGGCACGAACCGGTACTAAAGGTTCCCCACAAACCGGTACTAATGATCGCCGCCCGCCTAGGCGTTGGAACCGGCACTAATGGTCACATTAGTGCCGGTCCAGTTACAAACCGGGACTAATGTGCTTCATAGTAGGCCCTTTTTCTACTAGTGTATGGATCTTCGGAGTCTTTCAAATAAATACTCTGAGTCGTAGAGTTTTGTTGTGATGCCATGTTGTATTTACACATATCGAGCATATTGTGTTTATGTTATTGAAATACTTGGTATGTGTGGGATTTGACACCTAGTTGATTATCCTTGGTAGCCTATCTTATGGGGAAATGCCTCCTAGTGCTTCCATTATTGAGCCTTGGTAGCTTGCTACTGCCCCGGAACACATGGAATGACAGGCATGTGTCCATCCTTGCTCCTGTGTCTGTCCCTTTCGGGGAAATGTCACGGGTGTATACCGGAGTCCCGTTAGCTTGCTACAGCCCGGTTACACTCACTGCTGACCGACACGTGCATTGATGGGTCATGTATGCATGTCCGTGTAATTTAGCGCCACTTGGGGTTTATGACTTGTCATGTCGGCCCGGATTCTCTGTCATATGAATGCTAGCAACATTATCATATACGTGAGCCAAAAGGGGCAAACGGTCCCGGGGTAGGTAAGGTGGCACCCGTGGGGATACCGTGTGTGAATCCGCAAAGTGATATGAAGTTTTGCATGTTGGATCCGTGTGACTTAGGATCGGCGTCCTGACACCCCCAAACTGATGGACAAACTAAAGTAGTAAATAGAACTTTGTCTACTATGCTTAGGGATGTTTTGAAGAATAACAGGAAAATGTGGGAAGAATTCTTTCCTCATATTGAATTTGCTTATAATCGTCCGCTGCATTCTACTACTAAGATGTGCCCTTTTGAGATTGTCTATGGTTTCCTGCCTCGTGCTCCCATTGATTTGTTGCTTTTCCATCTTGAGAGAAGGTTAATTTTGATGCTAAACAACGTGTTGTATTGATCTTAAAAATGCATGAGTTAACTAAGGAAAATATTGAGCGCATGAATGCTAAATATGAACTTGCTCGAGATTAGGCTAGAAAATGTGTTGTCTTTGCACCTGGAGATCTATTTGGTTACATTAGCATATGGATAGGTTTCCTGATTCGCGCAAGTCAAAGCTAATTCCATGTTCTAATGGCCCTTTTAAGGTGGTAGCGAAAATAAATGATAATGCATATAAACTTGAGCTACCAGCGGTTTTTGGGGTTAGTCCCACTTTTAACATTGCAGATTTGAAGCCTTACTTGGGTGAGGAAGATGAGCTTCTGTCGAGGACGACTTCAATTCAAGAAGGGTGGGATGATGTGGACATTACTAACAAATTTATACCCACAACCCCTACTGCTACATATATTGTACCAATTACTAGAACACGCGCACGCCAATTAAATTACCAGGTACTTTTGTTTCTTGGTAATGATTCTAATGTTCATGAGAATATGATGCTGCCTAAGTTGGATATATTTGTTTTGCTTACACGTGAAGGGCCTAGCTTGGACAAGGATGAACATTGGAGCATGATCAGGCATGGAGATGATGGCATGCGCAAGGGGAACAAGAACAGAGTTTCAAGTGATGATTTCAGGGCTTTCAATCCACCCTAATGAGTGCATGAAGGCTTGGACGACATATATAAGATGCTACTTCATAAATTTCGTCCACATGCTATTGTAGGTGCTGCATCACCTTATTATTGGGCCAGGCCCATGTAATTCCGAAATATTTCGGTATAGGTTGTTTTTAGAGTCTGTATGTGTGGAGAAACATAGTTAGGGTTGGTTTCGGACCCCTCCTCCAAGAGGTGACGAAATTCCCCCATATTCCTCCATATATACAACCCTTAGAGCGTCATTTAGACTTTGGGTATTGTTTAAATCAAAGTTCGCCGTAGCTATAACTTCGCGTACTTCGTTTGTGTTCAATGACCAAACAAAGACGTCACAGAACCCCACTTGATCAATAAAGCTTTCCTCTTAAATTTGCAATATCTAGATTGCAATCTTAGTTTCTTGCTTGTTCTTAGTTTGCGTGCAGGAAATAGACCCTCGTGGTCAGGTTGATCGTGCTCCGGCATGGTCAATAACGTCTTGGAGTTGTTTAAGTGATTCCTAAGGCGCAACATCCTCGCATGTTCGTAGTCAGATCAGTAAAGTCTACTCCACCAAAAACGATAGCCACCAACTCATCGAAAGATGGGACACCTTTGCCTCTATCACACACATATTAACATCTCTACCTCCCATTTGCATGTTTGTTTCCATGATGCATTCCGTTATGCCCAATCCATATGCTTATATGGCATGCCACAATCCTTTGTCACACCATATCCTATGCATGATGGCGACACTTGTTTGGTGAATCACTACTTGAATGCTTGGTTTTGCACTAACGCTAACCGCATTTGTTTCTCCAAGTGTTTGTTGTCCTTGCTCCTTTTGAAGGAATCCTAAGACAGTGTGACATTGGGGATTGCTCATTTCGAGCTTCAAGATGGCGAGTACTTGGTGATCGCCCACTTCTACACGGCGACACCATCTCTTTCCTGTGGTGATTTGGTTTCCGATCCGAGGTCGAATCTTTCCCAAAGCGAGGATGATCTGGAGAATCCTACGGACATAACCGTGTCAAGAGTCCGTTTAGCAAGTGACGCGTGCGAGATCTACTTCACATACATACAGGTGAATCGTCTCCTTTGCACGTGACCATTTGACCCCTTCGAGGATGGTATACTACTCGACACTTCTCTCGTGTGCATGCATAGGTACTACCAGAGCTTCGCTATCGACAAGGAGGAGTGCGAGCGCATGTGTAGACCTACACGATCCGCGAGGGGAGCATGGAAGAGAAGACAGAAGAAAGGAGAAGAAGACGGAGCGGCTGCTGGAGCCTGGCCGGACATCCGGACCTCCGTCCGGATCATCCGTGCCAACTCTCGGATCATCCGCCTATCATGACCGAAGACACCCGAAGGCTCCACCATGAAGATGACCACATCATCTGGGACTTGCTCTGAATCATCTGGCCCTACCTGTGTGCATGACGGGCCTTGGGCATTGTACCTCTCTCCTAACTCCTTCGCGCCTAGCACTATATATAGACCTCCTCCACCTCATTTCTAGGGTTACCAATGTGATAGCTCATCTTGGTTGAGCTTTGCTCCTTAGCTTGTCCTCTTGAGAGATAGAGAGAGAGAGAGAGAGAGAGAGACCACTCCCATGGAGCGAGAAGATCTCGGGGGATTCGAGAACCCTTTTGTGGGAAGGATCTATCTAGATCATCAAGACCCATCTCCTTTGGATTTGGGATGAACTCTACTTGGTATATTTCCCTTTGATTGTTCATGTACCTTATGGATCCATGTGGTTCTTAGTCTAGTGGATGTGCGATTGGACTTGTTCTTGAGTGTTTCTCTTTTGATTTGTCCCCTTTCTTCCTTGTGTTCTTTGTGTTCTTCGCGGGATCCCCTCCAATTTGTGAAAGATCAGCCGAATAGGGTTCCACCCTACATTAGTGTGTTTGCCATTTCCTATTTTATTTATTTCATCATTGTTTGCATTTTATTTTAATATCATTTGATTTTTGTCGAACTTGAAATTTAGCACATAAATAGTGGGCAATATCTTAAGTTAGCACACAAGATTTCAAGTGGTTTGGAAATACATAAATATTTGTTTTTTTTTAATGGCTATTTTAGTTGCTATCAGACCACTTCATAATTTCCTAGGAATTAAATGGTATGCCAAATGATGTTTGTTTCAACATGACAAATGATCAAGGGAATTTATAGAATAATGCCAACATTTTACTTTTATTGTTCAAAGAAATATTATTTTGACTTGCAATTTAAATTTGAATTTGACTTTGATTTTTATGAAGTGGCACTTAAGCTTAGCAAAACATGATGGCATGGCACCATTAGAGAGAAATCATTGTAGCTTAATTATAGGGGTGTTACAGCAGTGTGGAAGCAATGACGAAAGAGGAGAGAAGAGGCGGCTTCTGCATGAAGCAGACATCTGGAATCCTACTCGAACAATACGGGCAATGCCCGGACATTTCGGCTACCAATCAGGATGTTTCGGTAGACCAATCGAGGCTTCATCCCAAAACGAGAGCATCCGGACAGCTATCTGGATCATTCGGTCGATGTGCTGACAATCCAAACTACTATCCGGATCATCCCGCTACCTGCATGCAGATCTCGCCAAGTGGCAATGCAACTTTACCCTTTGACCCCCTCACTTACCCCTTTGTGGCTTGGACTATATATACTCCTCCCCCTCCTCATTTCTAGGGTCAGCTAAGATTAGAACTAGACTAGAGCTTAGCTCATATACCTCCTCATGGTGGAATCTGTCTCTCCATGGAGACCTAGATCTCTTAGGAGAAGAACCTTCGATGGTTATCAAGGCCTCCACATGTGGAGAAGAGAGGCTTCATAGAAGCATCAAACCTTCCTTATCCTAGGACTTGGAGAAGAACCCTGTCTTGTTCCATCTTTCTCTTTGGACGATTTGGGTCAAGGATCTGTCTATGTGTATCTTTACTTGCATCTACGTGTGTTAATTTGTGTGTTCCCCCTCGTGATTCCCCTCGTGTTCTTCCATGAATACGCCTTCAATTCTGAAGCTCGGGCTACTTACGGTCTCTACCCTACATCGATTCATGTTTGTGTTGTGCAAACTGTGTCCTTTTATGATTATTCCTAATGTTAAGTTACCTATGTTCCATGTAAAAAAGGTTGCAGATTTGTTCCTTTGGTTAGAGCATCTACAACCGAAGACATCAAATACGACCCCTCAAACGCCACGGACATGACAAGTCCATGGGAACTGACCGGCCACTTCTCATTTTGTTGCGTCTGCATTTGAGTATCTAAAATTCGCCCCCTCATATCCATGCAACACATGCACGTATGAAAATGAACTTACGTAGATCAATGAACTAGCATCAAATCTAGTTAAATCAGGCATAATTGTAGCATAAACGATTATCAGACAAACAAATGTAGTTTGAATCGGACAGTAACCTAACATACGAGAAAAAAACTTAATTAAACGGGAAAGGGAGGAGCAAATCACTATTTTCTCATTGCCCCCTTCCCCTTGCGGTCGGCAGAGCTACTTTGGCCTTCCGTGTAGACGTCGCCCGCCGGAAGGTCGTCGCCATTGGAGCTTGATCCACCATCAGAGTCGTCCAATTGCTCAATGTGACCCCCATCAAGCCTCCGGAGCAAGCGTTCCAGCTCGTCGGCGTGCCTCCAAGCCTTCACCTTTGCTAACGCCCTACGCTCCGACATCTCGATAGTGAGCTAGAGCACTTTGGCGTTCTTTGCCCGCAGCCGCCGCACATCCGTCTCCCCCGTTGTCAGTGAGCGCCAGATGACGGATGCAATGCGCAGGTCCTTAGGATCGACCGGCGCGTGCGCGAGTGCCCGACGCATTGCCCGCCACCATGGCCTCGCTCGCGCATTGTCGCTCGCATCGTGCAGCCCGCGCCTCCGACTCGGCGTCCTTGACCGGCCTGGCACAGGTGAGGGCAAAACCACCCAACGATGACCGTGGACACTCTCCAAAGATAGAATTGATGAGGTGGTGGCAGGAAGGCGTACCTAAAGTGGGGCGGACCAGGCGGCGCTCTCACCGATGATGCGCGCCGGATAAAACAGTCTGGCTACTTCACCCGCACATCAATGGCGGGCGAAGGGGCGACGACGCGTTGCTCCGTGAGATCCCTCCGTTGTTGCCACCCTGATCTAGACGGGAGTGGCGCAAGGCAATGTGGAAAGCGATCGCATCAACGTCACTCTCGTCGTCATTGGAGCCGAAGCCGCTGCGTTCGTCCGCCATGGATCGAATTTGAAAGAGACGACGGATTGAGAAAAGATGAGGACCAAGAGAGTGGACTGGACAAAAACAACCCGGCAACTTGGGGGGCACGTTGTTCCATGAGCGACCTCCACTATTGCCGCACTGATCTAGACGGGAGCAGCGCAAAGCAATGCAGAGAGCGATCTCATAGGCGTCGCTCTCATCGCCATTGGAACCGGAACCGCCGCGGTTGTTCGCCATGGATCGGATTTGAAAGAGGAGACGGCAGATTGAGAAGAGGAGAGGACTGGATCGTGGTCTAGGGTTTACCAATGGGGATATATGTGGGGTTAGGGTGGGCCTGGCTAACAGGGCGGGCGCGCCCGGACCGCCCCGTATTTGGCTGGATATGAGGGGCACCCGACAACCCGGACGTCTAAGGACGGTTTGACATGTTGGCTCAATTTTTTGTGACCGGTCACTTACCGGTCAACCACTTGGGCGTTTGAGATGGGTATGAGGCCCAACTATAGATGCTATTAGGGCATGGCCAATAGTAAGCCCCAGAGATGATGCCCCGCAGGTCTGCTAGACTCGAATGCCAACCTGGTGTTAAAGCGATAGCTGGTAGAGCACAAGGGGTCCCGCAGAGGAGACCGGTTCTTCAAACCAAAAGGCAAGAAAGCCTAACGAAAGGAGAGAGAATATTAGGACCGGTCGTGGGATAGGCTAGAGAGAGAGTGTATGTGTGGACCCAAACAAGATGGTTTCCTCACGCCATTGCATTGGGGAACTAAAAAACAAACTGAGTGCCTGAATTATTTTTGCCTACGTGCAGGTCTGGGGCAGCAGCAAGGTGCTGCCCCTGTTGTACATGCCCTTAGTGCAAACATATGACCGCCGCCCATGTACTGTTGGGCCATGGCATCTATGAGTCTAAAAAGGCTCCTAGGCCCGTGTGCCAGCTGTGAGTAACGAATACCTATTCATAAATGACTGCAAACTGCTAAAATACACGTGCACATACTTCTGTGGCATTGATCCCCATGGAGACCAGCGTCCAGTGTCGTCTGTGAGCGAAATCACTTCTTCATTTTTTGGAATTTTGCTAGTAGGCCTTTGGCCCAAAGCCCAACTAAAATTCTGAAATTCTCTTGGCCCATTCATGCACACATGTGAGTGGTGTGAGTGGCACTAAAGTTTAGTCCCACCATGGAAGTTGAGAGAGAGTTGCACCTCTTTATAAGGTGAGCTCTTCTACCACTTGTATGAGCATGAGAAGATGAGACATACACGCGCTCCTCCTCCTCGCTCGCCACGATGCACGGTGCTGCACCGCGGGATGCCGCAATGACCCGAGCCGAGGACAGAACTATGCACGTTGTCTATATTTTTGCTTCAGTCGTTTCCGATCCTTTTGGATCGTGGGGCTGTTACTTGGACGTGGGATTTTCTCCATGACCAATGTCGGGGGAAACGACACCTATGGGATCACGAGGACCCCTACTACGGTTGGCGGGGGCGTAGCGCTGTGGAAAGAGCAGGTCTAGCGATCAACGCGTGGGGATTTTTACCCAGGTTCGGGCCGCAAATGATGCGTAACACCCTAGTCCTGCTTGTCTGTGTTTATCTTGTGTTCTTGAGTTCTTGAACTGGCTACTATGCATATCGTGTCCAAAAAGTCTGAATCCTTCCACAGTACGCCTCGGGCCTCCTTTTACATGGCAAAGGGGTCGCCACAGTGGCACACAGGAGGTGGAAAGTATCTGCAGGGTACAAGTTTATCGCCTGACATCGTAGGACAAACACATTTAATGCACTGCCTACGTGCCCTCTTGCTTTATTGGGGACGGCAACAGAGCTCGTCCCGTTCGTCGCCGCCTCGCCTTATTCCGACGCGCGTCTAGGCTGACGAGGCATGCAGCGCCACGCTGGCTGGCTGGTCGTTGTGCTGGTGTGGTGATAGGGTCTTCACGAATATCTGCATGCCACCACGTAGGTGCTTGACTAGTTGGCGGGATGGTTCCCGCGTCGGAACGGCCGAGGGGCGGCGAAACCTTGACAGGTGAGGTCCTGGCCGCGGCCCCGCAGACGCCCCTGGCAAGGGTCTTGTCGGGGTCTCGTGGCCATCCCCGACAAGGATCTTGCCGGGGGTCTTCGATCGTCCCCGGCAAGGATCTTGCCGGGGGTCTTCGATCGTACCTGGCAAGGATCTTGTCGAGGGTCTTCGTCTTCTGGTCCTTATATAGATTAGCAGGCCTTTGTTCTTCAGAAAGAACTGCATACCACCACGCAGGCGCCCCTGAGTCTTGGTCTTGACGTTGTTGATGGTGCGAGAACTCCCAGTCCCAAGGGTGGTGGCCTTGCTGGTGTTTGGCAAGTCGCCCCGGCAAGACCCTTGCTGGGGCTACGTAGGCCGCCCCGGCAAGGGTGTTACCGGGGGGAGCGCATCTTGCCCCTTTGTTCTTCATGCCTCTGGCTTGAGTGCTGCCTTGGCAGTCTCGTACCTTTCCTTCCTCTGTCCCGCCAAGCATGGTCGCAGGTGTGGTTGCGACTGCCTGTGCACAAGTAAAGGGGTACAGAAAGGCCCTACTTTTGTACACCGACAGGAGCCCCCAGGCCCGGGCCACATAAGCGCGAAGCGTTTTTGGGCCAGGCCCAGAAAGGTTCGCGGGCACGCGTGGCAGAGTTTTTACCGTGGTAATTTCTTCGCCAGTTGCGCTTCCCCATGACTCGCATTGAGTGCGTGACATGGGGGTCGTGCGTGGAACGGCCACAACATGCTTGCATCACCTCATGGTGAATAGTAAAGAGGCGTCCCGCGTCTTCCCCATAAAAAAGAGGAAACCGCAGGAGCGCTAATCATTTACCCTCTACGCTTTTTCCAATCTTGGAACCGTCGTTCCCCTCTTCTTCTTCAACCGCAAACCGGAGTTCTCACCTCCACTCGCCGCTGCCGCGCCCCCATTGCCCATGATCCCTCACCCCCTCTCAGCTGCCATAGCGCCCATGGCAAGCAAGGGCAAGGGAGCGGCTAAGGACGCTGGGGGAAGGAGGCGCCGGAGAGCGAGTTGGTGGAGCTGCGGGCGCAGTACGCCCTCTTCGCCCGGCGGTCGATGCACTCGCCCTCAGGGAGAAGATCAAGTGCCTGTGGGGGAGGGAGACGACGGGGCATCCTGCCACGCGCGTGGTCCCCGCCTTCTTCTCCAAGCCCGGTCCAAATCGATACCCTTTCTTTGTCGACTACTTCTCCTGCGGGCTCTGCCCCCCTTTCTGAGATTTCTTCAATGATGTCATGCACACCTACGGATTGCACCTTTTGGATCTTACGCCAAATGACGTGGCGTGCATGGCCTTCTTTGCTCACCTTTGCGAGGGCTTCACCGGAGTGCACCCCAGCACATCGCTCTTCCGCCATTACATTACCCCTCGCATCCAGCCAGGGGGCGCCATCTCTGGCTGCATCGCCTGGATCTCGCGGCCCCAGATCAAGGGCACATACCCGGAGGGCGCCCAGAAGGAGAGGTGGGACGAGTGGCAAGGTCGGTGGTGCTGGATTGAGGACACGGATCCACAGGAGTTCTGTCGGGTCCGTCGGAAGCCGCCGGTTCGCAGCAAGGACTGGGGCGAGCTCGACGCCGATGACCGGAAGCTCACGATTGCCACCACCAGGATCCATTGCCTCACCTCGGCCGGGCTCACTCTCGAAATGATCGGGGCCGACTTCATTCGCCGCCGGATTGCCCCATTACACAATAAGGGGAGGCCGGACTGGGATTTCAGGAATGCGGCCGACATCATGAGGCTCCACCCTAGCCTGAACCACAACTTCACGGTGTTGCAGCATGCTCATCTTTGTCAGAGGCTTTTCCAGCTCAAGGTTGATGATGTTGGCAAGGTCGAGAGGACCAGCAAGGCCTAGAAGACCGGCACCGCCAGGGCCGCGAAGCCTGACAACCTGTTCGGGTTGCCAGCGGGGGTGGTCTGGTTGAGCAACAACTCTTGCATGACCGCCATTATCGCCATGATGCCAGTTTTCAATGCACACGGCCTCGGTCCAACCTGGGCCGAGCCAAAAGCGGAGCTGGCGTAGACATTCTTCAACAACTTGTCGGAGAGGTACGTTCGTGATGAGCCCCAGCTCACCCGTCCCACTACTGAGAAAGAGTTTGCGTATATAGTCGCCAGGGCGGAAGAGGCAGCACTTGCCGAGGAGGCCGGCAGCTTCAGCATTGTGGAGGACGAGGCCGACGTGGCCGCAGAAGAGAAAGAGTTTGCTGAGTGGACGGGGTCTGCCAGGGAGCCCAGCGGTGCCGGCGCTGGGGTTCCCTTGTTGAAGAAGCGGTCGAGGAGTCGGCCGAAGGGGGAGACCGATGCGGATGACTCCTCGACCATAGGGAAGAAACGCGCTGATGAGGACATTACTAACAAAGTTACACCCACAGTCCCAACTAATACATATACAAGAGAATATGATTCTAATGTTCATGAGAATATGATGCTGCCTAAATTGGATACATTTGTCTTGCTTACAAATGAAGGGCCTAGCTTGGACAAGAAGGATGAATATTGGAGCAAGATCAAGCATGGCGACGATGGCATGCGCAAGGGGAACAAGAACAGAGTTACAAGTGATGATTTCAGGACTTTGACGCCACCATAATGAGTGCGTGAAGCCTTGGACAAAATATACAAGATGCATAGCTTTTTTCATCCTTTTTAAAATAACCCATTACTAAACAGAAGTTTAAAACAGCGCTACCCCGAAGAGAAATCTAAATTTACACTCTGAATAGAGAACCAAGCCATGTGTAATATACATTCCATGCACACATAAAATGTATCTAACCTTTCCTCTTATATATATTTAACTTAACAACGAAAAATATGTACTTGTATATGGAAGTACCAGAAACAGCTCGGAGTAGGACCGGGACAAAATGCTTATTGTTTTGGGATAAAAAATTGCAGCAAGGAAGGAGAGGGAAGATGTGATAAGAAACCCTAGCCAACAACCCGTCTACCCTCCCCCTCGCCGCCGCCAAGGTGAGTCGTCGGGCAAAGCCCGCTCCACGTCGGATCCGATGGGGAGGTTTTTTTTTTTTGAAACGGAGGCAAAGGTTGCCTCATCTATTAATTAAGCTCATAAATTTCGTCCAGAGGCTATTATAAGTGTTGTGTCACCTTATTATTGGGCCAGGACAAGGTAATTTCGAAATACTTGAGTATAAGCTGTTTTTAGAGTCCGTATGTGTGGGGAAATAAGAGTTAGGGTTGGTTTCGGACCCATCCTCCAAGGGCCATGAAATTCTCCCCTCTTCCTCCATATATACAGCCCTTAGGGCGTCGTTTAGACTTTGGGTTTTGTTTAGATTAAAGTTTGCCATAGCTGAAACTTCACGTACTTTGTTTGTGTTCAATGACCAGACAAAGACGTCACAGAACCCCACCTTGATCAATAAAGCTTTCCTCTTATGTTCGCAATATCCAGATTGCAATCTTAGTTTCTTGCTTGTTATTCGTTTGCTTGCAGGAAACAGACCCTCGTGGTCAGGTTGATCGTGCTCCGGCGTGGTCAATAACCTCTCCGAGTTGGTTTAGCGATTGCTAAGGCGCAACGTCCTCGCATGTTCGTAGTTGGATCGTCAAAGTCGACTTCCTCCAAAACGATAGCCACCATCTCATCGAAAGACAGGACACCTTTGCCTCTCTCAAGTGGTATCAGATTTCCAGGTTGCTCCGTGAGACTTTCTAGTTTTTCATAGTTAGATCGAGTCTGTTCTACATACCTATAATCCATGAAAAAGCCAAAAAAATAGGGTTAGTTCATCATATCTGAACAAATCTGAGCCTTTGCATAATCTTTTTAGGGTTTTGCTTAGTTGAATTTGCGGTTGCATCGTCGTGTCTAGTTGCCAGTCTTAGTGTTTAGTCCTTTAGAGTTTCGAGTTATGTCACAGTTTGTCACGCTACCGCCACACCATATTCATCGCTGCTGCCATACCACCACCGCTGTCATATCCCACCACCGCCGCCATATCCACCACCAATCCGAGTTCTTTTCATATTAGGTTTGTTCTCGAGATCCATCTAGTTTCGGATTCGTGTTTCCTTGCCTGCGTAGGTCTCAAAAAAACAAAAACAAAAGTCTAGAGACCCTCGGGCGGTTTTTAGGCCAAAATTTCGGCAACTGAAATTTTTTTTCCTTATCCCGTTTTTAGGCTTTTCTGAGTCTTTTGAGACATGTGCCATCATACTGTTCTTTTACCGCAGTTTTTGGCCGTCGCTGCCTGATTTCCGAAAAAAAAATAGTCAAAAAAAGTGAGTGCATATCATCTTAGTTTGACTTGGGCATAGTTTTTAGACATCACCATTATAGTGTTTTTCGGCAAAAAAAAAGAGCGCAAAAAAAAGAGGCGAAAAAAATTCAGAGTGTGCTTTCCCCTTGATTACGTGGAGCGCCGTGATTTTGTTAGTGTTCTAGGCTCGGGTCTCTAGTACGGTCTAGCCTAGGACCAGCACAATACCGTCATTGAGCGTTTATTCACCTTTGCATCTCTGAATTGACTATTGCTGACATTTTTGCTATCATATCATAAGCCTTCCCAGCTCCACATACATCTACATCGTGCGTTTGACACCACCTGGCAATCGCTTTGTCCAAGCTTTGAGAGTTTTGACTACAACGGTTGTCGAACACCACATGCGGCTGGGTAAGAACTAGTAAGAATTTGAGATTTGCTTGACAGATTTGTGACGCTCCACCACCACCATTTTCTAGTAGTCTATAGGATCATATTCTTGTGTGTTTCTATTGCTGCTAACCATGGCAGGATCCCAAGTCAATGAGACTGACTGGGAGAACATGACGAATAAGGAGTTGCCTGATAAATTTCAGCAAATGATGGCTCAACAGGTAGAAGATGTGATGACCAGTTTTGGCGACGCACTAGCAATGATGGATAACATTGAGAAGTCAATTTACACCAAGTTGGATGCCAAATTCGTTGAAGTGCTTGCGAGTCTACCTCCACCTACTACACCATTGCAACAACAACAACAACCACCTCCATGTCATGAAACATCACTCCGCAAAGCAAGCCGTGTCCCTCTTGAGCCTGGCCAAACTATTGGTGCTGTTGTTGATACTTCTGTGGCTCCTGATGTTGCCGAGGAGGAGGACGATTACGCGAGAGATTACGAGGATGAGGTTGCTCAAAATCAGAACTACGTGCAACCACCAGCACCACAACCAACAGGTCGTCCACATGCAAATAATCGCAATGATAGGGCTGCACCACCCCCTCGGGTACGAGATCATGACCATCTCCCAAAACTGAAATTGAATATTCCACCATTTGAGGGTAGATACATTCCTGATATATATCTTGCTTGAGAGTTAGAAACCGAACAACGTTTTACATGTTTAGAATATCCTGAGGAGAGATGTGTTGATGTTGCTCTTTGTGCTTTCACTAGTTTTGCTTGTGTGTGGTGGTCTGAACATCGTAGAGTATATTCGAATAATATTCCAACTACTTGGGCTGCTTTGAAAACTGTTATGCGTACTCGTTGGGTTCCACCATATTATCAACGTGAATTACTACAAAAATTGCAGCGTTTAAGACAAGGAAAAAAATTTGTAGAGGAATATTATCATGAATTACAAACTTGCATGATTAGATGTGGTGTTGAGGATACTGAAGCTATGCTTGCACGTTTTATGGGTGGATTAAATAGAGAGATTCAGACCATTTTAGAATATAAGGAGTATAACAATATCAATCGTTTATTCCATCTTGCTTGCAAAGCTGAACGTGAAGTGCAAAATCAACAGGCCTTGGCGCGAACTAATTTTTTTGCAGGTCGACCTTCATCATGGACACCGTGTGCATCCTCTACTTCCGTGCGTCCGGCTGCACCACTGCCTTCTTCATTCGTCACTTCTAGCCGTGATAAAAGCAAACAGGCACCACCACCATCAGCCAGGAGTACACCTTCCGGTCCTGCGCAGAGCTCTTCTTCATCCATGGCATCCACAGGGCCAACACATGACGTTATATGTCGTCGTTGCACTGGTCGTGGTCACTATGCGAGCAAATGCCCATCGCAGCGTGTCATGATTGCTACTGAGGATGGTGGTTATGAGTCCGGTAGTGACTATGATGAGGAGACTTTGGCTCTTATTACACATGAAGAACACGGTGGAGATGATTCCGAAAATAAGACGCAATACATGGCTCCTGAAAACGCTGATAGGTATGAATGTTTAGTTGCTCAACGTGTTTTGAGTGTGCAGGTCACACAAGCGAAGCAAAATCAGAGGCATAATTTGTTCCATACAAAGGGAGTTGTAAAGGAACGTTATGTTCACGTCATCATAGATGGAGGGAGTTGCAATAACTTGGCTAGCATGGAGATGTTGGAGAAGCTATCTCTCACCACAAGACCACATCCCCATCCTTACTACATCCAATGGTTCAACAACAGCGGCAAGGTTAAGGTAACATGTACCGTTCGTGTGCATTTTAGTATCTCTACATATGTTGATTATGTTGGTTGTGATGTGGTACCCATGCAAGCATGTTCCTTATTACTTGGTAGACCATGGCAATTTGATAAAAATTATGTACACCATAGTAGAAGCAATCAGTACACTCTTGTTCATAACGATATACATATCACTTTGCTTCCTATGTCTCCATATTCCAT
This sequence comes from Secale cereale, assembly GCA_902687465.1. Taxonomy (NCBI): domain Eukaryota; kingdom Viridiplantae; phylum Streptophyta; class Magnoliopsida; order Poales; family Poaceae; genus Secale; species Secale cereale. The sequence continues at coordinate 387,635,442 of LR738711.1, read as the reverse complement.
TTTGAAAGATGATATTAATAGAGCTAATAAAGCAAAACAGGAGCAAAATAAGAGTGAAAATCAGACTGTGGCAAAAGAATTTGAGCAACAAATGAAGCCTAATAACACACCATCATCTCATGTTGCATCTGAAATTAAATTAAAAAGTGGATGTTTACTTGCCACCAAATCTAATATTGATGATCTAGATTTCAGCAAATCTGTTTGCTATGCTTTTGTGTGCAAAGAGGCATTATTTTCATTCGAGGACGTGCCTTCCTTTTTGCCTCCTGCTGTCACTAACATTTTGCAGGAGTTCGCAGACATCTTTCCACAAGACGTGCCACCGGGATTACCACCTATTCGAGGGATTGAGCATCAGATTGACTTAATTCCCGGTGCATCGCTACCCAACTATGCACCATATCGTACCAATCCAGAGGAGACGAAGGAGATTATGCGTCAAGTACAGGAGCTACTCGACAAAGGTTATATACGTGAATCCCTTTGTCCGTGTGCGGTTCCTATTGTTCTCGTGCCAAAAAAGGATGGTACATCGCGTATGTGTGTTGATTGTAGAGGCATTAATAATATTACTATTCGTTATCATCATCCTATACCTAGACTAGATGATATGCTTGATGAATTGAGTGGTGATACGTCCAAAATGTATCTATAATTTCTGCTTGCTCCATGCCACTTTTGGGTGATATTGCTATGATATTCATACACTTCCATACACTTTTGATCATATTTGGACTAACTTACTAATCCAGTGCACCCCAGTGCCAGTTTCTGTTTTCGGCTGTTTTTGTATTTCAGGTTTTCACGTTACGAGAACTGCCCAGAAAATCCCAGAAAAATTATATAAAAAATCAGCGTTCCGGAAACAACCCTGCGTCCGAAGGGCAGCCGGGGGGCACCAGGGCTCCAGGCGCCCTAGCGGCGCCCCCCCCCC
>LR738711.1:387621148-387634410 GCA_902687465.1 Secale cereale | reverse complement strand
AACTCTTCCCGGCACCCTGCCGGAGGGGAGGATCACCACCGGGAGCTTCTCCACCACCATGGACGCCTCCCGGATGACTCGTGAGTAGTCTCCCTTGGACCATGAGTCCATGACCAGTAGCTATGTGATGTTCTCCTCCCGTTCTTGTGCTTCACTAATTAGTCCTCGTGAGCTGCCCTACATGATCGAGGCACCTATGTAATCCTTATGCTGTTGCTATGTTGAGTTTGCTGGGATCCGATGGATTATGAGATTATGTTCAGATTGATCTTGAGTAATATATTTGATTCACCTCTTTTATATTTATGTTCATAAGTAATTCTTGCATGTTCTCCGTTGTTATTTACTGCTTTGGCCGAGTAGTAGGTAGTGACTCCAAGAGGGAACGTTATGCTTGATTGTGGGTTCATGCCCCTCGATGACTAGCTTGAGTGACAGAAACATGAGTCTAGGGGATGTGCTCTTGCCACAAGGGGGAAAACAACGGTGCTTGTGCCCGCGGGTGCAAGGATTGTTTACTTTACGCAAAGTTCTTTTAATGCAGTTGTCTGTTGCTTTGAGTTTACACTATGGGTTGGGCTCGCAACTTAATACCAGCGAGATGTTCTGGATAGATATCTCAAGGTGGATGATTAGTAGTAGGCATTGATGGATTTCGGTCTACTTACTTTGGCGAACCGCCCATGCTTTGAACCTCAACCTTTCTTGCAGTGTAATCAGCATTGGTTTGCACTCGTGGGTCCTGTCAATTGCCCAGCTGTAATTTGTTTACCTCACATAGCTGTTTTATCGTCTTTTGGGAGAGAGACATCACTAGTGAACATCATGAGACTCCGGTCCTTATTACCATCATTGATCACATCCGCTATTTACTTTTCGTTATTATTTACTATTGCAAAACATTATCTATCACTACTATCATTGCTTTTAATCCTTTGTGAACTACAAGGCCGGAGGGATTGACAACCTCTCTGTACTCGTTGGGAGCAAAGTTATTTGTATATGTGTGCAGGTCCACGTTAATTGCTACTATCTGGCGCCGTAGCAGTTGACACCTACTTGTTGTACCTAGGAGTCTCTGGGGATTCGATCCTTGGCATCTTTGCTAAGGGAAAACACTTCTACAATACTGCATCTTACACCTTCCACTTGGGGTAACCAACGAGGGGTTCGAGGCCCATCAAGGAGTATTTTCTGGCGCCATTGCCGGGGACTCCACTCTTCAGGATAGGGGAGTTGCATGCTATCTTTTACCTTTGCTTTTTAGTCTTGTTAGTTTACCTTTCAGTTCTTGCTTCAGTACCTTTTTATCGAAAATCACAAAAATAGTTATCTTGCTTGCTTGCTATTATGGGTTCTACTAAAAACACTAAATGGGAGGAGTACACCCCTTCTTCCATTACCCCTATTACCACTGTTGGGATCTACAAAAGTAATAAACCTTGTGATTTTACTAGTCTTGAAGGAGGGTTGTGCCCATGGCATGGTCTTCCAGGAAAAGAGTATGTGCCTCAGTTTAAAATTGCTCCTAAGCTTCCCCAAACTTGGGAAGATGTTCAAACTCTTATAATAGAGAGCGATTCAAACAAAGAGGATGACACTACAATTCTGCCCACTAATGATAAAATTGATTTTGATAATTGTAGTATTTTAGAAGTTGTCACCTTTCTACAAGGAATTGCCAAAGATCCCCACACTAGCACGCTTAATCTTGCCTTCACAGAGCATATCACTAATGCTCTCATCAAAGCTAGGGAGGAGAAACTTAGAGTAGAAGCCTCCATACCTAGGAAGCTAGAGGATGGTTGGGATCCTATGATTAAAATTAAGATAAACAACTTCTCATGCTATGCTTTATGTGATATTGTAGCTAGTACTTCCATTATGCCCAAAAGACTATATGATATGCTTAAATGGAAACCTTTTGATTCTTCTTCTTTTGGTGATTTTCTCGTTGATTCTTCCATAAAGAAACCTTTGGGGAGGATCGACGATGTTCTTATTTTTGTCAATGATAATTATGTGCCCGTTGATTTTACTATTATGGATATTGAATGTGATCCTTCATGTCCAATTATTTTGGGACGTCCCTTTTTGCGCACCGTTGGTGCTATCATTGACATGAAAGAGGGTAATATAAAATTTCAGTTTCCTCTCAAGAAAGGGATGGAACACTTCCCTCGAAAGAAGATCAAGTTACCTTTTGAGTCCGTTGTACGGGCTAGCTATTCTTTTACTCTTGATAAAACTTGATCTCTATGCATTATGCCTAGCTTAAAGGCATAAAAGAAAGCGCTTTTGCGAGGCAGCCCACATGAATAAAAATTTTGCTTTTGTTGTGTCTTGATGTTGTTTACTGCTGTAGCATCATCATTGTATCTTTGCTTTTCATATTTGTGCCAAGTATAGCCTCTGATTGCTAGAAAGTTCAAAAGTTGTGAGGTGTTGTCCAGGAAACAGATTCTGTCCTTGGATAGAAAAATTCGTATAAAATCACCAGATCATCTTTTTGGTCTGAATTTTTTCGACAGCGTTCTCTATATAATTGTCTTTCGTGCATCTGTTCTGAGTTTTTTGATTTGAGTTACAGAAGTATCCCGAACAGATCAATTACTACCTGCTGTTCTGTTTTTCACAAATTCTGTCCTGTTTTGCCTTTCCTTCACTTTGCAAATCAAGAACTTGCTTTTTCTTTGCAAAAACCTTTTGGCAATCTTGAGAAACAGTAGAACTTCAAGAATATCTTTATTTCCAGCAAGGTATAATTATTTTATTAAGGGTACTAACCTCGCTAATCAGATTATGATGAGTTATGTATGAAGGGAGTTTTCAAGTGTGCGAGGGAAGATGATAAAAAAGATTCAGGAGTGTCAAGCGCTCAAGCTTGGGGATGCCCCCGTGCACCCCCAAGAAATATTCAAGGAGACTCAAGCGTCTAAGCTTGGGGATGCCCCCGTGCATCCCCTTCTCCATCAACATTATCAGTTCGTCTTTCGTTCCACTATATTTTTATCACTTCATGTGTTATGTGCTATGCTTGGAGCGTCTTGCTTTTAGTTTTCTTTTTAGCTTTTCATAACGAGTCGGAACTCAGCATTCTTTATGTGGGAGAGAAACACGCTCCACTTCTACCTAGAACATAACATAGAATTTTCATGTCTATCTATGTTGTGTGTGTTCTTTGTCTTTTAATAGCTACTATCGTGCTCTGCTCTTAGTATTCATGCTTATCTTTTCAAAGAGCTTTTGTTTAGTTGGTTGCTTGAACTCTCTTTAATTACCATGCTCACCTTATTAAGAGAGTTTGCTTCCGTTGCATTGGTTAATGTGTCTATGATAAAGATGCTACTTGCATAATGGTGCTTAGTAGTTCAGGTTTTCTTATGGTTAATCTCAAATAGCTGGGGGGTTCCCAATGTGTTATTGGAGTACCAACTTGGTTTGTTTGCCTATGATGGGGTATGGTTTAGTAATATCTTCCTTCAAGAATTTATTTTGATTGACTTGGCGTATGCTCATGCATATTTAAGACTGTAAAGAAAGTCTGTCAAGCCTTGATGATCTTTTATTTCTGAGTAGCGATATAACTACCATGCCTGATTCAATGTTGTTTTGTCGCTCTGCATGATTATGACCGTCATTGCTCTCTTAGTTGGTCACTACCAGTCTTTTTGCTAACCTCCACCTGTACTAAGCAAACTAACCTTGCAATACATAGCTCATGGGAAAGTAGCTTAAAAACTATTGTGGTAAAGAATATGTTGCCTATGTATCTTATTTCTTATAAGTTGCTTGCTGAGCGGTAACCATGTTTCTGGGGACGCCATCAACTATCACACTTTTGTTGAATATTGTGTGAGTTGCTATGCATGCTCGTCTTGTCTTAAGTAAGGGTGATTTGCCGTGGGTTGAATGAATATGCATATTGTTAGAGAAGAACATTGGGCCGCCAACCAAAGCCATGTATCATGGTGGAAGTTTTAGCTTGGACGTTGATCCTCAATCTCTTATGAGAACATGCTTATGCATTAAAGAGGAGTCCATCATCTATTTTCTATGTTGTCCCGGTATGGATGTCCTCAAGTTGAGATCTATCAAAAACGAGAAATCAAATGCGATTTATCTCCTTGGACCTTTGTACAGGTGGCATAGAGGTACCCCTTTGTGACACTTGGTTGAAACATATGTAATGCAATGATAACCCATGGAGATCCGAGCTAATTAGGACAAGGTGCGAGCACTATTGGTATTCGATGCATGAGGCTTGCAACTTATAGGATGTCTTATGCATGACACATATGAAGTACTACTACCGTTGACAAAATTGCTTCCATGTTTTCAAAATAAAAGGCTCTAGCACTTAACCATTCTTTTACTTTTATGTTAAAGCACCAACTACTGAGAGCATGATTGTCATTCTGAGTGTAATGTGCATTGTCCCAAAGTAGCATTGTCTTTTGCATGATTGTGATATCGTTTATTCTGAAATCATTGTATCTAGTCATCACTTAAACCTTGAAGGTGCCCCTGCATTTATGTTTTGCATCACTAAAGGGGGCAAGCTAGATATCACTTTATCATATTTGCACATCATGTTCATTGCAAATCTTTTTGATGTTTCAGTTTCATGTTGTAAAACTTTCAGTCATTTGTGATTTTCTCATGAGGCAACTTAATTACTATAGATTCATTGTCTCAGTAAGCTTTTGTCATATAACTATAACAAGTCCTATATGGTTAATAGCATGTCACCACAGAAATTATTCTTGTTATCATTTACCTACTCGAGGACGAGCAGGAATTAAGCTTGGGGATGTTGATACGTCCAAAACGTATCGATAATTTCTGCTTGCTCCATGCCACTTTTGGGTGACATTGCTATGATATTCATACACTTCCATACACTTTTGATCATATTTGGACTAACTTACTAATCCAGTGCACCCCAGTGCCAGTTTCTGTTTTCGGCTGTTTTTGTATTTCAGGTTTTCACGTTACGAGAACTGCCCAGAAAAATTATATAAAAAATCAGCGTTCCGGAAACAACCTTGCGTTCGAAGGGCAGCCGGGGAGGCCACCAGGGCTCCAGGCGCCCTGGCGGCGCGCCCCCCTGGGCCGCGCCGGGGGGGCGCCTGGGCCCCCCGAAGCCCGTCTGATGCCCCCTTTGGCATATATTTAGAGGGTCCTCCGAAACCCTCAGAGCAGGAACTCTTTTCGCGATCCCATCTCTGTTCCGCCGCCGCCGCCGCTTCCAAGATCGAGAGCACCAGGAGAACTCTTCCCGGCACCCTGCCGGAGGGGAGGATCACCACCGGGAGCTTCTCCACCACCATGGACGCCTCCCGGATGACTCATGAGTAGTCTCCCTTGGACCATGAGTCCATGACCAGTAGCTGTGTGATGTTCTCCTCCCGTTCTTGTGCTTCACTAATTAGTCCTCGTGAGTTGCCCTACATGATCGAGGCACCTATGTAATCCTTATGATGTTGCTATGTTGAGTTTGCTGAGATCCGATGGATTATGAGATTATGTTCAGATTGATCTTGAGTAATATATTTCATTCACCTCTTTTATATTTATGTTCATAAGTAATTCTTGCATGTTCTCCGTTGTTATTTACTTCTTTGGCCGAGTAGTAGGTAGTGACTCCAAGAGGGAACGTTATGCTTGATTGTGGGTTCATGCCCCTCGATGACTAGCTTGAGTGACAGAAACATGAGTCTAGGGGATGTGCTGTTGCCACAAGGGGGAAAACAACGGTGCTTGTGCCCGCGGGTGCAAGGATTGTTTACTTTACGCAAAGTTCTTTTAATGCAGTTGTGTGTTGCTTTGAGTTTACACTATGGGTGGGGCTCGCAACTTAATACAAGCGAGATGTTCTGGATAGATATCTCAAGGTGGATGATTAGTACTAGGCATTGATGGATTTCGGTCTACTTACTTTGGCGTATCGCCCATGCTTTGAACCTCAACCTTTCTTGCAATGTAATCAGCATTGGTTTGCGCTCGTGGGTCCTGTCAATTGCCCAGCTGTAATTTGTTTACCTCACATAGTTGTTTTATCGTCTTTTGGGAGAGAGACATCACTAGTGAACATCATGAGACTCCGGTCCTTATTACCATCATTGATCACATCCGCTATTTACTTTTCGTTATTATTCACTATTGCAATATCTATCACTACTATCATTGCTTTTAATCCTTTGTGAACTACAAGGCCGGAGGGATTGACAACCTCTCTGTACTCGTTGGGAGCAAAGTTATTTGTATCTGTGTGCAGGTCCACGTTAATTGCTACTATCTGGCGTCGTAGCAGTTGACACCTACTTGTTGAACCTAGGAGTCTCTGAGGATTCGGTCCTTGGCATCTTTGCTAAGGGAAAACACTTCTACAATACTGCATCTTACACCTTCCACTTGGGGTAACCAACGAGGGGTTCGAGGCCCATCAAGTGGCTCTACAATATTCTCCAAAGTTGATTTGCGTAGTGGATACCATGAAACTCGTATGAAATTGGGAGATGAATGGAAAACAGCATTTAAAACTAAGTTTGGATTCTATGAGTGGTTAGTCATGCCTTCTGGGTTAACTAATGCACCTAGTACTTGCATGAGATTAATGAATGAAGTTTTGCGTGCTTTCATTGGACGATTTGTGGTAGTTTCCTTTGATGATATACTGATTTATAGCAGATCTTTGGGGAAACATTTGGAACATTTACGTGCTATTTTTATTGCTCTACGTGATGCACGTTTGTTTGGTAACCTTGGGAAGTGCACCTTTTGCACCGACTGAGTATCTTTTCTTGGCTATGTTGTTACTCCACATGGAATTGAGGTTGATAAATCCAAGATTCATGCTATTGAGAGTTGGTCGCAGGCCAAAACAGTCACACACGTGAGGAGTTTCCTTGGCCTCGCTGGATTCTATAGGCGTTTTGTGAGAGATTTCAGCACCATTGTTGCACCTCTCAATGAGCTTACAAAGAAGGATGTGCCTTTTGTTTGGGGTACTACACATGAAGAAGCCTTCACGGTATTGAAAGATAAGTTGACACATGCTCCTTTACTCCAACTTCCTGATTTTAATAAGACTTTTCAGCTTGAAAGTGATGCTAGTCGAATTGGGTTAGGAGGTGTGTTATTACAAGATGGTAAACCTGTTGCATACATTTCTGAAAAATTGAGTGGGCATAGTCTAAATTATTCTACTTATGATAAGGAATTATATGCTCTTGTTCGGACTTTGGAAACATGGTAACATTATTTATGGCCCAAAGAATTTGTTATACATTCTGATCATGAATCTTTGAAGCACATTAAAAGTCAAGAAAAACTGAACCGTAGACATGCTAAATGGGTTGAATTCATAGAGACTTTCCCTTATGTTATTAAACACAAGAAGGGAAAAGAAAATGTTATTGCTGATGCATTGTCTCGTCGTTATACTATGCTTTCACAACTTGACTTTAAAATATTTGGTCTGGAGACCATCAAAGATCAATATGTGCATGATGATGAATTTAAAGATGTATTGCAGAATTAAACAAGACCAAGCTGCTCTCCGAGGCCAACAACTCCATCGATGATCTGAAGCTAAAGCTGGACACCTTGGAAGGGACGCTTTCGGAGGTCAGGGCCCATGAGGAGACCCTGAACAAGGCCCTTGAGAGCGAGAGGCAGCTGCGGCAGGATGACGCCGCCGCCCACAAGGACTATGTGGACAGGGTCCAACTCGGGACCAGCGGCCTCATCAACGTTGCAGAGAGGCTCACCATGCAGCTAGCCGTCATGGGTATGCCGGACTTCAAGTACTCCCAGGAGGCGAACATATGCCCCAGTGCCAGGCTGACCTTGTTCTTCGAGCGCGCCCTCGACGCCATGGAGCAGCTTCGCTCCAGTCGAGCGACTTATTTGGCCAATGAGGCTCAGAAGCTTTGTCGGGGTGCCCTAACCAAGGTGCTCACAAAGGTGGCGTTCTGGAACCCCAGCGTCGACTTTTCCAACGCGCTTGAGAGTTTGTCGGATGATGCAGACCTCATGGCACTCGAAGAGCGTATCGAGCCCATCATCAGCTGCGTTGACGGAGTCAAGAGGTTGGAAGGCCAGCGCCGGGACTAGCGACCCCGTTTCTCCTTGCCGCTGCGAGTTCATGCCCAAGACAATTTTATCTTAAGTTAGAACCGCGGCAACCACTGATGTAATATAACTTTGAAGTATTTTGAAACAGTGCATGTTATCTTCCTGTTTGATCTTTCCTTGTATGTACGCACCCTACGCTTAGTTGGATAGGTTTGCCGGCTCGTAAACCCGTGTTGTGGCGCTTTGAGGATTGGATCCTTAGCAGCCTACCGGGGACGCTTGCTGCCCGGCAAGCCACCTTGCAATTCTCGGCGCAGCCGCTTGAACTGTTGAGCGGACTTGAAACAGAACAAGGGCGTTGCCAATAGCGGAAGGGTTCCTTTGCGTGCAGGTTCTCAATACAAGGAGCAAAATCTTTCGAGGAAAATAACCCTATAGAAAGGAAATTGCTCAAGGTTTTGCGTGACTTAGCTTTTTCTTCGCCACGCGAATGGTTGTTGCGGCTGCAGACGACACCGCTCGCCTGGCTGACGGCACCAGAGTGATGGGGATGATTTTCACCTCCTCTGCCGCCAGCGTCCGCCCTGTCGCTTGCCCGCGCCGGCGCGGTCCTATGTGCCGACTGCTGGGGCCGCCTTCTTCCTCGAGGCCATCGCGATGAAGGAGTCGATGTGCTAACTTCTAGACCCGATTTTCACAGCCTAGCGGCCCCTACCTGGCGCGCTGATGATGTCAGGGGAATCGAGACCTATGGGATCCCGGGGACCCCTACTACGGTTGGCGGGGGTGTAGCGCTGTGCAAAGAGCGGGTCTAGCGATCAATGCATGGGGATTTTTACCTAGGTTCGGCTCGCAAATGATGTGTAACACCCTAGTCCTGCTTCTCTGTGTTTATCTTGTGTTCTTGAGTTCTTGGAGTGGCTACTATGTGTGCCCTATCCAAAAAGTCCGAATCTTTCCACAGTACTCCTCGGACCTCCTTTTATATGCCAAAGGGGTCGCCACAGTGGCACACAAGAGGTAGAAAGTATCGATAGTGTACAAGTTTATCGCCTGACACCGTAGAACAAACGCATTTAATGCGATGCCTATGTGCCCTCTTGCTTTATCGGGGATGGCAACAGAGCTCGTCCCGTCCGTCGCCGCCTCGCCTTCTTCCGACGTGCGTCCAGGCTGACGAGGCATGCAGCGCCACGCTGGTTGGCTGGTCGCTGTGCTGGTGCGGTGACAAGGTATTCACGAAGATCTGCATGCCACCACACAGATGCTTGACTAGTTGGCGGACTGGTTGCCGCGTCGGAACGGCCGCGGGGCGGCGAAACCTTGGCAGGTGCAGGCCTGGTCGCGGCCCCGCAGACACCCCCGGCAAGGGTCTTGCCGGGGTCTCCTGGCCATCCTTCCCGGGGGTCTTCGGTCGTCCCCGGCAAGAGATTCACAGGCCTTTGTTCTTCACAAAGATTTGCATTCCACCACGCAGGCGCCCCTGAGTCTTGGTCTTAACGTTGTTGATGGTGCCAGAGCTCCCAGGCCCAAGGGTGGCGGCCTTGTTGGTGTTGCGCAAGTCGCCCGGCAAGACCCTTGCCGGGGCTACATAGGCCGCCTCGGCAAGGGTGTTCCCGGCGGGAGCCCATCTTGCCCCTTTGCTCTTCATGCCTCTAGCTAGAGTGCTACCTTGGCAGTCTCGTACCTTTTCTTCCTCTGTCCCGCCAAGAATGGCTGCAGGTGTGGCTACGACTGCCCGTGCACAAGTAAAGGGGTACAGAAAGGCCCCTACTTTTGTACAACGACAACCGACCCGGACTGCATTATATAGTCAGGCAGACGTCTACCCTAGCCGCGGCTTCGTATGGTTTCGCACCACCGTTCCAGAGCATTGCGCTGCCACGCAAGTCTTCTCCATCCCTCCTTCCGGCGTGCACCGTGAGAAGGGACAGCAAGCCTCCGGAACCCCGCCTCTCGTGATCCTGTACGGGAGAGGGGCGATCAGGTTTTTGGGGAGCGCACTCGCGTGACTGTTGGCAGCGACGACTTCGCCAACGGCGACTTCTTCCCCGACCTTGGCAACCTCATCCTCAACGACATGGGCGACAACATCCACGCCGGCGGTGCTGCTCCCGTTGCATCGTATGTGACTCTATCTTTCTTGTTCGAGATCGTGGTAGAATTCATGTTTTTAGTATGTGCCCTAGATGTGATATGTTCATCTACTATGCTAGTTCGCATGATTAGTTTAGTCTCTGCTATTGCTGTCATGATTTATCTTCTGTTTATTCGGATTAAATCTCGTAGTAATTTGCTCATACTTCCAACAATCCAAGAACCTGATTATAGGCAATTTACTCCGAGTGGTTTTGCTGCGTATTTGAAGCCGCCTGCCTTTAAGGGGGTGCAATATAAGAGGTGGCGCATGAGAGCAGTCTACTGGTTTCAGACCATGTGCTGCTATGACGCCACTAAGGGCAAGCCCGAGGGCGATCTTAATCCAGCACAGCTTGAACTTTTGAGAAGATCGATACTCTCTTTAAAGGTGCCCTTTTGAGTGTTCTTGATGATTCCACTGTGGATTCATATATGTCGTTTAACAACTGCAAGGACATGTGGGCTGCGCTCGAGGCCAAGTTTGCTGCCTCGAACGCCGGCAGCGAGTTGTACGTCATGGAGCAATTCAATGACTACAAGATGACTGATGAGTGCCCTGTTGTACAGCAGGCTCATGAGATACAGTCGCTTGCCAAGGAACTTGAATACTTTAAGTGTGTGTTGCCGGACAAATTTGTTGTCGGGGGCATCATTGCCAAGCTTCCACCTTCGTGGAACAATTTTGCTACTTCCCTAAAACACAAGAGACAGGAATTTTCCGTTTCGGATCTCATTGGTACTCTTGATGTTGAAGAGAAGGCGAGAGCAAAAGACACACGTGCTCGAGTTACTGAGGGAGCTTCTAGTGCCCACATGGTGCAGACGAAGAACTTCCAGTCCAATAAGTTCAAAAACAACAAGAACAAAACTCAGGGCAAAGGCAAGTTTGATGCAAAGAACAAGCCGTCACATCTTACCAACTTCAAGAAGAATTCTCATAAGAAGGGGAAGGGACTTTGCCATGTCTGTGGTGCCTAATCACTGGGCTCCGAAGTGTCCTAACCACTTTGAGGAGCGCGAACACGAGACGAGGGGCAAGTCCGCTAACGTTGTCATCAGTGATACTGATATGAAGGAATTTGGGTACGGTATTCTTCCTACCATCCTTTCAGTATTTCAATCTCCTGAGTGGCTAATTGACACCGGTGCCAATGTACATGTTTGTGTTGATGCCTCCGTGTTTTCTTCTTACCAGGTCACAGGGACTTCTCCCGTGCTGATGGGGAACGGGTCGCAGGCCATCGTTCGAGGTGTTGGTATGGTTGATCTGAAGTTTACTTTGAGGAAGATCGTGCGTCTGAAGAACGTTCATCATGTGCCCTCAATCAATAAGAGTCTCGTCAGCGGTTCATGTTTGTGTCGAGACGGTCTTAAGTTGTTTTTTGAGTCCAATAAAGTTGTAATTTCTAAGTGTGGACAATTTGTTGGAAAAGTCTATGAGTGTGGAGGCTTGTTCTGCCTGTCTTTGATAGATATTTGCGCTAAAGTTATTAATAATGTTTGCCACAATAATGAGTCTAATATTTGGCATTCACGACTTTGTCATATTAACTTTGGTTGCATGACGCGGCTAGCCAATATGTGTTTAATTCCAAATATCACTAATTTCAAGGGCTCCAAGTGCCAAGTGTGGGTGCAAGCTAAGCAACCTCGCAAGTCCCCTAAGACTGCAGAGGCTAGAGACTCGGCGGCACTAGAGCTTATACATTCTGATCTCTGTTAGATGAATGGCATGTTGACAAAAGGTGGAAAGAAATACTTCATAACGTTGATTGATGACTTCACTAGATATTGTCACTTGTATCTTTTGAAATCAAAATATGAGGCTCTAAATTTCTTCAAAATCTATAAAGCTGAAGCAGAGAACCAACTTGATCGAAAAAATTAACGGCTTAGGTCTGATTGTGGTGGAGAATATTTTTTCCAATGAGTTTGATTTGTTTTGTGCGGAATATGGTATAATCCATGAGAGGACGCCTCCCTACTCACCTCAGTCAAATGGGGTGGCCGAAAGAAAGAACCGAACACTGATTTGGTTAACGCCATGTTAGACACATCGGGTCTCTTCAAGGCATGGTGGGGGAGACGCTTCCCACAAAGTATAAGACCATGACTCCTTTTGAGGAATGGGGAAGAAAAAGATTGAAACTCTCCTACCTACGTACTTGGGGTTGTTTGGCGAAAGTCAATATACCAATTTCCAAGAAGCGCAAGCTTGGACCAAAAATCGTGGATTGTGTTCTTCTGGCTATGTTTTTCATAGCATTGGCTATAAAAAATTATAATAAAATCTGAGGTATCCGACATGCATGTGATGAGGACATCACTAACAAGGTTACACCCACAGCTCCAACTAACACATATACAGGACCAATTACTAGAGCTCGCGCACGCCAATTAAATTACCAGGTACTTTCGTTTCTTGGTAATGATTCTAATGTTCATGAGAATATGATGCTACATAAATTGGATACATTTGTCTTGCTTACAAATGAAGGGCCTAGCTTGGACAAAAAGGATGAACATTGGAGCAAGATCAAGCATGGAGATGATGGCATGCGCAAGGGGAACAAGAATGGAGTTACAAGTGATGATTTCAGGACTTTGAAGCCACCATAATGAGTGCGTGAAGCCTTGGATGAAATATACAAGATGCCACTTCATAAATTTCGTCCAGAGGCTATTATAGGTGTTGTGTCACCTTATTATTGGGCCAGGCCCATGTAATTTCGAAATACTTGAGTATAGGCTGTTTAGAGTACGTATGTGTGAGGAAACAAGAGTTAGGGTTGGTTTCGGACCCCTCCACCAAGGGCCACCAGCAACAGCAGCAGCAGCAACAACACCAATAGCAACAGGAACAGAAACAGCAGCAGCAGCAGCAAGCAACAGCAGCAGCAACAACAACAACATCAACAACAACAACAACGACAACAACGACAACAACAACAACAACAACAACGACGACGACGACGACGACAACGACAACGACAACGACGACGACGACGACGACAACGACGACAACGACGACAACGACAACA
>LR738711.1:387604175-387621059 GCA_902687465.1 Secale cereale | reverse complement strand
ACAACAACAACAACAACAACAACAACAACAACAACAACAACAACAACAACAACAACAACAACAACAACAACAACAACAACAACAACAACAACAACGACGACGACGACGACGACGACGACGACGACGACGACGACGACGACGACGACGACGACGACGACGACGACGACGACGACGACGACGACGACGACGACGACGACGACGACGACGACGACGACGACGACGACGACGACGACGACGACGACGACGACGACGACGACGACGACGACGACGACGACGACGACGACGACAACGACAACGACAACGACAACGACAACGACAACGACAACGACAACGACAACAACAACAACAACAACAACAGTTGGCTTACACTCGCCACATCACACAATTCATTACATATCCAAACATCATTCAAAACATCACAACCCGTCTACGGGTGAAGATCCAAATGAAAGATACCAAACATACGTAAAACCACAGGTCTGAATCGCCCCTAGTAGAAACCTCTACTGATCGTCGGGATAGTGCACATAGTAACGGCTACGTTCCTCGTCGTACTCCTAGTATAGTTTGGTGTCGTCTCCTGAGTAGAACACCTGAGTACCTGTATCTGGTGTGGTGTAGAGTCTGTGAGCCACAGAGGACTCAGCAATCCCGTTCCCGGGTAACACAACTATCCAAGCCTTGGGTGTGGAACAAGGCTGAAGAAAGAACAAGAGGTTGCAGCAGCACTAGCACTAACTTACGTAAAAGAGAGCGAGAAGAGAAGTGCCTCGGATGAAAGATGATCACGAAGTGATCCTAACTAAGCAAGTCAAACATAACCCCACTGTGTTCACTTCCCGAACCCCTTTTGGAAAATGACCGTCACGGTACTCACGCTGGTAGTGTGTTCTGAACATGGTGTCAAGTTTTCTACAACCGGATATTAACAAATTCCCATCTGCCACATAACCGCGGGCACGGCTTTCGAAAGTTCAAACCCTACAGGGGTGTTCCAACTTGGCCCATGACAAGCCCACGATCCGCGGAGTCGCAACTCCAAGGTGGGAAGGCCCAAGTATCCTCGGAATCCCGTGCTCAAGATACTCCGACTAAGGTAAGACTAATCCAGCAAATCCTCCCGGCGTGCCGACACCCTGACAATAGCCGCGTGTATCTAGTCTCAGGCCACGAGCGGATAGGTCAGCCTACAGGTATATACCAATCCTCGAGTTTCCTCGTGGTGGCCCCGCAGTCTGCCCAGTTTGGACCAACACTCATGTGGAGCACTGGCCCGGGGGTTGTTAATTAAGAACTCGGGTTTGCAAAGCCCTATGCAAGTTTTAGTTATTAGGCAAATAGTACCAATGTTGGGACTTGCTGGAAAAGACTTAGCACTTAGCGGTTTATCGAGGGGGTCCCATAACCCCAACCGTGTGAGGAACGCAAAAGCAAGGAACATAACACCGGTTTATACGGTTCCTAGGGTGGCATGAGTGGAACAAATCACCAAGCAAAAGGCTTAGCCTTCCACCCATTACCAATATATAGATAATTTCATTTAAGGATTAATATAGTGTGATATCCCAACAAGCTTCAACATGAAGCAAGAATCTTCAAATCTTCTCCTGCAACTAGCAATGCTATAAGAGGGGCTGAGCGAAGCTTACTTAGCCAATCAAAGGTTTGCATAGGTAGGGTGGTTAGACAGATTCATGGTTACAATAGGAGGCTGACAGGAAAACATGGGCATCGAGGCAAAAGCTATAGAGCGAGACTTCTAGCAATAGGGAAAGATAGTAATGTTATCTGGGTCAGGTCATCTTGCCTGTAGATTCATCGATGGGATCGTAAGCGGGCTCCTCGTTCTCAACCTCGGTAGTAACCTCGTTCTCGTACTCGTTCTCGGCTTCCGGCTCTACTCAACACAAAACACACGAGGCACGAAATCAACAAGATGCAATGCGCAAACCACAGGATGCATGACTGCTGCACTAAGGAAGCACTGCAGATGCACTTAGGATGCACAGAAAACAACATAGGAAACACAGAGATACAGCACAAGGAACATGACAATATGCAACAAGCAAGATACTTCAAAACATGTTAACAAGAGGATAATATGAATCTACATGCAAAACCACACAAGTTTCATATAGGACTTGCTCAAAACGGAGCAACGGGCTAATAGATACACCCGAAACACTAAACATTGCAAAGCTGAAATTAGCAGCCACATAGCAACTTCGGAGCAAGAAATATATACTCTACCGCACTCAAACATCATGACAAGAAGCATGGACATAAAGTAGACATAACCTACAGCAAACAATTCCATTGGAGCATCTCCAAAGGAGGCATGGATCAATAGCAACAAGCTACAACATCTTGAACATGACAACAAAAACCTGACAGCAGTATTTTATAGCAACTTGGGAGCAAGAGTTAAATATGCTACAGCCACCCAAAAGAGCATGTGAGAGCATGAATGGATAGCCAACAACATATACAACAAGGAATCATCAATAGTCACCCCAAAACTATCATGGATTTTCCTAGAACAACAAGCAAACATGGCATCTGGAAATTACAGATTCCAGACTTAGTGAAATTTCACTAAGTGTTAAAACAGCAGTAATAACATGGCATGTTTGTGACCAAGTTTAAGTCACCTCAAGGCATAGCATGGCAAGTGGTTTGCACCACGGCAAAGTACACATGATGGGGAGTCCAAAACATATAAGCATGCAACAAGGGGACAACCACATCAATAGCAACGAGCTCCTCAACTAGGCATCTCGTAACAAGTTTAACAAACTAACAGCCACAAGCACTTTTGCAAAGGAGATAAACATGGCAAGATGAATTCTATCATGCAAGCTAAAGCAACCAACATGTAGAGCATCTCATGATGAACATGTGGACATATCATTTGCTTCATTTGGATAAACATGCAACAACTTATCACATATTAAACATGGCATGAAAACAACTAGTAGCAGCAGTTTATAACAAGTAGCACTCTTCCCATGAATATTAAGACATCTAGATGACCTCGAACATGCATGGCACAATGGAACAAAACATAGTACATGTCACCACGAACATTTTGACATATCATACACACAAAACGGACATGCACGGTAAAAGTTATCCTCATCACAAAACTGCATCAGACACTGAAAAACACTAGGGACTTAGAAGAAAACACGAAGTCAAGCTGCTGGATCGGGGTCAAACGGGTCGGATGCGGATCTGGCGGATCGGGTCCAGCGGGTCAAACGGGTCCACCCGGCCGCCCGTTAGGGTTCGGCCCTAGGATCCCGATCGGATCTGAGGAGGCTCTTCCCTCGAGCGGCGGCTGGCGGCTTCGAGGGCTCGGGCCGGCGGTCTCCTTCGAGGAGCAAAGCCGGAGGGTCTTCCCGGCGAGGCGGCCGGCGGCGAGGGGAGCGGGAGGCGGCGGGGCGGCCTGAGGGAGGAGGCCGGGCGGCGCGGCGACTGGCGATGGGGCCGAGGCGGCGGCCGACGGATCTGATGCGGCGGCGGCGAGAAGAGCCCCCGGTGGCGGCGCACGGGCTGGAGAAGGTGGTCGGCGGCGACCGGAGGGGAAGAAGACGAGGGCGGCGGCTCGGGCGAGATCTGGCCCGGATCGAGGGCTGACCTCGGGCCCCGCGGGCCCGCGCGGTGAGGAGTGGAAGCACTGGCGGCGGTCGGTGGAAGCACGGCTCGGCGGGGGTGGAAGCACGGCTCGGCAACGGTGGAAGCACGGCGCGGCAATGGTGGAAGCACTGCGCGGCAGAGGTGGAAACACTAGGGTTTTTGGACGCAAAATTGGAGGGGGGTGGACGTTTATATAGGCACAAGGAGCTAGGGAAGTCCAAATGAGGAGAGATTTTCGGCCACGAGATCACAATTGAACGGCCTAGATGATGGGAAGGGTTTGAGCTGGGTTGGTGGGCTGTTGGAGGGGTTTCTTGGGCCTCAAAGAGGAGGTACTTTTGGCCCACGAGGATAACTGTTGGAGCACCAAACGAACTCCAAACGCGACAGAACTTGACAAGCGGGTTACACGTATCAAAACAACATCGCACGACAAGTCTCGCGCCAAACCGGAAACGTTACACGGCCAAACACGAAAGAAGGACTCGGGGAAGCCACAGGCACGTGTGAGAGCGTCGGAACTCGAAACGGACAACGGGAAGGAACGAGTGGGACCCGATGCAAACGACAACACAATGCAATGCAATGCACATGACAACATGACATGGATGAATGCACACACGCACACGACAAAACGACAAAACCCCGAAAAGACGAAGAACCCGGAATGGAACTGATGAAGCCAAAGTTATATATTGCCAAAAAGGGAAAGTATTACATCCGGTGCATTACACATGTTCTATATGATTTGATTATTACAAATTGCATTGATGTTTTTTTCACAAACTAGACTCATCTTATCTCGCATGTTGTCATGTTTGCTAATACTTATGTGTCCTTACAGGAAGCTTTCAGTTCATAAGCTAGCCCTTATGACTTTTTGTGTTTATCTCAATTCAGATTCTATATGGTTTCATAAATTCCCATTTTTGTGTTTAGCTGAATAGCTCTGCTTTGACTCCTAGTCTGAATGTCCTAAGAATTGTTTGATTCATCTAAGGTCCGACTCATTTATTTTTCTTCCAGTAGCAGAGTGATTCGTGCAATGGACTACATGTGGAAAGAAGCGACATAGTGATTCTAATGTCACTATTATTTTAGATGATTCTTATGTTACTCTTAGACCCCTGTGTTCATGTTCAAGGTTCTTTTTTTTACTAAATAGTAGGGTGTTTTAACTTGCGGTTTTTGCCACTTTACTAAATAACGAGAGCAGTTGTTCAATGTAAAGGTACTTTACCACTTTGCCACTTGCGGTTTTTGTCACTTTACTTAAGGCTACACGCAATGTAGTAAAGGTAATGTATACTTGGCTATATGTTATAATTCATATGCATGAAAGGCTCACGATCATATCTTCTCAACGCGAAATTTCAAATGAAAGAAAGGTCCATGATACTCCTTCTGTCCGGTGAAGAGTGTACATCTAGAGTTTTTAGGACAAATTATGGAGTGAAGTAAAAAATGCATTGAAAAGGTGCAAGCCACCATCTCTCTTCTCTTTAATTACCCACCCCCAATGAGCTAAACGCGTGTAGAAATTAAGAAGACCATGTGTAGATTGTTATTGGTTTTGATTACCGTGTGATGAGAGAGAAGTACTTTAAAATTGTAACATACCAAATTTTTAATTTGGAATGTTATGCATAGATCATATTGCATTGCATGTTTATTTGCATTTTTGTTCGTGGCGATCCTCGAAATTCTAAGCAACTCAAGGACCTACGGAGAGAGTTGGGAATTCTACCATTTTCGTATTTGAGTTCACTCGAATACCGGTACGAGGATAGTGTTGGTTTTAATTATTTTTCTCTCCTAAAAATATTTCTAAATAAAATATATGAGCGGGGATAATATGACTTCTCCAAAATAATAGAAATATTGGAGGAAAAATGTTAAAATCATTTTTGGTAATTTTCTGGATTTATTTGCGATTTTATTTGCATAAGAAAAATGCGTGTTTTTCACAATTGCATTTAGGTCCGAGAAAAATGTTCACTTTGTCCTAAATATTATTATAGGACGGGGAAAATTTATTTCGGTATTTTTGGAGTCCGTTTAGTATTTCTTTGGTTAGTTTTGCTACGTCAAGACTCTTTCAAAAAAAACCGACTCCGGGCCGTATGTGGCCAGGACTCCTCGCCTAAGGCCTTTATATAGCGCCGCCCCGGCCCGCTAGCCGCCGCCTGCCGCCGTCGCCGCCGCCGCACCACCGCCGACCGCCGCCGTCGCCGGATCCGTCGAGGTAGCCGCCGCCGACCCGCCGCCCGGTTTTCTAGAAAAGCCGATTGGTTTTTTTAAACCCTAGTTTCGTTTTTTTAGGTTAGATCGGTTTTTTCGGTTTAGTTATTTAGCGGACGTTCGTCCGTACGTTCGTTTTAACGAACGCTGTTCGTCCGTTAGCCGCAGACAGCGAACGTTCGCTCGTTAGCCTGTTCGTCAGTTTTCTTTTTCGGGGTTTTTATCCGCGATTATACCGATCGCGATTTCTGCCCTGATCTTGTTTTTCGTTTTTCTTTTCGCTCGAGAGTCGGAATCAGGTGATTCAAAATCCCAGATCTTCGTCTCGATGCCCTCTTTCCGTTTAATCAACTTGAACCAAGTTTTGACTACTGTAAAATTTGACCTTAGATCAATTAGTAACCGGAGCTCGTTTCTTTCGCAGTTTGAGTTTCGTTGCTTCTTTCGATTTGATTCTTTTTGCAAACCGGAGTGCTAAAGTTGAACTTTCTGGTTAGATCTTGTCTTTTGGAGTTTTGTTTGTGCATCATTGCTTGTTTTCTTATGTATGCTATTGTTTTCTTGCGATAAAATACCCGGACTGTGAAGCGT
The DNA here is from genome assembly GCA_902687465.1 of Secale cereale. Lineage (NCBI taxonomy): Eukaryota > Viridiplantae > Streptophyta > Magnoliopsida > Poales > Poaceae > Secale > Secale cereale. The sequence goes on along the minus strand of LR738711.1, from coordinate 387,614,588 downwards.
GCTACTACGAGTATCTAGGTTTTGCGAATCGTCAGCAAGGCAAGTAACACTTTGATCATATCATTTTATTACCCAGTTTATATACATTAGATCAAACCCTCACACATTGCATGAGTAGGATCTCTTAAATTGTGGGACTGGAAAGTAGATTGAGGTAGAACCTATCACCTGCATTACTTTCAAACCCTTGGGAGTTACTTCTACGTTTGCTTAGGTTGCTTTGCTATGCTCGTAGACGTGGGTTGGGTTTGAGTGAAATCCATGACATATGTGAGTTGTTAATTAAGGATTCAACTTAAGGTGGCTACTTGAATACACATCTGGGTGGATTGGTTGCAGGGCACCTGGGGAATCCAGTGTTGTCCTAGGAAATCCCGGGGTTCCGTGTGATTTTTCCTACGGAATGCCACCCAGGCTCAAAGGGGTCATAAAACTATTTATGCTAGAAACTTCCGTGTGCAGCCACAATGCCATTATGGGCTCTGGCATAGTTGAGTAAGTTGTGGGAAACCTTTCCGTGATGGGCTAGCAGATGTAGAGGGATTGTAGGTGTACCGGCCTATCTATCTGGTTAAGGGGACCTCTTCGGAAAGACTGTGTCTCGGTCATCCGTTTCTCAAACACCATGCAGTGCGGGAAACCAAACGGAGGCGATCGAGTCTTGTGGGAAAAATGCACAAATCTCTACAAAGTGTACAAACTGATCATGATTAGCCGTGTCCCCGGTTATGGACATCTTGAGTATCTGGTACTTGAATTATTGGTTGATCTCATCACTCGTCAATTTAACTTGTTGGGTTAATGATTACTTTAATTGAGATTGAGTTGGAGGTACCTTCTCAATGATGTTTCAACTACCATGATAGTTAAAAATAAAATTCATTCCTTTGTTGTAGGGAAAAATTGGCTTTACGCAAAAACTTTAACCTTAGAGCCTCCACCAGCCAAATATGCATATAGTATAGCCTTTATTCTGTTACTTGTATCTTCTGTGTTATCTTGCCAGCATATTCCATGTGCTGACCCGTTTTCGGGCTGCAACATATTACGTTGCAGGCTTTTTAGACGAGGAATAAGACGTTCTAGGTCGTTTGTCATGCACTCAGCTATGCCGTTGGAGTTGATGGACTCACTTATCTTCCAAGCCTTCCGCTGTTATTTTTGTTAGATGGCCTTAAGCCATAGACTTTTGTAATAAGTTCTCTTTGGAGACATTCGATGTAATAAGTGTGCGATTGCCACTCTGTTATAAATCCTTCAAGTACTGTGTGTGTCAGCATTACCGATCCAGGGATGACATAGAACACAGAGACTTCGGTCCATTCGGATCGTGGTCGCTACAAAAATGCATTGGAAAGATAGAAGTACACTCTTTTTTGGACAAATTTTGAAGCCAAACGTACACTCTTCACCAGACGAGGGAGTATGTTGTTTTGAACATAGTGTCCTCTTCTGTACAAAGAGTTCATCATCGATGCTTGGCAGCTTTAAAATGCACGGTCCAAAGGAGCAGATAATGTTCTATCAATTGATACCGTGTTACCCGATCGCCATATCAAGTGAATGCTGAAAATATGGGAAATACTTGGCATGTCAGCTTTAGTTAATGTTAGTGAATTGCTTTTGCATTATCTTCTGTATATTCAAAGCCTTCAGATCTCCTTTTTTTACTACGCCGAGTAATTCTATTTGCTTTTACAGAACAAATCAAATGTATCTATAGTATGCTAAGATGATGGAATTCACGTTTCATTGTGTTAATGATGCATTATAAAAGAGGAATGAACGATAGATAACATTCAATTTATTGGCATCTATAATACTTTCCCACGCTCGACATCATGAGCAAAGTGTATAAGGGGAAGGAGGCAATCGCAGGAGGATAGTATGCGCCGACAACTATCAAGCTAGAGAATTTGGTTATTTTCACTTTTTAAACTGTATATAACCTTTTAGTCCAATGTTCGCTACAGTGTACTCCTCCGTTCATCTTTGTATATATGTCACCAGAATATTCTGTAATCGACTTAACTATTTGTACTCTTTTCGACAGTTCATAATCTTCTGACGCTACTTAGTAAAACTTAACAACAGAAAATAAACACGAACAACCAACAAATTAAGCTACAATTTAGCCAATAACGGGCTCATACTTGGGCGCGTCGTGCCGCCGCGCCTTCCGCCTACTAGTCATATTTAGTTATGTCAAGGAAGATTTGGAAATGTGCAATGAGTACCCATCTTTGGAATATGGATTATATCAAGTACCCATCTTTAACCTTTGCTAGCCAACTCGAATCTCCAGGACGAGATTCATTTTAATGGGGGTAGATTTGTAACATCCCAAATTTTCAAATTTGGAATGTCAATAGGATCATTCTTTGTCATCACGATTTCTATTCATATTTGAATTTTTCGGCGTCTATATGATATTCTAACAAGCAGGAATAAAATTACTTTCCCGAATACTCATTGGACTCATACTTTTATTTCGCAAATATTCAAATCCTTTTCAACTCAAGGATAAATATTGAGAGAAGAAAAACATGAATTCTTCCCTGTTAATTATAGTTGGAAAAGATTTAGAATATTATTTGGAATATTTCGAGTTGGTTTGGATACTCTTTATGTGCTTGTATTGCATAAAAAAATGTTTTTGTGTGTTTGTGTTTTAAAAATGTTCACTATTTTTTAAAATAGCATTATTGTTTTATTGTATGTTCTGGTATTTTTTATAGGATTTAAATTCCTATTTATTTAGCTTTATTTAATTTCTGTAGTAGAGGTTTTATTTAAAAAGAAAAAGAAAAACCAGTCGCACTGTGCAGACGGCCTGCACAGTGGGCCAACCGGGGCTTCGCCCGCGCGCAGCGCACGCCGCAGCGACAGCAGGCCGACGGCCCATTCCCGCGCAACGAGCAGCCCAGTACCACAACCCTTCGTTTTTTCTTTTGTTCCCTCTCTCCCTCTGACAGGGATGGCCCACTTGTCATCTTCCTTCTCCGCCTTGTTCTTCCTGGACACTAGAGTCCGAGCCCAACTCCTCGCCTGATTCGATCGCTCCGTGGACCCTTGGCCACATATTGATGATCATAAGTTCTCCCTGTGTCCTCCTCGTCCGATTTTCGCCTAAATCGCTCTCTCCCGTGGCCGTTTTCGCCTCGTTCAGATCTCGCCGGAGGTCCACCGGTGTTGACCATCGCCACCGCCGTTTCCGTCGTCGACAGAGGGTCCTTGAACCTCCACTCTCCTCTGTTCTCTTTGCCTTGGTCTTCTCCATATCCATCACCTTCTATTCCATGCAGGGGACCAACAGGGCAACGCCAATGACCTTGCCCCGACGAACACCACCGCCGCCGCGACTCCAGCCACCTCCTGTCGTCGTCCCCGCTCGCCACCGACGCCGCTGAGGACGTCGTAGACACCGCAGCAGAGCTTTGCGCCCCGTACGCTACCCGCCGGGGTCTGGAGACCACCGGAGCAGGCGTCGTCGCCCACGCCCGAGCCGCGCCGCCGCCGTTGCGTTCCACTCCGGCGGCCTACCCCTGTGGTTCGTAGGTGAGCAATCCTCAACCGACCGATCAACATCCGACCGCTGTTGTTGATCGCCTGTGTTTTTTTTCTGCTGAATCGTTTTCCCTTAAGTTGCGGCCGTTCGCCGTTTAACCCCCACAGCGAACACACTTCGCCGAATCTTGCCACGTCATGTGGCATCCACAGCTGCTGCAGCAGTTCTTCCAGAAATCAGTTTTAGCACATTTTATTCTGGGCAGATTTCATACCAAAATTTCATTTAAGTATATCTTTTAGCCTATAACTCCAAATTCACCAATTCTTTTTCTTGTGTACTCGTAGATACCAGGAGAATATTGTAGAACCAAAATTTCACATTTTTGAACAGTTCAAATTTGAATTTCTTAAAATTTGAATTCAAACTTCCGGATGACATATCTTTTAAACCGTACATCCAAATGAGTTGATTCTTTTTGCATTTTGATCGTACTAGCATGTAGATAATAGATACCTAATGTTATGTTCTGTTATCTAAGTTTTTATTTGAATTCATTGATGTTGGCTTTATTGTGATTGTTATGTGAGTACGGTTTACTTATCGGTGCCTTCGTTATCGTATAGATTGTCTGGGGTGTGAAGCGGATCAGAATTGAGCGTTAGAGTACTTCAACACCGTTCAAGGCAAGTTTGCACTTTCGATTTTGCTCATCCCATATTCTGCTATGCAATTGTGGTTTTGATGCTATGATATATGCTTGGCCTGATATGTGGATCCCGTGTTGTCATGTTTGGTACTTGCTATGGTAGAAGCGGGCATGTGTCGAGTGATCCATGAAAATGGTGAGTGTTTATAGCCGTAGGTTCGGGATTATTAACCAAGTGAGTGTGTCACTGGCAGAGCGCTCTATTGTTCCTAGAGAATGCGTCATTGACAAAGCGCACTTGAGGCGAGGTATAGTTTTCGAAACATAAATCAGATGGATGCGTCCTTGGCAGGGCGCTCTATTGTTCCTAGAGAATGTGTCACTGGCGGAGCGCACGTGAGAGATACTTCTGATGTTCTTGTCATGTTTATTTAGAATCTTTGGATTATCTTGGGCGAATATATTGAAGACGGTTATGAGTTCAGGTAGTGGGGGTAGGTGAATGCGTCACTCGTAGAGCGCTCTATTGTCCCTAGATAATGCGTCATTGACAGAGCGCACTTGAGGCGAGGTATAGTTTCCGAAACATAAATCAGGTGGATGCGTCCTTGGCAGAGCGCTCTATTGTTCCTAGAGAATGCGCCACTGACAGAGCGCACTTGAGAAATACTTCTGAAGTTCTTGTCATGTTTATTTAGAATCTTTGGGTTATCTTGGGCGAATATATTGGAAACGGTTATGAGTTCAAATAGTGGAGGTAGGTGAAGACTTTCTTCTCCAAATTAACTTGAGTGTTTTGTTTGCCATACTTTACTTGTGAATGTAGGTTTGTCATGTCATATTATGTGATTTGCCAATAAATTCAATGTACTGACCCTTTGTGGCTGCAACTTTTCATGTTGCAGGATTTTCAGATGATGAGTGAGATACGGTAGGGTCGCGAGGCTTCACTCAACATTTTCTCCAGTGGGTATTGATGGGACTCATCGTTTGCTTATGCTACATTTCCGCTATTATTATTGAATAAGTTAGCTATGTGCTACATAGTTTGTAATACTTTAGGAATTCTGGATCATACGTTATAGCAAAAGATGCACTTGTTATTTGATATTCATATGTACTGTGTGTGCTAGCGAGTCGATCCAGGGACTAGCACAGAGACATTGAATCTTATCAAGTTCGGGTCGTTACAAAACAACCAGGGGGGAATGATGAGGAACAGTAGATGAGAGGAAAAAGAAAAATCACATGTCAAATCTGTTTGGCTACTTCTAGATACTTCAACTCTAATGTAATATGTATTTTATTTTATTTTCTTTACCCAACCTACCGTTTTCTAGAGTTCTCTAGTTATAACTAGTTGTGAATAGAATGGCGAATATAAAATAATTTCAGTTATAAGTAGATATGAGTAGAAGTGAGATGTGAAGGCTTCCCAAATCTCTATAAATAGAGGTCATCACATCTAATTTGTAACCAGACTATGTACCCCACTACCTATAATAAAATTTGGTGTTGCTCTAGGAGTTCTTGACTGAACTCCCACTGTCATATTGGCTTACATTCGCCTCTAGAGCGATGTCCAGCGCAGCATATTGAAATAGTTCCTTCAACTTCAGTGGTGTAGACTTTGTAGCAGCAATGTGGAGTTGTTCCTGCACGACATTGTGCTGCTTCAACCGGCGAGGAGTAGGGCATGAGAGGCAGCGAGGCTCAAGTCCCGTGAACCGGTTCCAACTCTTCCTCGCCGGCGGCCGCACACTCTACCAACCACTGGACATACACACGATCCTACTCTTCCTTGCCGGTGGTCACACACTCAACCAACCGCTGGACATACACATGGTCACGCGACATGGGCACCTGACATACACATGGTCGTGCGAGGGAACAACAAAGACTCGGAAGACATGCACCGCTTTAGATTTAGACTGGGCGTAGGTGCTTTTATTTAATGAAATATGTTAAAAATGTAATGAATGTCCTTCGATTTAGATGAAAATCATCCGATTCACATTTAATTCATCTGATTTGTTGAAATTCGGTTTGAAAGGTTCTATTCTTACACAAGAAAATTGTGCAAGAAAGTTCAGGACCTTGTCCTTTTGAAACAAATAATCTGATGATTTAACAGACGTGTATTGACAAAGAAAATCAGTCGGCATATTAGATATCATACCATACGTCCAAGTATATGAGATATACTCCCTCCGTTCCTAAATATAAGTCTTTATAGAGATTTCACCAAGTGACTACATACGGAGTAAAATGAATGAATAACACTCTAAAATATATCTACATACATCTGTATGTTGCATTCCATTTGAAATGTCTAAAAAGACTTATATTTAGGAACGGATGGAGTATTTGCAGAGTAGCAACCAACATAAATGGGAGAAATGATTCGTTGCAACTTGCAAAAAAATAATCCGTAAAATTAAGGGTCGCCCAATGCTGCAGTCGTATAGTAATCTAAAAGAGACATCAATGAGACATGAAACTGCATGAATCAAAATTTATAGATAGTGTGAGACTTTGATAATGAGAAAAATTAATGGTTACAGTATTAAGAGTGATACATGAGAACCATGATCAGTCTTGAGTAGTTCAGTAATCAGATGATGGAGACGAACTACATCAATAAAGGGCTGACAAACTGACAATAAAGTACCTACTTCAGTTTTGACTTGGCAGAACTTTGCAGTGGCTTAGAGATAGAAACAGACTGGCTGCTCATGGCCTTCTTCTTCACATTGTAAGTTATTGACATGAATGAACAAATCAGTGCAATCAAAATGGTAGGATAGACATAGACTGGTTCTGTTGGATCACTGATCACAGGCTTCCGGAAGAGCGCATCTTTCACGAGACCCCAGATAACCAAAAGCGTACCGAACAAGATCATCCTCCCAGGATTAATGATGCCAACGAGTGCTCCAGCAACACAGAAGTAGCTTCCAGCAAGCATCTGATTCAGGGGAGAGAGAATATAAAGAGAACTTGTCAAGAGTTGTCACAAACATTTTTCTCATGGAGTTGTAGGTCAGTTTTATAAGAGCACCTCTAGACGCTGTAGATCAATTACTGCTGAAGCATTCTTAGCTTCTGTCAGATTGTATATCTCGAACAGGTCACTCCATCTTGGAAATGTCATGCTCATGCTTGTAGTGAGGTTGCGCACTATAGCTCCAGGGTAGAGCATGGCCTTCACAACAGATGGTGGTAATATCTCATTTGATACCAACTGTGAAGATGTAATTTGAATAGGTGTAGTGCATGTGCCTGCTCTACAAGGGACCCTGAAATGGCACAAGAAGTTTAAGGAAAAGCTACCTGGCATATTATGTCTCATAATATTACTTCCAAGTAAACCTAAAGTGCTAAAATGAGATGTAACTGGACACAAAGGCAAGCATGGTAATGGAAGCAAATAAGCATACATGCCTACCATCCGTACTCAGGACTTGGGAGAAAGAGGGAGAAAGAGTGGTCTTGAATGATCGGCACCCTTGCCCCCATCACCAGCTCCCAGTTTTAGAAGCATGGGCCAGGCCAACATCAATACAGCCAATTTTTACCCTCACAAAAGCAAAAATCCTTAAACTATTCATATCCAAAGCAATAGGCTTGACAGCAAGAGAAGTTACCCTAAAGACAGTTTCCCCTTTTACAGTTTTCATAAAGAGCTTGCCAAAGTAAGCTAAGTCATCCATCAAATGAGCACTAGGGAATCTCACAATAAATTCAGTCTAAAGACAGTTTCTGTCGGCGTTCTGGAAACCAGGGTACCCAGACTTGCCTGTCTGCAACCCATTGCGTGGCTCCATCAACGGCCTGGTACGGCCCATCCTCAGTATCGACAAGACAAGACCCTCGCGAGGGGCCAAGCCTCGCGAGGCGGACGACGCCAAGACCTCCGAAGAGAGCAGCCTCCTTAGGCAGCCTCTTGAGCAGCGGGAGTTTCCTATGCAAGCACCCACCTCATGAGGATCAAGTGACACAAGCCATGACGACCAAGGCCAGTCAGGCGCCAGCGGGCGCAGAGTAGCAGGTTTCCACTTTGGTGCTAAGAAGGCAAGCACAGTCACGGGGTCCCAAGGAATCAGCCAAAGGTTTCCATTCCAGTGCAACGAGACCAAGACCGCCAGGACGGCAGGACGGATGTCATCGCCGAGCCCACCACGTCGTCACGACCATAAGCTTTGCAGGCGAAGACCACCTTTCGTCAAGATAAGATGTACTTCTTGTCCCCTTTCAAATTGGTCGTTGTGGAATCCCTTCCCGCCTTCAATTTCGGGGAAGAAGACCAAGGCCACTATAAATACAGCCTAGCCACCACCCAAAGGGGGGATCCAAGGATAGGAACCCAGAACCTTCACTAACTCTCACTCAAGAACAGACCTCCTGAGGCCGTTCTTCCCCTTGTACTCGTTTATCCACAGCCCTCCGAGAGGCTAATCCACCACAAAGCAGGAGTAGGGTCTTACACCGCAAGGTGGCCCGAACCTGGGTAAACTGTTGTGTCCCTTGTCTTTCTTGTTCATCGAGCTAGGCCGTGAGATCGACAACTTAGTGGGCGAGAGAGGTTGAGTTCTTCGACAACTTAGTAGGCGAGAGAGGTTGAGTTCTTCGCACACACCCCAGAGTTCGAACCTTCTTGGGTCTGCGGAGCCTTGAATCCGACATTTGGCGCGCCAGGTAGGGGGGTGTCGAAGGATCCTCTCCATCGTGCGCTCCATCACCAACATGGAGGGAGATCCACGAGCTCACGCTGAGCACTGGGCCGCTCGGCCTGCCCGGGCAGCGCCCCCCGCCCAAGAAGCTCTCCACTCCACGCTCCTTGTGGCCCGAACGGCGGCCAGTGCCGTCGATCGGCGGCGGCATGGACCACCTCCGACCTCTCCCGCGCTGCATCGTAACCACGCCATCGCGCGGTCTTCGGGCTACGGCGCAGCGTCAAAGCTATGCACTCGCCGGGACCAGGCGAACACACGAGCCGCGCCACGACGCCTTGCTGGAGCGGGTCGCCGAGTTGCTCGATGCCGCCTGCAAGGGCACAGCGCCTTTCTGCACCTTGCCCACATCGCAAGCGCTGCCAAGGGCACGCGCCGGCGACCGCCGCGCCCGTACGCCCTTCCTCGGGGGGGCCAAGGGACCCCACGGCAGCAGCCTGGCCCGCGGCGCCGCTTACCCGGTCCAGGGTGCGTGGCCCCAAGGCACAGCAGGGCCGGGCGGCCCTCCCTGGGGCCACGCCGATATGCCACCCTACGGTCATCGCGACCCGGCACCAAGGGTGGCAAACAACGGGGCCGGGGCCTAGGCGCCGACTCAGGGGCGGCGGCTTCAGGCCCGTACCTCCACTGATGGGCCGGCTGTACGCGCCAAGAAGAAGCCCCTGCCCGTCCCCTCGTCGGTCTGGGCATCGGGACCATGCGAGACCGAGGCTCCTCGCAAGCTACCTCGGAGCTTCACCGGCGCCTTCGACAACAACAGCCATCGGGTACGACCAATATCACTGGGGCACCATTATGCTAACCATGGACCACATGTGAACCAAGCTGCGACAACCACCGTGAACCTCAAGACCATGGCCCCGCCGCAGGCGGGCAGAATGCACTGGGGCTCGCGCGGGGGGAGCCCGACGCCAGGGCCTCCCACGCGCCACATGGCGCACGCCGCCCAAAGGTAGGCCCTCCACTAGGGAAGGCGCCGGCGAGCCCTTCCCCCCGGCAATGGGCCTGCGATTGCCGGGGCACCGCTAGCGTACCCCCTTGCCCTTTGGTCTCGTCCTGGTTCCCGACGCCCAACGGTGGTCGAGGGGTGCGCCGGGCGGGGCCCTCGCCAGGCGCCAGGGATGCCTATGAAGATCTCCGCTCGTGACACTCTCACGTAATAATGAGTTGGGGCTGTAAACTCCCCGTAGTCATGGGGGCACCCACCCACATCCAAGTGGAAGCACCATGCTCCGCGCTGGCAGTCGACACTGTCCCCCAATGACTATGCCCACGCCCAATGGAAGCACTTAGCTCCACGCTAGTGAGAAGACTAGTCTAGGCGCCGGACGCGGCTGTTTGTTTTTGCCCTCTTTTTTGTAACCCAATTTGTCGTCTTTTTGAATGAGATTTGGAGTTTCATGTGCTTATTAAAAGGAAAAGGGGGAAGTTTTTCGATTTGTGGTGCTTTCTTGCCTTTTGGTTGGTGTTAAGCAGCAGGGCTCACGCCTGCAACCCCCCACCCCGCGAGCGGGGGGGGGGGG
>LR738711.1:387458332-387596426 GCA_902687465.1 Secale cereale | reverse complement strand
ATCCAAATCTTCAGTTCCAGATCTTACCATCCTGCACGTAGCACCAAATTTGACAACATGCCATGGAAAGCATATCTCTAATCTGTCACAAATTATGTCATCTTTTCCCAGATTCCTCGTAACTTGCTACCACCACCATCGATGAGAAATAGCCAACGATTCTCCAGCAGCTGTAACACTCAACCATCTCAATCAAGCACCATCTTGTATCTAAAAACCAAAAGAATGGGAAATTTCACTTCGAAATCTTCCTTTCTTGGGTCAGCAACGTTGATGATGGATGCGAATGATCCACCACCATCACTAGCGCCGCCGTTTGCTCCACCACCATCACTAGCGCCGCCGTTTATGACCGAGAGCAACCATTTCTTGCCTGATTCTGCACCTCCTTGCCGTAGTGAAAGACGTGGTTTCTTGTTTTTCCCTTCCCATCACCAAGAATATGGGAAAAAGAGCAGGTACTCACGGATCTATGAATTGGCTCCAATGAGCCTGCCGAGAAGCGGGCGCCGCCACCTCCTCCGCGATCCATTTGAAGATCCAGTCCACCTCAACCACCTGGGATCCCCATAGAGCCTCCTACTCTCCTCCGGTGTCGCTGTGAAATCGCCGGAATCGCCCACCGATGCCTCTACTTGGTTGCACGTTCCTCCTCCAGTCGCCTCTGCTGAGGGATCTCCACCAGCAGCGTCGACGGCGGGATCCGCTACATGGGATCCATATACCTCCTAGATCTAGCCGGAGACCATCTAGGAGAGGTGGCAGTGATGGTTGTATGGTGGCGTAGGAGTCGCGAGAGCGAGATGTACCATGGGAGCGGCGTCGGGGGGAAAAGAAGTTCACTCGTCGGTTATCACTAAATGTATATAGGTCAGGATTTAAGAATAAACATGGTTCCAGATTATGAAATTTAGAAACACATGGCTGAGTTGTTGAAAAGGTTAATATTAGGCCCAGGGCTGCAAAAACTAGTAAAGGAATAATGCTTGTTGCCAGCTTTCAAATATATAAGATCAAGCCGGGACTTCCAAAACAAAAGGAGGTTGGCATTACGGTGAACCTGAAAGGATTCTCATCAAGTAACAAACAAGTTATTCCTGATGCTCTACACAACATAAGCACAAATTTCAAAATATCATTACTTACAAGAAAACCAAGGTTGCCTTCTTCCAGTCTTCATCAGCAGACCATAATTTTGGGGGATAAAGCCTAAAAACCTTAGAAACTAGCCTGTTTTAGTTCCCAATCCAAGGGAGTATTGCTGAAATACCAGCAAATCTGCCAAACTCTACCTCATAAGCCCATAAACACTTCCAGTGTATGAAACTCCACGGCACCGGAATGAACACTAAACATGTAAGTTGTTATTCTACATCCCTAAACAGTAAACAATTTGGTCCACACACAGCTGCCTACCGTTCAGTCAGATGGCAATCACTCTCAGGCACTGTTATCGGTAGAGTTCAGCATGCTTGATTAGTAAGATTAACCACAAAAAAAACATGGAAACAACAAATATGCACCAAAATTAAGCCACAAATATAGTACGATGCCGCCAAAAGATGCAAATATGAAGTGCGGGAGTGAGAACGACTTAAGACTGAACAATGGATCTAGCCCTTAACAGGTAAGCGCTGCTAGCAACCAGAGTTACTGTGATCCATATGATTTTATTCTTCCAATTGCGAGAGAGATTAGGAGAATTGTTGGAGAAATCCACAGTACTGGCTCTTGGTGGGAAGATAGGAGGATTGTTGCTGACCTGAAGAGCGGGATCTGGAGAATTATGAGCAGGAAGTAGACGCGGGAGGCGTAGAAGGATATCCGGCGGCTGGTCCACTCGCCTCCGCTCACCCTCCGCCGCTGCACCTGGGGAGCCCCCGCGACGATCGGCTTTGACGAACTCGCCCTGGCCTCTGCCGCCCTCTCTTTCTTCGTCGGTGGCGACATCTCGCTATTTCGCCTACTCGTATCAGCGGGCTTCCGTGTTTTTGAGGAAGAGAAAGATTCAATGCATGTCCTAATAGCATCTCTAGCAGACCCGCATCCCGCCTCGACCCGCGAAATAACCGTCAAAATACGGATCGGCGAGAAAAAACCTATCCGATCAAACCCCGCTTCTCGCCTTGGCCCGCAAAAAATTTTGGAGACACGGTAAAGTCCCGACCCCAATTCAGGAATAAGCAGATTTCCCTCGCGGTTGTGATGCTCTTCATATAAGCGGAAGCGGTTGGTGGGGGGACATTTCAGTCCGCGCTTTCCCCACCAACCACCTCATCTCCCCCTCGCGTCGTCGTCGGGCCGCCGCCCAAGATTCCGGCCAAAGCCGCCGGCAGGAGCACGTCGAAAGGCCGCCACGCGCACGAGACTTCCCCTCCCTTTCCCTGCGTCGGCCCCGCCGCCGGATTTGCGGATCTGCGGCACTTCATCGCGGGCCACCGGATTTGGCTTTTTCGGCTGCCTGTTGCTGTGCCAAGCGATGAAGTGGTCGGGGAGCCTCTCCCGCAGCCCCGGCAAGGGCGCATCGTCGCAGGCAGGTTCGAGTTCGTCCGCCCGCCGCCGACGACGGTTTGCGGGCATGGATTCGTTCGGCCGTCCACCGGGCTCGGCGCTCGCGCAACGTCTCTGTGGGTTGTCGATGCCGCTCATACAGTGCGACGACTGCACGCGGACAGTGCTGCGGCTAACTTCGGGCACACCGAAGCACCCCGGATGGGTGTTCTTCAAATGCGAAAACGACAGGGTACGTGCACTTGTGGTATCTCATTTGATAGCTCATTCTTTAGTTCAATTGCGGATCCTCATTTCGAACATTGTCATTCTTTTGTGTAGGACAATGGATGCTCATTTTGGTTTTGGGAAAGCCAATATATTGATTTATTAATAGAAAGAAACTTAATAGATGTTTGTGCACTCCTTAGTGGAAAAGGCAATGATGTGGTTGCATGTGCAACTAGAGGGGAAGCAACGTCTACTTCTTTTGAACCAAAGATGAAGAAAGAAGAATGCAAAATCAAGAATCCACAGATCAACAACGAATGTATGGAGAAGATGTTAGTCCAACTAGTGGGAGGAGTTATGAAAGTTGGGAATCTTCTAAAATGCATACTCGTGGTTCTTGTTTTCTTTGGTCCTGCTATTCTAGCAAAGATTTGGTGATGTCTTTTGTATCCAATGTTGTTGAAAAAATAAAGAAATGTAATATGCTAGATCAAATTAAGGTGCAAATTTAAGTTTCGCGGGTTGAGAGGAGCTGCGTCAGATCAGACGCCGCAAAACCGACCCGTAAAAAAGCGTATTCCGCGAATATCCTTTTTTATAGGTCCATTAGGCGGGGTCTGCAACTACGGCCGTCCACGGCCTGCAAAGGCATTTTTCCGCGACCTGCAAACACGTTTTGCGGGCCGGGAGGATGCGGGGTCTGCTAGAGTTGCTCTAAATAACCTGCGTCGACGGTCACTTTAGCCGTAGTTCGAAATACCCGGAATACCATCCTAATTTTCCTCAAGTGATTTACATACGGTTCAAAATATGATTTGCTCTAAGTATGTACTACTCCCTCCGTCCCATAATATAAGAACGTTTTTAACACTTCGAAAACATTATTATATTATGAGACAGAGGGAGTATTTGGAAGTGGTCAAGTCGATCCACGTGGGCGCTGACTGCCGCATTGTCTCACCCGCTTGAATACGCACGGAACCAGGGAGTCTTTGTTTCCCGAGCTGCTGGTGGTTGTCGGTGGTTGCGGAGATGATTGGACCGGCGAGTCCGAGCCAGGGAGAAGGAGCTTGGTGGAGGAGGCCGACGGCGGCGTGGGGATGAGCTCGAGGCTGTCGTCCATCGCGCACTCATCGTCGTCCACGTACGCGACTCTCGCCGCTGTCAGGGTCCACGGCGACGAGGGCTGCCTTGTCCGGTCACTCAGTGCACTTTCTATGCTCATTGTCATGGGTACGACCATCTATGGGGCCATGGCGATTCCTTATGGTTCAGCTGGAAAGATCGACGAGCCACAAAGAACAAAAAACTAAAAAAGAGCGTGAGGTTGTACCCAGGTTCAGGCCGCTGTGAAGCGTACAAGTCTACTCCTACTTTGGTGTATTGAATGTGTGTGTATCCGATTACAAGGAGCGCACAACCCTGCAAGGTGCTAAAGAAGTGCAGCTACGCGCATAAATGGACACGGTTTCGACCTTTGTTAAGGTAGTCATTGGCCTCTTTTTATAGATTAAGGGGTCACTGAAAGTTCAACTAATCCCTGGATGGTTCTCGTAATTCATAACAACATATAGCTCATTGAACTAATATTCATTCAAGATAAATATTTCAAGATGTTAAATGATTGGCATGGCATGGACTGGAGAAGTTGACCCCTCAAAATGCTAAGAACGAAGATTGGCAAAAGCTCAAGACTCTTAATTTTATTTTAATGATCCAAGATCACATTAAGTCCATAGGAAAGCCAATACTATTAAAAGGAGATGAGATGTTGCTTGATGATCTGGTTGCTCAAGTGCTTAGTGATATTGCTTCAGAACTCTCAGTCACTTCCTCCATCCAAATACATCAAAACCCTATTTCCAAACTCAGCCTTACTAATATTTCCTACCCGGCGCCATCGAATTCATTTGACATAGTCATTGTTAGAAACCCTAACAAATCGGTCTGACCGATACGAATCTTGGTCTCACCGAGATGGCCTTGTCAAAGTGTTGTGATCAGTTGCATTCACTTCGGTCTCACCGAGTTTATGCAATCGGTCTCACCGAGTTGGATGGACAGATTCTCTGTTGATTATTGCTTCACTTCAGTCCCACCGAGTTAATGCAATCGGCGCCACCGAGATGATGTTTGCCCTAAGCCCTAGCACATCGGTCCCACCGAGTTGTTCCAGTCGGTCCCACCGAGATTCATAACGTTCACATTTTTGAACTGATCGGTGCCATCGAGTTTCACTATTTGGTCCCATCGAGATTGGTCAAATGTGTGTGACGGTTGGATTTTGTGTGGAGGCTATATATACCTCTCCACCCTCTTCTCCATTTGAGAGAGAGCCATCGGAACATGCCTACACTTACACCATTCATTTTTTGAGAGAGAACCACCTACCCATGTGTTGAGATCAAGACATTCCATTCCTACCATTTGAATCTTGATTTCTAGCCTTCCCCAAGTTGTTTTCCACTACAAATCTTCTTCCACCACATCCAAATCTATAAGAAAGAGTTGAGTGTTGGGGAGACTATCATTTGAAGCACAAGAGCAAGGAGTTCATCATCAACACACCGTCTATTACCTTTTGGAGAGTGGTGTCTCCTAGATTGGTTAGGTGTCGCTTGGGAGCCTCCATCGTGATGCGGAGTTGAACCAAGAAGTTTGCAAGGGCAAGGAGATTGTCTATCTTGTGAAGATCTACTCGAGTGAGTCAAGTCCTTCATGGACGATGGCCATGGTGGGATAAATAAGGTTGCTTCCTCGTGAACCCTTCGTGGGTGGAGCCCTCTGTGGACCCGCGCAGTCGTTACCCTTCATGGGTTGAAGTCTCCATCAACGTGGACGTCCGATAGCACCACCTATCGGAACCACGCCAAAAACTATGTGTCTCCATTGCGTTTGCCTACTCCAAACCCTTCCATTTACCTTCGTATGCAAGATTTTACTTTCCGCTGCTTTACTCTTAGAATTGCATGTGTTGGTTGATTGCTTGACTTGTGCAACTTGCTAAAATTTGCCCACAACAAAAATTGGGAAGAATGATAGATTTTTATTTGGTCAAGTAGCCTAATCACCCCCCCTCTAGACATACTTTCGATCCTATGAGTGGTATCAGAGCTTTGGTCTTCATTAGCCTTTATTTCCATAGCTTTGATGATCATAGCCTTGGTATCACAACCTAGGAGAGTATGGCGTCTAGCGAGGGTAACTATCACCGTAGAGGTCCTTACTTTGATGGTACAAATTTTGCTAGTTGGAAGCATAAGATGAAAATGCATATTCTTGGTCACGACCCCGCCGTTTGGGTTGTTGTTCGTATTGGCTTGCAAGATTAATTCTTTGAGGATGGCAAAGAACTGGATCGTGAAGCGTCCGCAAAAAAATAAGGACGTTGCAATACAACCCTCAAGCTTGCGATATTATTTTCAATGGATTGTGCCCCGAAGAATTCAACAAAATCAGTCGTCTTGAGAATGCAAAGGAAATTTGGGATACTTTGGTTGATATACACGAAGGTACCGAGTCCGTCATGGAATCCAAGTTGGATGTGCTTCAAAGTCAACTTGATAAGTTCAAGATGAAGGATGGTGAAGGAGTCGTCGAAATGTACTCTAGGGTTTCTCTCATCACAAATGAGATTACCGACTTAGGAAGTGAAGAGACGACCGAAAAATTTATCATCAAGAAGATCCTTAGAACCTTGGATGGGAAATATGATACCGTGTGCACATTGATCCAAATGATGCCAAATTACAAAGATCTCAAGCATACGGAAGTCATTGGTAGAATGGTTGCTCATGATATGTCACTCAAGGATAAGGAAGAACTTCACAACAAGTCTAGTGGTGCATACAAAGCTTCATGTGATGCTCCCAGAACGTCATAAGTTTTTAATAAAGAGTTGAGATTAATGGTGAAGAATTTCAATAGATTCTACAAGAATCGAAGCAAAGATACAAGCTCCAAGTCAAGGTCCTACAGTGACAAAAGATCTTCTAGTAGTGATCGCAATTGCTCTAACAGTGGAAGACACGGACACTACTCCAATGAGTGTATGACTCCCTACAAGAAAAAAGAAGTTTCACCTCGTAGAGAAAGAAGGAGTAGAGATGATCGCTATGAACGAAGATCCTCTCAAATAAGCAAGGATTCAGAAAGGAAAGGCAAGTCATCAAAGAGCCACACAAGACGAACACATCAAGCTCACGTTGGTAAATGGATTTCCGGCTCCGATCCCAATACTCACTCAGAGAGAAGTTATCACTCCAACTCCGACTATAGTCAAGATGAAGGTGTTGTCAGAAATGTTATAGTATCATCCAACTCCTATGACATGTTTGATTCACCAAATGAAGGAATTGGAAGATGTGTAACACCCCATATGTGATACCTTTCATTTATGGCAATATATGAAACTTTGACTTCCTCAATTCCATTCTGGGCTCTTCTTTCTTTTCGGGTTCTTCGTTTTGTCATGTGTGTGTGTGCATTTCATTCATGTCATGTTATCATGTGCATTGCATTGTATTCGTGTTGTCACTTGCACCCGGTCCCACTCGCCTCTTCCCGTTGTCCATTCCGAGTTCCGACACTCACACACGTGCCCGTGGCACCCCCGAGTCCTTCTTTCGTGTGTGGCCATGTAACATTTCCGGAATATGGTGAGACTTGTCGTGCGTTGTTGTTTTGGTACGTGTAGGCCGCCTATCAAGTTTCATTGCGTTTGGAGTTCGTTTGGTACTCCAACGGTTAACCTAGTGGGCTAAAAGCTCCCATTCATTTTGGCCCAAGACCCCCTCCACAACAGCCCACTAACCCAGCACAACCACTCCCATCCTCTCGGTCGTCAGATCGTGCACGTGTGGGCGAAAACCGCACCCCATTTGGACCTTCCTAGCTCCCAGTATCTATAAATTAGCCTCATCCCCCGAATTTTCGGGCAAAACCCTAGCTCTCGTCCTCCTCCCGCCGCCGGACGTGTCCACCGTTGCGCCGGACGAACCGCAGTCCGCCATGTGGCAGCCCAGCCGCCGGCCGCCGCTTCCCACCGCGCGGGCCCGTCCCCGGCCCCCGCGGCCCGTATCGCCGCCGCCGCACGCCTCGTTTCCCGCCGCCGTCCATCTCTGCTCCGGGCCGCGCCGCCGCCGCCGCGCGCCTCGGTCCCTTCCGCCGCGCGCCTCGGTCCATTCCGCCGCGCGCCTCGGTCCCTTCCGCCGCCAGCGCGAAGCCCGCCACCGCCGGCCCTTCCCCGCCGCCGCGCGCCATCTCCGCTCCAAGCTCCGCCTCGCCGCTGCGTAGCTTTCCCGCCGCCGTCTTCCTGCGGGCCGGCCGACCTCCGGGCGTCGCCGGACGGGTCCGTAGCCACCGCCGCCGGCCGGGACGCCGCCCCTCCGTCCTCCGCCTCAGGCTACGCGAGCCGCCGCCCCTCCGTCGCTCCTCCGACCGGCCGGAGCCGCCAAGTCCGGCGAGCCGCCTCCCCGCTCTGGCCATCTTCCTCGTCCCCGGCGTGATCCCATGGATCGGGATCAGATCCACCCGTCCCTCCGTCCAAACGCCCCGCTCCGTCCCGGATCCCTCCATCCCGGATATCCTCGTCCACGTTTGACTTTTTCGGAGGTATAATTTCCACTAAGTCCCTGGATTCCGTAATTTTGTTGCCCTCTTTGACATGCAATAACTTCATGCTCGTAGATCCGTTTTGAGCGTGTAATATATCAAAATGTTTGCTGAGATGTGCTCTTCATTTTGTTCCACTGTGGCATGCTTGTTTGAGTTCATCTAGCTGCCCTAATCATCGTTGCAAGAGTGCTATATGTTTAAAACTGCTGATGACTGTAATTTTGTTGCCATGTTTGAGATGTGATAACTTTGTGCATGTTGGTCCGAATGGAGCATATGACATGTCAAAATGTTCATTGTGAAGTGCTCTACATGATGGTTGCTGTAGCATTCATGTTAGGTGTCATATTGCCATGTTAATCTCTGTTGCAAAAGTGCATGTGGCTGTTAAGTGCTGAAACTTGTTATGAGATGTTGTTTTGACTTGCTCATTGATATTGGTGTGTTTGTCTTCATGCCACATGCAATATGTTTTAGAAGCACAATCATATGGTCTTTGTTGTGGTGCAATTCACTTTCCATGATATGCCTTGAGGTGACTTAAACAAGCTTGTAAACATGCCATGCCAATGTTGTTGTTTTATACTTAGTGAAAAAACTGCTAAGTTTGGAATATGTTAAACCTGATGCTATGTTTGCTTGATGCCCCACTCAAATCCATGCATGTTTTAGTATGTCAAATGGTCATATCTTGTTGTCCATGTTATGATCTATCCATCCATACCCTTACTTGCATATATGGCCTGCTGTAGCTTATTTATTTCTTGCTCTCAAGTTGCTATAAATTTACCTGTCAGGTTTTTATCAGCATGCTCAATTTGGTGAAGCTTGTTGCTATTGATCCATGCCTCCTATGGAGTTGCTCCAATGGAGTTGTTTGATGTATGCTATGTCTATTACTTGTCCATGATCTTTATATACTTAGTGGAGTTGATATGCATGTTGTTTTGTGCCTCCGAAGGCAGCATCGTGATGATGTTTTTGCCTTCCCAGATTTTGACTAAGTCTGGATAAATTTATTGCAACTTGCCATGCTTGGTTATTTATGTTCCAGTAGGTTTTTGGGTGTGTTCTAAGTTCATGCTTGTTAAGTATCATGTCTATTTCACATCCATGTGATAACCCTCAACCGTAAGGGATCGAGATAGTCTTCGAGGGTAAGAATAACCCAATTTATTGATTCGACACACGTGGAGCCAAAGAGTATTTATAAGCTTTGACAGTTGAGTTGTCAATTCAACCGCACCTGAAATATACTTACTTGCAACAAAAGATAAGTGGTAACAGTGATATGATAGTGATGATAGTGATACTAAAAGCAAACAGCAAAAGTAAATAGTAAAGGTAAATGGCAAAAGTAGCAACTAGTAACCAGCAGGATTTAAAACACTGTAGGCTAGGGAGACGGATGGTTGGGCGCTGCATGGATGAGATATATCATGATTCTAACTTGGGGCACGACACACGGAAAATTAATGATCATCTAGGCAAATATCAAACATTAGGCATGTATCCCATAGGTAGTTGTACGTGCTTGCAATAAGAACTTGCACAACATCTTTTGTCCTACCATCCCGCTACGAACGGGGCCAAAAGGAACTTATGGAGATTAAGGTGCTCCTGTCAAAGAGCACCGGAAAAAAGCAATAAACTCAATGGATACATGTAATCCTCAAACTACGGACCATCCCCTTTGGTGTCCCAAGCTGTCACTTTTGGGATCGCCGGTTCCGAACCGTAATAGGTGCAAACAACTCATAGATAGGATCAAGAACACAAATATATTCATGCAAACACATAAGGTTCAGATCTGAAATCATGGCACTCGGGCCCTAAGTGACAAGCATTAAGAATAACAAGTTGAAGCAAAGATGATAAACACCATAGTAGATGATAGGCAACATGCCCCCAACGATCTGACAAACTATTACATGATCTAACTCATCCAATCCCCACCATCCCCTTCGCCTATAGCAGGGGATTACTCACACATGGAAGGAGAAGTCATGGAGGGATGATGGAGTGGTGATGATGATGATGATGGCGACGATCTCCCCTCTCCGGAGGCCAATTCAGCCTCCAGATTAGCCCTCCCGAGGAAGAACAGAGGGTGGCGGCGGCTCCGCGACGAAAACTGGGAAAAGAACTTCTAATCTGGGATTTCTCCGTCACGAGCTAAAATACGGGTCAAGGTAGGGCAGCAGGGGAGGTGGGGCCCACCCAGGCGACCTCCCGGCGCGGCCAGGGGGTGGGCCGCGCCACCAGGGCGCCTGGGGCCCCCTGGCCCCCCTCTGGCCCCTCTTCTAGCTCCGGGTTCCTTCGGGTGCGTGGATTTTCTGTGATTTTTCGTGGAATTTTCTGAGGTACCTAAAAATCCGTTTTCCTGCACACAATAAAACCATACAGGCAGCTCTGCTGAAAACAGCGTTAGTCCGGGTTAGTTTAGTTCAAATCATGCAAGAATGAGGTCAAAACAATATCAAAAGTGTTTGGAAAAGTAGATACGTTTGAGACGTATCACCATGCCCTTTGCCTCCATGTTTGAGTGTTGTAGCATAATTATTTCTTGCTCCAAAGATGCCATGTCGCTGTAAACTACAGTTTTGGGTGAATATTGTTTTGCTTGCCATTTGCAAGTCGTGCGTCTGTTTCCGGTGATCTTTATATCGATTTCAACCGAAATCTTCCCCTATATCCAGTGGCTTGCTTGGTTTTCCAAGATGAGGCCTTATCCATCATATTCTCCTTAGGTTCAAGTGCTTCCACATGCATATGCACATCATACTTGCATCATGTTGATTGTGCATTGCACCGTGTTTGATATTGTGCCGTGTTGTGTTCTTGTGTTGAGTAGAGCCGGGAGCCGAGTCCGAGTTCGAGGTTACTACCGAGGCTGAGTTTGAGGAGCAAGGTTACGATCCCTTCATGGAATCAACAGGCAAGATGACCTTACCCAGATATCACTACTATCTTTGCCTATGCTAGATGTCTCGCTCTCTAGATATTGCCTCGATGCCTATGTCTGTTTGTCAGCCCTCCTATTGTTGCCATGAAACTCTTTAACCACCCTCCTAGCACACCGTTGTTTGGCTAGGTACGCATCGCTCAGCCCCTCTTATAGCGTTGCTAGTTGCAGGTGAAGACTTGAAGATTCTTGCTTCATGATGAAGTTATTGTTGGGATATCACAATATATAAACCGTTAAACTAAAATCATCTATATATTGGTAATGGGTGGAAGGATAAGCCTCTTGCTTGGTGTTTTGTTCCACTCATGCCGCCCTAGGAACCGTTAAACCAGTGTTATGTTCCTTGATTTTGCGTCCCTAACACGGTTGGGATTTATGCCCCCCCTCGATAACCCGCTTAGCGCTAAAGCTTTTCCAGCAAGGCCCAACTTTGGTTTTACCATTTGCCATAACTAAATAACTTGCATAGGGACTTTCCGGACCCCGAGGACTTAATTTTACAAACCGGGCCAGTGCTCCTCATGAGTGTTGGTCCAAACTGGGCAGACTGCAGGGCCACCAAGAGGAAACTCGAGGATTGGTATATACCTGTAGGCTGACCTATCTGGTCGTGGCCTGAGACTAGATACGCACGGCTACTGTCAGGGTGTCGGCACGCCAGGAGGTCTTGTTGGATTAGTTTTACCTATGTCGGAATATCTTGAGCACGGGATTCCGAGAATACTTGGGTCTTCCCACCTTGGAGTTGCGACTCCGCAGATCGTGAGCTTGTGATGGGCTAAGTTGGGACACCCCTGCAGGGATTGATCTTTCGAAAGTCGTGCCCGCGGTTATGTGGCAGATGGGAAATTGTTAATATCCGGTTGTAGATAACTTGACACTATATTCATAATACACTACCAGCGTGAGTAACCGTGATGGTCTCTTTCCGAAGGGGTTCAGGAAGTGAACACGGTGGGGTTATGATTGACATGCTTAGTTAGGATCACTTCATGATCACTTTGACGATCGTTGGCACTTTCTATTCTCTCTCTAAACACGTAAGCTAGTGCTAGTGCTGCTGCAACCTTATTTTCAGCCTTGTTCCACACCCAAGGCTTTGATAGTATTGCTACCCGGGATCGGGATTGCTGAGTCCTTAGTGGCTCACAGATTCTACACAACACCAGATGCAGGTACCGATGAGAACTACACAGCTGGTGGTTCAAAGTTGTATTGGGAGTTCGATGAAGAGCGTGGGCGATCCTACGTGTCCTATCCCGACGATCAGTAGTGGCTTCTACTAGGGGCGATCAGACCTTGTGTTGCTTTATTTATGGTATCTTTCATTTGGATCTTCGTCCGTAGTCGGACTCTGATGTTATTGGATGATGTATGTTAATGTATTACATTGTGTGACGTGGCGAGTGTAAGCCAACTACTCTTTTACAATTTCATCCCTCTTTTACATGAATTGTGCAAAGATGCCATTCTTGAGATCATTTTAGTCTGAGATTATGCCTTTAAGTCGTGCCTCGACACGTGGGAGGTATAATCTCATACTAGGCATAACAAGATGCTTCATTGATAATGGCCCCAAGGTATCACACCCCGAGTATCTTGATTTCAATAGTGACGAAGAAGATTTACTAGGTGATGATGAGCTACTTGTTGACAAAACTAGTAATGAAAACTATGATGAACTTGCTGGTAATCATGATAGTCAAGATGAAACTAATAATAATGATAAGAAGGAGACTGAGCGTCTAACTAAAGAACTAAACACTCTTAAGTTAGCTCATGAAACAACTCTAGAGGATCATAGAGAGCTCCTAAAAACTCATGAGAAGGTACGCTTCAAGAAGCTAAATTTAGAGCAAGAACATGTGTTTCTAAAAGCTATTAATGATGATCTTTGAAAGAAGAGTTCTTCTTACATTGCCAAACGTCTCCTCTTGTCTGCTTATATGCCACAAGTAAAATCTAGCAACAAGAGCTTCTTCTAGTAGTAACAATAACCATGATAAAATCCAATATTGTTGCTTCTAGTAATTCTCTTGATTCCACTAACAATTATCTTAGCCAAGTTACACTTAAGCTAGAAAATAGCTTATTGAAGGGAATTATAGAGAAATGTGTTTACAAGAGCCTTGCCGGGAGTAAGCAATTTAAGGAAGTTGTACTCAGGCAAGGAAGGCACCGGAAGAATTAAGGTGTTGGTTTCAAATGAAAGTTCAATGCCAATGGAGTTTAATGGAAAGAAGACAAATACCCCAAGATGAAGTTTGTTCCTCAACAAGAGAAGTATGACCCACTTGTTTTGAGGGAACACAAGCTCAAAATGATCTTCCACCACAAGACCATAAGCTAAAAGGCAAGGACAAGCTTCAAGAAGAGATTGACTCATTTGAAGAAGCTCCTGAAGCCATGGTCAAGTGGGTTCCCAAGACTACGTCAAGCTCTACTTCATCAAGTTAATGTGGATCCCAAAGAAGAAGAACTAGAGTGTTCTTGAGGGTGACTCCGCCAACATACTTCACTCATATTCATATTGGCGGGGACTTGTGCAATCAACTTTTGTATCTTACATCAAGTTCATGGAGTCACATATCCTCTTGTTGTTAAGACAAGGGACAAGGTAACCTAATGCTTTCATGGACATCATGATATGTGCAATTCACTCTATGTCTATGGATATCCTTATATGTTCCTTGCGGGACTAACCCATGTAGGTATTGAAAGTGCAACACTCCAAAGGATTGCTCCAAATGATCAACATCAACATTGAGCATCCACATCTTCACTATCTACATGAAGTCATCATCGACAAAACCCAAGGTTAGTTCATCCCTCTTAGGGGGAATATCACATCTAGGGGGAGCTTTGTTCTAAAAAATGAGTTAAAGCAACTCTAATGGTGTAAACACATTAATGTTTTATGTAAAAGTGGTAACCCCACTTGTGCTTAAACGATGAGTATGACATATTATCAAATGTTCTCATTTGACTCCTAAGTCAATATATTCATATATAGATGACTTAGTCATCGCCAATTGCTTGATAGATGCTAGAACTATTTGTGCATGCTTTGACACATATTTCATTTGCTATCTTGTTGTGTTAGCATGTTGGTGGCATATTTTCTTCATTCGAGGGCATCCATTTCTTGTTTTTATTGTCTTGGTTTTTATTGGCCAAGTGGATGTACAAGAATGCCTAAGAACTTTCTTTAGCTATCTATGCTCTTCTTGTCTCAAACTCTATTCATGCTACATCACAAAAATTTAAACAAGTCTTTTTCGGACCCTCCGGGTGAGGAGATCTCGGAGCCACCGACCCGTCAAGGGCTGCCTTCCAAAACCTTCTACTGTTTTTCGGTCAGACCAACCACTCGAACTCGGTCCCACCGAAAGCATTAGACTAGTCTAGGTTTTCTATCTTGGTGCTGATGATTAGACCGACTCGGTCTCACCGAGTTGATGTAACTGCACGCAGTTTCACATCTCGGTGCCACCAATTTGTTCCACTCGGTGCCACCGACAGCACATGGGTATATATGCTAGCGGCCCGTACGATTGAAAATTTGTTCAAATGTCATGCGCCCGCACCCCATTGATGTATCTATAATTTATGAAGTATTCATGCCATATTTGCAACAATTTTATATGGTTTTGGTATGATTTGATTAGAACTAACCTGGACTGACGCCGTTTTCAGCAGAACTACCATGGTGTCGTTTTTTGTGTAGAAATAAAAGTTTTCGGAATGGACCGAAAATTTACGGTGATTTTTTATGGACCAAAAGAGACCCCCGAAGCACCGGAGTTGGGCCAAGAAGTGACCGAGGAGGCCACAAGCCTAGGGGCGCGCCCTACTCCCCAGAGAGGGTGCCGACGGCTTGTGGAATCCTCGAGCACCCCCTTGATGTGAGATCGATGCCAAAAATTTCTATAAATACCAAAACCCCCAGAAAGAACCCTAGATCGGAACTTCCGCCGCCGCAAGCCTTTGTAGCCACGAAAAACCTCTCGGGACACTGTTCTGGCACCCTTCCAGAGGGGGAAATCATCACCGGAGGCCATCTTCATCATCCCAGTGGCCACCATGATGAGGAGGGTGTAGTCCACCCTCGGGGCTGAGGGTTTGTACCAGTAGCTATGTGTTTTATCTCTCTCTCTCTCATGTTCTTGATTTGGCACGATCGTGATGTACCGCGAGCTTTTTATTATAGTAGAATCTTATGGTGTTCTTCCTTCTCTACCTTGTGATGAATTGAATCTTTTCCTTTGAGGTTTTGTTATGTCGGATTGAATCTTTTGGATGTGAGAGCACTTGATGTATGTCTTGCGATGGGATATCCGTGGTGACAATGGGATGATCTATTGATCCACTTGATGTATGTTTTGGTTATTGATACGTCTCCAACATATCTATAATTTTTTATTGTTCCATGCTATTATTTATGATGTTTTGGATGTTTAATGGGCTTTGTCATACACTTTTATATTATTTTTGGGACTAACCTATTAACCCAAAGGCCCAGTCCAGATTGCTATTTTTTGCCTGTTTCAGGGTTTTATAGAAAAGGGATATCAAACGGAGTCCAAACGGAATGAAACCTTCGGGAGAGATATTTTTGGAGAAAATCACGCACGGGAGACTTGAGAACCACGGAGTAGGGTTTACGTGGTGCCCACGAGGGTGGGGGCCCCCTAGGACGCGCCCCCTGCCTCGTGGGGCCCACGTATGGCCCCCGATGCCCTTCTTCCTCCTATATATATGCCTACGTACCCCGAAAACATCAGAACAACAGAGAAAACCCTAGTTCCACCGCCGCAACCTTCTGTTCCCGTGAGATCCCATCTTGGGGCCTGTTCTGGAGCTCCGCTGGAGGGGGGATCTACCATAGAGTGCTTCTACATCATCATCATCGCCTCACCATGAGTTGTGAGTAGTTTACCAGAGACCTTCGGGTCCATAGCTAGTATCTAGATGGCTTCTTCTCTCTCTTTGGATCTCAATACAAAGTTCTCCTCGGTCCTCGAGGAGATCTATTCGATGTAATCTCTTTTTGCGGTGTGTTTGTCGAGATTCGATGAATTGTGGGTTTATGATCAAGATTATCTATGAGAAATATTTGGTTCTTCTATGAACTCTTTATGTATGATTATAATATCCTTGCAAGTCTCTTCGAATTATTGGTTTGGTTTGGCCTACTAGATCTATAGTTCTTGCAATGGGAGAAGTGCTTGGCTTTGGGTTCAATCTTGCGGTGTCCTTTTGATGTGACCACGACTAATGTTAGTGTTCTCAATGTTTATACAAATTTTCCACAGGTCAATGAATTAGAGCGCAGAGATTTATACGTACCAAAATACAATAGTTTTGGTGAGAACTACCACGAGAAGATTGCATCCCTAGTTGAAGTCATGTGCATGCATTCTAGTTGGTTGCATGGTACGGATCAAGCAAAGAAAGGTCGGCTTCATGCATGCATGCCAATTTGCCAGGGAAACAAATTACTAGGAAGGCAATACACATGGGACTCCTACAAATATGAATCATTAAGTGATGAAGCTAATTCTTTTTCTGAGATCCTGAGAGCACCGGCACAGATGCTGCGTCAAGAAATTTGGGAAGCAAAAGCATATAAATTAATTAGAAGGAAATCAAAGATTGCATCGGCTGGTAAAAATAGAGATCGGAATTACTACTATTTCTGTTGGGGTCGACCACCAGAAAAGGAGATTGGATGGGGCCCACCAAGCTTGTCGATCCTGGAGTTAGTTTAAACTAAGAAAGAGTCTACAGATTAGAAAATATGTGTACGTGTGTCTTTTGGAAACCTTTTAGGTGTGCGTGTGTTTCAAGTTGGCTACTTCTATAAAGCCTAGGTGTGCATGGTTGTAAAGGGAGAGGTTATATTTTTATGAATAGACACAATGTGTTTTTAGGGTAAATACCCATATCAAGTTTTGGGGAAAGCTGTCTAAAAATCCCTAAGTTTTGGAGGAAGCTTTAGAAAACCTCTGTGTTGCGATTTCTCTGTGAGAAAATTGTTTTGCGCGTGAGTACCGTCGTAGAGATTGGTTTTCTCGTGCTGAGCCGCAAGGTTCAAACCCTCTATTTCGTGTACATCGCATGCGCGGGAGAGAGGTTGCTGCTATTGGTGGTGGAGTGTCGTGAAAGATCGGGCCGCAACTACAGATCGGATCTCGCATCGAGGTTCGGTCTACATCACCTTTCCCAGTGACAGTAGGGGCGGCAAGGCACGTATTGTATTGTTGCCATCGAGGATAAAAATATGGGGTTTATATCACTAAGTGGGAGTTTATCCCTCTATATCATGTCATCTTGCTTAAGGCGTTACTCTGTTCTTATGAACTCAATACACTAGATGCATGCTGGATAGCGGTCGACGTGTGGAGTAATAGTAGTAGATGCAGAATCATTTCGGTCTACTTGTCTCGGACGTGATGCCTATATATAATGATCATGCCTAGATAGTCTCATAATTATTCGCTTTTCTATCAATTGCTTGACAATAATTTGTTTACCCGCCGTAGAATATCGCTATCATGAGAGAAGCCATTAGAGAACACTATGGACCCCGGATCTATTCTCAACATATCAATCTAAAATCTACTTTACTTTTTCGCTTTTACTTTCTGTTCTTATAATAAAAAATACCAAAAATATCAAACTATCATCTCTATCAGATCTCACTTTCGTAAGTGACCGTAAAGGGATTCACAACCCCTTATCGCGTTGGCTGCGAAGTTCTTATTTGTCTGTGCAGGTGCGAGGGACTCACGTGTGGTCTCCTACTGGATTGATACCTTGGTTCTCAAAAACGGAGGGAAATACTTACGCTATTGTGCTGCATCACCCTTTCCTCTTCGAGGGAATACAACGCAAGCTCGAGAAGTAGCAAGAAGAATTTCTGGCGCCGTTACCGGGGAGGCTTACGCAAAAGTCATATACCAAGTACCTATCACAAACCCTTATCCTTCACATTACATTTTTTGCCTCTCATTTTCCTCTCCCCCACTTCACCCTTGCCGTTTTATTTGCCCTTCTTCTGCCGTGTGTTTATCGCTCGCTTGCTTCTTGTTTGCTTGTGTGTTGCTTGCTTGCTTGTCATCATGTCTAGCACACCTATCATTATCAACACTCCCGAGAGTGAGGTCCTCAACTTTAAACAAAGGGAGGAAGAAAACTTAAAAGATGCCTGGTATAGAATTTGCAATGCTCAAAATAGATCTAATAGGAAGCTTTCCACTTCTGTGCTTCTTCGCAATTTTTATGTTGGCATAACTCTGTGGAATAGATTTATCTTAGATACCATTACCGGAGGGAATTTCTTGGTTAGCCACACTTTTGATTCTTATAATGCAATGACTAAATTATTTGGCTCACCACCTCTTATTGTTAATGGGACCGTTTTAACTTTGGAGCATGTTATGCAAAGGTTAGAAATCATTGAAAACAATGTTGCTATGGTAGAACTAGTAGAAAACTTGGATAGAAGGATCCATAATGAAATTACCCAATATGGATCCAAGGTAGGAGTTGTTCTGAAAAATCTTAAGGAAAAGGAACCCATAGTTAAAGGAAAGCTAGATCAGGATTCTACTAGAATCAATAAGCTTGAGGATATTATTACTAATGTGGGTTCTGCTCTTTCCTCTATAAAAACTACTCCTAGTACTTCTACCACTAGATTACCTAAGTTCATGTATGTTCCTAAAGACAAGGGTGAAACATCTAGTAAAGGAATAGCGGATCTCAAATCCATAACTGTTCACCCTAATTTTGTTACTTTTGCAAGAGACCCTTTTGACACCTTAGAATTTCTTGATTTCTTGCCCAAGAGTTTGATTATAAATAGGGACAAATAAGTGCCTAAGAAACACAAGTGCTTAATTAAAGAATTGTCGTCCAAGGATGGCAATACCTAGATCTATCCATGTATCGTGCCTAGATAGGGGCGTAAAACGATAGCGCTTGTTGGGAGGCAACCCAATTTTATTTTATTTTGTTTTTGCTTCTGTTTAGGAATAAATATTGCATCTATCTTCTGTTTAGATGTGGTTTTGTGTTTTGTTTAGTGTTTGTGCCAAGTAGAACCTTTGGGAAGACTTGTGTGAAGTTTATGTGATCTTGCTGTGAAAAACAGAATCGTTAGCGCTGGCTAGAATGGTCATCGGATTTTACTGGGGCGTGCTATTTAGTTGATTGTTTTTGCAGATGATTAATAGACAAATGCCTCATGTTTACCAATTTATTTTGAATTTTTTGGAGTTACAGAAGTATGCGAAACCTGCAGATTACTATAGACTGTTCTGTTTTTGGCAGATTCTGTTTTTCGTGTGTTGTTTGCTTATTTCAATGCATCTATGAGTTGTGTTGGGAAGTATGAACCATAGAGAAGTTGGAATACAGTAGGTTTAACACCAATATAAACAAAGAATGAATTCATTGCAGTACCTTTGAGTAGTGGTTTGCTTTCTTATACTAACGGAGCTCACGAGATTTTTGTCTAAGTTTTGTGTTGTGAAGTTTTCAAGTTTTGAGTATTGCTTTGATGGACTATGGAACAAAGAGTAGCAAGGGCCTAAGCTTGGGGATGCCCAAGGCACCCCAAGTAAAATTCAAGGACAACCAAAAGCCTAAGCTTGGGGATGCCCCGGGAAGGCATCCCCTCTTTCGTCTTCATCCATTGGTAACTATACTCGGAGCTATATTTTTATTCACCACATGATATGTGTTTTACTTGGAGCGTCTTGTATAACTTGAGTCTTGCTTGTTAGTTTGCCACAATTATCCTTGCTAGACACACCTATTTGAGAGAGTTAAATATGGCCTAGGAATTGTTAGAACACTCTATGTGCTTCACTTATATCTTTTGGGTTGAATAGTTTTTGCTCTAGTGCTTCACTTATATCTTTTAGAGCACGGTGGTGATAATATTTTGAAGAAATTGTTGATCTCTCATGCTTTACTTATATCCATTCGAGAGTCTATTAAAACAGCATGGTAATGTGCTTAGGCTATAAAACTAGTCTTCACATGATAGACATCCAATATCAATGTAGTAAAAACTTTCACACTAAGTGCACTGAATATGATGAGAAGTTGGATGCTTGATAATTGTTTTGAGATATGAGGATAGTGGTATTAGAGTCATGCTAGTGGAGTTATTATGAAATTGAGAAATGCTTGTGTTAAAGTTAGTGATTCCCGTAGCATGCACATATGGTGAACCGCTATGTGACGAAGTTAGAGCATGAGGTATTTGTAAAGTGTCAACCTTTGTATGGAGGTCGGGGGCGCGCAATGGTTAACTCCTACCAACCTCCCCCCTAGGAGCATGCGTTGATTGCTTTGTTTTGATGACTCGTAAATTTTTTCAATCAGTATATGAGTTCTTATGACTAATGTTGAGTCCATGGATTATACGCACTCTCACCCTTCCACCATTGCTAGCCTCTCTTGTACCGCGCAACTTTCGCCGGTACCATACACCCACTATATATCCTTCCTCAAAACAGCCACCATATATACATTCCTCAAAACATCCACCATACCTACCTATCATGGCATTTCCATAGCCATTCCGGGATATATTGCCATGCAACTTTCCACCGTTCCGTTCATATGACACGCATCATATTGTCATATTACCATACATGATCATGTAGTTGGCATCGTATTTGTGGCAAAGCCACCATGCATAATTTTGCATACATGTCACTCTTGATTCATTGCACATCCCGGTACACCGTCGGAGGCATTCATATAGAGTCATACTTGTTCTAGTATCGAGTTGTAATATCGAGTTGTAAATCAATAAAAGTGTGATGATCACCATAATTAGAGCATTATCCCATGTGAGGAAAGGCCAATAAAAAAAGAGATGCCCCAAAAAAATAGAGAGGGGCTAAAAAAATAAGAAAGAGAAAGCCCCTAAAAAAAGAGAGAAAAGAGAGAAGGGACTATTTCTACTATCTTTTTCCACACTTGTGCTTCAAAGTAGCACCATGTTCTTCATGATAGAGAGTCTCATGTTTAGTCACTTTCATATACTAGTGGGAATTTTAATTATAGAACTTGGCTTGTATATTCCAACGATGGGCTTCCTCAAATGCCCTAGGTCTTCATGAGCAAGCAAGTTGGATGCACACCCACTAGTTTCTTTTGTTGAGCTTTCATACATTTTTAGCTCTAGTGCATCCGTTGCATGACAATCCCTACTCACTCACATTGATATCTATTGATGGGCATCTCCATAGCCCGTTGATACGCCTAGTTGATGAGAGACTATCTCCCTCCTTTTTGTCTTCTCCACAACCACCTCTCTATTCCACCCATAGTGCTATATCCATGGCTCACGCTCATGTATTGCGTGAAAGTTGAAAGGTTTGAAAGAATGGAGTATGAAAACAAGTGCTTGGCTGAAATCGGGGTTGTACATGATATGAATATTTTGTGTGATGAAGAGTGAGCATAGCCAGACTATATGATTTTGTAGGGATAACTTTCTTTAGCCATAGTATTTTGAGAAGACATGATTGCTTTGTTAGTATGCTTGAAGTATTACTATTTCTTATGTCAATATAGACTTTTGTCTTGAATCTTTCAGATCTGAACATTCATGCCACAATTAAGAGAATTACATTGAAAAACTATGTTGGTTAGCATTCCACATCAAAAATTCTGTTTTTATCATTTACCTACTCGAGGACGAGCAGGAATTAAGCTTGGGGATGCTTGATACTCTCCAACGTATCTATAATTTTTGATTGTTCCATGCTATTATTTATGATGTTTTGGATGTTTAATGGGCTTTGTCATACACTTTTATGTTATTTTTGGGACTAACCTATTAACCCAAAGGTCCAGTCCAGATTGCTGTTTTTTTGCGTGTTTCAGGGTTTTACAGAAAAAGGGATATCAAACGGAGTCCAAACGAAATGAAACCTTCGGGGAGATATTTTTGGAGAAAATCACGCACGGGAGACTTGAGAACCACGGAGTAGGGTTTACGTGGTGCCCACGAGGGTGGAGGCGCACCCCTAGGGCGCGCCCCCTGCCTCGTGGGCTCCACGTATGGCCCCCGATGCCCTCCTTCCTCTACGTACCCCGAAACCATCAGAACAACAGAGAAAACCCTACTTCCACCGCCGCAACCTTCTATTCCCGTGAGATCTCATCTTGGGGCCTATTCCGGAGCTCCGCTGGAGGGGGGATCTACCATGGAGTGCTTCTACATCATCATCATCGCCTCACCATGAGTTGTGAGTAGTTTACCACAGACCTTCGGGTCCATAGCTAGTATCTAGATGGCTTCTTCTCTCTCTTTGGATCTCAATACAAAGTTCTCCTCGGTCTTCGAGGAGATCTATTCGATGTAATCTCTTTTTGCGGTGTGTTCGTCGAGATTCGATGAATTGTGGGTTTATGATCAAGATTATCTATGAGAAATATTTGGTTGTTCTGTGAACTCTTTATGTATGATTATAATATCCTTACAAGTCTCTTCGAATTATTGGTTTGGTTTGGCCTACTAGATCTATAGTTCTTGCAATGGGAGAAGTGCTTGGCTTTGGGTTCAATCTTGAAGTGTCCTTTCCTAGTGACAGTAGGGGCAGCAAGGCACGTATTGTATTGTTGCCATCAAGGATAAAAATATGGGGTTTATATCACTAAGTTTGAGTTTATCCCTCTACATCATGTCATCTTGCTTAAGGCGTTACTCTGTTCTTATGAACTCAATACACTGGATGCATGCTGGATAGCGATCGATGTGTGGAGTAATAGTAGTAGATGCAGAATCATTTCGGTCTACTTGTCTCGGACGTGATGCCTATATATAATGATCATGCCTAGATAGTCTCATAATTATTCGCTTTTCTATCAATTGCTTGACAGTAATTTGTTTACCCACCGTAGAATATCGCTATCATGAGAGAAGCCACTAGAGAACACTATGGCCCCCGGATCTATTCTCAACATATCAATTTACAATCTACTTTACTTTTCCGCTTTTACTTTCTGTTCTTATAATAAAAAATACCAAAAATATCAAACTATCATCTCTATCATATCTCACTTTCGTAAGTGACCGTAAAGGGATTGACAACCCCTTATCGCGTTGGCTGCGAAGTTCTTATTTGTTTGTGCAGGTGCGAGGGACTCACACGTGGTCTCCTACTAGATTGATACCTTGGTTCTCAACAACTGAGGGAAATACTTACGCTGCTGTGCTGCATCACCCTTTCCTCTTCGAGGGAATACAACGCAAGCTCGAAAAGTAGCAGTTATCAACTTGCGGTTTCCCGTGGTGACATTGGGGTAATCTATGCATAGCGGTTGGTACGCGTTTCATATTCCTTTCTCCGATAGAAATCTCGGGATACTCTTGAATTTATTTGTGTTGGATTGAATATTATGAATCTAAAATTGTGTGATGCATATCGTATAATTGACCCACAGATGCTTGTGGTGACATTGGAGTATCTAGGTGAAATTAGGGTTGATTGATGTGTGTCATGTGGTGTTATTTTAGTACGAACTCTAGGGTTGTTTGTGACACTTATAGGAATAGCTCAATAGATTGATCAGAAAGAATAACTTTGAGGTGACACTAGTGCAGGATGCTGCTAACACGACACTACGATCAGAGACCCTTTGACGAAACTGTGTGCGATGAATTAATCGCAAACGATGGTGTAAAAAAACCATAAAAAAGGTGCAAACGTTTGCGATGATGGATGCATCAAACACGATTCAGATTTTAGTTTCATCCGTGGTGCAGGGCATATGGTTCAGTGCAATTAACTGTGTGCGATGAGGAGCAACAAAAGAAACGGACAGCCAGATGAAGATGTGTGTGATATACATCATACGGTTAACTAGGATGAATTGTTTGTGATTAGGCAACACAAAAGAAACGGTCAGACATATCAAGGTGTGTGCGATATACGGGATGCGGTTCGCTCGGATGAACTGTTTGCGTTGATACAAGAAAACATAAATAGTTCAATATAACAAGATGTGTGTGATGCGCGGCAAACAAGTTTGTAATCAGAAATGTGTGCGAAGACCGATAATAACACGAACGCTTGCTGCTAATAAGACATGTGTGTTGTGCGATGGGATTGCATACAGAACAATATATATATATATATATATATATATATATATATATATATATATATATATATATATATATATATATATATATATATATATATAGACACACACACACACACACACACACTTATAAGTACATGGTTGCATAACCAAACTAAACATCCACTTACATAGGTGGCTACTACAACCATGGCATTTGCACACACCAAAGTAAACTATTACATGCATAACTACATAGGTGGCTACTACACACATGAAATTTCCACACACCAAAGTAAACTATATATTACATGCATGCTTAACTAGCATAAATGATCATATGATCATCATCTACTTCTTGTGATGCTTGCTTTGCTTGTGGCTCGATCCGGGCTCATCGATTTTGGTAACGAGGCACTTCCTCATGTCAACGATCCAGCTGTGCATCTCGTAGCATGTGTACACGCTCTTGGCCGGGAACCTGAGGTGAGGTTCATCCAGTTGCCGCATCGAGGCACTGTGCCAGGATACAGGACTTGTTCTTTGGGAATCCTGCTTCATCTTTTCATAGTAGGGGTCGATGATGGCCAAGGCGACTTCAACTAGGGAGTCCTTCTTCGTGCTGCCCCAGACCCTGTAGTGCTATCGGATTTCGACAAGGTTCTAGCAGGCCAAGTCCGTAACCCTGAGCGCTTTTACATCGTCGGTGATTTCTACCGTAGCGAACTTGTAGTCGGTGATGTTGACAAACCTGGCGAAACGGACGCAAGGCTTTGTGGCCATGAAGTTGTGGTAGATGAGGACATGATGGCGCACGCACAACTGGGCGACGGAAACCTTCTGATCTTTGCCGGGAAGACCGGCGGTGTACTGGAGGTCGATGCCGACCACCTTGTACTTGTCTCCAGCAAGCAATTTCTCAACGGTGTTGATGTAGTCGTCCATCACGGCCGGGTCGATGGTGTACACCACCGAGAGATCCGTCTCCCTCGCGTGGGTATCCACTTTATGCTCGCCGAACTCCATTGGAGCGCTGCTAGGCATCCCCTCTCTATGTGCCATCGTGGGTGTGCTTGTTGTGTTGTGGGGTGTCGTGGTACTAGGCCTGACAGTGAGAGTAGGGTGTACGTAGGAGGAGGCAAGGTCCTATCTACGGCAAGGTTGTACACACGAGTTTTACGAGTTCAGGCCCCTCTCAGAGGAGGTAAAAGCCCTACGTCTCGGTGCCCGGAGGCTGTCGACTGGAATATGGGTGTGTGTGTTACAGGGGGTGCGAACCCTTGTACCGGAGGAGGGGCGACTTATATAGAGTGCGCCAGGACCCAAGCCGTCCCCCGTTACAGAGGGTTCAATGTACATAAAGATACGACGTTACTGATAACGCCTGCAATAAAGAGGTATTCATGACCTTTAAGACTTCGAAGTGAATTCCCGACCGTTGCTCTACGGGGTGGCCTTTGATCTCCTATGCTCCGAGTGGTTCCTTGCTCGGTCGAGTGACTTCACTTCGGTCGAATGGAATTGGGGTATCCGATTGAGACACATGGTCGAGTGGATTGCACTCTTAGATCACTTCAGTCGGTATCTTTTGTCATCCTTGGAATGTCTTTGATCCTAGGGTAGCGACCTTGGGTAGGGCGTATAGGTCAGGCCTATGACCCTACCGTAGTCTATGGTATCGTTAGTAGCCCCCGAATGGATTGAGGTCCGAGTGAAAAAAGAGAGTTGAACTTGATTCCGACCCGTTTCTTACGCTCCGGAGGCATTTTCTTTGAACCTGGGAATCATGCTGGTCCTTCAACCTTATTTCAGTCTCCTTGAACGATTCAGAAATCGTCGAGTGAACTATGCGAGTAATCTTCGAGTGTTGATGTGGTGCGAGATCTTCAGCGCGATTGGTTGCTCTGCGGTTTCCGGATTTTGCGGGATTCGAATTTCGAGGAAGCGCACTGGACGGAGCGAGCCGCAGTAATCGGATCGGATAGACACGGACGCCTCGATTCTCGCGCCACCTTTTCCAACACGTATCGGGCGCATGACTGTTGCGGGATTTGACAGGATTACTCGGGCCCACAAGTCAGCCACTCGACAGCAGGTCCATAAAAGAGCATCGGGGCCGATGCGTTAGTACTGTGTGCTTCATACTTCTTCTTCCTCCTCTGCTTCTCCGCCGTGCCCCTGCCCCTCTCTACGCCGCCGTTCCGCCCTTGCTCAGCCCGTCACCATGGGAAGAGACGAGATGGCGGCCTTGGAGCACGCGAAGAAGACGCCGACGACGGGGAAGGGCAAGAAGACGGGCAGGGGGTCGACATAGAGATCTGGACTGCCGCCTGGTTGGATCCAGGGGACTGGATTCGATCTGCGATGCGGCAGGAGGACATGGAGGAGCTGGTTGATGGGGGCCTGATTGCCCACGAGTCTTGGAGGTTGCCGGGGAACGAGATCGAGCCGCAGCCGCAGGAGGGCGAGCGTGTCCTCCTTGCGACCCACGTCGACCGAGGTTTCTCCTTGCATCCGCATCCTTTTTTCCAGGGTTTTATGACCTTCTACGTTGCCCAACTACACCACTTCTCTCCCAACACCATCACATATCTTGGTGCCTTCATCTCTATGTGTGAGAATTTCTTGGGTTGTCGACCGCACTGGGGTTTGTTCAAGCATATTTTTACTTGCCACTCCCAAGCCGTCAAGAAGGCAAACCCGACTGATGAGAAGACGCACATGATCCAGAAGTGCAGCGGTTTAGGGATACAAACGAGGGGTAGGAGATTTTCCCACCATGACCCTCCCTGAGTCAGTCCGGGGGTGGTAGTCGACCTAGTTCTACTGCAAAGACATTCCGACCCGGGTCAGTTGACCGGTCTTCCTCCCTTCACCTTAGATCGAGTCAGTCAGCCTCCTTCGTTGATCATGACCCCAGCTGAGAAAGTAGAGGTGGATCTGCTAGTCTGCGATGGTGTAACTGGCATGGATCTGTTGGAGGTATTTCTCGGTCAATGGATTCAACCTCTCCAAGCCCGTGATCACCCGATGTGGATGTACTCGGGCACCAATGACACCGCTCGGGTCCACCCGGAGGAGATCACCGAGAAGACGGTGGAGCAGTGGTTGCGGAGCATCACCGGGAACAAGGACAACCCCAGGGGGACCAGGAGAGTTCGTCCATTCGATGCTTCACACGAGCTGGACAAGGTTTGATCTTCGTTTCTGAGTGACTTTTCCACTCTGATTTGTAGCTATCTTTGAATCCGATTGACATTCGTTCAACTCTTTGCCTCGCAGATTTTTATTGAGATGTACTCGGTGTACAATGGAGACCAACTCCAGGAGGGAGTGGAGGGTGGTGGCGAGGTCACTGAGTGGACATCAGATGACGAAAGCGAGGACTCAAGCAGTGACGAGGAGGTCAAATCACCACCTTGCATCGAGAGGCATTCCAAGTTGACACATGATCCAGAAAGTGCGCGCGGCAAGGCGGCTCCGCCCAACACGCAGGTACGGAAACACACTCGGACGACCTCACCTGATCCGACTGAGAAGGCTCTTAAGCAGCTTAAGGTTGCGCCTTCAAAGCCGCGGAAGGCCCTGCCAAAGATCAAGGTGGATGTCCCGATTGCTTCCACGTGAGTGTTATTCTTTTATGCACTTCCCTCGCCCGAGAAATCCTGTGCATCTTGTTGATTCATCTGTCTGCTTGACCGAGTGAATTCTGAAACTTCTAGTGCTGCTGCTTCTGGGACCTCTATGGAGATTGAGAAGGGCCACAATGATGAGGAGACTACAGACGCGGCCACTTCCAGCACAGGTATAGCTCCACAACCATGTCTTCACTTTGTTGATTGCTCTGTCAGTCGACTAAGTGTTCTGTTTGTTCGAATGTTTTGTAGCACCACCCAACGTCATCGAGCTACTGGACGATGATGATGAGTACGAAGAAGTGCCTCGGAGGCACACAAGAAGGAGGAGAAAGAAGGTGCTTGCTGCTTCGAACGCTCAGCAACAGGGTGACGCAGTTCGGGCTGCCGTTTCCTTTGCTATTCCCGTGTCGACTGACCGTCTTCCAGCGTCGACTATCCAAGTCCCCGCCTCATCTGTGTAGCTCGAAACTTGAGATCCTCTGGCTACTCCGACTGCTCCATCAACTTCACTCTTCGCTACCCACCATTTCCCGGAGGATCCGGTGAATGCGGCTAAAGAGGCCATACGCCAAGCAGGTCTGATGATGGAACAAACGAAGGCGGCGTACGAGGCTAGTATGGCTGCCTACAATGCCAGTTCATCTCTTCGGATCAATGTCCAGGTGAGTTCTTTCCCGACCGAGTTCCCTCCCGACTGGTCGTTTTTCTCATAGGATATTCTACCTAAAAACCGCTGCTTTGTTCGTAAGATGATGTCCATGGATGAGCGTTTGAAACCTTTACTGAGGGCTTTCGTTGCAGATATTGATGGAGTTCCTGGAAGGAGAATATGGCATGCTAAGGGGCTAAGGCAAGGGGGTCCGATCTTCCCCTTGCTCTTTGTCATTTCCATGGAAGCCCTATCGGCCATAATCTCAAAAGCCTTGCGGGAGGGAGTGCTTAGCAACTACACTGCCATCTCGGCGATGCAGAGGCTGTCCATATATGCTGATGATGTCGCACTCTTTGTGAGGCCATCCAGGTCGGATCTCGAGTTCGTTAGGGTGGTGCTGGAGATTTTTGGTGAAGCCTCTGGCCTCAGGGTCAACTACAGAAAATCGGCTCCAATTCTCATTACAGAAGATATGGAGGACCGGGTCAGAGTGGAGAGTCTCTTGCATTGTGCCATCGAGGGCTTTCCTTGCAGATATCTTGGGCTGCAACTTGCGATCAAGCAGTTTACCAAGGTGCAATGGAAACCACTCCTCGACCAAGTGTGCCACTTCGTGCCGGCTTGGCAGAGAGGTCTCATGCAGTGTTCGAGCCGGCTCGTATTGGTGAAGTCTGTTATCGTGGCTAGGCCAGTGCACCATTTGCTTGTTATGAAGGCGCCGACATGGGTCCTTGAAGACATCAATGGCTGGATGAGAGCTTTCTTCTGGGCAGGATAAGATAGAGTCCATGGAGGTCAATGTCTAGTGGCATGGAGCTCTATATGCAGGCCGCTTGCCTTAGGTGGTCTCAGAGTGAAGAACCTAAGTCTGCAAGCCCTTGCGCTCCGAGTGAGATGGGAATGGCTGAGGCGCACAGAATCGCATAGGCCTTGGCAAGGACTCCACATGTTGGTTGACGACGACGCGAGGCAACTTTTTGATAGCCTAGTGAAGATCTCCGTGGGCAGAGGAGACAAAGTGCTATTCTGGCGGGATCGATGGATTCATGGCTTTGCGGTTCGGGACATCGCACCATTGTTGGCTCGAGGAGTGGGAACCAAAACCAATAACACCAGAACGGTGGCTGAAGCCCTGAATGGAGAGAGATGGGTCCAAGAGATGCAACCACAACTCTCTTTTGGAGCCCTAATCCAGGTAATGCATCTCAGGCTCGCGATTGCCACAGTTCAGAGAGATGAGTAGGCCGAGGATATCTTTGCTTGGCCTCATGATAGATCGGGTGTGTATTCGGCTAAGTCCACCTACACCCAGTTGTGCATGGGTGGGATTAAATCACCGATAGCCATTGGGATCTGGAGAAGCTGGGCCCCGCTTAAATGCAAAAAATTTGCATGGATGACGGTGCAACACAGACTGTGGACATCTGACAGAAGAGCGAGGCATGGATTGCAGGATGAACCATCTGCGTGCTATACTTGCATGCAATAATAAGACAACGTGGAGCACATTCTGTTGCAATGTGTGCACGCATGTGAGGTATGGCACACATGTTTTGAAATGCTGCAGCTTAATGCCCCGATTTCGAGCGAGACCGACACCTTCGTGGACTGGTGGCTCAGTGCGAGGAGAAGCTTCCAAGGAAAGAATAGGAGGGGATTTGACACTTTCGTTATCCCTGCCACCTGGCTACTTTGGAAGCAACGGAATGCGCGAGTGTTTAATAGGCTAGATCAGCAAAAAACACCAGGTGAAACGGCTAGAGGGATACTCGACGAGATACAAGACTGGAAGCGTGAGGGAATTGGAGTAGGAGGACTAGATAGATTTGTGAGAAGTTGAGGTTAGGATTTCAGTGTGGAGTGGGTGCGCCAACATTCGATGTTCGCATCCTACGTTGGTCTCTTGTAATTAAATCTGCTCCCTTCTATAAAGATATGGTACGCCTTTGGCGTACTCTA
The DNA here is from genome assembly GCA_902687465.1 of Secale cereale. Classification (NCBI taxonomy): domain Eukaryota; kingdom Viridiplantae; phylum Streptophyta; class Magnoliopsida; order Poales; family Poaceae; genus Secale; species Secale cereale. The sequence continues at coordinate 387,565,756 of LR738711.1, read as the reverse complement.
AAAAAAACTTTACTGAATATCTATCCTAAGACTGCCTTTGTTCTATTCACTCACTGGGTGTTCTAGCTTCTGCTGTATAGCTCTTGTATTTCAATCGACCAGGTCGTGTCGATTGAACCAGTGGGGGCACGCAGAGTGCACCCACTAGGTGTAGTCCCCGAGACCATGGTCGACTGCGGGCAGTCGGCTGTGGTCTAAGAACGAATGCTATTGTTGTTTCTTGTAGTCCTTCCACTCGTACTGGATGGATCGTGTCGAGTGGGAATCGGAGAGGGCACGCCAAGTGCACCCACTGGGTGTAGTCCCCGAGAACAAATGTTTTTTACTCCTTCCACTCGCACTGGACGGATCGTGTCGAGTGGGAACCAGTAGGGGCACGCCAAGTGCACCCACTGGGTGTAGTCTCCAAGGCTACTATTGAATGTTTGATTCGGCAGTAGTCTTAGAACTCTTTTGGTGTAGTAATTCAATCTCCGCACTTTACCAATTGGAAGCCACTGTCTTTACTCTTGTCGACTGACTTGTCTTTTTTGTTGACTGCAGAAATCTTGTGAGTTCGGAGCTCAATTTGCTAAACTTGAGAAGAAGTAGATCCAACTCAATCTCGATCTGGAGCTGGCCAGGGAGAACTTGCAGAAAGCCAAGGATGAAGCGTCTGGTATGAAAGGTACAGAGCCCGTCGACTATATTTGAATGAATGTGTACAGCGAAAAACCGACCACTACATGCTCATCTGACGAGTGTTATATCTTATAGATCAAATGAAGCAAGCCTTGGAGCAGAAGGATCTCGACTTGGCAGCGATGCAACAGAAGGCGCAGGAGAAGACCGAACTTGCTGACCAGAAGCTAGCTTCATTCGGTAAGTTGGAAGAAGAAAATGATAATATGAAGACTGCCCTCGACAAGGCCAACAAAGAAGTGATACGACTGAAGAAGGATAAGCTGGCTCTGGATGAAAAAGTTGGAGACCTCACCTAGAAGAGGGACGAGCTGGAGACGTATCTGGGAGGACTCACCAAAAAGATGTTCCTCATGCTTGAAGGTATCCTCCTTTATCCGACTAATTCATAACTGTCGACTCGCTATCCAACTGTTGACTCACTATATCTCTGTATGTGCAGAATTCTGCCAAAACTTCGAGGAAGAGACTAAACGGATCGAGACGGGTCTGGATCCCGTCAATTCTCTTGTCCAGGACGAGGTTGCGACGAACGTGTTGCGGCTGGAATCTCACCTTGCCAGTGTCACAGGCTATCTTGCACGACTGAAGGTGGCGGTGTCGCGGATCGACACGGCACTCTGGCAGGGAATGGTGCTTGAAAATGACCTCGAATCCCTGACGACTCGGCCTAATGAGATCCCTGGTCGAGCGCAAGAATGGAAGAAGTCGTCTGCTCGGTGTGGTGCTGATGTGGCTCTGTCTTTGGTCCGTGTCCATTGCAAGGAGGCTAAGGAGGAGAAGTTGGCGGCTGTCAAGGTTGCCAACACCATGAAGCTTCAATTTCAGTCATTCATGGAGACTTTTATCAACGCTGCCACCCGCATTGCCGATGGAATCGACCTGGACGAGTTTGTTGAGCCTGCAAGCCCTGCTCCCGCGGAGTGAACAAACTTTATGCCTTGATTCAATTTGCCTCGGTATGTCGAGTGGTTTTGTAACCATTAAACTCTTTCGGGCCTGATGCCCGAGTACTTCTGCCCAAACTTTGCGGGATTTATCTGAACTTGGTTTTTCTTGGAATATGATTGCTTTGTTTTCACTGCTTTTGGACCTTTTGATTCTGAGTGAACCTTGATACTTCACTCGGAATGGACATTGTACTTGTGGCGCAGCTCGGAGTGCAAAGGTACGTTGGACTTGAAGCGCAGCTCAGAGTGCAACTGTACGTTGTACTTATGGCGCAGCTCGGAGAACAAAGGTACATTGTACTTATGGGGCAGCTCGGAGAGCAAAAGTACATTGTACTTATGGCGCAGCTTGGAGAGCAAAGGTACGTTGTACTTATGGAGTAGCTCGGAGTGCCATCAAGTCCCCGAGTGAGAGGGTCGCTCTTCACTCGGAGTGTTTTTCGAAACTTAGGCGAGTACGGGATCACAGCTAAGCCCCTGAGTGAGAGGGTTGCTCTTCACTCGGAGTGTTTTTTGAAACTTAGGCGAGTACGGGATCGTAGCTAAGCCCCCGAGTGAGAGGGTTCCTCTTCACTCGGAGTGTATTTTGAAAATAAGGCGAGTATGGGATCGCAGCTAAGCCCCGAGTGCGATGGTTGCTCTTCACTTGGATTGTTTCTTGAAAATTAGGCGAGTACGAGATCACAGCTAAGCCCTCGAGTGAGAGGGTTTCTCTTCACTCGGAGCATTTTTTGAAACTTAGGCGAATCAGATTCACAGCTAAGCCCCCGAGTGAGAGGGTTGCTCTTCAATCAGAGTGTTTTTCAAACTTATGCAAGTAAGGGATCGCAGCTAAGCCCTCGAGTGCGAGGGTTGTTCTTCACTCGGATTGTTTTTGAAACTTAGGCAAATCGGATTCGCACCTAAGCCCTTGAGTGAGAGGGTTGCTCTTCACTCGGAGTGTTTTTTAAACTTAGGTGAATCGGATTCGCGGCTAAGCCACCCACTGGGGGATTTGAACACATGTGCTTTTGGAACAACAATCATTATGATACTGCCAAAAACTTGTCTTTGATAAGCAAACTGAAGGATTCTTATTACAACTCGTCCATTAGAGTGTTTTAAGTGTAAAAGCGGCGGAGCAGATCCGCGTTCCACGAGCGTGACTCGTCTATTTTCTTGGCCACGTTGTAGAGGTGATATGCCCCGTTATGGAGCACTTTGGCGATAATGAAGGGGCCCTCCCATGCCGGAGCGAGCTTGTGAGTTCGTTTCTGATGTACTCGGAGTACAAGATCTTCTTCGTGGAATGCTCGGCCTCGGACATTACGGGCATGGAATCGACGTAGGTCTTGTTGATATATGGTCGACCGAATGAGAGCCATCTCGCGCTCTTCCTCCAGGAGGTCGATTGCATCTTGGCGTGCCTGTTCAGCTTCAGCTTCTGAGAAGTGTTCCACCCGGGGAGCGTTGTGCAGCAAGTCGCTCGGAAGTACAGCCTCAGCGCCATATACCATAAATAAAGGAGTCCGATCAGTCGAACGGTTCGGAGTTGTTCCCTGTCCCCACAAAACGGATGGTAACTCAGTTACCCAAGCTCCAGCAGCGTGCTTGAGATCGCCCATGAGTCGTGGTTTCATGTGACACCCCGAGACCGATGCGCCAGGTGTCAGCCAATTATTCGTCGCTGTTGCCATGTCATCTGTTTGCGTGTTGCATTTTGCCATGTCATCGTGTGCATTGCATCTGCATCATTTTCAAAACTTGCATCCGTTTGAGTCCGGCCGTCCTCTCCGTTGTCCATTCTGATCCCAGACACACTCGCACGCGCCCGCGACATCTCCGAACATTCATTTTATAAGTGGCCGAAAAATGTTCTTGGAATGGGATGAAACTTGGCGTGTGGTCTTATTATAGCATAGGTAGACCGCATGTCAAATTTCATCGCATTCGGAGCTCGTTTGATAGCCCAACCGTTAAATATAGCGGCACTAGTCGCCGGTTAATTCGTCGGACGTTTCCGGTCTCCGAAAACTCCTGCGGGCCTCTCTCTCTTCTCTCCTCTCGCCTCAATGCCTCTTCTTAGTCCACCTGCAGCCCACCTAGGCCTTGCTATCCTTCCCCGCGATCGGATCCATTGGATCGGCATCCGAGGGCTCAAAAACGGCCTCAATTCCCCCCAAACCCTAGCTCTTACCATATAAAAATAACCCCCTTCCATTTTGGGCACTCCTAGGCCTTCCCCTACCTCCAGTCACCAAATCCCCTCATTTTCCGTGCTTGGCCAGCCACCGGCAGCCACTTGTCGCCGTCCACCCCCTCCAGCCGCCCGCCGCCGCCACGTGGTGCCGCCCTGTTGGCCCAGTCGCCACCCGACAGCCTCCTCGCCCACTCCCTGAGCGTCACTTGGCCTCCCTGTCTCTCCCTCCATCACGGCCCGCGTGGCTCGTGTGAGGCCCGCCCGGGCCCGACCGCGCCACCGAGTCGCCCAACTCCTCTCGCTCCTTCCCGCTCGATCCTGGTGGGATTGGGAGCTCGTCCGCCGGCCGATTTACCTCGCCGAGCCTCCAGCCCCATGCCTCAACCTCGCGCGCCGGATCCCGCCGCCCGCTCGCTGGAACCCCGCCCTGCGCCGCCGTCAAATGCTGAACCTCCCTCGGGTCTCCTCCTATCGGCTCCGTCCCTCACCGCCGCCGCCGGATACTCACCCCTCGCCGCCGCCCCATGACGTACATCGTCGGATCCGCCTCCCAGTCCTCCTCCTCGCTGGGTCTGTTGGGTCCCCGCCGCACCGCCTTCGCCAGCTCGCCGCCGGCACCATTCCCCGTTGCCGCCCTGCCTCTTCTCGTCAGGATTGAGGGAGACGAAGCCTCGATGCCCAGCCGGCCTCCCTCGCTCACATGGGCCGGGCCCAACGCCGCCCCGTCTCGGCCCACGGAGCCGCGAGGCTCAGCCCGACCTCCTCCTCTTCTTCTGGGCCAGGCCCATGGTGAGATTCCGGACCAGTGCTTGTTTTCTTTCGTTCAACGTTTTTTTTCTTATTTTTCCAGAGTTTGCATATTTACAGTTTAGTCCCTGGCATTTTGTAAATATGTGTGCATGTTTGAGTGGCTGTATCTTTTTGTGTGGTGATCCAAATTGAGTGTATAACATGTCAAAATGTTCGTTGTGATATGCTCTTCATTTTGTTCCATTGTGGCATGCTTGTTTGAGTTCATCTTGATGCCCTAATCATCGTTGCAAGAGTGTTATATGTTTAAAACTGCTGATAACTGTAATTTTGCTGCATGCTTGTGGTGATGATATCTTTTTGCATGTTTATCCAAGTGAAGCATATGATATGTCAAAATGTTCATTGTGAAGTTTTCTACATGATGGTTGCTGTAGGATTCATGTTAGGTGCCATATTGCCATGTTAATCTCTGTTGCAAAATTGCATGTGGCTGTTAAGTGTTGAAACTTGTTATGAGATGATGTTTTGTCTTGTTCATAGCTATTGATGTGTTTGTCTTTCATGCCACATGTCTATATGTTTTAGAAGCACAATCATGCCATCTTTGCTGTGGTGCAATCCACTTTTCATGATATGCCTTGAGGTGTTTGCAACAAGCTTGTAATGTAGCCTACTCGCTGTTGTTGTTTCCTGAGACTTGTTGAAAAACTGCTAAGTCTGAAACTGTTAAACCTGATGCTATGTTTGCTTGATGCCTCACTCAAATCCATGCTTGTTTTAGGTTGGCTAATGATCATGTCTTGTTGTCCATGTTATGCTTTATCCATCCATGCCCTTATTTGCATATATAGCCTGCTGTAGCTTATTTATTTTTGCTCTCAAGTTGCCATAAATGTACCTGTCAGACTGTTATCAGCATTATCAATTTGGTGAAGCTTGTTGTTATTGAACCATGCCTCCTATGGAGTTGTTCCAATGGAGTTGTTTGATGTATGCTATGTCTATTACATGTCCATGATCTTTATATACTTAGTAGAGTTGATATGCTTGTTGTTTTGTGCCTCCGAAGGCAGCATCGTGATGATGTTTTTGCCTTCCCAGATTTTGGCTAAGTCTGAGAAATCTGTAAATTTATTGCCACTTGCCATGCTTGTTTAATTGTGTTCCATCAAGTGTTTGGGCGTGCTCTGAGTTCATGCTTGTTAAGTATCATGTCTATTTCACATCCATGCCTCTTGTTATCATGTTTGAGTGTTGTAGCATATTTATACCTTGCTCCAAAGTTGCTATGTTGCTGATTTTGGACAGCTTGTTGTTATATCTTGTTTCATGTGTATGTGTTGAATGAAACTTGTGTGTTTTGGCATGTAGAAGCTTAATATCATGTTGTTTATATGTTTGGAGTCTGTTTGCTTGTTGTTTGGATGCATCTTGCATATTTGACATGCTTGACTTGTTTTGCTCATATCTTCTAGATCGTAGCTCCGAATTAAACAAACTTTATATGTTACTTGACTAGAATTTCGAGTAGATCATCTTGGTGCATGTTAACTTGATGTTTAACAACTTTAACTTAAGGCTTGTTTAGATCTGGACAAATTTCGAAACGTGCATATGAGGACTTACCGGAATCTCTATGTTGATTTCGGCCTCATTTAAACTTGTTGATTTGTCCTGTTCTTGTGTGCTTCATCCTTTGCCATGAATTGCATCATATAGACTTGTCTTGCATCATACTTGGTTGAGCATCTTGTCATGTTCTTGAGTGGTGTGTTTACCATGTTGTGTGCTTCTTCTCGCTAGTTCATTACCCGTTGCGTTCGTGAGGATTCGTTCGACTACATTTGGTTCGTCTTCGTGGCTTCTTCTTCGTCTACTTCATGGACTCGTTCTTCTTCCTTGCGGGATCTCAGGCAAGATGACCATCCCCTTGGATACCTTTACTAAGTTGTCTCGATGCTATCGTTATATGTCGCGCTACCTATCTATTTGTCAGCCTCTCCTTGTTGCCATGAAACCTCTAACCTTTGACACCTTCCCAGCAAACCGTTGTTTGGCTATGTTACCCACTTGCTCAGCCCCTCTTATAGCGTTGTTAGTTGCAGGTGAAGATGATGATTGTTCCAGGTTGGAACTCGTTGTTGGAATATCACAATATATCTTATATATATTAACACACCTATATACTTGGCAATGGGTGGAAGGCTTGGCCTTTTGCTCGGTGTTTTTTTCCACTCATGCCACCTTAGGAGCCGATAAACCAGCGTTATGTTCCTTGATTTTGCATTCCTAACACGGTTGGGGTATATGGGGACCCCTTGATAGTTCGTCTTTGAATAAAACTCCTCCAGCATGGCCCAACATTGGTTTTAATTTGCAACATAATAATAAACTTTAATTAATTAATTGCATAGGGAGTTAGCGTTACCTGAGGATTCTTTCTACATATAGGGGGTCCAGTGCCAATGGTGTTGGTCCCAAACGGAGAGACTACGGGGCCGCCACGGGGAAACTCGAGGTATGTGGCTCCCGTAGGCTCACCTATCCGGTCGTGGCCTGAGACGAGATGCGCGCGGCTACTATGAGGGTGTCGGCACGCCGGGAGGTCTTGCTGGACTTGTTTTACCATTGTCGAAATGTCTTGTGCATCGGGAATTCCGAGTCTGATCGGGCCTTCCCTATGATAAGGTGTAATATTATTAGTATCTCTGCTCATTGTGAGAGCTTGTGATGGGCTAAGTTGGGACACCCCTGTAGGGTTATGATCTTTCGAAAGCCGTGCCCGCGGTTATGTGGCTGATTGGAATTTGTTAATGTCCGGTTGTAGAAAACTTGACAGAGGATCTGAAGTAAAATACACGAACCGCATGAATAACCGTGATTGTCTCTTTTCATATTGATAAGAGAACACGGTGGGGTTCGTAGGTAGTTCAGGATCTTTAGCGATCATTACTAGTTTGCGACCGTTTGCGTATATGCTCTTCTTATTCTGGTACTCGTAAGTTATCCACCATATATGCTAAGCCGCTGCTGCAACCTCACCACTTTACCTCTCCTTACCCATTAAGCTTTGCTAGTCTTGATACCCATGGTTATGGGATTGCTGAGTCCTCGTGGCTCACAGTTACTACAACAGCAGTTGCAGGTGCAGGTTTCCGATGACTTGACGTGAGAGCGATGTTACCTTTTGTTGGAGTTCTTTCTTCTTCTTCTTCGTCAGTCTTGGGCTAGTTTCCTGGTCGGCAGCTTGGGATAGCAGATGGATGTAGTTGTGTTTTTCATGTTTGCATCCGTAGTCGGATGCCTTGTATTGATGTTGTTGTATTCATGTGAATAGTGTGAATTGTTGTATCCCCCATGTATGTATGTAATGGTACGATGTAATGATATTCATCTTGCTAAGCGCCCGAAATGCGGTTGTGCCCCAATCACGGATGTGTCACGTGATCGGGATAGAATCGGATCTTGGGCCTGACAAGTTGGTATCAAAGCCTCGACCGACCATAGGAGCCCCCTTGATTGATCGTAGCTTGGCCGTTGTTGAGTCTAGCAGAAAACTTTTTCGAAGTATAGTTATATCGAAGAGTAGGAAATCTTTATACTCCTCAGCCCCTTCGTCGCTCTGGTGAGGAATCTTGACGTAGGTGTTTGGAATTACTCCTCTTCCCCTTCAATTTTTTTAGGATCACGCAATTAGTTTTCCGATCGTGCGATGTCAGTTCTTTCATCTGGTGGATCTCTCGTGAAGTCGATTGACCCTACCCGTCTTTTGCTTCAACCGTCAGTTCTTTCCAACCGATGTTGTTTCCCCTTCCGAAGTTGTCTTTATTTTTCCTACCCGCCCACCCTTTTTCTTCTTGGAGCCGGAGTCCTTAATTGAGTATCCATCCTACTCGTATGAACCCTTGGCATTCTTCCTCAGTTATTTCAACTAGTGAATTCTGATCTCGTTCGACATCCTTCATCTCTTCTTCTTTTCCGGTGGCTCCAATTCAATTTGTATTCAGTGCTCATCATATTCTTTCCCTCGGCTCAAGTGATTCCAATCGCTCATTCGACTCCCACCATTTAATTGTTTCGGAGTTTCGAAGACATCTCAGGAGATTCGTTTGTATTCTAATTTATTCGAGGTTGTCACCTCATTCGAGTCTTTCAAACGTTCCGGTGCATCGTCTCCTTTTAAATCATTCCAATGGTGTTTTCTCTTCGGTGGGCTCATAACCCACAGGTCTTTTCCCAGGATCTTACCCGACTCTTCTAATTTCCTGGAGTGTTCCGAAACTCTTTTCAAGTGTGACGTAAGTATGGATTCCATCAGTCATGTGCCTTCTCCAAGATCGCTTTCAATTCTTTCATCATTGGTTCAACCTTTCTTCTTTTCATTCTTCCGGAGTATTTCATGAATTCTTTTCTTTGTGTTCCTCCGAAGGCCATCATTTCAGAAGATTTATTCGTTCTCAGTTTTCAACTTCGTCCTCCAAATATTCTTCATTGATGCCTCTTCGTTCGTCTCACATTCTTCCGGTGCTTCGTTCAAGCATTCGTTAATCCGTTCGTGATCTCTTCGTTCTTTTTCTGAGTTCGTATTCAATTCTTCCGGTGGTTTGCCCCTTTCATCACTCAGTTTCAATTCTTACGATGGTTCGCTCAAGATTTCTTTTCCGGTGTTATCATATCAATCGATTCATTTTTATTCCAATCCTACTGGTGTTTCATGAAGATTTCCGCAAGTTCGCGATATATCCCTCTTTAATCTTTTTCAACGCGAATAAGTAGTATGCAAATCCATTGCTTCTCATCAATTTAATTGGTGGAGGATAAGCATAACATAATTCTTATTCTTCTTTGTGGAGTTGATTAATTCCTTCCTTCGGAGTTTATTCTTGATGAATAAATTCTAATTCCCAAGTGTTTTATTCTTTTCTTTCCGGAGTTCATAGTTTCTCAGCCTTCTCGTCGGAACCCCCGTCTAAATCACCGCAAAGCTTTAATCTTATCTTCTTCATCCGTCATCACCATCCTTTTGTTACCGGAGTTCTTCATGGTGGTTCTTCATGATTCAAATCATCCTTCAAGTGTTCATCAAAGTCTTGTGGAGCAGCTCAAGCATTATTCTTTTGTGTCTCGAGATGCAAATAATTCTCCGTATTCTTTTGTAGTGGAGTTTTGCATTTCTTCCTTCATGTCATCTATTCAATCTTTTGGTTGTGGCATAATTCACCTCAAGTTCTGAGATGATTTCCATAAGTCCACAACAAGCTTATTCTTTTGTTGTTGATTTTCTCAACAACCCCATTCAATCCATCCTGCTAAGGATGTCTTCCAATTCTTTTGTGCTAGTAGATGTTGTTCTTCTCCCTTCTTCTCATTCCATTCTTTATTTCTTCCGGAGGCATTGTGTTGTTCATATTGTCAACTTCTTGCCCTATTCCTTGCATTTACAGCCGGAGTGGTGCCTAAATTCCTTCGTTAAAATTCCTTTCTATCTCTTATTAACCGGAGTGGTTTCGAATTCATTCACGTTCCTTCAGCTCTTGTTTCGTGCCTTTCAACCTCCTTGGTTCTCGTGTGTTCCTTGTTCCTCTTTTGTAATGGACCTTCACTTTCTCATTCATCTCCATTCTATTCGTTCTTTCGAAGTGGCTCAACCTCTCAAGGTTCTCAGGTTTCACCTTCTTCCTTTCATCTTCCATCTCATTCCTAAGATCTCGGGACAAGATCTCTTGTTAGTAGGGGAGTGTTGTGACACCCCGAGACCGATGCGCTAGGTGTCAGCCAGTTATTCGTCGCCGTTGCCATGTCATCTATTTGCGTGTTGCATTTTGCCATGTCATCACATGCATTGCATCTGCATTGTTTTCAAAACTTGCATCCGTTCGAGTCCGGCCGTCCTCTCCGTTGTCCGTTCTGAGCCCAGACACACTTGCACACGCCCACGGCATCTCCGAATATTAATTTTATATGTGGCCGGAAAATGTTCTCGGAATGGGATGAAACTTGGTGTGTCGTCTTATTATAGCATAGGTAGACCGCCTGTCAAATTTCATCGCATTCGGAGCTCGTTTGATAGCCCAACCGTTAAATATAGCGGCACTAACCGCCGGTTAATTCGTCAGATGTTTTTGGTCTCCGAAAACCCCCGCGGGCCTCTCTCTCTCTTCTCTCCTCTCGGCTCAATGCCTCTTCTCAGTCCACCTGCAACCCACCTAGGCCTTGCTATCCTTCCCCGCGATCGAATCCATTGGATCGGCATCCGAGGGCTCCAAAACGGCCTCAATTACCCCCAAACCTAGCTCTTACCATATAAAAATAACCCCCTTCCATTTTGGTCACTCCTAGGCCTTCCCCTACCTCCACCCACCAAATCCCCTCATTTTCCGTGCCTGGCCAGCCGCCGACCGCCATTTGTCGCCGTCCACCCCCCTCCAGCCGCCGCCGCCGCCACGTGGCGCCGCCCTGTTGGCCCAGCTGCCACCCGACAGCCTCCTCATCCACTCCCCGAGCGCCACCTGGCCTCCCTGCCTCTCCCTCCATCGCGGCTCGCGCGGCCCGCATGAGGCCCGCCCGGGCCCGACCGCGCCACCAAGCCGCCCAGCTCCTCTCGCTCCTTCTCGCTCGATCCCGATGGGATCAGGACGTCGTCCGCCGGCCGATGTACCTCGCCGAGCCTCCAGCCCCATGCCTCAACCTCGCGCGTCGGATCCCGCAGCCCGCTCGCCGGAACCCCGCCCTACACCGCCGTCAAACACTGAACCTCCCTCGGGCCTCCTTCTCTCGGCTCCGTCCCGAGCCGCCGTCGCCGGATACTCACCCCTCGCCGCCGCCCCATGACGTGCATCATCGGATCCGCCTCCCAGTCCTCCTCCTCGCCGGGTTTTTTGGGTCCCCGCCGCCCCACCTTCGCCAGCTCGCCGCCGGCACCATTCCCCGTCGCCGCCCTGCCTCTTCTCGTCGGGATCGAGGGAGACGAAGCCTCGATGCCCAGCCGGCCTCCCTCGCTCACGTGGGCCTGGCCAAACGTCGCCCCGTCTCGGCCCATGGAGCCGCGAGGCTCAGCCCGACCTCCTCCTCTTCTTCTGGGCCAGGCCCATGGTGAGATTCCGGCCCAGTGCTTGTTTTTTCGTTCGGCGTTTTTTTCTTATTTTTCTAGAGTTTGCATATTTACAGTTTAGTCCCTGGCATTTTGTAAATATGTGTGCATGTTTGAGTGGCCGTATCTTTTTGTGTGGTGATCCAAATTGAGTGTATAATATGTCAAAATGTTCGTTGTGATATGCTCTTCAGTTCGTTCCATTGTGGCATGCTTGTTTGAGTTCATCTTGATGCCCTAATCATCGTTGCAAGAGTGCTATATGTTTAAAGCTGCTGATAAATGCAATTTTGTTGCATGCTTGTGGTGATGATATCTTTTTGCATGTTTATCCAAATGAAGCATATGATATGTCAAAATATTCATTGTGAAGTGCTCTACACGATGGTTGCTATAGCAGTCATGTTAGGTGTCATATTGCCATGTTAATCTCTGTTGCAAAAGTGCATGTGGCTGTTAAGTGCTGAAACTTGTTTTGAGATGCTGTCTTGTCTTGTTCATAGCTATTGTTGTGTTTGTCTTTCATGCCACATGTCTATATGTTTTAGAAGAAAATCATGCCATCTTTGCTGTGGTGCAATCCACTTTTCATGATATGCCTTGAGGTGTTTGCAACAAGCTTGTAAAGTAGCCTACTCGCTGTTGTTGTTTCCTGAGACTTGTTGAAAAACTGCTAAGTCTGAAACTGTTAAACCTGATGCTATGTTTGCTCGATGCCTCACTCAAATCCATGCTTGTTTTGGGCTAGCTAATGATCGTGTCTTGTTGTCCATGTTATGCTCTATCCATCAATGCCCTTATTTGCATATATAGCCTGCTGTAGCTTATTTATTTTTGCTCTCAAGTTGCTATAAATGTAGCTGTCAGACTGTTATCAGCATGATCAATTTGGTGAAGCTTGTTGTTATTGAACCATGCCTGCCATGGAGTTGTTCCAATGGAGTTGTTTGATGTATGCTATGTCTATTACATGTCCATGATCTTTATAAACTTAGTAGAGTTGATATGCTTGTTGTTTTGTGCCTCCGAAGGCAGCATCATGATGATGTTTTTGCCTTCCCAGATTTTGGCTAAGTCTGAGAAATCTGTAAATTTATTGCAACTTGCCATGCTTGTTTGATTGTGTTCCAACAAGTTTTTGGGTGTGCTCTGAGTTCATGCTTGTTGAGTATCATGTCTATTTCACTTCCATGCCTCTTGTTATCATGTTTGAGTGCTGTAGCATATATATACCTTGCTCCAAAGTTCCGATGTTGCTGATTTTGGACAGCTTGTTGTTATATCTTGTTTCATGTGTATGTGTTGAACCGTTGCTCCGTTTTGAGCGTGTCTTATATGAAACTTGTGTGTTTTGGCATGTAGAAGCTTAATATCATGTTGTTTACATGTTTGGAGTGTGTTTGCTTGTTGTTTGGATGCATCTTGCATATTTGACATGCTTGACTTGTTTTGCTCATATCTTCTAGGCCGTAGCTCCGAATTAAACAAAGTTTATATGTAACTTGACTAGAATTTTGAGTAGATCATCTTGGTGCATGTTAAATTGCTGTTTAAAAACTTTAACTTAAGGCTTGTTCAGATATGGACCAATTTCGAAATGTGCATATGAGGACTTACCGAAATTGAGATATGTTGATTCCGGCCTCATTTAAACTTGTTGATTTGTGCTATTCTTGTGTGCTTCATCCCTTGCCATGAATTGCATCATATAGACTTGTCTTGCATCATACTTGGTTGAGCATCTTGTCATGTTCTTGAGTGGTGTGTTTACCATGTTGTGTGCTTCTTCTCGCTAGTTCATTACCCGTTGCGTTCGTGAGGATTCGTTCGACTACATGTGGTTCGTCTTCGTGGCTTCTTCTTCGTCTACTTCATGGACTCATTCTTCTTCCTTGCGGGATCTCAGGCAAGATGACCATCCCCTTGGATACCTTTACTATCATTGCCATGCTAGTTGTCTCGATGCTATTGTTATATGTCGCGCTACCTATCTATGTGTCAGCCTCTCCTTGTTGCCATGAAACCTCTAACCTTTGACACCTTCCCAGCAAATCGTCGTTTGGCTATGTTACCCACTTGCTCAGCCCCTCTTATAGCGTTGTTAGTTGCAGGTGAAGATGAAGATTGTTCCAGGTTGGAACTCGGTGTTGGAATATCACAATATATCTTATATATATTAACACACCTATATACTTGGCAATGGGTGGAAGGCTTGGCCTTTTGCTCGGTGTTTTGTTCCACTCATGCCACATTAGGAGCCGATAAACCAGCGTTATGTTCCATGATTTTGCGTTCCTAACACGGTTGGGTATATGGGGACCCCTTGACAATTCGTCTTTGAATAAAACTCCTCCAGCAAGGCCCGACATTGGTTTTAATTTGCAACATAATAAAAAAACTTTAATTAATTAATTGCATAGGGAGTTAGCGCTACCCGAGGATTCTTTCTACATACAGGGGGGCCCAGTGCCGATGGTGTTGGTCCCAAACGGGGAGACTGCGGGGCCGCCACGGGGAAACTCGAGGTATCTGGCTCCTGTAGGCTCACCTATCCGATCGTGGCCTGAGACGAGATATACGTGGCTACTATCAGGGTGTCGGCATGCCGGGAGGTCTTGCTGGACTTGTTTTACCATTGTCGAAATATCTTGTGCACCGGGAATTCCGATTTTGATCGGGCCTTCCCTAAGATAAGGGGTAATATTATTATTATCTCTGCTGATCGTGAGATCTTGTGATGGGCTAAGTTGGGACACCCCTGCAGGGTTATGATCTTTCGAAAGACGTGCCCGCGGTTATGTGGCAGATTGGAATTTGTTAATGTCCAGTTGTAGAGAACTTGACAGATGATCTGAAGTAAAATACACGAACCGCGTGAGTAACCATGACTGTCTCTTTTCATTTTGAGAAGAGAACTCGGTGGGGTTATGCTTGACTCGTAGGTAGGTCAGGATCTTTAGCGATCATTACTAGTTTGCGACCGTTTGCGTAGATGCTCTTCTTAGTCTGGTACTCGTAAGTTATCCACCATATATGCTTAGCCGCTGCTGCAACCTCACCACTTTACCTCTCCTTACCCATCAAGCTTTGCTAGTCTTGATACCCATGGTTATGGGATTGCCGAGTCCTTGTGGCTCACAGTTACTACAACAACAGTTACAGGTGCAGGTTTTCGATGACTTGACGTGAGAGCGATGTTACCTTTTGTTGGAGTTCTTTCTTCTTCTTCTTCGTCAATCTTGGGCTAGGTTCCTGGTCGGCAGCCTGGGATAGCAGATGGATGTCGTTGTGTTTTTCATGTTTGCATCCGTAGTCGGATGCCTTGTATTGATGTTGTTGTATTCATGTGACTTGTGTGAATTGTTGTATCCCCCATGTATGTATGTAATGGTACGATGTAATGATATCCATCTTGCTAAGCGCCCGAAATGCGGTTGTGCCCCAATCACGGATGTGTCACGTGATTGGGATAGAATCGCATCTTGGGCCTGACATTTCAGTCCTTGAAGGATCAAACCATTCACCCTTTGTGCCTGCCCATTCGACTGTGGATGCGCAACGGACGCGTAGTCGACTTGAGTGCCCTGGGAAGTGCAGTATGCCCTGAATTCATCCGAATCAAAGTTGGAGCCATTATCCGTGATAATGCTGTGAGGGACCCCATATCTGAATATCAGATCTTTGATGAAAATGACGGTGGTGCTTGAACCGAGGTTCTTGATAGGCTTGGCTTTGATCCATTTGGTGAATTTGTCGACTGCTACAAGCAAATGAGTGAAACTACTTTTGCCAGTCCTGAAGGGACCAACCATGTCCAATCCCCAAACAGCAAATGGCCAGACCAACGGAATAGTCTTCAAGGCAGACGCGAGCTTGTGGGACATGTTTGAATAGAACTGACAACCATCACACTTGTCGACTATTTCTTTCGCCATCTCATTTGCTCGCGGCCAGTAGAATCTGGCTCGGTATGCTTTGGCAACAATGGTCCGAGAGGACGCATGATGACCACAGGTCTCCCAGTGGATCTCATTCAAAATCATTCGACCTTCCTCCGGGGAAATGCAACACTGGGCGACACCCGTGACACTTTCTCTGTAAAGCTGCCCTTGTATCATGGTGAAGGCTTTGGATCGACGAACAATTTGGCGAGCCTCGTCTTCATCCTCTGGGAGTTCCTGCCTGAGCAGGTACGCGATATACGACACTGTGCAGTCGGGAGTGATCACTAAAACCTCCATGATCAAGTCGACTACAACTGGGACTTTGAACTCAGTTGGATTGGTAGAACTTATCGGTTGCGGGGGCTCTTCTGTGAAGGGGTCTTCTTTGATGGATGGGGTGTGGAGATGTTCCAAGAACACATTAATGGGTATAGGTTTCCGAGTGGAACCTATCTTTGCCAGATCATCAGCAAGTTGATTCTTGATTCTAGGAACGTGGTGGAGCTCCAACCCTTTAAACTTCTTCTCCAACTTTCTCACTACGTTGCAATAACCGGTCATTGCTGGGCTCCTGACATCCCACTCCTTCATCACTTGATTGACCACTAAGTCTGAGTCGTCGTATACCATCAGGCGACGGATGCCGAGTGAGATGGCCGTACGCAACCCATACAAAAGTGCCTCATACTCATCTTCATTGTCTGAAGAATCAAATTGAATTTGGAAGACATAGTTGAGCTTATCGCCTCTGGGGGACACCAAAACCACACCTGCACCAGATCCACTCAACATCTTGGATCCATCGAAAAACATAGTCCAATGACCAGACTGAACTTGAGTCGGTTGCTCTTGTTCAATCTGTTGGGGAACGTAGTATTTTAAAATTTTCCTACGATCACGCAAGATCTATCTACTAGATGCATAGCAACGAGAGGGGAGAGTGTGTCTACGTACCCTCGTAGACCGGGAGCGGAAGCGTCAAGTGACGCGGTTGATGTTGTCGAACTTCTTCGCGATCCAACCGATCAAGCACCGAACGTACGACACCTCCGCGTTCAGCACACGTTCAGCTTGATGATGTCCCACGAGCTCTTGATCCAGTTGAGCTTCACAGGAGAGTTTCGTCAGCACGACGGCGTGGTGACGGATATGATGTATTCACCGGCGCAGGGCTTCGCCTAAGCACCGCGACGGTATGACCGAGGTGTGTTTCTGTGGAGGGGGGCACCGCACACGGCTGGAACAATTCAACTTGTGTGTCTTTGGGTGCCCCCCTGCCCCCGTATATAAAGGAGCAAGGGGGGAGGCCGGCCGGCCCTTGTTTGGTGCGGCTAGGGTTGCAATCCTACTAGGAATAGGATTGCAATCCTATTCCTAGTAGGAATCACCAAAAGGAGGAAGAGAGGGAAAGGAAAAGGAGAGGTGGCGCCCCCCCCAATCCTAGTCCAACTAGGAACCCTAGGTGGGGCGCCGGCCAGCCCTATGGGCTGCCTCTCTCTTTCCCTTAAGGCCCACTATGGACCACCCCCCCTCGTAGGGGGTTCCGGTAACCCCCTCCGGCAATCCCGTTAAATCCGAAACTTTTCCGGAACACTTCCGGTGTCCGAATATAGTCGTCCAATATATCAATCTTTATGTCTCAGACATTCCGAGACTCCTCGTCATGTCCGTGATCTCATCCGGGACTCCGAACTACCTTCGGTACATCAAAACTCATAAACTCATAATACCGATCGTCATCAAACGTTAAGCGTGCGGACCCTACGGGTTCGAGAACTATGTAGACATGACCGAGACTCATCTCCGGTCAATAACCAATAGCAGAACCTGGATGTTCATATTGGATCCTACATATTCTACGAAGATCTTTTATCAGTCAAAACCGCATTACAACATACATTGTTCCTTTTGTCATCGGTATGTTACTTGCCCGAGATTCGATCGTCGGTATCTCTATACCTAGTTCAATCTCGTTACCGGCAAGTCTCTTTACTCGTTCCGTAACACATCATCTCGTGACTAACTCATTAGTCTTTTGCTTGCAAGGCTTATTGTGATGTGTGTTACCGAGAGGGCCCAGAGATACCTCTCCGACACTCGGAGTGACAAATCCTAATCTTGATCTATGCCAACACCACGAATACTTTCGGAGACACCTGTAGAGCATCTTTATGATCACCCAGTTATGTTGTGACGTTTGATAGCACACAAGGTGTTCCTACGGTATACGGGAGTTGCATAATCTCATAGTCATAGGAACATGTATAAGTCATGAAGAAAGCAATAGCAGTAAAACTAAACGATCATAGTGCTATGCTAACGGATGGGTCTTGTCCATCACATCATTCTCCTAATGATGTGATCCCGTTGATCAAATGACAACTCATGTCTATGGCTAGGAAACATAACCATCTTTGATCAATGAGCTAGTCTAGTAGAGGCATACTAGGGACATACTGTTTTGTCTATGTATCCACACATGTACTAAGTTTCCGGTTAATACAATTCTAGCATGAATAAAAGACATTTATCATGATATAAGGAAATACAAATAACATCTTTATTATTGCCTCTAGGGCATATTTCCTTCAGTGTCCCACTTGAACTAGAGTCAATAATCTAGATTACAAAGTGATGATCCTCACACCCATGGAGTCTTGGTGCTGATCATGTTTTGCCCGTGGAAGAGGCTTAGTCAACGGGTCTGCAACATTCAGATCCGTATGTATTTTGCAAATCTCTATGTCTCCCTCCTTGACTAGATCGCGGATGGAATTGAAGCGTCTTTTGATGTGCTTTGTTCTCTTGTGAAACCTGGATTCCTTCGCCAAGGCTATGGCTCCAGTGTTGTCACAAAAGATTTTCATTGGACCCGATGCACTAGGTATTACACCTAGATCGGATATGAACTCCTTCATCCAGACTCCTTCATTTGCTGCTTCCGAAGCAGCTATGTATTCCGCTTCACACGTAGATCCCGCCACGACGCTCTGCTTGGAACTGCACCAACTGACAGCTCAACCGTTCAATAAAAATACATATCCGGTTTGTGACTTTGAGTCATCCGGATCAGTGTCAAAGCTAGAATCGACGTAACCGTTTACGACGAGCTCTTTGTCACCTCCATACACGAGAAACATATCCTTTGTTCTTTTCAGATACTTTAGGATGTTTTTGACCGCTGTCCAGTGATCCACTCCTGGATTACTTTGGTACCTCCCTGCTAGACTTATAGCAAGGCACACATCAGGTCTGGTACACAGCATTGCATACATGATAGATCCTATGGCTGAGGCATAGGGAATGACTTTCATTTTCTCTCTATCTTCTGCAGTGGTCGGGCATTGAGTCTTACTCAACTTCACACCTTGTAATACAGGCAAGAACCCTTTCTTTGACTGATCCATTTTGAACTTCTTCAAAATCTTATCAAGGTATGTGCTTTGTGAAAGTCCAATTAAGCGTCTTGATCTATCTCTATAGATCTTGATGCCTAATATATAAGCAGCTTCACCGAGGTCTTTCATTGAAAAACTCTTATTCAAGTATCCTTTTATGCTATCCAGAAATTCTATATCATTTCCAATCAACAATATGTCATCCACATACAATATTAGAAATGCTACAGAGCTCCCACTCACTTTCTTGTAAATACAGGCTTCTCCAAAAGTCTGTATAAAACCATATGCTTTGATCACCTCATCAAAGCGTATATTCCAACTCCGAGATGCTTGCACCAGTCCATAGATGGATCGCTGGAGCTTGCATACTTTGTTAGCACCTTTTGGATCGACAAAACCTTCTGGTTGCATCATATACAACTCTTCTTTGAGATATCCATTCAGGAATGCAGTTTTGACATCCATTTGCCAGATTTCATAATCATAAAATGCGGCAATTGCTAACATGATTCGGACAGACTTAAGCATCGCTCTAGGTGAGAAAGTCTCATCGTAGTCAACTCCTTGAACTTGTCGAAAACCTTTCGCAACAAGTCGAGCTTTGTAAACAGTAACATTACCGTCTGCGTCGGTCTTCCTCTTGAAGATCCATTTATTTTCGATGGCCTGCCGATCATCGGGCAAGTCAACCAAAGTCCACACTTTGTTCTCATACATGGATCCCATCTCAGATTTCATGGCTTCAAGCCATTTTGCGGAATCTGGGCTCATCATCGCTTCCTCATAGTTCGTAGGTTCATCATGGTCTAGTAACATGATTTCCAGAACTGGGTTGCCGTACCACTCTGGTGCGGAACGTACTCTGGTTGATCTACGACGTTCAGCAGAAACTTGATCCGAAGTTTCATGATCATTATCATTAACTTCCTCACTGATTGGTGTAGGAATCACTGGAACAATTTTCTGTGATGTACTACTTTCCAATCCGGGAGAAGGTACAATTACCTCATCAAGTTCTACTTTCCTCCCACTCACTTCTTTCGAGAGAAACTCTTTCTCTAGATAGGATCCATTCTTAGCAACGAATATCTTGCCTTCGGATCTGTGATAGAAGGTGTACCCAATAGTCTCTTTTGGGTATCCTATGAAGACACATTTCTCCGACTTGGGTTCGAGCTTATCAGGTTGAAGTTTTTTCACATAAGCATCGCAGCCCCAAACTTTAAGAAACGACAACTTTGGTTTCTTGCCAAACCATAGTTCATAAGGTGTCGTATCAACGGATTTAGATGGTGCCCTATTTAACGTGAATGCAGCTGTCTCTAAAGCATAACCCCAAAACGATAGTGGTAAATCGGTAAGAGACATCATAGATCGTACCATATCTAATAAAGTACGGTTACGACGTTCGGATACACCATTACGCTGTGGTGTTCCAGGTGGCGTGAGTTGTGAAACTATTCCACATTGTTTCAAATGAAGACCAAACTCGTAACTCAAATATTCTCCTCCACGATCAGATCGTAGAAACTTTATTTTCTTATTACGATGATTCTCTACTTCACTCTGAAATTCTTTGAACTTTTCAAATGTTTCAGACTTGTGTTTCATTAAGTAGATATACCCATATCTGCTCAAATCATCAGTGAAGGTCAGAAAATAACGATACCCGCCGCGTGCTTCAACACTCATTGGTCCACATACATCAGTATGTATGATTTCCAACAAATCTGTTGCTCGCTCCATAGTTCCGGAGAACGGAGTTTTAGTCATCTTGCCCATGAGGCATGGTTCGCAAGCACCAAGTGATTCATAATCAAGTGATTCCAGAAGTCCATCATTATGGAGTTTCTTCATGCGTTTTACACCAATATGACCTAAACGGCAGTGCCACAAATAAGTTGCACTATCATTATTAACCTTGCATCTTTTGGTTTCAATATTATGAATATGTGTATCACTACAATCGAGATCCAATAAGAATAGACCACTCTTTAAGGGTGCATGACCATAAAAGATATTATTCATTAAAATAGAACAACCATTATTCTCTGATTTAAATGAATAACCGTCTCGCAACAAACAAGATCCAGATATAATGTTCATGCTCAACGCTGGCACCAAATAACAATTATTTAGGTCTAAAACTAATCCCGAAGGTAGATGTAGAGGTAGCATGCCGACGGCGATCACATCGACTTTGGAACCGTTTCCCACGCGCATCGTCACCTCGTCCTTAGCTAATCTTCGTTTAATCCGTAGTCCCTGTTTCGAGTTACAAATATTAGCAACCGAACCGGTATCAAATACCCAGGTACTACTACGAGCATTAGTAAGGTACACATCAATAACATGTATATCACATATACCTTTGTTCACCTTGCCATCCTTCTTATCCGTCAAATACTTGGGGCAGTTCCGCTTCCAGTGTCCAGTCCCCTTGCAGTAGAAGCACTCAGTTTCAGGCTTGGCTCCAGATTTGGGTTTCTTCGTGGAAGTAGCAACTGTCTTGCTATTCTTCTTGAAGTTCCCTTTCTTTCCCTTGCCCTTTTTCTTGAAACTAGTGGTCTTGTTAACCATCAACACTTGATGCTCCTTCTTGATTTCTACCTCCGCAGCTTTGAGCATAGCGAAGAGCTCGGGAATTGTCTTTCGCATCCCTTGCATATTATAGTTCATCACAAAGCCTTTATAGCTTGGTGGCAGTGATTGAAGAACTCTATCAATAACACTATCCTCGTCAACCTTGCAACCAAGTTGAGTCATATGATTGTAGTACCCAGACATTCTGAGCAAGTGTTCACTGATAGAACTATTCTCCTCCATTTTGCAGCTGTAGAATTTATTGGAAATCTCATATTTCTCAATCCGGGCATTTGCTTGAAATATTAACTTCAACTCCTGGAACATCTCATATGGTCCATGACGTTCAAAACGTCGTTGAAGTCCCGGTTCTAAGCCGTAAAGCATGGCACACTGAACTATCGTGTAGTCATCAGACCGCGATTGCCAGACGTTCAAAGCGTCCACATTAGCGGGAGGGGGCTTGTCACCTAGCGGTGCTTCAAGGACATAATTCTTCTGTGCAGCAATGAGGATAATCCTCAGGTTACGGACCCAGTCCGTGTAATTGCTACCATCATCTTTCAACTTAGCTTTCTCTAGGAATGCATTAAAATTCAAAGGAACGGTAGCACGGGCCATTGATCTACAATAACATATATATGCAATAACTATCAGGACTAAGTTCATGATAAATTAAAGTTCAATTTAATCATATTAATTAAAGAACTCCCACTTAGATAGACATCCCTCCGGTCATCTAAATGATCACGTGATCCAAATCAACTAAACCATGTCCGATCATCACGTGAGATGGAGTAGTTTCAATGGTGAACATCTTATGTTGATCATATCTACTATATGATTCACGCTCGACCTTTCGGTCTCTAGTGTTCCGAGGCCATATCTGCATATGCTAGGCTCGTCAAGTTTAACCCGAGTATTCTGCGTGTGCAAAACTGGCTTACACCCGTTGTATTTGAACGTAGAGCTTATCACACCCGATCATCACGTGGTGTCTCGGCACGACGAACTTTCGCAACGGTGCATACTCAGGGAGAACACTTATACCTTGAAATTTAGTAAGGGATCATCTTATAATGCTACCGTCGTTCTAAGCAAAATAAGAAGCATAATAAGATAAACATCACATGCAATCAAAATATGTGACATGATATGGCCATCATCATCTTGTGCTTTTGATCTCCATCTTCAAAGCACCGTTATGATCACCTTCGTCACCGGTGCGACACCTTGATCTCCATCGTAGCATCGTTGTCGTCTCGCCAACTATTGCTTCTACGACTATCGCTACCGTTTAGTGATAAAGTAAAGCAATTACATGGCGATTGCATTTCATACAATAAAGCGACAACCATATGGCTCCTGCCAGTTGCCGATAACTTTACAAAACATGATCATCTCATACAAAATCGTATAACTCATCATGTCTTGACCATATCACATCACATGCCCTGCAAAAACAAGTTAGACGTCCTCTACTTTGTTGTTGCAAGTTTTACGTGGCTGCTACGGGCTTAGCAAGAACCGTTCTTACCTACGCATACAAAACCACAACGATGTTTCGTCAAGTATGTGCTGTTTTAACCTTCACAAGGACCGGGCGTAGCCACACTTGATTCAGCTAAAGTGAGAGAGACAGACACCCGCCAGTCACCTTTAAGCAACGAGTGCTCGTAACGGTGAAACCAGTCTCGCGTAAGCGTACACGTAATGTCGGTCCGGGCCGCTTCATCTCACAATACCGCCGAAGCAAAGTATGACATGCTGGTAAGCAGTATGACTAGTATCGCCCACAACTCATTGTGTTCTACTCGTGCATATCATCTACGCATAGACCTGGCTCATGATGCCACTGTTGGGGAACGTAGTATTTTAAAATTTTCCTACGATCACGCAAGATCTATCTACTAGATGCATAGCAACGAGAGGGGAGAGTGTGTCTACGTACCCTCGTAGACCGGGAGCGGAAGCGTCAAGTGACGCGGTTGATGTTGTCGAACTTCTTCGCGATCCAACTGATCAAGCACCGAACGTACGGCACCTCCGCGTTCAGCACACGTTCAGCTTGATGACGTCCCACGAGCTCTTGATCCAGTTGAGCTTCACGGGAGAGTTTCGTCAGCACGACGGCGTGGTGACGGATATGATGTATTCACCGGCGCAGGGCTTCGCCTAAGCACCGCGACGGTATGACCGAGGTGTGTTTCTGTGGAGGGGGGCACCGCACACGGCTGGAACAATTCAACTTGTGTGTCTTTGGGTGCCCCCCTGCCCCCGTATATAAAGGAGCAAGGGGGGAGGCCGGCCGGCCCTTGTTTGGTGCGGCTAGGGTTGCAATCCTACTAGGAATAGGATTGCAATCCTATTCCTAGTAGGAATCACCAAAAGAAGGAAGAGAGGGAAAGGAAAAAGGAGAGGTGGCGCCCCCCCCCTGACGAGGACGAGCATGAATTAAGCTTGGGGATGCTGATACGTCTCCGCCGTATCTATAATTTTTGATTGTTCCATGCTAATATTCTACAACTTTCATATACTTTTGGCAACTTTTTATACTATTTTTTGGGACTAACATATTGATCCAGTGCACAGTGCCAGTTCCTGTTTGTTGCATGTTTTTTGTTTCGCAGAATATCCATATCAAATGGAGTCCAAACGGAATAAAAACGGACGGAGATTTTTTTTGGAATATATTGAATTTTGGGAAGCGGAACCAACATGAGACGATGCCCGAGTGGGCCACGAGGCAGGGGGCGCGCCCACTAGGGGCAGGCATGCCCTGGGCCCTCGTGGCCACACCGTAAGGCGGTAGATGCCCTTCTTTCTCCGCAAGAAATCTAATATCCGGATAAAAATCGTGTCAAAAAATCAGCCCAATCGGAGTTACAGATCTCCGGGAATATAAGAAACGGTGAAGGGACATTATCTGGGAACGCAGAAACAGAGAGAGACAGAGAGATAGATCCAATCTCGGAGGGGCTCTCGCCCCTCCGCCGCCATGGAGGCCATGGACCAGAGGGGAAACCCTTCTCCCACCTAGGGAGAAGGTCAAGGAAGAAGAAGAAGGAGGGGGGGGTCTCTCCCCCTCGCTTCCGGTGGCACCAGAGTGCCACCGGGGCCATCATCCTGTGACAGCGATCTACACCAACACCTCCGTCATCTTCACCAACATCTCCATCACCTTCCCCCATGCATCTACAGCGCTCCACTCTCCCGCGACCCGCTGTACCCTCTACTTGAACATGGTGCTTTATGCTAATGATGTGTTGCCATCCTATGATGTCTGAGTAGATTATCGTTGCCCTATCGGTGTAACGCCCCGGACACACCCGCCGGTGGTCGTTACTCCTGGCGGGATCTAGACTGGCCTCACATATCAATACTAGTCTTTTCTACGCACTTTGTCCTTACTCGTGTGCACCCGGGAGCAACTTCCCGGTCGGTCACCCATCCTGAAACTACTCCAAGCTGAGCATGCTTAACTTTGGAGTTCTATCCGAATGGGCTCCCGGAAAAGAAGGAATTCCTTATTGATATGAGTAGTATATCATCCCTAATAAGCCAGGCCATCACATACACCCTCACTCAGAGGAACCGACGTCCTCGTCGGGCCACAGGAACGTTCCCTCTTGGCACAACCGTCTGTGCTTCCAGGACAGCACATGTGCCATGTCGTGTGCCACGACGGGTCACAAACGTCATGCACAACATGACTGCAAACTATCAACAAACATCCGTGTAACCGCGAGAGTCGGCTCTGATACCAACTTGTAACGCCCTGGACACACCCGCCGGGATCTAGACTGGCCTCACATATCAATACTAGTCTTTTCTGCGCACTTTGTCCTCACTCGTGTGCACCCGGGAGCAACTTCCCGGTCGGTCACCCATCCTGAAACTACTCCAAGCTGAGCACGCTTAACTTTGGAGTTCTATCCGAATGGGCTCCCGGAAAAGAAGGAATTCCTCATTGATATGAGTAGTCTATCATCCCTAATAAGCCAGGCCATCACAATCGGTGATTGGTCAATTGCTATGATTGATTTAATTTGCTTGTGGTTATGTTGCTATCCTTTGGTGCCCATCATATGAGCGCGCGCGTGGATCACACCATAGGGTTAGTTGTATGTTGATAGGACTACGTATTGGAGGGCAAGAGTGACAGAAGCTTCAGCCTAGCGTAGAAATTGATGCATACGGGATTGAAGGGGGACCAATATATCTTAATGCTATGGTTGGGTTTTACCTTAATGAACGTTAGTAGTTGCGGATGCTTGCTAATAGTTACAATCATAAGTGCATACAATTCCAAGTCAGGGATGACATGCTAGCAGTGGCCTCTCCCACATACAACTTGCTATTGGTCTAGTAACGTAGTCAATTGCTTAGGGACAATTTCGCAACTCCTACCACCACTTCTCCACACTCGCTATACTAACTTTATGGCTTCTTTACCTAGACAACCCCTACTTTATATTTGCGTGCTCTTTATATTCTTGCAAACCTACCCCGTTACACCTACAAAGTACTTCTAGTTTCATACTTGTTCTAGGTAAGACGAACGTCAAGCGTGCGTAGAGTTGTATCGGTGGTCGATAGAACTTGAGGAATATTTGTTCTACCTTTAGCTCCTCGTTGGGTTCGACACTCTTAGTTATCGAAAGAGGCTACAACTGATCTCCTACACTTGTGGGTTATCAACCACCAACGCTTGCCACCCAGGGGTAGCAATGTGCGCTGGATGGTCGGACTGGTCGAATGTAATGGGAGTCTTTGACCACTTCAAGTATGTCGACGTTGCCGCATCAACCATGTTGACTTCCCTGTTGATGACTTTCAGTCAACTCTTGCTCTCCATGTCAGCAAAAATCATCAAGGTGGAGTTGATACGGGGGTAACCCCCATCGTCCTCTTTGTCCTCATTCTCCTCAGATTCCTTCTCTTTCTCATTGGGCTGACCCTTTTGGAAGCTCTGAATCAGGAGTCGACACTGTCGAGTGGTATGCTTGGGGTAAATGAAATCCCCCTCTTCATCCTTCTTGGTGTGTATGTGACACGGCAAATCAAGCACATCATTTCCTTCTTGATCCTTCACTTTCTTGGGGATCCACGGACCTTTAGGTTTTCCTTTGTTCTTCCCCTAGTTCACGACTGCAGCCTCTCTAGGAGCTGCGGGTTCGGCTTTGCGCTTTGGCTTCAGATTGGAATTTCCATCATCCCGGGCGACTGGTTTGTTTTTACCTCTACGGAGCCGGTCCGCTTCCTCTCCGTTAGCATACCGACTAGCTATTTCCATCATCCGAGCTAGAGACATGTCTTCTGTCCGACCGAATTTCAGGTTAAACTCTCTGTACCGTACGCCCTCTTTAAAGGCGCTGACTGCCTGATGCTCTGACACATTCTCCACTTT
The DNA here is from genome assembly GCA_902687465.1 of Secale cereale. Classification (NCBI taxonomy): domain Eukaryota; kingdom Viridiplantae; phylum Streptophyta; class Magnoliopsida; order Poales; family Poaceae; genus Secale; species Secale cereale. The sequence goes on along the minus strand of LR738711.1, from coordinate 387,538,765 downwards.
ATGAAGAAGAGTGGTCCATCTCTGGATATAGTCTCTCAAAGTTTCATTCGGCTTTTGGACGCAATGCTGCAATTCCACCAGCCCAACTGGTCGTTTGCAAGTGCCTTCAAAGGTCCTGACAAACACTCGGGTCAATTCTTCCCAGCTGAATATGCTACCAGGAGCCAACTGATTTAACCAAGCTCTATCCAAGCCTTCCATCATCAGAGGGAGGTGTTTCATGGCTACATCATCGTTGCCGCCACCAATCTGCACAGCCACTCGGTAATCCTCTAGACAAGTGTCTAGCTTTGACTCGCCAGTGAACTTGTTCACCCCTGCTGCCAACCTGAAGTTAGGAAGGATCTCAGCGGCCCTGATGGCTCTGCTAAAACATCCGGACCCGGAAACATGCGCTCTGCTGCCACTCAGACGGTCCTTGTCCTGTCCTCTGTGGCATGGGCACTCGACGGCGATCATCTCGGCCGAGTCGACAGCCATACTGATCATAGTTCCGTCCCATATGTTGCTCTTGGCGAGGCCCACGACCTTCAAGCCACGGGGGCGATCTTGGGCTGTGAGCCGACCAGACTGTGTCCGCCGCCATTGACCTCCTGTGAATTCTGTTGCGTGACTAGGAAACAGCTGAATTTTGTTCACCTGCCGCTCGGAGCAGTGCTTGAATCTGCAGCAAACCTCTTCTAGCTTCCGACTGGGATGGCTGAATCGACTCTGCAATACGGGCCGCAGTTGTAAGATTCTGAATCGGAGTGTGGTATACCTGGGGTTCAGGGGGAAACAACTGTCGCTGCCGTCGACTGGATTCAGGATCAGTCGGCAGGCTTGTTCATTGAGTGAATGTTGAAGATTCTCCATATGCGCATGTTCGACCACGGTGGCCAGGCGCGCGGCTTCCAGGGCCCAAGCCTCTAAAGTCTCTCCCAGGATGGGGGTCTGAAGTGCTTCGATGTTACGGTTACGCAGCTCTTCCCTTTGCTCCGCAGCGAGGGGCTGAGGCACATACCCATCGTGATCGTATGACTGACCATCGCCGCTGTTGCCGCCATCACCATGAGGGTACCCAGGCGGACTGCGACGAGAGCCGACCATGAGGACCACCGCCGCGGGGTCGCTGCTCCCGCACTCGGAAAGCGTATCTACGAAACCAGTCGACCGACCCATAGTGGTACTCGTCGGGCTCGATTGGCCCGACTTGGGGGGTGGCCGACTGGCGAGCCACCGCGTACTTCACCCATCGCTGGAGCCGCGATCATCCGTACTGCGTGCGAGGGCGTGCGGCGGGGGGAGCAGATGACGAGGGAGCCGACCGATACTGGGTCGATGGCTGCCGGAGAAGGACGCCACAAGCACTCGCGCGAAAGTGTGCCGCCCAGCGGATGGGAAGTGCCTCAACATCGAGGGGGGGCTCTTGAAGCCAGGCAGAGTCGTCGGCGATGAAGACGAGCGCGCCAAGTTGGATCTCGCGGCCCAAAGCCAGACCACCGCTGGAAATCATGCTAATGAAGATCGGAGAAAAACTTGCAACCTCACCGGAAGTCGCTAAGACACCTGCCCCAAGGTGGGCGCCAACTGTCGTGGTACTAGGCCTGACAGTGAGAGTAGGGGGTACGTAGGAGGAGGCAAGGTCCTAGCTATGGCAAGGTTGTACACATGAGTGTTACGAGTTCAGGCCCCTCTCAGAGGAGGTAAAAGCCCTACGTCTCGGTGCCCGGAGGCTATCGACCGGAATATGGGGGTGTGTCTGTTACAGGGGGTGCGAACCCTTGTACCGGAGGAGGGGGGCGACTTATATAGAGTGCGCCAGGACCCCAGCCGTCCCTCGTTACAGAGGGTTCAATGTACATAAAGATAGGACATTACTGATAACGCCTGCAATAAAGAGGTATTAATGACCTTTAAGACTTCGGAGTGAAGGCCCGACCGTTGCCCTACGGGGTGGCCTTTGATCATTTATGCTCCAAGTGGTTCCTTGTTCGGTCGAGTGACTTCACTTCGGTCGAATGGAATTGGGGTATCCGAGTGAGACACATGGTCGACTGGATTGCACTCTTAGATCACTTCAGTCGGTATATTTTGTCATCCTTGGAATGTCTTTGATCCTAGGGTAGCGACCTTGGGTAGGCGTATAGGTCAGGCCTATGACCCTACCCTAGGTTTATGGTATCATCATGGGGTGCGATCGAAAGGTTGAAGAGACTAAGGTTATAATGGCCACGTGAATTAAAGGGGACGCCGGACGACCTGGAATATCGGCACGCCCTGATGGCAGTTCTAATTCGTAGCACGTAACTCCATCATGCCGCACGTAACTGCATCGTGTGGCAACGCGCACGGCGCAACCGTATGCATATGGGGCCCCCGACGTGGTCATGCGCAGGCCCAACCACTGGTAGAGCGCGCTGAGGGACGCGAGCAGAGCGCTCTGCGGTCGCCTCAATGGCGAGCAACCATATATATGGATATAGCAGTTGAACACGCAAGGTGTCGGTGTATTTGGATCGACACCTATGGGATCACAAGAATCCCTACTACGGTTACGGGGCGCGGGGTTGAGAGAAGAGCGGATCTAACAGTTGGCACACAATTCCTTTACCCAGGTTCGGGCCCCAAAGATGTGCAAAACCCTACTCCTGCTTTGGTGGATTATATGTTTGTGTTCTTCAGCTAGCTATGGGGCCTCAACAGCTCCAAAAGACGAGTCGTGAGGAGTTCCAAAGAGCCGAATCCTTCTCCTGGTCGCCTCGGGCCTCCTTTTATAGGGAAAAGGGGTTGCCACAGTGGCACACAGGAGGTGGAAAGGGTACAGTGATGCGAGGTTATCCCTCACATTACATGACAAGGCACATTTAATGCGCTTAGCTTAGGTGTCCTTGCTTTATCGGGGGCGAGGGGAGACGTCTGTCTTGTCCGTCGCCGTTCCTTCTTGTGTTGGCACGCGCCCTGGCCAGCGATGCCTGAGATGCCATGTAGGCAGGCAGGCAGCTGAGGTGGCGCAATGGTGGGTCTTCACGAAGTTCTGCATTTTGCCACGTAGGTGCCTGCCCAGCTGGTTGGGTCGGCAGCTGCGTGGGGCGGTGGAAACTCAGTTGGTGCGGGCCTGACAGTGGCCCTGCGGATGTCCCCGGCAAGGGCCTTGCCCTTGCCGGGGACATCCGCAGGGCCACTGTCAGGCCCGCACCAACCCGGCAAGGGTCTTGCCGCAGCGCCTGATGTCATCCCCGGCAAGGTGCTTGCCGGGGGTCTTGTGGTCCTCCTTGGCTGGGATCCCGCCAAGGGTCGTCGTCTTCTTTGTGTGCGTATCTGTCTTTGACTGTCTTCACAAAGATCTGCATGCCACTACGGGGATGCCTCCCTAATCCTTGCCCCATGGGGCCAGTGGACTCAAGGGTGATCCGCTCCGTAGGCGTGGGGCGAGCTGCCGCGGCAAGGGTCTTGCCGGGGCTGCTAAAGCTGCCCCCGGCAATGATCTTGCCAGGGGAATCCGCTTCATCCCTTTGCTCTTTGTGGTCTTGGCTTTGGGCTTCAGTCTCCATCGAGCTTCGGTCTTACCCTGGCTCACCTCCCATGCCGTGCTTGGTGTGGTGGTGCCCGGGGCTCGGACTGCCCGTGCACAGTCATAGGGGTACAAAAAGTGTACCCCTCTTTTTGTACACCGACAGGAGCCCCCGGGCCTGGGCCACACATAAGCGCGATGCGTGGTTGGGCTAGGCCCAAAACGGTGCGCGGGCAGGCGGGACGGTTTTCACCGTGGTAAGATTTTCTGCGCGCTTCGCTTCCCACGACCCGCGCGCACGGCGCGTGGTGGAGGGGCGTGCGTGACGTGGGCGGCATGCGCGGGGCGGTTTTTGCAGGCATGCGTCACGTCGCAGTAAAGAGGTGGCTTCACGCCTTCCCCATAACCGGGGGAGGCGTGGAGACGCGGCCCATTTACTGAATGGGGCCGAGCGGTCCACAAGGTGTCCACTCCCCATGATCACGGGGTGGGGAGAGGTCGCCTCACCTGTCCCCTCGGTTCTGCACGTCCGCCACGTGCCCCCCATGCGCTTGGGGTGGCGAACGGTGGAGGCGGGAAACCGAGCCGTCGCTGGTTGGGGCGGCGGGTCGGTCCCGGCTCCCCGCGCCTTCTGCGTCTTGATTGGCCGAGCGGGGCGGTCGAGCCCCAGCCCCGCCCCTTTATAAAGAGCGGGAGGGGAGGGACGGCGCCCCGCACTCTCCCATCTTCTTTCTCCTTCAGCTTCTGCTCCTCTCTTCCGTTCGCCATGGAGAGAGGAAATCCCGGTCCTTCAACGATGGCGGCGAGGGTCGCCGCTCGACAACGTGTCCCTCCTTCTCCTGCACCCGCAGTGGCAGAGCCGACCACGAGGGGAAGGGGGAGGGGGCGAGGCCGGGGCGCTCGGGGAAGAGGAGGACGGGGCGGCCTGCCGGCCTCGCCCCCGCCAGCAGCCTCTCTTCTAGTGGAGGGCCATATTGGGGATGACCCTTGCGAGTCTTCGTCAGGTTCCGGCGGCCGCCGCGCCGTCGCCTTCGTCTCCCGACCCCTTTTGCGCGGGAGATGGAGCTGGACCCGCCGGAGTCGCTGCGGCTGCACATGAGGGGCTGCGGGATCAGTGGCACGCGGGTCCGCGTCGACTTCCCCGCTCCTCATGTGATGTATCTTCGTCAGGGATGGAAGACGTTTGCTCGCATCTACAGCCTGACGGATGGGCTCACTCTCCATTTTAAGTTGATGGAGGGTGGCCTTCTCTCCGTCAAGGTCTTCGGGCACTTTGGGACTCGTGCAAGGTGCTGGATGGAGAGCTCCTCCGATGACGAAGACTCCTCCTCGAACGAGGGTGATGAGGAGGACAGCGACAGCGACGACGAGGGCGGTGGACGGCAGGATGACGGGTCCGACTAGGTGTCGGGCACCGCTCCTGGTGGCACCGGCGACCCCATCATCACCATCGCCGGCTCCTTGAACTTCTCGGGGCCGTCTCCTTGGCGGCTGGCGTAGGGAGGCTGCGGAAGAGGAAGAGGAAGAAGGCGGACGACAAGGTCATCATGTCGGAGTACGCGGGCACCGACGCCTTCGACGCGTACTGACATCATGCCGCCTCGTCTTCGAGCTCTGCCTCCGGCGCCGTCATCACCATCCAGCCTTTGGGCGGCCACCGAGATGTCCTCTTGGTGTCTTCTGCCACCCGTAGCTCGCCTAGGCGCTCCTTTTTCCCTTATCGCCTCCTTGACCTACCTCCTCAGGAGAGGGACAAGAAAGGCATTACGGGCATCTTATCTCTTTTTTAGTTTGTAAGCCTTCGGGCATCTGTTAAATTTAAAACTTGTAATCTCCTTGTTCATGTTTTTCATTCCCTATGGACTGTACCTGAGTGGAATGTTTTTAATGAAAAAGGAATGTTTGCCGGGTTATTTGTTCCTAGGTAAAACCCACAATAGGGAATAAATCCCTGATATCTCTAAGATAAACATTTTCACGCCCGGCAACAGGCCTTGCCGTCTCCCTACTTCGCTCGACCTTTCTCACGCCCTTGGCGGAGGTAGGGATGAAGTGGGCTTAGGAACGAGCCCTAGGGCCTAGAGTTATGGGATCACGGTAGCTTAAAGAAAAGAACGAGGTTTCACATACCTCAGTCCATAATGGAATGCATGATAGGGGACGAAGAACTTATCTGAAGCTGCAGCCCCCGGCAATCCTGGTTCGCCGTGGGTGAATCCTTGCTCTTGTAGCTCCCGGCAACACTGGCTTGCCGGGGCCTAGGCGCTAGTCTGTTCCTCTTTCTTCTCCCCAAGTGGCTTCGGCAAGGATATCTGTGCGTCCTGTGAACCAAAGGAGATGCAGGAAAGGCAAAGAGACGCAAACTCGACCTCTAAGCTAGGGGTTAGCCGCCGCTAAGCACTATCAACCCTAACCAAGGACGAGACTCGACTCAGCATGCATGCTATAACTTAGGGCTCCAGCGCTTCATTTATTTATGCTCAGGGTCTGCGCCTGGCTTTGTACAAAGGGTTACATGCCTTGCCGGCAAGGCTTGTACAAAAGGGTGGCTTGCCGGGGGCCCGGCAAGCCGCGCCTTATGGGTAAAACTTGCGAAGATGCTCAATGTTCCAGGAATTGCTCATCGGAATGGCATTTTCGGTCTCCAGGTGGACTACGCCAGGCCTGGTGATTCGTATTACCCGATAAGGGCCTTCCCACTTCGGCGTCAACTTGTTTGTATTCCTGGCCGATTGAACGCGCCGGAGAACAAGGTCGCCTTCCTCAAAGCTTCGGGCACGGACCTTGCGGCTATGGTAGCGGCGCAAGGCTTGTTGGTAGCGTGCTGCTGTCACAGCTGCCCGAAGACGATCTTCGTCAAGGAGCGTTGCGTCATCTTGCCGTAGTTGCTCTTGCTCAAGCTCATCATAAGCGAGCAGTCGAGGTGACCCGTATATGAGTTCAGTGGGGAGAACTGCTTCTGCCCCGTATATCAGGGCAAAGGGTGTCTGGCCGGTGGCTCAATTTGGCGTCATTCTGATTGACCAAAGAACCATCGGCAACTCATAAATCCAGCGCCTTCCACTCTTGTGCAGCCTGTCAAAGGTCTTTGTCCTTAGGCCTCACAGCACTTCAGCGTTTGCCCTCTCAGCTTGACCATTGCTTCGGGGGTGTGCAACGGAAGCGAAACAGACCTTGTTGCCGAGGTCTTGGGTATATTGCATGAAGGTGCGGCTTGTGAACTGTGTGCCGTTGTCGGTGATGATCCTGTTGGGTACACCAAAACGGCACACTAGTCCCTTGAAGAACTTGATGGCTGACTAAGCTGTGACCTTCCTCACTGCCTCCACCTCCGACCACTTTGTGAACTTGTCGATTGCAATGTACAAGTACTCAAAGCCCCCGACAGCGCGGGAGAAAGGGCCCAGTATGTCGAGCCCCCAGACCGAGAAGGGCCAGGAGAGAGGAATGGTTTGAAGGGCTTGAGCTGGTTGATGAAGTTTCTTTGAATGGAATTGGCACGCTTCACACCTGGTGACCAGTGCCGTCGCATCCTGGAGGGCAGTGGGCCAGAAGAAGCCTTGCAGAAATGCCTTGCCGGCAAGGGCTCTTGACCCTATGTGGGATCCACATATGCCTCCATGTATCTCTGCTAACAGCCCCATTCCTTCCTCTCGAGGGATACACTTCAATTTCACGCCGTTCGGTCTCTTTTTGTACAGGACGTCATCGACGAACTGGTACATAGCAGACCGATGGGCTACTTTTTCCGCTTCTTCCCGCTCCTCAGGAAGTTCCCCAGTTTGGAGGAATCGGACGGTATGTTGTGCCCACGCTGGAGCCTGAGGCTTGACGGCGAGGAGTAAAGGCATTTCCTCCGCGATAGGAGCGGCTGTCTCGACGGCAAGAGCTTGACGCTCCGCCGGAGCTAGCCGTCCAGTGGCGGGCTCAGTGTCTCCGGCAACATCCTTGTCGGCGGCTCCGGGGAGCTCGGCGGGAAAGTACTTGTCGGGCCCTGATTTCCTCCTCTTGTTCTGCTCTGTTGATGGATCAACGGATGGCTGAGAAAGCTGAAGCACAAAGGTACCTGGTTCCACAGGTAGCTTGAGGGCACCGCGCTTTGACAGGTAATCGCAATGTCGTTCTCCGCTCGGGGAACGTGCTCCGCCTGTATACCATCGAAGCGCTCTTCCAACTTTCTCACTTCATCGACGTAGGCCTTCATCAATGGGCTCTGGTAATCCTTGTTGACTTGTTTGACGACAAGCTGCGAGTCGCCCCTGACAATGAGATTCTTGATTCCGAGGTCTGCCGCGATCCTAAGACCAGCAAGCAGCCCCTCGTACTCAGCAGTGTTGTTCGTCGATACCTCCCTGGGGAAGTGCATCTGGACCAAGTACTTGAGGTGCTCACCAGTGGGCGCGACCAGCAGTACGCCAGCCCCGGCGCCCTGTAAGGAGAAAGCTCCATCAAAGTACATGATCCAGTTGCAACTCGCCTCTTTGCCGGGGAGAGCAGTTTCTTGGACTTCTTCATCAGGCGTCGCGGTCCATTCTGCAACGAACTCCGCCAGGACTCGGCTTTGAATAGTCGAGGTACTTTCAAACTTGAGGCCAAAGCTGGACAGCTCTGGTGCCCACTCTACAACTCTTCCCGTTGCATCTGGATTGTGCAATATCCGTTGTAGAGGGAGGCGAGTGACGACAGTGATCTTGTGCGCCTAGAAGTAGTGACGCAGCTTCCTCGAGTCCATAAGAAGGCCGAAGAGCAATTTCTGCACACCGGAGTACCTTGATCTAGCCTCCTGCAAGAGGGAGCTAACAAAGTAGACCGGGTGCTGCATCATTTTCTTCTTTGGCTGCACTCCAACCGGCCGTGTCGTCTCTGCACCAGTGGCATCAGGCTCTTTCGCTGCTATCACCTCATCATTAATTTCTCTCTGCGCCACTAGTGCGGCGCTGACCACCTGGTTTGTTGCCGCCAAGTATAGCAGCAACGGTTCTTGTGGCCTAGGCGCAACTAGTATTGGCGTGGAGGAAAGGTACCTGTTCAAATCTTGTAATGCTGCTTCGGCTTCTGGCGTCCATTCCATTGGGCCCGCCTTTTTCAAAATCTTGAAAAAGGGAAGGGCGCGCTTAGCAGACTTGGAAATGAATCTGCTCATGGCGGCAACGCAGCCAGCAAGCCGACGCATATCCTTGACCCGTTTGGGTGCTTAAATCTGCTCTATAGCTTTGATCTTGTCCGGATTGGCCTCTATCCCACGCTGCGACACAAAGAACCCGAGAAGCTTGCCGGACGGGACGCCAAAGACGCAATTCTCAATATTCAGCTTAGGGTTGATCTTGCGTAGGTTGACAAACTTTTCTTGTAAATCCGGTATAAGGGTTGCCCTATTCTTGGTTTTGACCACTATATCATCCATATAAGCCTCCATATTTCTATGGAGCTAGGGTTCAAAACCAATCTGGACTGCCCTTGCAAACATCAAGCCATCACTCTTCAACCCAAAAGGCATTCGTACGAAACAGTACGTACCACATGGGGTGATGAATGCTATCTTCTCTTCGTCTTCTCTTGCCATGAAGATCTGGTGGTAGCCGGAGTAGGCATCGAGGAATGACAACAGGTCACACCCAGCCGTGGAGTCAACAATCTGGTCGATGCGCGGCAACGGGAAGGGGTCCTTGGGACAAGCTTTATTGATATCTGTGTAATCAATACACATCCTCCACTTCCCATTTGCCTTGCACACTACCACTGGATTGCCCAACCACGTTGGATGGAGCACTCCTCTTACCAAACCCGCAGCTTCCAATTTCCGGATCTCCTATGTGATGAACTCTTGCCGTTCCAAAGCTTGCTTCCTGACCTTCTGCTTGATGGGCCACGCATGAGGACAGACATCAAGGTGGTGCTCAATCACCTCCTTGGGAACGGCGGGGATGTCGGATGCTTGCCATGCAAACACGTCGACATTCGCCCGCAGGAAGGTGACGAGCGCGTCTTCCTATTTGTCGTCAAGGGAGGAGCTTATGGTGAAAGCCCCTCCTGTGCCGTCCTCCTTGAAGAAAACCTTCTTGGTTCCCGGCGGCGTGGCTCTGGACCTCTTGTTTCTGTCGGTGGAGCTCTTCGGCACATCCTCGACGGGAGCGCGACACTCCGAAGAGGTGCGCTTGCCGGAGTGGGTGTCCGAGGTCTCACCGGTCTTCTTCTTCCCGGTGGAGCTCTCTGGCATGTCCTCGACGGGAGCACAGCACTCCGAAGAGGTGCGCTTGCCGGAGTGGGTGTCTGAAGTCTCACCGGTCTTCTTCTTCTTCCCTCCCGGGGCCCCAGTGGCAGGAGCAAGTGCCCTCGTAGTGGCAGCTGCTGCAACTGCTTGCTGGTATAGTTGGTCAGCGCAGATCAGCGCATCTTTCTTATCGGAGGAGATGATGATGATCGTCACAGGCCCTGGCATCTTCAGGGTGTTGTAGGCGTAGTGTGACGCCGCCATGAACTTGGCCAACGCTGGGCGGCCAAGGATCCCGTTGTAAGGCAAGGGGATCTTGGCAACATCAAACACGATCCTTTCCGTCCTGTAGTTTAGATCACTCCCAAAAGTCACGGGCAGCGTGACCTTCCCCTTTGGTTGACTTCTCCCCAGGTTGACCCCCTGAAACGTGCCCGTCTCTTCGAGGTCTCCCGCAGGAATTTGCAGCTTCTCGATCACGGTGGGCGAGAGTAGGTTCAGGCCGGCCCCGCCATCGACTAGCATCCTTGTCACCTTGAGGTTGCGTATTGTCGGTGAGACCAACAATGGCAAGCACCCGACCGCAGTAGTGCGAGCAGGGTGATCCTCAGCGTCAAAATGATAGGTGTGCTGGAACATTTCAGCGGCTTTTGGGCACCGGACGACGGCTCCGCCGCTGTAATCTCACGCGCCCACTGTTTAAGTTGGCGGTGAGAAGTATGCAGGGAGGCGCCACCGTCGATGCACATGGCCTCCGTAGCCTTCTGAAATTCTTGGTCGCCAGACTCGTCGTTCTCCTCATGATCGTCGTCTTCGGGCCTTCTGTCACGGCACCGGGCGGGCCTCTCCTGCTGTTTATCCTTGCCGCGACGGCCTGCTTGGCCGTCACGCTTCTTGCCGGACCCTTCAGCACCGTCCTGGCACTTCTCCTTGTCCCGCCTCTCATATTCAGCCCTCTGCTTTTCAGCAAGGAGCTCAACCTGTCGGCAGTCCTGGAGATCATGGCCCTTGGTGCGATGGATCTTGCAGTATCGCTTGCTGGAGTTCCTTGGCTTCTCGACAACCGCCAAGGCCCGGTAGGCGACACACCCGGCAATTTCCTTGCCGGGGTCACCCGCCCTGGTTTTCTTGGCGGAGCCAGTGTCATCAGATCCCTTGACGGCAACCACGGCTTTACACTTGCGCTTCCTGTTGCGGTGCCGGCCTTTCTTCGCCGGGGCGGCAGTATCCTCATCTGAAGAGTCTGTTTCCGCACCGGCGTCTTCGCCGGGGTACTTCATTCCCTCTTCAGCCCGGGCACATCTGTCAGCAAGAACATAGAGTTCCGCCACATCTTTCACCTTGGTCATCGCCAGTTCTTCACGCATCTTGCGATTACACACGTTCTGATGGAACGCGCTGATGATGGCGGCAGCGTGGACGTCAAGGATGTTGTACTGTACCCGGCTGGACCTCTGTATGTACTTGCGCAGACTCTCGTGTTCCTTTTGGGGTATGACGTGCAGGTCACTCGCTTGGCCATGGGCTTGGTGACCTTCGGTAAAGGCGCCAACAAATTCATGGCACAAGTCGGACCAGGAGGAAATGGAGTCTACCGGCAAGTGCATCAACCATGACATGGCGTTAGGTTTAAGAGCCAACGGAAAGTAATTCGCCAACAACTTATCGTCGCGAGCTCCTGCAGCTTGCATCGCGATGGTGTAGATGCTGAGGAACTCCGACGAGTGGGTCTTGCCGTTGTACTTTTCTCCAACGTCTGGCTTGAAGGTGCGGTGAGAGGGCCACTGGAACTGCCGCAGCTCACGGGTAATAGCCGGACAACCTACCTCGTAAGGTAGACCTCCAGGGCTCTCCTGTGCTGGGCGGTCCGCAGCAGGCCCTGCTCGCCTGTCTGACTGGTGGCGCGCTCCGCGCCGGCGCTCGATGGTGGTTCGAGCGTCTTCATGAGCTCGCTCCTAAAGAACTTGACGCTGGTCGCCGTGGGTCCGCGGGTCGGACGATGCTATGGAGATGGCGTCGCCCGCGACGTCCCGACGAGTCGACACACGCGGTATCGGGCGAGGAGGAGGCGAATGCACCGTAGCCACGGCGCCGCCGGTCCTCCCGCCACCGGTGCGCAGGACTCCATCGGAGCGTCGACTTGGGAGCTCCGCTGGGTTTGGGTCATCCTTGTTGGCGACTGCAACAAGGCTTCGGATGGTGGCTCTCCATTTGTCGAGTTTCCCCGTAACGGGAGGAAAGTTGAGGAGCAACTGCGCACGCGCGAGGGCTTCGGCTGGGGTTAACGATAGCGAAACCTGCACGGACCGCGACGCGCTTCGACCCCTGACCATGTCAGGAGGAGCTCCATCACGATCCCGCGGTCGCATACCGTCTCCACCAGCGCTTCGGCGGGCAGGCAGGTCTTCTACGTCTCAGGAGTGGTGCTCGGGGCTCTTTCCATGGCGACGCCCGGGATCTTCGGCGTGACGACACCGTTCGTCGTGCGCTGCTTGAGAGGAGCGCGCTGTTGGCGCCGGCGTGGGAGTTCTGGAGGCCCTTGTGTCGCCTTCGGGTGATGCGGCAGCAACCTTGGAAGGCCCCGCGCCACTCGCGGTGGGCCTGGCTCCATCTTTGGAACTAGTGGTGTGTGGCCCGTTACCAGGCGCACAAACATCGCCACCTCCCAAGCTCCGGCTGCTGGGACGGCGTTGGTGTTCGCGAGCAGCGCCCCGTGTCCTTTCCGCGACCGGTCCGCTGCTCGCCCGCTTCGGGACGGGCTGCCCGGCTTCCAACTGGCCAACCGCTACCGTCGTCTTCTTCTTGGGCACCATGATGATGAAGGAGCGTTGAACTAACTGCTAAAGCCGATTCTCACAACTGCGCCCCCTACCTGGTGCGCCAAAGATGTCGGTGTATTTGGATCGACACCTATCGGATCACAAGAATCCCTACTACGGTCGCGGGGCACGGGGTTGAGAGAAGAGCGGATCTAACAGTTAGCACACAGTTCCTTTACCCAGGTTCGGGCCGCAAAGATGCGTAAAACCCTACTCCTGCTTTGGTGGATTATATGTTTGTGTTCTTCAGCTAGCTATGGGGCGTCAACAGCTCCAAAAGCCGAGTCGTGAGGAGTTCCAAAGAGCCGAATCCTTCTCCTGTTCGCCTCGGGCCTCCTTTTATAGGGAAAAGGGGTTGCCACAGTGGCACACAGGAGGTGGAAAGGGTACAGTGATGCGAGGTTATCCCTTGCATTACATGACAAGGCACATTTAATGCGCTTAGCTTAGGTGTCCTTGCTTTATCGGGGGCGAGGGGAGACGTCCGTCTTGTCCGTCGCCTCTCCTTCTTGTGTTGACACGCGCCCTGGCCAGCGATGCCTGAGATGCCATGTAGGGAGGCAGGCAGCTGAGGTGGCGCAATGGTGGGTCTTCACGAAGATCTGCATGTTGCCACACAGGTGCCTGCCCAGCTGGTTGGGTCGGCAGCTGCATGGGGCGGTGGAAACTCAGTTGGTGCAGGCCTGACGGTGGCCCTGCGGATTTCCCCGGCAAGGGCCTTGCCGGGGCCCCGACAAGGGTCTTACCGCAGCGCCTGCTGTCATCCCCGGCAAGGTGCTTGCCTAGGGTCTTGTGGTCCTCCTTGGCTGGGATCCCGCCAAGGGTCGTCGTCTTCTTAGTGTGCGTATCTGTCTTTGACTGTCTTCACAAAGATCTGCATGCCACTACGGGGATGCCTCCCGAATCCTTGCCCCATGGGGGCAGTGGACTCAAGGGTGATCCACTCCGTAGGCATGGGGCGAGCTGCCACTGCAAGGGTCTTGCCGGGGCTGGTAAAGCTGCCCCCAGCAAGGATCTTGCCGGGGGAATCCGCTTCGTCCCTCTGCTCTTTGTGGTCTTGGCTTTGTGCTTCAGTCTCCATCGAGCTTCGGTCTTACCCTGGCTCACCTCCCATGCTGTGCTTGGTGTGGTGGTGCTCGGGGCTCGGACTGCCCGTGCACAGTCATAGGGGTACAAAAAGTGTACCCCTCTTTTTGTACACCGACACAAGGAAAAGCTGTCTACAAGCCGAGCGCGCCGCGGTGCCTAACGGCGAGCACAACACGCTGCGGCGACCAGAGCTTGCCAGGGGACGCGAGCAGAGGCCGGCATAGTGATACGTGCCAATTAAGACGAAATGTGCTAGCGATGTCGGAGACATCAAGCACGAATCAGATTAGAGTTGCGTGTGCGATACGTGGCATACAATTGATCCATCCTATCTGTTTGTGATGGGATAAGCCATGTGTGTTGTGGGAAAACGCTTGCTGGTATATAACCTCAAATTTAACCAACAAAATGTTAATGCATGTTACAGAAATTATATAACTCGAAACTATGCTCAAATATGAATCAAACAATATAATCTTTGGCAGCATGCATTCATATTTTATTAATTAAATTGTACTTATAAACTGGGATGGGGGTATAGTAGGTAATTAAATCGCAAACGTTTTTTTATTAAACGTATGTGTACGTGTCCTTTCGTCCTCCTTTCGCACGTCTTGTCACACCGCTGCCGCAGACTGTTCGAGCGCAAGCTTGAGCAGCGCGGGGGCGTTCTTTTGGCCAAACGGTGGTGAGCCCATTCCCGCGCAACCGTGCAGGTTTCCGCGCAAGCTTCCCGCCCACTCGGTGAAGTCCCCCAAAATCCCAATGCTTACGAGCCTACTATATAAACCCTCACGGCCGGCGAGTCTTGCATCACATTTCCCCCTCCCTCCATGTAGCTTATCTCGTCTGCTTCTCCCACAATCGTCAATGGCACCGGTCCGTCGTCGTCGCTCAACCACTCCGTCGTCATCAGAGCACGACTCCAGCTGGGAGGCTGTAGTGCGCGTGGCGTCCCTGTTGGGTGTGCATGAAACACCCACCACACGCTCCGCCGTCCGTGCCCGTCGGCAGCTGTTGCCGGTCGCCGTTGCCGCCACAGCACCGTCGAAAGCCAAGGCCATCGCCCGCTCTGCCGCCGTGGCCTGAAGGCGGGAGGTGACCACCATGGCTGCCACCCCACTGCCGGCCACCGTGGCCATCACCCGCTCCGCCACCGCGGCCCGAAGGCGGGAGGTGGTGCTCGTGACCGCCACCCCATCGTCGGCTGCCGTGGCCGCTAGCCCACCGTCGACCGCGGGGATCATCACCCGCTCCACCACCACCGCTCGAAGGAGGGAGGCGGAGGTGGAGGCCCGCACTGCGGCAACGACCTTGCACGCTACATCGAGTTCCTGCGGGAGGAGGAGGAGCGCCTCGTCGAGCATGCAAAGAGCCTTACCGTCGCCATGGCCGCGGTACACGCCAACGCAGAGGCAAGGAATCAGGAGATCTACGAGCAGTCCGGCCGCTTCGAGAGGGGTCGTATGGAGCGGCAGAGGGTGTTCGAGGTGACCATCGTTGAAGGTGCAGCAGCGGCAGCCACAGTATTGCAGCTGTCCAGCTCGTCGGTAGGCTCCTCCTCCTCTGCCTCTTACTGAGCGCGCTCGGCAGAGGAGAGGCTGCCGGAAGAAGTACAAAGCCCCTCCGTAGTAGTAGTAGTATTTAGGGTTTATTTTGTTCAGTTCATCTGACTATAGATGTGGTGGAACTGTACAACATACTTAAAATTAGCTAGTATATATAGTTGAACTAGCTATTTCAGTACGTTGTTGGCAACAATTCGGGAAAAGTTTGGTCGGTTCAGCTGTCGAGTCGAACTATTTGTATAAATTAAGAATGACTTCTTAATCTATGAATGGAATCTATGCTTAATTACTGAATTTTAGTTGCAAAAATTAGATAGTGTTAGTGATTTTTAGCCACATATTTTGACAAATCGCAGTGTTACAAGGATTGACAAATGGCAATGTTACTAGATCAACAAATTTCAATCTTTCCAGTTTGATAAATGGCAATATACCCAATATGACATATTCAAATCTTACCAAATTGTCTGTACGTGGTTGCACACGGGTCATCCGAAAAAACCGTTTGCGTTGAAGGGAGGACAAATAATGCTTGCCAAATTTTCTCTTGGCTTAGCACCGAGGTCTTCTCCGATATTGGGTTTTGTTAGGCCAACTTGATCTATTTATCTTGCAATGGGAAGTAGTGCCCGGTAGTGGGTTCGATCTTACGGTGCTTGATCCTAGTGACAGAAGGGGAACCGACACGTATGTATCGTTGCCACTAAGGATAAAACGACGAGATCTATATCTAACGCCATAGATAAACGGATCTTGTCTACATCATGTCATCGTTCTTAATGCATTACTCTATTTTCCCATGAACTTAATACACTAGATGCATCCTGGATAGCGGTCGATGTGTGGAGTAATAGTAGTAGATGCATGCAGGAGTCGGTGTACTAATCTTGGACGTGATGCCTATGTAATGATCATTGTCTGGATATCGGCATGATTATTTGAAGTTCTATCAATTACCCAACAGTAATTTGTTCACCCACCATTGTTATTTTCTCGAGAGAAGCCACTAGTGAAATCTAGGCCCCCGGGTCTTCTTTCTCATACATTTGCCTTTGCGATCTATTTGCCTTTGCTTTTATTTCCAGATCTACTGAACAAAAAACCCAAAAATACCTTGCTGCAATTTATCTTATTTATCAACCAAATCTACCAATATTTATATCTCTCTCACGTTCGTTATCGGAAAGGGATTGACAACCCCTTTAACACGTCGGGTTGCGAGGTGTTGTTATTTGTGTGCATGTGCTGTTTACATTGTGTTGCTTGGTTCTCCTACTGGTTCGATAACCTTACTTTCAAATCTGAGGGAAATACCTACTGCCACTGTGCTGCATCATCCCTTCCTCTTTGGGGAAAAACTGACGTAGCTTTAAGCGACATCAATTGGCCTAGCCCTCATCACTTGATTCACAAGAATCATTCTCTCGGGTCATGTTACCAGACCTCATTGCCAGCCCGGGAGAATTTTGAGCGCCCCATCCACCATGAACTGCCATTCAGATCGGGTCAACTGCTTGATACTGAGCTGGAAACCCAAATACTTGCAGGGAAAGTGATCAATTTTCCAAGGCAATGCATTCGTGACAATTTCCTCGTCCTCCTCCTCTCCAGGAATCAGAATCACAGAAGATTTAGCAAAGTTGACATGTAAACCAGAGGCCTTGCCAAAGATCAAGAGAACCTCCTTGACGAACAAAATGTCTGTCTGAGATGGCTTAATGAAGAGAACCACATCATCCGCATAAAGTGAGAGCCGTTGTAGTGGCTTGCACCCATTCATCTTCTCCAGAACCTTGATCTCGTGTTCCTTGACCATGATAACCGTGAGAGTTTCCATGGCAATAACAAAGAGCGACGGAGATATAGAATCCCCCTGCCTCAAGTCGCACACATGCATAAACTTGTCAGTAAAACGCCCATTCACCACAATCCTCGAGTTGGCCGTAGTGAGCATAGTCGCGAGCCAGGTCAGCCACCTCTCCAAGAAACCCTTGGCGTAGAGCACCTAAAAAAGAAACAGCCAAGACAAAGAATCAAATGCCCGAGCTATATCCAACTTGAGTAGAACTCCTTTAGATTTTCGTTGATGAAGTCTCCTGGCCATTTGCCTCACAAGAAAGAAGTTGTCATGGAGATTCCTGCCGCGAATGAATGCTGATTGGCTAAGGCTGACCAACTCTCCCATCCTTGGACTGACTCTGTTAGCCATCAACTTGGTTGCCAACAAGACTGAACGGTCTGAACTCGTTGATGTGGCAAGCTTCCGGGTTCTTAAGGATTAGGGTGATAAAGCTTGATTAAGTCTGCCAAACCCATGCCCATTGTTGAGGACCAGCTTGTGCAGCGCAACCATGACATCTCCTTTGATAATGGTCTGATACGTTTCCAACGTATCTATAATTTTTGATTGTTCCATGATATTATTTATGATGTTTTGGTTGTTTAATGGGCTTTGTCATACAATTTTATATTATTTTTGGGACTAACCTATTAACCCAAAGGCCTAGTCTAGATTGCTGTTTTTTTGCCTGTTTCAGGGTTTTACAGAAAAGGGATATCAAACGGAGTCCAAATGGAATGAAACCTTCGGGAGAGATATTTTTGGAGAAAATCACGCACGGGAGACTTGAGAACCACGGAGTAGGGTTTACGTGGTGCCCATGAGGGTGGGGGCCGCGCCCCCCTAGGGCGCACCCCCTGCCTCATGGGCCCCACGTATGGCCCCCGATGCCCTCCTTCCTCCTATATATGCCTACGTACATCGAAACCATCAGAGCTACAGAGAAAACCCTAGTTCTACTGCCGTAACCTTCTGTTCCCGTGAGATCCCATCTTGGGGCCTGTTCCGGAGCTCCGCCGGAGGGGGGGATCTACCACGGAGTGCTTCTACATCATAATCATCGCCTCACCATGAGTTGTGAGTAGTTTACCACAGACCTTCGGGTCCATAGCTAGTATCTAGATGGCTTCTTCTCTCTCTTTGGATCTCAATACAAAGTTCTCCTCGGTCTTCAAGGAGATCTATTCAATGTAATATCTTTTTGTGGTGTGTTTGTCGAGATCCGATGAATTGTGGGTTTATGATTAAGATTATCTATGAGAAATATTTGGTTCTTCTCTGAACTCTTTATATATGATTATAATATCCTTGCAAGTCTCCTCGAATTATTGGTTTGGTTTGGCCTACTAGATCTATAGTTCTTGCAATGGGAGAAGTGCTTGGCTTTTTGTTCAATCTTGCAGTGTCCTTTCCCAGTGATAGTAGGGGCAGCAAGGCACGTATTGTATTGTTGCCATCGAGGATAAAAATATGGGGTTTATATCACTAAGTTTGAGTTTATCCCTCTACATCATGTCATCTTGCTTAAGGCGTTACTCTGTTCTTATGAACTCAATACACTAGATGCATGCTGGATAGCGGTCGATGTGTGGAGTAATAGTAGTAGATGCAGAATCGTTTCGGTCTACTTGTCTCGGACGTGATGCCTACATATAATGATCATGCCTAGATAGTCTCAGAATTATTTGCTTTTCTATCAATTGCTTGATAGTAATTTGTTTACACGCCGTAGAATATCGCTGTCATGAGAGAAGCCACTAGAGAACACTATGGCCCTCGGGTCTATTCTCAACATATCAATCTACAATCTACTTTACTTTTCCGCTTTTACTTTCTGTTCTTATAGTCAAAAATACCAAAAATATCAAACTATCATCTCTATCAGATCTCACTTTCGTAAGTGACCGTAAAGGGATTGACAACCACTTGTCGCGTTGGTTGCGAAGTTCTTATTTGTTTGTGCATGTGCGAGGGACTCGCGCGTGGTATCCTACTGGATTGATACCTTCGTTCTCAAAAACTGAGGGAAATACTTACGCTACTGTGCTGCATCACCCTTTCCTCTTCGAGGGAATACAACGCAGGCTCGAGAAGTAGCAAGAAGAATTTCTGGCGCTGTTGCCGGGGAGGCTTACGCAAAATTCATATACCAAGTACCTATCAGAAACCCTTATCCTTCGCATTACATTTTTTGCCTCTCGTTTTCCTCTCCCCCACTTCACCCTTGCCGTTTTATTTGCCCTTCCTTTTGCCGCGTGTTTACCGTTCGCTTGCCTTTCGTTTGCTTGTGTTGCTATGTGCCCTCAATTAGCTCGCATCTTCGCTTGCTAAAGTATGGATCCTCATCCACTTGCTAATCTCTTTAAGAGATCCAATTATATTGAATCTATTGCTAGTGAGCTGCGTGCACTAGATTATCTTTATGGGGTTTTGCTTGAAATTCATGAATCTGAAAATTGTGAGGAATTGTTAAAAGAAAAAGCGATTCATGATAGACTCTTAAATAAAAAGCATGATTGCAATGATGATATTATAAATTCTATTAATGTCAATTGTGCCAATGATATGCAGAACCCTAAGCTTGGGGATGCTAGTATTGCTATGTCTTCTACTTGTTGCAATGATCATGATTGTGTTCTTCTTCTTACGATCTTGATACTTTATTTAATCCCCATGATGAATATGAGATTGATAATAATGTTTGCTATAATATTGAAAGTGGGTTTGGAAGATTGTCAACTTTAGATCCCACATATTTGGAGAATGTTCAATCTGATGAATTTTTTGATAAAAGTGGGTTTGGAGAGGTCATGACTTTAGTTAATGTTGATCCCACTATTTTTGAAGAGTGTCAACTTCGTATGCATGTGGATCGTGTTGAGAATATGTTATGTGGTAGCTATATTGTTGCATTTGCTTATGATCCGACATGCAATTGTTACGAGAAAGGAAAATATGGTCTTAGAAATATTCATGTTACTAAATTACCTCTCGTTATGTTGAGATTGCTATCGTTCCTTTCCGCTTCCTTGCATATGCTAGTTTTTGCTTGCCTTGCTAATTTGTTTGCTTATAAGATGCCTATGCATAGGAACTATGTTAGACTTAGATGTGTTTGTCACATGTTTTATGATGCTCTCTTTATGCTTCAATTCTTGTCATTCTTGTGAGCATCATTGAATTCTCAAGCCTATCTTAATGGCTATAAACGAAAGAACTTGTTGGGAGGCAACCCAATTTTTTTGTTTTGTTTTTGCTTCTGTTTAGGAATAAATATTGCATCTAGCTTCTGATTAGATGTGGTTTTGTGTATTTTTTAGTGTTTGTGCCAACTAGAACCTTTGGGATGACTTGTGTGAAGTTTATGTGATCTTGCTGTGAAAAACGGAACCGTTAGCGCTCGCTAGAATGATCACCAGATTTTACTGGAGCGTGCTATTTAGTTGATTCTTTTTGCAGATGATTAATAGACAAATTCCTCACGTTTAAAAATTTATATTGAATTTTTTGGAGTCACAGAAGTATGCGAAACCTGCATATTACTACAGACTGTTCTGTTTTTGATAGATTCTGTTTTTCGTGTGTTGTTTGCTTATTTCAATGCATCTATGAGTAGTATTGGGAAGTATGAACCATAGAGAAGTTGGAATACAGTAGGTTTAACACCAATATAAACAAATAATGAATTCATTGCAGTACCTTTGAGTAGTGGTTTGCTTTCTTATACTAACGGAGCTCACGAGATTTTTGTCTAAGTTTTGTGTTGTGAAGTTTTCAAGTTTTGAGTATTGCTTTGATGGACTATGGAACAAAGAGTAACAAGGGCCTAAGCTTGGGGATTCCCAAGGCACCCAAGTAAAATTCAAGGACAACCAAAAGCCTAAGCTTGGGGATGCCCCGGGAAGGCATCCCCTCTTTCGTCTTCATCCATCGGTAACTATACTAGGAGCTATATTTTTATTCACCACATGATATGTGTTTTACTTGGAGCGTCTTGTATAATTTGAGTCTTTGCTTGTTAGTTTGCCACAATTATACTTGCTGGACACACCTATTTTAGAGAGTTAAATATGGCCTAGGAATTGTTAGAACACTCTATGTGTTTCACTTATATCTTTTGAGTTGAATAGTTTTTGCTCTAGTGCTTCACTTATATCTTTTAGAGCACGGTGGTGATAATATTTTGAAGAAATTGTTGATCTCTCATGCTTCACTTATATCCATTTGAGAGTCTATTAAAACAGCATGGTAATGTGCTTAGGCTATAAAACTAGTCTTCACATGATAGACATCCAATATCAATGTAGTAAAAACTTCCACACTAAGTGCATTGAATATGATGAGAAGTTGGATGCTTGATAATTGTTTTGAGATATGAGGATAGTGATATTAGAGTCATGCTAGTGGAGTTATTATGAAATTGATAAATTCTTGTGTTAAAGTTAGTGATTCCCGTAGCATGCACATATGGTGAACCACTATGTGACGAAGTTAGAGCATGAGGTATTTGTAAAGTGTCAACCTTTGTGTGGAGGTCGGGGGCGCGCGATGGTTAACTCCTACCAACCTCACCCTTAGGAGCATGCGTTGATTGCTTTGTTTTGATGACTCGTAAATTTTTGCAATAAGTATATGAGTTCTTATGACTAATGTTGAGTCCATGGATTATACACACTCTCACACTTCCACCATTGCTAGCCTCTCTTGTACCGCGCAACTTTCGCCAGTACCATACACCCACTCTATATCCTTCCTCAAAACAGCCACCATATATATATTCCTCAAAACATCCACCATACCTACCTATCATGGCATTTCCATAGCCATTTCGAGATATATTGCCATGTAACTTTCCACCGCTCCGTTCATATGACACGCATCATATTGTCATATTGCCATGCATGATCATGTAGTTGACATCGTATTTGTGGCAAAGCCACCATGCATAATTTTTCATACATGTCACTCTTGATTCATTGCACATCCCGGTACACCGCTAGAGGTATTCACATAGAGTCATACTTGTTCTAGTATCAATTTGTAATATCGAGTTGTAAATCAATAAAAGTGTGATGATCATCATAATTAGAGCATTGTCCCATGTGAGGAAAGGCCAATAAAAAAAGAGATGGCCCAAAAAAATAGAGAGGGGCTAAATAAAAAAATATAAAAAATAAAAAGAGAGAAAGCCCCTCCAAAAAAAATGGGAGAAAAGAGAGAAGGGACAATTGCTACTATCTTTTCCACACTTGTGCTTCAAAGTAGCACCATGTTCTTCATGATAGAGAGTCTCATGTTTAGTCACTTTCATATACTAGTGGGAATTTTCATTATAGAACTGGGCTTGTATATTCCAGCGATGGGCTTCCTCAAATGCCCTAGGTCTTCATGAGCAAGCAAGTTGGATGCACACCCACTAGTTTCTTTTGTTGAGCTTTCACACATTTCTAGCTCCAGTGCATCCGTTGCATGGCAATCCCTACTCACTCACATTGATATCTATTGATGGGCATCTCCATAGCCCGTTGATACGCCTAGTTGATGTGAGACTATCTCCCTCCTTTTTGTCTTCTCCACAGCCACCTCTCTATTCCACCCATAGTGCTATGTCCATGGCTCACGCTCATGTATTGCGTGAAAGTTGAAATGTTTGAAAGAATAGAGTATGAAAACAAGTGCTTGGCTGAAATCGGGGTTGTGCATGATATGAATATTTTGTGTGATGAAGAGGGAGCATAGCCAGACTATATGATTTCATAGGGATAACTTTCTTTAGCCATAGTATTTTGAGAAGACATGATTGCTTTGTTAGTATGCTTGAAGTATTACTATTTCTTATGTCAATATAGACTTTTGTCTTGAATCTTTCAGATCTGAACATTCATGCCACAATTAAGAGAATTAAATTAAAAACTATGTTGGTTAGCATTCCACATCAAAAATTCTGTTTTTATCATTTACCTACTCGAGGACGAGCAGGAATTAAGCTTGGGGATGCTTGATACGCCTCCAATGTATCTATAATTTTTATTGTTCCATGCTATTATTTATGATGTTTTGGATGTTTAATGGGCTTTGTCATACCCTTTTATATTATTTTTGGGACTAACCTATTAACCCAAAGGCCCAGTCCAGATTGTTGTTTTTTGGCCTGTTTCAGGGTTTTACAGAAAAGGGATATCAAACGGAATGAAACCTTTGGGAGAGATATTTTTGGAGAAAATCACGCATGGGAGACTTGAGAACCACGGAATAGGGTTTACGTGGTGCCCACGAGGGTGGGGGGCGCGTCCCCTACCTCGTGGGCCCCACGTATGCCCCCCGGTGCCCTCCTTCCTCCTATATATGCCTACGTACCCCGAAACCATCAGAACAACAGGGAAAACCCTAGTTCCACCGCCGTAACCTTCTGTTCCCATGAGATCCCATCTTGGGGCCTGTTCTGGAGTTCCGCCACAGGGGGGATCTACCATGGAGTGCTTCTACATCATCGTCATCACCTCACCATGAGTTGTGAGTAGTTCACCACAGACCTTCGGGTCCATAGCTGGTATCTAGATGGCTTCTTCTCTCTCTTTGGATCTCAATACAAAGTTATCCTTGGTCTTCGAGGAGATCTATTCGATGTAATCTCTTTTTGCGGTGTGTTTGTCGAGATCCGATGAATTGTGGGTTTATGATCAAGATTATCTATGAGAAATATTTGGTTCTTCTCTGAACTCTTTATATATGATTATAATATCCTTGCAAGTCTCTTCGAATTATTGGTTTGGTTTGGCATACTAGATCTATAGTTCTTGCAATGGGAGAAGTGCTTGGCTTTGGGTTCAATCTTGCGGTGTCCTTTCCCAGTGACAGTGGGGGCAACAAGGCACGTATTGTATTGTTGCCATCGAGGATAAAAATATGGGGTTTGTATCACTATGTTTGAGTTTATCCCTCTACATCATGTCATCTTGCTTAAGGCGTTACTCTGTTCTTATGAACTCAATACATTAGATGCATGCTGGATAGCGGTCGATTTGTGGAGTAATAGTAGTAGATGCAGAATCGTTTCGGTCTACTTGTCTCGGACGTGATGCCTATATAAAATGATCATGCCTAGATAGTCTCATAATTATTCGCTTTTCTATCAATTGCTTGACAGTAATTTGTTTACCCGCCGTAGAATATCTCGATCATGAGAGAAGCCACTAGAGAACACTATGGCCCCCGGGTCTATTCTCAACATATCAATCTACAATCTACTTTACTTTTCCGCTTTTACTTTCCGTTCTTATAATCAAAAATAGCAAAAATATCAAACTATCATCTCTATCAGATCTCACTTTCGTAAGTGACCGTAAAGGGATTGACAACCCCTTATCGTGTTGGTTGCGAAGGTCTTATTTGTTTGTGCAGGTGCGAGGGACTCGCGCGTGGTCTCCTACTGGATTGATACCTTGGTTCTAAAAAACTGAGGGAAATACTTACGCTACTATGCTGCATCACCCTTTCCTCTTCGAGGGAATACAACGCAAGCTCGAGAAGTAGCATGGTCCAAGATTTTTGGAAGAAAACACCGATGGAAACATCCGAGCCCAGGGCATGTTCAGCTGACATGCCCTTAATGATTCCCAAACTTCTTCTTCCATGAAAGGAATGTCAAGGTCAGAAAGATCCACCTGCGATATGTTAAGGTCCTCCAGATTGAGAGAGTGCTCCCTCGCAACGTCTACCCCAAGAAAGTCTCTATAAGCCTTGAGAAACGCCTCCTCTTTCCCTCGTTGGTCTGTGATGACCTGGCCATCCACCACAATGGCTGGGATAAAGTATTCAACCTTCCTACCATTAGCCATCTCCCTCCGACAACCAACGAATCCGGGAACGCTGTCTTGCAATCGTCCTCTCCAAAGAGGCCAATCCCAACACCAAGGGCTTGAGCATTCCTCTCAGCCATCTCTCCTCCAGGTCAAGCAATCTCGAATCCTGAACATAGTCCAACCTAAGGATGATCAACTTCGCAACCCCAATCTAAAGCTTGATATTGCCCACTTTCTTCTGGCCCCTAACAGTGAGAGCTCTCGCCGTGTTCCTCAACAAGACATCCAGACGATGAAACAGATCGAGTGATCACAAGTCCAAGGCTCTTGCACTACATCAAGAAAATCATCCAGCTTTGTCCAAAATAATTCAAACCTGAATCTCCTCTTCGTCTGCATGTGCACCTCCAAAGAAAGATGCAGTGGGAAGTAATCTAACGAGGCAGTAGAGAGCGCTTGCAACAAGCTATCTGGGTGGTCAAGCTCACAATCGACCGAAACAAAAGCCCTATCAATCTTGGTGAGGTGGGTACCTCCCTCTCATTACTCCATGTGTACTTGTGACCATGAAGGAACAATTCCTTGAGCGCATTCTCATCCACAAATATCTTAAACCTTCCCATCATCCTATGGTCCAAATTCGAGTTGTTCTTGTTAGCCGCATGAAGAATCAGGTTAAAATCACTTATGACAAGCCACGGACCCAGGCTGAGCATCCTCCTCTTCGACAACTTCTAGAGAAACTGATTTTTTTGTCATCCTCTTGTGGCCCGTACACCACCGTGAGCCACCATGGGTTCCCTTCCGTCGGCGCTACATAACCAGAGATAGCCAATGAGTCAAGAGAGAAGTTGGAGAGTTCGACATGTGAGGGGTCTCAACCCAGCAAGATCCCTCGTCTAGTCTGTGACGCAGGAAGGTAAGCAAAGCCATCATAAGATGGCCCCAAGCATTGTAATATTACAAACTGATCAACATACTCCAGTTTCGTTTCAACAATACAGACAATCGCCGCGCACAACGAGTCCACAAACTCCCTCAATGACTCTTTCTTGGCTGGTCTGTTGAAGCCCCTAACGTTCCAGCATACAACATCCATCACTATGTATGACATAGGAAATAGTGGCATCCCATGTCAGTGCCATAGCCCAAACACGGCTGCGTTACTGCAGCAGCCGCGGACTCCAGCTGAGACGACAGATTTGTCACCAGGGCCTTCCCTAAGATAGCCGCAATGGCTTTCAGTCGTGATTCTTGCAAGGGAGAATCGAACATAGAATGTAGCAACTCTAGCGTGTCATCCGAGACCGCCAGCTCATCGCATGCAATCCCCAAAGTTTTCAAGAGTACCGTCCCTGCCACCGTTGCTTTGGTTTTCCTAGCTCCTCCCAAAGAGCTAACGGCCGATCTGGTCATACGCCTTGGTGTGAAAGGGTCTTGGCCCGGTCAAACACCACGAGCACCCTTTATCTCCCTAAGCAGAGGAGGTGCCAACTTTTTGAGCAGCCCAGCGCATAATGCTTTGATGTTGCCCAAGGCCACTAGCTCCTTGGCAGATACATTAGCATGCTGATCAAAATCTAGCCCGATCCTCACCACTCTTCCAACATGCTGAGCGTAGCTGCATGCCTCTCACACGTACGTAGCCACGTCCATGCATGGTATTTCATGTCCCTCCCGATCCGCTTGGGGCTCCGTGACCAATGGGCCTGGGCGATGAGCGGGGGCCCCACCCAGCTCCGAGATTGGTGCCCACTCATCCGCAAGAGGGGTAGAAGGATCCTTGTGTGCCTTTGAGAGTCCTACCACAGGGTCCTGGGGTGTCTGAATCTCTTGTGCCGGCACCTGGGCAGGCCCACCACCCGTTCCAGCCGCGACCTCCAGAGAAAAGGTGGGGATAGGATGCACAAGACCCCGGTCCCCCACCACCTGCCCCTCCGTTTGAATAGCTGTATCCGGGTCTGCCACCACCGGCTCCGGCCCTAGCACCCAAAGGAAGCGACTGACCGGCACCTCGTCATGATCGACGCACCAAGCTCTGAGCTTGAAGAGGGAGAGATCCTCGCGGATCTTCGTCCCCGGCGCAAGGCTGTCAATCAGAAAGGAGTTGCCAAGCAGTTCAGCTATTGTGTCTTTGGTCAAAGCATGTGAAGGCACCCCCTCAATCAAAATGTCAGCCTGAACACGCATGGTTTTCGCCGTCGCTTGGGCCTGGCGCAGCCATGGCTGGATGTGCAGCTGGATACCCTGATGCTCCACCACTGGACTCGCCAGCGCCATGTTCCTGAACTCATGCGACACAAACACAACCAGAAAGTCCTCCAGGAAATACTTGTGAACCGAGAAACGATGGCTGTGGCACCCCGGCTCAGAGAAACCGGAACGCCCCGTTTTCCAGCCCAGAGATCGAGGAGAAGTCTCTGGAAAACGGCACAACTTGACATAGAAAAAATCAGCTCTTACTACAAGAATAATAATACAAATGTTTGATGTTACAAAGAAGCACATCAGCACGGCAACACTACGCCGGCGATACTACACTTGCTCTATGCTAGCAGCGATACAACTCGTAGCAGCGGAATACTTCTAGCAGCGGAACAATGATGAAGGTGGTGAACTCCACTCCGCAGGGACTCTGGCTGGGACACGATCTAGCTAGCACGCAAGGCAACCTCGACAAGCAAGCAAGCAATCATGGCATCACCTGCAATCTGGCATGACACGCCAGGTCAGTACATTGAAGGTACTTGCAAGCTCAAAACAACCAAAAGCATCAAGGCAAAACAACAACATAGCATTAACAAGTTAATTAATTAACAACTACCATGAGGAAGCACCTATTAAGCATGGTATGAAACTGATACAATACAGATAAATCACCATCTCAGATCTCCATAACCATATCTCTCTCTGCTATTCTGCCAAGAAGTACGCCATCTCGATCACCTCATGATCAAAACCAAACGTGATCTTTCCGGCGATCACTACCATGGCCATCACTTGGTCTCCAACATCATCATCAACATCCTGCCAATCTGCACTGCTCAAAATATCAATTTATAAATCACCTATAAATCATTTCGTCATTCCGTCATTTGAGTGTTGATCGAACAGTGTGACCAAGTACGAACCCATGCCCATGACCGAGGACGCGGGTATCGATAGTTTAAAAAAAATACACTCTGCAGAGGTAGCGCACTTTACCCATACCATGGAACCCGTGGACTCGCATTCCCATTCGGGTGGACCAACGGCGTTCCGACAAAACTGATCTATTGCCATGACACGCTCCCGGCCACTCCGACTTACTCCCCACTGGGCTAGTCCTGGGTGGCCCCGTGTCTACCAAAGACACCAACGGCCACCGTCGTGGCCAAAACAATCAACCGTCCCAAACGGGGACAAAAGTGCTTATCATCCAACTATGGGCACACAAGGTTATGTCCGCCTACCTGATCAGGGTAGCGCGCGCCCATAACCTTACCTAGTTGGAGGCACCGGCGAGAGGCATGACAATAGCATCGCATTAGGGCCTTCCCATAAAAGGCAAATGTGGTTGCACTGGAGAAAGCCCAGTTCGGTGGCACCTGACCAACTTAATCATGAAATTTATCCTCAAAAATATAACTGGGATACTGATACTCCGATATCAACTATTAAACTATAACCCAAGAACGATAATACTACTACTACTCAAATATCAAGAACTAACTATCCAGCTATGATCCACATGCAAACATCATCACCATCATCATTCTCCAAAATATAATATCAACTAGCATCACGATGAAACTAACACTAGCCACTAATAAATCCATAGGCAACATGATGTCCAAACTAATACTCCAAAATAATACTAGATACTATCATGATAATAGCCACTAAGAATCCAAAGGCAACATGTCATCCACATAATCATCAAAATATAAGTCCTAGAACTCCAAGCAATGTCATGGCAATAACAAGATTAAAATACGACTTCGAGAAATGCCATGAACAAGATCATACTCCCTTCTTTCCCAAATATATGTCTTTCTAGAGATTCCACCAAATGACTACATACGGAGCAAAATGAGTGAATCTACACTCTAAAATATGTCTACATGCATCCTATGTTGTATTTCATTTGGAATGTCTAAAAAGACTTACATTTAGGAACGGAGGGAGTACATAGCTACTGCAATCTTTTAAATAAGTTCAAATAAAGAACCATGTCACTGCATTGCAATCATACATATGGAGGGTGTGGATTGCCTGGGGTGGAAGAAATCACCGGGAAGAAGTGCGAGAAACTCGCGGAAAGAATCACCGGAAAACGTTCTCTCTCGGAGCGGGCTGTTTAAGCACAAGGAAAAAATGATCACTTTCACAGTGTCAAACCAACATGAAAATGAAACCAACAGAACGGGCTCGACGAAACGAAGACGTGGGCTTTGGAATCACCTGATTTGGAGTTAGGATAAAAAAGATATGAGTGTTTATCTACCAGGGACCTATCTGTAATAGAAATTTTTATAGACTGGGCCAAAACAGAAAAACTGAAAGCGCATTCCAGGAACTATGCTTTCAGGACAGTGAAGGCGTATTTTTGGCCGAATCCGCAATGGATTACGCTTCCACTAAAATGAAAGCGTATTCGATAGGATTACGCCTCCACTTAAATGACGTGACAGCGGGAGCCCGGGGCATTGTGCAGCTGACGGGTGGGTGCCTCGAGGCTGGGGCCCATCACTTATCCAGCTAGTAGGCGGGGTCAACGCCTGCCTGCCGACAGGTGGGGCCAAGGGCCCACTGGCCAGCTGGGACGGGGCCTTCGTCTCCTTCCTCGCACTCGCCCGAAGGGGCAGAGGGGAGAGCGCGGCTCCGTCGCCCGTCCGGCCGGCTCCGGCCACTGTTCGGAGCGCCCGGACCACCCACACGTAGAGGGGGCCGAGGTGAACCCGTCCCCGTAGGGCACGGACGTCGAGGAGGTTGGGAAGGAGCAGGGCACCAGACGCGGCGGAGGAGAGCTTCGGGTAGGTGCTGGGCATCCCGGCCAGGGCTAACAGAGGAGGAGGGAAACGGCGGAGAGGCTCTAGGGGTGCGGTGGAGGGCTCTGGTGGCGGCCAGGAGGGGGGAGAGGGCTTGGGTTAGCCGAATTTAGGCGCGCCGAGGTGGTGGCCATGGTGGCAGAGATGGGCGAGGAGAGTTCTTCGAGCTCGTTGGAGAGGCTGTGGAGGCGAGTGGTGAAAGAAACGCGCTCGGGGTTGCTTAAATAGGCGAGGGGAGGGGGAGCCGTGCTGGCGTCGCCGTGGACGCGTGTCCGGCGCCGCGGACGCGTGCCCACGCTTGCAAGCTCGGAGGCAGGCGGTGAGGGAGGCACAATGGAGGTTCTCACGGGGAGGAGAAGGCCAAAGGAGCACAGGGAGGGAGACGCTCCGGCGCGAACAGAGCTGGTCGGCTACAGTTCGCCCGTGGGCCCGCGGCGGCTTGCGTCGGTGAGGAAGGGGACGGAGGGGGTGAGCTGTCCAGTGGGATGGCAACGATGAGGTGAAGCCAAGGGACACGCTCACGCGCGCGAAGACGACGAGAGGAGGAGGTGCCGCAGCACAAACGATGCGTGGGCGCGGCCGTAGTGCACAGAGCGCGCACACTGTTATGCCAACAACGCGGTCACCGCGTGCACTAGCGTGTAGTGGGGGTAATGAGCTATAACGTGTTGTCTAGTGGTAAGTTCTTCCATGGTAAGTCTCAACTACGGTGGTAGTTTGGTTAAAAGCGCTCTGGTTAAATGGTAAAATCCCTCTGAAGTTTACTACAGTAAACTTGGGTAATAACTACTGATCAACAGGAAGAACTTTGGAAGCAAAGAGTTTGGCTGCGAGGTTGAGGTAAATAAGGACTTTCATCCTGGTAATTTTGAGAAGATTAGGATAAATATTAAATAGTTGCTTAACAACCACATAAATCTGGTCAGAAACTAGATTAAGATGATGCACTTAAATGGTGATTCCATTTGGTCTGAAATTTGGCAAGGCTTAGGGATTTGGACATAGAGAGATGCTGTAAAAGTTTCATACTAAATGGACATGCCAAAATAGTACTTCCTTCACAAGCATCCTCTCTGTCGAGAAACTTAGGAAAATTCCGGAAGGAAAATGGCTACATAAAATGTTCCCAAAATTGGTGGAGGTAGGTTATACGGGTGGGAGAATGTCCCGGAATATTTTCAGCCATAACGGAGCAAGATAAAATATACTTGCTTCACAAACTGAAAATTTGGACAAAAACAAAGATTTGAAGGTGTGCTCGCATGGTAGATTGGATGAAGCTAAAATTTGGAGGAGTGGAATAATATGAACACAAGAAGAGGCATGCAGAATTTCAACTCATTTGGATGCCCCTAGCTAGTACTTCCTTCACAATGGCTTCTGTTTGACAGAAACTTTGAAAAATCACTAAGGAAGATTGGCTAGGCAAATAAAGTTGAATTTTCGCATGTGGCAATTATTTGGACATAAAAGAATGCCCAACAAGTTTGGGGTCAATTGGGCAAATATAAATAGCACTTGCTTCACAAAGTGCCATTTAGGGCAGAATAGGAAAAATAATATTGGAGGATTATTCTTGAACGTGGAAAGGAAAAGTTTTGCCATATTTGATGAAGATATGACCCAAGCAATTTATTAGAATTATTTGGGAATTTTAGGAGTGATGGAAATATAGGTTGCTTCACAACCTAGGGCAGATAGAGTTATTCCTTTAATAGAAAAAGGAATATTTCCTAGAAAAATAAAATAGGGTTTGGTCACGCAGTGGAGTGACATGATCTGGGCAAGTTTTGAGAAAGATGAGCCACATGGGAGAGGAAATGAAGATGATTTCCCAGGTGATAAGGCCACATAACCACTCCAAAAAGAAAAATAGAGCAAAAACCAATAAATCAAAAAGAAAAAGAAAAGGGCTAAAAACCAGGCTATTACAAACCTCCCCCTTAAAGAAATGTCGTCCTCGAGATTTGGTGGCTCAGGGAACAAGTATGACTTGAGAACACCGTTTCCAATTCGGATATCCATTTCCTTTATTTATTGTTCCCCCGAGAATTTCAGATGATCTGATTATCTTTGCTGGGGGGTGCTTTGCTTCACCTTTCCCCAAATTCTGACAGGTTTTTGCTCACATGCCCAAATCCTTCTACTGACGTTGATTCTTTCAGATCTGCAGTGATATCCAATACATCTGAGCATAAATTTTCTTTTGGTCATGAAAACCTTTTTACTCCTGTCATGGGGTTGCTTCAATTAAATGCAGG
The DNA here is from genome assembly GCA_902687465.1 of Secale cereale. Taxonomy (NCBI): domain Eukaryota; kingdom Viridiplantae; phylum Streptophyta; class Magnoliopsida; order Poales; family Poaceae; genus Secale; species Secale cereale. The sequence goes on along the minus strand of LR738711.1, from coordinate 387,506,652 downwards.
CCTTCTGGTTTCAATGAATACTGAGCATTAATCATGGCCATCTTCTGACGGGATCTGACTTTTCATAAGTGGTACTGATTTATTTTGATTTATTCCTTTGGCTCGAGCATGAGATATGAGCCAAAGATTTGACTGCCTTTTGTCGTGAACAATATAAAGGTGTATGGAGTTACAGCTGTGTCATACCTCAAATATTTACATCTTGAGACTGGCTCGACATGGAGCTGATGGACAAATGCTTTTCCTGACAGACTGACCATGTACTTGATTCCGTCGATGGCTATACCGGGTCTGAGCTGATTTGTTTGGCTTTTGATTTTCTCATTTTGTCGGTATACTCATTTGGATTTTTCCACGCTAACCATTCCAAGCGGGTCAGTGGGATATGAAATCCTTGTAAAACAGAGTAGGCCGCTGAGAGTATGCCTTTATGGATCCATATGGAATTACGGCTTTTGATTAACTTGGGTATCCGGACCCTGATGGTCGCGCAAAAATCCTCATCCCTTTGCTGTCAGCCTCATCTTTTGACGGTCATGATTTGCGTTGTCAGGATACGTTACTGAAATAACTTGGCCATGTCTGTCCTTGATTTTTCGTATGACCATGGATGTGATTAGTGCAATATTTTTGACATTATTCCGTATGCATGTTTGCTGACCTGGGTTCACATACATATGACATATACCAGGGTTTGTGGCTATACGGAGCTCATTGTTGAGGCCAACCATACAAGAAGGTGACAAGGTTTTAGGACATCTCCTTGTCAGTTGCGGGAATAATGATCTTGATGATCATTGTCAAGACTGTAGATTTTGTGATGTCATCTCCAGATCTTGTCGATCCTTGTAATTCATGAGATGTACCTCTGCTTATTTTTCCTTTGCCTGACTCGTGAGGTTGTTGGATCCGTACCTTTCTTAGGTATATCTGCTGGATTCTTCCGCATTTCGTATGAGTGACTGATGTTACTGGGGATGCATGCTCACCATATATAAGAATCATATGCAACGGAACACTTGATTTCTGAAGAAGACACATGCCCTGGCGGATTTGTGCTTCCGACAAAATGTTGCGAGTCTAGTACTGCCATACATTGGCAACTCATCATATAACCTCTGAGGACGGCGTAATAGTATAATGCTGACGCGGACTGAATTGCTTACGAGAGAAGCCATCCGAGTAGCTTGCTGAGGAAAACTCGTTAGTTTATGCACAAATCTTTTGTCTGGGTATCGTGCAGAAGAAAACTCGATAGATTATACACGAAGCTTGACCTTAGTATTGTGCTGGAGAAGCCCGAGTTCTGTACTTGAGAAGCTTCCCCTCGGGTTTGCTTGTTGAGAAAATTTTATTTTCATCTATCACAAGCTTTTACCGAGGTACCTTGTTCTGAAAGACCGGGTATCGTGGGCCGGAAATTGTTCACATATCATGCTGGAGAAAAATTGAGGAGCCTTACCTCATAAATTTCTTCCGATAGCGTGTGGAATAATACTGGGTTTCTTATATCCAAAACTTCATAATGATATGCGGACTGAAATCCATACACACGCCCATAATATTCTGCGACTAATTATTTGCATGAGAAAACTGGTTTGACTGTCTTCCACGAGCATGTCACATTCTGACTTTATTCCGGAGGATAACATATTTCAAGCACCATGCCTTGCCGAGTCAAATTTTGGTATAAGGTCCATACCTTTGACAGAAAACATACCGTTGATCTTGTACCTGAATTGTCTTGCTGCTAACTTGATTATTACTGCTGTGAGTATTTTGTACTGATGTAGACTTGAGTTATCAGTACTGTTCTGAGGAGTGCACACTAATGCAAAATTGATTATCAGTCTCAAAATCAGATATTCCCCATTTCACTTCAGTCGGCCGAGAATTCCATTCTGTTTAGCTGAGTTTCCAAAAATTTGAACCCTTATTACTTCTTTGAGTCTGGTGTCAGTTCATGAGCAACTCTTTATAGGGGGAAAATAATGTAACACCGGGGCCCAAAAAGAAAGAAGCAAAAGAAAACTCAACTAAACAAAAGCACACAACAACAATCAATTCACACACAATCAATGTCACATATTACTGCTAGTCACACAATATGCATGCCTACTTAAGCACACAAAATCTCGCAGGATCTCCGGTTCTACGATCTAGCATGATGTGACGATGTGCACGAGAACGAACAAATGTGTGGAAGAATTGGTGTAAACAGCGCTACACCAAGTGCTAGCTTAGCCATGTAGCAACCTGGACTAGCTCGGAGGTGAGGACGTACTTGGAAACCATGTAGCAGGACGTGAATGTCGTTGCCACATTATTATCAAGCGGATGGAAAATATTTGTACTCATCCAAGAAATAAGGATAGCGGGGAAACTGGGTCTGCTGGCATTGCCCTTTCTTGATGACTAAGACCATTAAGGGTTGCCAACACGACAAGAAAAAGGACAGTCCGGGGTAGAAGCATGTCTACCACCGAAACAAAATGGGACTAAAGGAAAGAATTCGGCACGATACCTGAGCACCATTCTTGCAAAAAGTGTCGAGATCACTTGGCATCACTCTGCTGGGACAGAAATGACGCCAAACACCGAAGAACGAGCAAGAAACAAAAACGGGAGGAATGCAAAGGCTGAGCTGTAGTGGATCCGAACCGATGCCATCTACACTCACCAGATAAATCGTCAGTAGCAAAATAATAAGGCTATATGCATGCTATGCAACGAACAAATGCAGCAACCAAATGCAATAAACAAGCCGGACTCTAAACAACCGATTACTACCGGTTTCTACCGCTCGCGCTAACTAGGGCGTCCTACAGCCAAACCTGCTCTGATACCAAGCCCGTGGCACCCCGGCTCAGTGAAACCGGAACACCCCGTTTTCCAGCCCAGAGATCGAGGAGTAGTCCCTGGAAAACGAAACTGCTTGACATAGAAAAAATCTGATCTTACTACAAGAATAATAGTACAAAGGTCTGATGTTACAAAGAAGCACATTAGCACGACGACACTATGCCGGCGATACTACACTTGCTCTATGCTAGCAGCGATACAACTCATAGCAGCGGAATACTTCTAGCAGCGGAACAATGACGAAGGTGGTGAACTCCACTCCGCAGGGACTCTGGCTGGGACACGATCTAGCTCGCATGCACGGCAACCTCGACAAGAAAGCAAGCAATCATGGCATCACCTGCAATCTGGCATGACACGCCAGGTCAGTACATTGAATGTACTTGCAAGCTCACAACAACCAAAAGCATCATGGCAAAACAACAACATAGCATTAACAGGTTAATTAATTAACAACTACCATGATGAAGCAACTATTAAGCATGGTATGAAACTGACACAATACTGATAAATCACCATCTCAGAACTCCATAACCATATCTCTCTCGGCTATCCTGCCAAGAAGTATGCCATCTCAATCACCTCGTGATCAAAACCAAACGTGATCTTTCCGGCGATCACTACCATGACCATCACTTGGTCTCCAACATCATCATCAACATCCTGCCAATTTGCACTACTCAAGGTATCCATTTATAAATCACCTATAAATCATTTCATCATTCCGTCATTTGAGTGTTGATCAAACGGTGTGACCTAGTACGAACCCATGCCCATGACCGAGGACGCTGCTATCGATAGATTAAACAGATACACTCTGCAGAGGTAGCGCACTTTACCCACACCACGGAACCCATGGCCTCGCATTCCCATTCGGGTGGACCAACGACGTTCTGACAAAACCGATCTACTGCCATGACACTCTCCCGGCCACTCCGACTCACTCCCCACTAGGCTAGTCCTGGGTGGCCCCGTGTCTACCAAAGACACAAACGGCCACCGTCATGGCCAAAACAATCAACCGTCCCAAACGGGTACAAAAGCGCTCATCATCCAACTATGGGCACACAAGGTTATGTCCGCCTACCTGATCAGGGTAGTGCGCGCCCATAACCTTCCCTAGTTGGAGGCACTGGCGAGAGGCATGGCAATAGCATCACATTAGGGCCTTCCCATAAAAGGCAAATGTGGTTGCACTGGAGAAAGCCCGGTTCTGTGGCACCTGACCAACTTAATGACGAAATTTATCCTCAAAAATATAACTGGGATACTGATACTCTGATATAAACTATTAAACTATAACCCAAGAACGATAATACTACTACTACTCAAATATCAAGAACTAACTATCCAACTATGATCCACATGCAAACATCATCAACATCATCATTCTCCAAAACATAATATCAACTAGCATCATGATGAAACTAACACTAGCCACTAATAAATCCAAAGGCAACATGATGTCCAAAGTAATACTCCAAAATAATACTAGATACTATCATGATAATAGCCACTAAGAATCCAAAGGCAACATGTCATCCACATAATCATCAAAATATAAGTCCTAGAACTCCAAGCAATATCATGGCAATAACAAGATTAAAATACGACACCGAGAAATGCCATGAACAAGATCATACATAGCTATCGCAATCTTTTAAATAAGTTCAAATAAGTCACTACATTGCAACCATGCAAATGGAGGGTGTGGATTGCCTGGGGTGGATGAAATCACCGAGAAGAAGTGCGAGAAACTCGCGCAAAGAATCGCCGGAAAACGTTCTCTCTCGGAGGGGGCTGATTAAGCGCAAGGGCAAAATGGTCATTTTCACAGTGTCAAACCAACATGGAAATGGAACAAACAGAACGGGCTCGACGAAACAAAGACTTGGGCTTTGGAATCACCTGATTTGGAGTTAGGATAAAAAAGATACGAGTGTTTTTTCTAGGGACCTATCTGTAATAGAAATTTTTATAGACTGGGCCAAAACAGAAAAACTAAAAGCGCATTCCAGGAACTATGCTTTCGGGACAGTGAAGGCGTATTTTTGGCCGAAGCCGCAATGGTTTATGCTTCCACTGAAACGAAAGCGTATTAGATAGGATTAGCCTCCACTTAAATGAAGTGGCAGCGGGGGCCCGGGGGGTTGTGCAGCTGACGGGTGGGTCCCCTGAGGCTGGGGCCCGTCACTTATCCAGCTAGCAGGCGGGGTCAAGGCCTGCCCGCCGACAGTTGGGGCCAAGGGCCCAGTGGCCAGTTGGGGCGGGGCCTTCATCTCCTTCCTCGCGCTCGCCCGACGGGGCAGAGGGGAGAGCGCGGCTCCGCCGCCCGTCCGGCCAGCTCCGGCCACCGTTCGGAGTGCCCGGACCACCCACGCATAGAGGGGGCCGAGGCGAACCTGTCCCCGTAGGGCACGGACGTTGAGGAGGTTGGGAAGGAGCAGGGCACCAGACGCGGCGGAGGAGAGCTTCGGGTGGGTGCTGGGCATCGCGGCCAGGGCTACCAGAGGAGGAGGGAAACGGCGGAGAGGCTCTAGGGGTGCGGTGGAGGGCTCTGGTGGCAGCCTGGAGGAGGGGCAGGGGACTTAGATCAGCTGAATTTAGGCACGCCGAGGCGGCGACCATGGTAGCAGAGAGGGGTGAGGAGAGCTCTTTGAGCTCATTGGAGAGGCTGGGCGGGGTACTGGGAGGCTGTGGAGTCGAGTGGTGAAGAGAAGCGCGCTCGGGGTTGCTTAAATAGGCGAGGGGAGGGGGGAGCCATGCTGGCGTCGCCGCGGACCCGTGTCCGGCACTGCGGACGCGTGTCCGGCATCGCGGACGCGTGCCCACGCTCGCAAGCTCGGAGGCAGGCGGCGAGGGAGGCACAATGGAGGTTCTCACGGGGAGGAGAAGGCCAAAGGAGCACAGGGAGGGAGACGATGCGGCGCGAACAGAGCCGCTCGGCTACAGTTCGCCCGTGGGCGTGCGGCGGCTTGCATCGGTGAGGAAGAGGACGGAGGGGGTGAGATGTCCAGCAGGACAGCGACGATGAGGTGAAGCCAAGGGACACGCCCACACGCGTGAAGACGACGAGAGGAGGATGTGCCGCAGCAGAAACGATGCATGGGCGCGGCCGCAGTGCACAGAGCGCGCGCACTGTTATGCCAGCAACGCGGTCACCGCGTGCACTGCCGTGTAGTGGGGGTAATGAGCTGTAACGTGTTGTCTAGTGGTAAGTTCTTCCATGGTAAGTCTCAACTATGGTGGTAGTTTGGTTAAAAGTGGTCTGGTTAAATGGTAAAATCCCTCTAACGTTTACTGCAGTAAACTTGGGTAAGAACTGCTGATCAACAGGAAGAACTTTGGAAGCAAAGAGTTTGTCTGCGAGGTTGAGGTAAAGAAGGACTTTCATCCTGGTAATTTTGAGAATATTAGGATAAATATTTAATTTAGTTGCTTAACATCCACATAAATCTGGTCAGAAACTAGATTAAGATGATGCACTCAAATGTTGATTCCATTTGGGCTGAAATTTGGCAAGGCTTAGGGATTTGGACATATAGAGATGCTGTAAAAGTTTCATACTAAATGGACATGCCAAAATAGTACTTCCTTCACAAGCATCCTCTCTGTCCAGAAACTTCGGAAAATTCCTGAGGGAAATTGGCTACATAAAATGTGCCCAAAATTGGTGGAGGTAGGTTATATGGGTGGGAGAAGGTCCTGGGATATTTTCAGCCATAACGGAGCAAGATAAAATATACTTGCTTCACAAAATGAAAATTTGGACAAAAACAAAGATTTGAAGGTGTGCTCGCATGGTTAATTGGATGGAGCTGAAATTTGGAGGAGTGGAATAATATGAACACAAGAAGAGGCATGTAGAATTTCAACTCATTTGGATGCACCTAGCTAGTACTTCCTTCACAATGGCTTTTGTTTGACAGAAACTTTGAAAAATCACTAAGGAAGATTGGCTAGGCAAATAAAGTTGAATTTTGGCATGTGGCAATGATTTGGACATTTATGAATGCCCGATAAGTTTGGGGTCAATTGGGCAAAGATAAATAGCACTTGCTTCACAAAGTGCCATTTAGGACAGAATAGGAAAAAGAATATTGGAAGATTATTTTTGAACCTGGCAAGGAAAAGTTTTGCCATATTTGATGAAGATATGACCCAAAAAATTTATTAGAATTATTTGGGAATTTTAGGAGTGAAGGAAATATAGGTTGCTTCACAACCTAGGGCAGGCAGAGTTATTCCTTTAATAGAAAAAAGAATATTTTCTAGAAAAAGAAAATAGGGTTTGGTCACGCAGTGGAGTGACATGATCTGGGCAAGGTTTTGAGAAAGATGAGCCACATGGGAGAGGAAATGAAGATGATTTCCCAGGTGATAAGGCCACATAACCACTCCAAAAAGAAAAATAGAGCAAAAACCAATAAATCAAAAAGAAAAAGGAAAGGGCCAAAAACCAGGCTGTTACAAACCTCCCCCCTTAAAGAAATGTCGTCCTCGAGATTTGGTAGCTCAGGGAACAAGTATGACTTGAGAACACCGGGCTCATATCTCATGCTGCGTGGCCTCGTGCACTGAGAAGAGACGTGCCTGGAGAGCCCACACCTGATGCAGAGAGGATCGTTGGTGCGGTCCAAACGGCGATGCCTCTCCTCAAAATAGCGGAAACTGAGCCCATGCAGGTCCGACGGGATCAGACGCCGCTCGGATGAGGAAGAAGAAGCAGGCCTCCCGGCCTCGTGCTGGCAGCGCAACACCCGTCGCTGGCACCACTTAGCCTTGCGGGACGGGCCCTTCTTCCGCAAATCTTTGCCAGCCACCTGCATCTCCAGGTCCTGCCTGACCCCTCCGACCGATGAGGAGCAGGCAGATCCGGGCGAACTAGAAAGGCCAAGCCCCGAAACTACCGGCCTCTCACCTTACAACTGTGACGAGATAGAAGGAGGGTTCCGCGAGCCAGACGCCATGGGGTGGACGTCGCGCTTGGGTGGCGCGTGATGGGGGAGGGTGGACACCGGGGCCGCAGTGGTCACCCGCGGGGAGCGGGGGAAGGGCTCGCGGGAGCGGGGAGTGCTCAAAAAGTTGAAGGCAAAGATTACAAATCATAATGATGCTCTTCTAGTTGCTGAAAACATGAAAATCGGGAAGGACAGTGGTCTGAGAGAATGGAGGAAAGTAGATCCATATTTTGCCAGGAGAAGGACAGCTTGTGACTATCATTTCCACACCCGTGAACATCAAGATTTCTATGAGACAGTGCTGCTTGATAAGAAGCACATAGTCAGTGACATGAAGTCGGTGGACTGGGAGTACATTGATGAAAATGAAGACTATTTCACGCACGTTCATGAGAGCTTCAGACTTGCTAGAGTTAAAGCTTTTGTTGGTTAGGAACTCACCAAGTGGAATGATGAGATAATCATGCAATTCTACTCCACAACATATTTCTATCTGGATGGAAGACTTGTATGGATGACTGAGGGCCCATGTACCAATCATCTATCTCTAAGTGGGCTACACTCATTAATGCCCCTGAGGAAGCAGAAGATGATATTGATGTGTATGGAAAGCCCAGGATGGATCACAACACTACAAAAAACACTTTTGTGATAATATGTGTTTGTCATAGCAGGTCACGTTTTGTGTCATGGATGTACATCCATGATGATTTTATGACAGAATCAAGATAGTCATACATGTGCTGTCATAGAAGTGTTCCATCACAATACCAAAATTATCATCATGGAAGTGTTCACTTCCATGAAGATAAATGGCGCGTCATGGAAGTGCTTTCGTCAAGGGTAACCGACATGTGACATCCACCATAATGGGTCGCCGTTAAGCTATCGGGTCTAGTTTTGGATTCGATAATCCGCTAACAGCGAGGACCAATGGGAATCTTCTAAGTGTAAAATTATCATTGTCCTAAGGAACCACGTGTCAGCTCCACGTGCGGACATATGTCAACCAACCAATGGAAAGTAGGCGCTAATGATACGTCGACATGTGGCACGGCCTACTAGTGGCCCATTCAGGTCAAAAGGTTGACCCATTTGACTTGGTCAAGGGATAATGGGCCATCCCATCAAAAGCCTGCTAACGGCCTGCTCGCATATAGCCCATTTAGGCAAGATAACTCACGACCCATTATGTCATTTACGAATTCGTCCCACTAGCTTCATTTGGACCGTCCAATATGATTCCATCCCATTATAACTTCCAGCCCATGTACGGCCCATGACATCTTTCAGCCCATATGAGGCCCTTTGTAACTCTTGGCCCATTAACGGCCCACTCCGAAAGTGGCCTAAAATGAACAATATATCGCTTCATACCCATTAACGGTGCGTTACTCAGTTGTGTTGTTCCCAACCCGTGTTATCTTTTGGCCTTTTAAGGGCCCATTTATTCTTGGACTGATTTGCAGCATTCGGTTGCTTACGGTCCATTACTAGCCTTTTCCGGTTGCAGGCCAAATTCAGCCCGTGGTTAAAGTCGGCCCGTTTGTGGCCCGTTAATCCGTTGGGCCATTTCATAGCGTCATCAAATACGGCCCATTAATGACCCGTTATGCCCGTGATAGAATTAAGCCCGTTATACTCGTCGGCCTCTTAAAGGCCCGTTATGGTCGGCCCATGAACGAACGACCGCCACTCTAGCCCGTTTATGACCCATAATGCGGTTCGTTATTGGGCCATGTTTGGCCAATCGATCATACGACCCGTAGAAGGCCCATTGATTCTATGACCCGTAGAAGGCCCGTAGAAGGCCATGGTGACAACAGTATGTATGTTGCCCATGGTTATTGTGGCCTAGTTTAAAAAATAGGTTATTGCAGCCACTAGCAAACCCCAGATAAAGAACTGCACTGTCTACAATCAAACAAATAAACAAGACAACAAGGAAATAAATAAGCAAGCAACATACGCTAGGCTATTACAGCTATTACACATATTACAACCACTAGTCATCAAAGTTTGCCACCAGTGTAAATTTGGGGAACAAAGCAACATATTACATACGCTGGTTGTCAAAGTTGGAGACCAGTGCAAATAAACGCCACAGAGAAACAAGTCCAGAACTGAAACCACTTCACAAGAGCTCAAGAAACAATATCCTGGGTATCCACCATGCTGGCAAGACGCTTAGCATGCTTATTAGCTTTCTCTTGTTCGGGGCTCAAATTCTCAGGGGCAATGACCGCCCGGTGAAGCTTCTCCGCCGAAATCAGGCTGCGTGGCCTCGTGCACTGAGTAGAGACGTGCCCGGAGAGCCCACACCAGATGCAGAGAGGATCGTTGGTGCAGTCCAAACGACGATGCCCCTCTTCAAAATAGCGGAAACAGAGCCCATGCAGGTCCGGCGGGATCAGACGTCGCTCGGATGAGGAAGAAGAAGCAGGCCTCCCAACCTCGTGCTGGTGGCACAACGCCCGTCACTGGCACCACTTAGCCTTGCGGGACGAGCCCTTCTTCCGCAAATCTTTGCCAGCCACCTGCATCTCCAGCTCCTGCCGGATCCCTCCGACCGATGAGGAGCGGGCAGATCCGGGCGAACCAGAAAGGCCAAGCCCCGAAACTACCGGCCTATCACCTTACAGCTGCGACGAGATAGAAGGAGGGCTTCGCGAGCCAGACGCCATGGGGTGGACGTCGCGCTTGGGTGGCGCGTGGTGGGGGAGGGTGGACACCGGGGCCGGAGTGGTCACCCGCGGGGAGTGGGGGAAGGGCTCGCGGGAGCGGGGAGTGATCAAAATGTTGAAGGCAAAGATTCCAGATCATAATGATGCTCTTCTAGTTGCTGAAAACATGAAAATCGGGAAGGACAGTGGTCTGAGAGAATGGGGGAAAGTAGATCCATATTTTGCCAAGAGAAGGACAGCTTGTGACTATCATTTCCACACCCGTGAACATCAAGATTTCTATGAGACAGTGCTGCTTGATAAGAAGCCCATAGTCAGTGACTTGAAGTCGGTGGACTGGGAGTACATTGATGAAAATGAAGACTATTTCACCCACGTTCATGAGAGCTTCAGACTTGCTAGAGTTAAAGCTTTTGTTGGTTAGGAACTCACCAAGTGGAATGATGAGATAATCATGCAATTCTACTCCACAACATATTTCTATCCGGATGGAAGAATTGTATGGATGACTGAGGGCCACATGTAGCAATCATCTATCTCTAAGTGGGCTACACTCATTAATGCCCCTGAGGAAGCAGAAGATGATATTGATGTGTATGGAAAGCCCAAGATGGATCACAACACTACAAAAAACACTTTTGTGATAATATGTGTTTGTCACAGCAGGTCACGTTTTCTGTCATGCATGTACATCCATGATGATTTTATGACAGAATCAAGATAGTCATACTTGTGCTGTCATAGAAGTGTTCCATGACAATACCAAAATAATCATCATGGAAGTGTTCACTTCCATGACGATAAGTGGCGTGTCATGGAAGTGCTTTCGTCAAGGGTAACCGACATGTGACATCCACCATAACGGGTTGCCATTAAGCTATCGGGTCTGGTTTTGGATCCAGTAATCCGCTAACAGCGAGGACCAATGGGAATTTTCCAAGTGTAAAATTATCATTGGCCTAAGGAACCACGTGTCAGCTCCACGTGCGGACATATGTCAACCAACCAATGGACAGTAGGCGCCAATGATACGTCGACATGTGGCACGGCCTAGTAGTGGCCCATTCAGGTCAAAAGGTTGACCCATTTGACTTGCTCAAGGGATAATGGGCCATCCCATCAAAAGCCTGCTAACGGCCTGCTCGCATATAGCCCATTCAGGCATGATAACTCACGACCCATTATGTCATTTATGAATTCGTCCCACTAGCTTCATTTGGACCGTCCAATATGATTCCAGCCCATTATAACTTCCAGCCCATGTACGACCCATGACATCTTTCAGCCCATATGAGGCCCTTTGTAACTCTTGGCCCATTAACGGCCCACACCGAAAGTGGCCTAAAATGAACAATATATCGCTTCATACCCATTAACGGTGCGTTACTCAGTTGTGTCGTTCCCAACCCGTGTTATCTTTTGGCCTTTTAAGGGCCCATTTATTCTTGGATTGATTTGCAGCATTCGGTTGCTTACGGTCCATTACTAGCCTTTTCCGATTGCAGGCCAAATTCAGCACGTGGTTAAAGTCGGCCCGTTTGTGGCCCGTTAATCCGTTGGGCCGTTTCATAGCGTCATCAAATACGGCCCATTAACGACCCGTTATGCCCGTCGATAGAATTAAGCCCGTTATACTCGTCGGCCTCTTAAAGGCCCGTTATGGTCGGCCGATGAACGAACGACTGCCACTCTAGCCCGTTTATGACCCATAATGCGGTTCGTTAGTGGGCCATGTTTGGCCAATCGATCATACGGCCCGTAGAAGGCCCATTGACTCTATGACCCGTAGAAGGCCCGTAGAAGGCCATGGTGACAACGGTCTGTATGTTGCCCATGGTTATTGTGGCCTAGTTTAAAAAATAGGTTATTGCAGCCACTAGCAAACCACGGATAAAGAACTACACTGACTACAATCAAACAAATAAACAAGACAACAAGGAAATAAATAAGCAAGCAACATACGCTATGCTATTACATCTATTACACATATTACAACCACTAGGCATCAAAGTTTGCCACCAGTGTAAATATGGGGAACAAAGCAACATATTACATATGCTGGTTGTCAAAGTTGGAGACCAGTGCAAATAAACGCCACAGAAAAACAAGTCCATAGCTGAAACCACTTCACAAGAGCTCAAGAAACAATATCATGGGTATCCACCATGCTGGAAAGACGCTTAGCATGCTTATTAGCTTTCTCTTGTTCGGGGCTCAAATTCTCAGGGGCAATGACCGCCCTGTGAAGCTTCTCCACCGAAATCAGGCTGCGTGGCCTCGTGCACTGAGAAGAGACGTGCCCGGAGAGCCCACACCTGATGCAGAGAGGATCGTTGGTGCAGTCCAAACGACGATGCCCCTCTTCAAAATAGCGGAAACAGAGCCCATGCAGGTCCGGCGGGATCAGACGCCGCTCGGATGAGGAAGAAGAAGCAGGCCTCCCAGGCTCGTGCTGGCGGCGCAACACCCGTCGCTGGCACCACTTAGCCTTGCGGGACGGGCCCTTCTTCCGCAAATCTTTGCCAGCCACCTGCATCTCCAGCTCCTGCCTGACCCCTCCGACCGATGAGGAGCGGGCAGATCCGGGCGAACCAGAAAGGCCAAGCCCCGAAACTACCGGCCTCTCACCTTACAACTGCGACGAGATAGAAGGAGGGCTCCGCGAGCCAGACGCCATGGGGTGGACGTCGCACTTGGTTGGTGCGTGGTGGGGGCGGGTGGACACCGGGGCCGGAGTGGTCACCCGCGGGAGCGGGGGAAGGGCTCGCGGGAGCGGGCAGTGCTCAAAAAGTTGAAGGCAAAGATTCCAGATCATAATGATGCTCTACTAGTTGCTGAAAACATGAAAATCGGGAAGGACAGTGGTCTGAGAGAATGGAGGAAAGTAGATCCATATTTTTCCAGGAGAAGGACAGCTTGTGACTATCATTTCCACACCCGTGAACATCAAGATTTCTATGAGACAGTGCTGCTTGATAAGAAGCCCATAGTCAGTGACATGAAGTCGGTTGACTGGGAGTACATTGATGAAAATGAAGACTATTTCACCCACGTTCATGAGAGCTTCCGACTTGCTAGAGTTAAAGCTTTTGTTGGTGAGGAACTCACCAAGTGGAATGATGAGATAATCATGCAATTCTACTCCACAACATATTTCTATCCGGATGGAAGAATTGTATGGATGACTGAGGGCCACATGTACCAATCATCTATCTCTAAGTGGGCTACACTCATTAATGCCCCTAAGGAAGCATAAGATGATATTGATGTGTATGGAAAGCCCAGGATGGATGACAACACTACAAAAAAACACTTTTGTGATAATATGTGTTTGTCACAGCAGGTCATGTTTTCTGTCATGCATGTACATCCATGACGATTTTATGACAGAATCAAGATAGTCATACCTGTGTTGTCATAGAAGTGTTCCATGTCAATACCTAAATTATCATCATGGACGTGTTCACTTCCATGACGATAAATGGCGCGTCATGGAAGTGCTTTCGTCAAGGGTAACCGACATGTGACATCCACCATAACGGGTCGCCGTTAAGCTATCGGGTCTGGTTTTGGATCCGATAATCCGCTAACAGCGAGGACCAATGGGAATTTTCCAAGTGTAAATTTATCATTGGCCTAAGGAACCACGTGTTAGCTCCACGTGCGGACATATGTCAACCAACCAATGGACAGTAGGCGCCAATGATACATCGACATGTGGCACGGCCTACTAGTGGCCCATTCAGGTCAAAAGGTTGACCCATTTGACTTGGTCAAGGGATAATGGGCCATCCCATCAAAAGCCTACTAACGGCCTGCTCGCATATAGCCCATTCATGCATGATAACTCACGACCCATTATGTCATTTACGAATTCGTCCCACTAGCTTCATTTGGACCGTCCAATATGATTCCAGCCCATTATAACTTCCAGCCCATGTACGGCCCATGACATCTTTCAGGCCATATGAGGCCCTTTGTAACTCTTGGCCCATTAACGGCCCACACTGAAAGTGGCCTAAAATGAACAATATATCGCTTCATACCCATTAACGGTGCGTTACTCAGTTGTGTCGTTCCCAACCCGTGTTATCTTTTGGCCTTTTAAGGGGCCATTTATTCTTGGACTGATTTGCAACATTCGGTTGCTTACGGTCCATTACTAGCCTTTTCTGGTTGGAGGCCAAATTCAGCCCGTGGTTAAAGTCGGCCCATTTGTGGCCCGTTAATCCGTTGGGCCGTTTCATAGCGTCATCAAATACGACCCATTAAGACCCGTTATGCCCGTCGATAGAATTAATCCCGTTATACTCGCCGGCCTCTTAAAGGCCCGTTATGGTCGGCCCATGAACGAAGGACTGCCACTTTAGCCCGTTTATGACCCATAACGCGGTTCGTTATTGGGCCATGTTTGGCCAATCGATCATACGGCCTATAGAAGGCCCATTGATTCTATGACCCGTAGAAGGCCCGTAGAAGGCCATGGTGACAACGGTCTGTATGTTGCCCATGGTTATTGTGGCCTAGTTAAAAAAATAGGTTATTGCAGCCACTAGCAAACCACAGATAAAGAACTGCACTCACTACAATCACACAAATAAACAAGACAACAAGAAAATAAATAAGCAAGCAACATACGCTAGGCTATTACAGCTATTACACATATTGCAACCACTAGGCATCAAAGTTTGCCACCAGTGTAAACATGGGGAACAAAGCAACATATTACATACGCTGGTTGTCAAAGTTAGAGACCAGTGCAAATAAACGCCACAGAAAAACAAGTCCAGAACTGAAACCACTACACAAGAGCTCAAGAAACAATATCCTGGGTATCCACCATGTTGGCAAGACGCTTAGCATGCTTATTAGCTTTCTCTTGTTCGGGGCTCAAATTCTCCAGCACTTTTTATTACACCAGAAAGTATGCATCTGAATTCTGCAGGGACTTCCTCAGTCCTTCAGCTTCCTGTCATAGCACATCTGATCGATGTCTTTCAACTTGAAGTTGAGACTCAAGAAGCGAAGCTGATTCAGGCAGCGAGTTCGAAGAGCTTGTGCCAGCAGTAGTGGCCAGTAACTCAAACACTACATCAATGCACGACTTTAGGGTTGTCTCACTGTCTACAAGATAGTTTTTATCAACTTTCTTGGAGACCAACAGGGTTGTCTCACTATCTTGAACCTTATATGCATTACTTTCTCTACCATTGCATAATGGGGTGCTCTTCTCCAAAATTATGTGGGCATTCTACAAGATGAACAAGTAGACACGTCACAGGTTTACCATGTTGTATATGAAACTCATTTTGGTAAACCAGTTCAGTTGTAAGGTGGACATGATAGCATCATTAAGCAAACATATATCTATGTAGTATGGTCACTGTATGGTCTATATCATTCTAGTTTATGTTGCCAAATCAAGATAGAGACAGTTCAAATCATATCTGTTTAAGACAAAGCAGCATAGACATAATATAAGTGTGGGAAACTACACAACACTAACAACACTTGTAATGTGCATGCCATGAGAACATAACTATTTATTCAATTGAAACTGAAATCAACATAGAGCAAGCTACAACAGCAAACCAGTTAAAGAAACAAGTTCAAAACATACATGTGGCGCCATCGGAGTTTCAATTGCATCCTTCAAATTTGAAATTAGTTGGTATGAGTAAATACAATAATGCTAGAGCAAAGGAGTATGGATCGTAGCTATGGAACCTAACCGGAGAGCAATTCTTCTTCTGCTTTAAGCGTTGACTTGGGGTTCGGAGTGGTGGTCCTCGTGCTTTGGGCACTGGACTTGCCTTACTAACTACTCATGTTTGGGTGCTCTGTGGTGGAGACGATGTTGTGTCAACTGTAACTGGGTTATTGTCTGCTAGGGTTGGGGTTAGAAGGGGTGTAGCTGGTTCTCTATCTAACTGGTTAGGGGTATAATCTGCGTGATTTTGGGTTATGTGTGGTGGGGCTGGTTCTTAGGCAAGTACAACCGTGGTTCTATTTGCATCGACGGGTAGCACGATCTTTTCTGAAGACCGTATTTTTACTCCCATAGATACTGCCATCACCCTCTCCAATTCAAATGGCTGATAAACAAGAAAGTAATTGAATGTACAAACATTGTATGATAGACATCTGCAATGGATAGTAGGGAAGAAAACAGGGCCTGAAATAATTCACATTTATGTTGTCTAACCAAACAGGATAGCATGACACAATTTCACATATATGATAGCTAATTAAACAGGATAGCATGACACAAATTCACATATATGATGTCTAACTAAACATGATAGAATGACATACTTCAAAAAATAGTGACTATGTAAAAGGATGACATGATATAACTATACGATGTGTCTATTAAAGTGGTTGGCATGCCATAAGTCACATACATGGATGGAAACATGATGGCATGATATAATTGACAGATAGAGTGACATAATTCAAAATATGATGACTATGTAAACATGATGAGATGATATAACTATATTATTTCTTTGAAAAAATGGGTTGGCACGCCATAATTCAGATACATGTTGTGTATGTAAACATCATGTCATGATATAATTCAAATATATGATTTATATACTAAGCAAGTGAGAAGAGGGTAATCGCATATATGATGTGTCAAGTAAAAAGATGGCATTCAATATTGTGTATATGATGTAAAAACTAAGCATTGCAAGACAACATATGCATGATATGAGTAATATAACCCTGCCAAGTTTGAGCATGCACCTCAGGGGAAAATAGGACTGGTCATCTGTCTCCGAATGCTTCTCTGAGGAGCTATCTATAACCAACAAGATTTCTACTTCAGCAGGTAGCATTGTCTGCTCTGAAGACCTTATTTTCACTCCAGATTTTTGCATCACCAATTCAAATGGCTGGTGCACAGGAAGAGTAGTTGAATATACAAACATTATCGTCAATTGGAATACGTAATACAAAAAAAGGATGGCATGATATAATTCACATATATGATGCTTGGCTAAACATCATGGCATTGCATAATTCACATATATAATGCCTTGTAACAAGATAGCATTGCATAATTCACATATATAATGTCTTGCAACAAGTTGGTATTGCATAATTCACATATATGGTAACTAGACACTAAACATGTGGCATTCACACAAAGCATGTCTGAACTAAGAAAATAACATGGCAATGCAAGACACCATATGCACGATATGAGCAATATAACCCTGCCAAGTTAGAGCATGCACCTTGGGGGGGATAGGACTGGCCATCTGTCTTTGAATCCTCCTCTAAGGAGCTATCTGTAACCAGCAAGACATGGCTAATCCATAAGAAGAGTAATTGAATGTACTAACATTGTTGACAAATTTATTACGTAATAAAAAAGGATGGCATGATATAATTCACATATAAGATGACTGGCTAACCAGGATGGCGTTGCAAAATTCACATATATGATGCTTGGCTAAACAAGATGGCATTGCATGCTTCATATATATTTTATAGAAACTAAACAGATGGCATTCGCACAATACATGTCTAAACTAAGCAGATGACATATTTTATGTGTAAAGTAAGCAATGCAAGGCACCATATGCATGATATGACCAACATCAGCATGCCAAGTTAGAGAAAAATACCTGAGGGGTTAAATAGGAGTGGTCTGCTCCCTCTGAATCCCCATCCGAAAATTTATCTTCCTCTTGATTACAGTATGGAATGGGGGGAGGGGGGTTGCTTTTGCGCCCACCATGGAGCGACATTTGCATGAAATTTTATTGCCACGGAAGGCTCATCTCTTTTGCTCTACATGTTCAGTACCATTGTGTACAATAACTACCATGCATAGGAATAAAACATAGTGAGATTATGTAAGGAGTGCATACTGTGGATAGACCCAAAACCAATGATAGTAGACAGATAATAGCTTCAGTTAAAAAATACAAATAATGGCTCCTTTAATGTTTGTTTCCACCCAACATGAAACTCATAGTAGACACCCAAGATTATTCAGATAGTAGGCAGATAGTATTGATTGCTACCCCAATATGTACCCCACAACCATTTTAAAACTCAAGTTTGAGCATTAGTTTGGACCCGACTCGTAGTCTAATCGGTGAACAGGATGATAAAGTAGCATGTCATCATGTTAAGCGATGCATAACGTAAGCAGACACGAAAGAGTGCGACCTCTCTTGCGGACCCGTGTAGTCCTCAAGGTCCTCTGCTCAGTTGATGATGCTAATGCAGCTGTCGTGGCTGCCGACGGCGGGAAAGAAGATCTTAGATAGTGAAAGACAGTCTGGAGGGCTGATCCCTACTGTGATGAACCCTTCCGTCATTGGACTAGCTAAGCTGGGGTGGACCACAACGCAGTAGGAGCTGGAAAAACCACATAAGGTTTTCTTTGACACACATCTGTAATAGAAGTAATTCTGTAAGGGCTTGCTTGAATTGGAGGATTCTAACAATGTAGGGATAGGAAATACACATGAATAGGATAGGAATGCATGTGCAAAACAGATAATTTACAAACACAAGATTTCTGTCAATCTGGGTGTTTGGTTCACAAGAATTGGAAGATCACAGGAATGCAAAGAAGCATGGCGAAATTAAGTCAAACCACAAGAAAATGTACAGTTATAATGCTATGATGCTACTATCTCATACTCTTGTGCTTCATGAATAGGAATTTGAAAAGGAGGCCAAGTAGATATTAAAATTCCTACAGTTTTTCCACCAAGGAGACACTAAAGGAACAAATCCTACATTTTTCCTTTGAACCAAATGCATGAATAGTAGTACCATAGGAAACTTTCCAATTCCTATGTTTTTCCTTCATTTTTCCTTTCAAGCGCTGGCGATTCTAGTAGGCACGCTTGAACATGAAAAATCCTACACTGCAACAATGTTTTTGTGCTACTACTACTACTTTGGACCCAGGCCACTGCCCTACTAGCTCAACCCACATGCCCATATAGAAATGCACAGCTCAAACGCGCAGAAATAAATAATGATGGCTTTCAATAGAGTCCACCACAGATAGCTAGGTTGCATGGTACCTAACTGCTTCTTCTATAGGGGAAACTAATCATATTTCACGTTACTACGTCTGCTCAGTGGACAATATATATAACATGTAGAGTAAAAAAGCGATGCAGCAAGTGTACAACCTCTTTGACGAAGCCATGTCAATCTCAGCATCATTGGGTTGGTCGCTGAGGATGTTGCGGCTGATGTGGCAGTCGAAGGAGGGGAAGAAAATCTTAGGCGTGTGGAGATGGAGCCAAGGGTACTGCTCGGCTGTGATGGAGGGTTTTGTCCTTGGAGCAGCTCCGGTGAGTTGTACGATGGCGAGACTGAAGCAAGACAAGAGAGACAATGTTATCCTGAGTGGAATTCTAATAGCATCTTGTCGTGGGAAAACCACGGCCACCTATGGGACAGGGGTCCCTTTTTGGTTTGGTGGGGGGATGGGCACATTGCACAAAGAGCGAAAAGCATGGCGCAGCACGACATAGATCACACGAGCAGTTTTTACCCAGGTTCGGGCCACCACGAGGCGTAAAACCCTACTTCTGCATTGGTGGATTGATGGTGGAATGGTGGAAATGAGCACGACGCCCTTGCCCGGCTAGGTTGCCACGGGGTGAGAGCGGTCACGTGCGTCTAAGTGTGTTTGTGTGTTTGAATGGTCGAATCATTTCTACGGTTGCCATGGGCCTCCTTTTATAGATTAAGGGGCCACCAGAGTGATTAATCAGTCTTTCTAGGCTGATTAGATAGCAAACAATGCTATCATACCTAACTCTGCAGACTGACATAGTGCATTAAATGTGCCGCTTAGTGTCACATCACAGCTTGCCCGGCAGGCCTTGTCGGGCTGTTTTTGCCAGCTTCGCACCTGTTTGCTTGACATGTCGTAGGACGGGTGTCATTTGTAGGCTCTTTCTATTGGAAGTGGCTGCCATGTGGCAGGAGACAACCACTGAGCCATTTAAGAGCTTGACACCGCACTGATTGACGACAGGCGTTGTTGTGAGGTGGTGGTTTGCCTCCGCGAGCCCCCGGCAGGCCTGCCGGGGTGATGTTGGAGGCTTGCTTCTGGAGCGATCCCGCCCCTCTAGGCTCACGTGCCCGGCAAGGATGGCTCTTCTTGCGGTGATGTCTTACCCCTTTGGCTGGTCTTGGTTGTGTTGATCTCCTTGGCCAGCTCTCTGGTTTCTCAAAGGGATGATCCCTTTGAGTCTTTATGTGATGTTAGTCTAGTAAACTTGCTCCTGGGCCTATGCACAGTCTGGGGTAACGGACCTAGGGTTTGTTGCACCGATAGGATCCCTCAAGCCTGGCACGGCCGCTCCGCTAGGCGTTGCCGGGGTAGGCTCTAACTAGTGCACAAGTGGAGGTGCAGGAAGGGCTTGCCTCCCTTGAGATCTTTTTTGCTTCTTCATAATATTTGCTCGGGCCGGTTTCTGCATGTCCCGCATGTCACGTGACACCAATCTTGGTGGGTCCATTCTCTGTAATGGCCCGTGAATGACTTTAACACACGGGGGAGTAGCTGCCAATTCACTCTTCCCAGCACGCCCTTATCCTTAGCTACATATGTTGCATGCATTGAGTGGGGTAGGTAACAGAGGCGCGTGGTGTGAAAGAGTGTTAAAGCAGGGGCTCCGGATTCTTGAATTGGCAGAGGAGGGCGGCGGTTACTCGCCGGGGAATCATCCTCCACCCCCAGCTCGCCTATAAAAGGAGGAGTGTGGGAGGAGCGCAGGCACTCATCCCTACTCCTCTCTTCTTCTGCTTATGCCGAAGAAGAGAGCCCGGGGCCAGGCCCCGGGCCGTAGCTTGTGGCTGTCGATACCGAAAGCTTGTGTTGAAGCTTGGGGAGTGAGTCTCTCTCCTCGTCCTCTTGCATGCATCAGGAGGACGCGCGGACAGCGCGACGGTAGCACCGGTGGTGGTGACTCTGGTGCGCTCGTCGCCGAGCCGTCCGTGGATGTAGTTTCAGTGAGGGGCGACGTAAATGACATCATGCCAAGGCCATCAATGGGCGCAAGGTGTGGTAGTCGACCGTGGCCTATTCCAACCCCTTTGTGGCGCCAGTGGGAGATCGCGGGACGGCCATATCGTCTGCGTGGGCGAATCTGATCTCCGTGGGCGCTGCTTGCTCAGCGTACACGGGGACTCCCTGTCCCTATACGTGCTCCCTCAAGGTGCGATGGTTATCAACCTTCGGGCCGTCGGGGGCGACCATGCTCTTTCTGGAATCTCCCGGAGAGCATGGCTTCTGAGCCGCCTACCGCAAAAGGGGCTTCCGATGCCCGGGGAGTTGAAGGCGGCGGCAACCCACGACGCGTCAAGAATGGGGGCGACCGTTCCGACGAGTCGTGTTTGCCGGTAACTCCGGCGTATCCGCCTGGGCTTCCGGCAGTGCCACCATCCGCACCAGACTTCTGGTACCTTCCTCCTAGCGGGGGCACGATGCTCCCTGATCCTGGGGAGGCGCCAAACCCCATCTGCGCCCTCCGTCTGCCTTCTTCTCCTCCCACCACAGTGCCTGGGGAAAGGAGGGACTGAGAAGGGGATTACGGGGCACTTCTCTTTTTTCAATCTTAAACTTGTAGGCACTTGCCAAATTTTAATTCAAATAAATGTAATCTCTTTTATCAACGATCGTGTCCTATAAGATTTGTACTTGTTGATCAGCATATTAATGAAAAAGATAAACCTTGTCGGGGACTCGTGCATGTAACGTGTCCATGCAGAGGTGGGATACCTCTATACCTCTAAGTAAACAAGTTTTCCCCCGGTAGACTACCTTGCCGGTGCCCTCAGTCTTATTGCCGCGGAGCCAAGCTTGCCGGGCGTAAGACATGGAGAGGGACTAGCCCCCCGCCAATCAGTTTTCAACAACGGCGACTGCGACCATCCTAACTGAAGCAGCGTTCGGGTCGAAGGATGGGAACACCTAAGTTTCAAAAAGTAGCGGGGTTTTCTTATGCACAAGTTCTTACAGAGCATGTATGGATAAAATGAAAAAACTTATCTGTTTGGCTTGCCGGAGATTGCAATGTTGGTCTTCTTTTTTAATCTCCTCTTGGGGAACCAAGTCCACGGCAAGAACCTGTGGTTTATGCAGATGAAAATCATGCCAAATGCAATCTTATCTATATGAACATGAGATGCTCATGATATGCTTATGCATGCATGCAACTTGTCGAGGCCCCGCCTATCAGCGCTTCATTTATTTCTCTGTTGCTCAGGGTCTGTGCCTGGCTTTGTACAAGAGGTTACATGCAAATGAGGCAAAGCCTGTACAAAAGGGTGGTTGTTGGGCAAGGCCTGACAGCCGCACCTTACGGGTAGTACTTGTAGAGATGCTCAATGTTCCATGAGTTTTGCAACTGAAGGCCATCTCCGATCTCCAGATGGACTGTGCCAGGTCTGGTGACTCGTACCACGCGGTAAGGGCCTTCCCACTTCGATGATTACCTATTTGCACCCTTAGCGGACTGAACGCGCCTAAGGACAAGGTCGCCTTCCTCAAAACACCGGGCATGAACTCTGTGGCTGTGACAACGATGCAAGGTTTTTTGTTGGTAGCATGCAGCAGCGTAGCAACCCGAAGACGATTCTCCTCAAGAAGCACAGCGTCGTTACGCTGGTGCTGATCATGTGCTACTTCATCATAGGCAAGCACTCGAGGAGACTCGTAAATGAGTTCCATGGGGATAACTGCTTCTGCCCCATAGACAAGGGAAAAGGAGTCCGCGTAGTAGCTCTGGTGTCGTTCAGAGGGACCAGAGAACCAGCGGGAGCTCATCTATCCATCGCCTGCCGCACTTCTATAGCTTATCAAATGCTCTTGTCTAGAGGCCCCGCACCACTTCAGCGTTTGCCCTCTCATCTTGTCCATTGCTTCTGGGATGTGCAACAGAGGCAAATGAGATCTTGCTTCCGAAGGCATGAAATTATTGCATGAAGGAGCGGCTCGTGAACTGGGTGCCATTGTCGGTGATGATCCGAGCAGGGACTCCAAAGTGGCACACCAATCCTTTCAAGAACTTGATAGCTGGCTGAGCAGTCACATTTTTCACGACATCTACTTCGGGCCACTTTGTAAACTTTTCAATAGCAACGGACAAGAATTCAAAGCCCCCGATAGCTCGAGGGAAAGGGCTGAGGATATTGAGCCCCTAGACCAAAAATGGCCATGACAAAGGCATTGTCTGCAGAGCTTGGGCAGGTAGATGGATGTTCTTGGAATGGAATTGGCAGGCCTCACATTTAGTGACTTGCTCGACCGCATCTTGGAGGGCTGTGGGCCAATAGAATCCTTGCCGGAATGCTTTCCCAACTAATGCCCTTGATCCAATGTGGGAGCCGCACATGCCTCTATGTATTTTTGCCAGCAGTTCCTTTCCTCCTTCCCAGCAAATGCACTTCAATTTCATACCATTGGGCATTCTTCTGTACAAAGTGTCATCGACAACCTGATACATACTGGCCCTCCGGGCTACTCTTTCAGCTTCTTCTTGCTCTTTGGGAAGTTCTTCGATTTGGAGGAAGTGGAGTATGTGCCTTGCCAAAGTTGGAGCCTGAGGCTTGGCAACGAGGACTAGCATCACCTACGCATTCATTGTGGCATGTTCCTCGACAGCGGGGACCTGAGGCCCGATAGGAGGGTGTAACCCGACAAGCGAATGGGAGTTGTTTCCGGTAGGGTTCCTACCAGGTGCCTTAGAGGGCTCTACCGGGAGAGGCTTACCGGAGTCCAATTTCCTCCTCTTTCGGGCCATTATTGCTGGGGATACGGAGGGCCAACTAAGGTGGAGAACAAAAATTCCTGGTCCCACAAGAAGCTTCTGCGCAACACACTTTGACAGATGATCAGCAATGTTGTTTTCTGCATGGGGTACGTGCTCTGTTTGCAGCCCGTCAAAGTCCTCCTCCAACCTTCTCACTTCCTCGACGTATGCCTCCATCAACGGGCTTTGGTAATCCTTGTTGACTTGAGTCACCACAAGTTGTAAATCTTCTCTAATGATCAACTTCTTGATTATTAGTTCTGTGGCGATCCTGAGCCCGATAATGATTCCTTCATATTCTGTTGTATTGTTGGTCGTCTCCTCCCGGGGAAAATGCATCCGGACCACGTACTTCAAGTGTTCCCAAGAGGGAACAACGAGAAGCACGCCAGCCCCAGCACCTCGTAGGGAGAAGGCACCATCAAAATACATGATCCATTCTTGGGGGGATTCCTTGTCGGGAATAACTGTCTCTAGCACCTCCTCATCAGGGGTTGGCGTCCATTATGCAATAAACTCTGCCAATGCCTGTTGCGGGATATCCGCGGCCACCTATGGGGTCGGGCAGCCCATTGCTGGTTCGGCGGGGAGACGGCGCCTTGCACAAAGAGCAGAACGGCGCATGACGACATGACAGAGAGCACATAAGCAGTTTACCCAGGTTAGGGCCGCCACGAGGCATAAGACCCTACTCCTGCTTTGGTGGATTGATGGTGGAATGAATGTGGTGGTGCATAGTACACTTGCTCGGCAAGACGTGCCTTAGGGCCGCAACGACTACGCGCGTATGGTGCCTCGGGTTCATCAACCTCCCAACCCCTCCTATGGGTGCCATGGGCCTCCTTTTATAGATTAAGGGGTCACCATAGTGGCAAAATGGTCATTACCAACTGATATGATAGCGAATAGTGCTATCATACCTAACTCTACGGGCTGACAGGGTGCATTAAATGCACTTCTTAGTGTCACATCGTTGGTTGCCAGGCGAGCTGTATTGCCAGCTGTGCATCTGCTTCCCTGACACTTCGCATGACGGGTGTCCTTTATGGGGTTGTTCCATAGGGAATGATTGCCATGTTGCGAATGGCTGCCACTTAATCACTTTGCGGCTTGACACCATACTGATCGACGACATGAGTCATGCTTGATTGGTTGGCGGGACGGCTTACTCTTGCTACTTCTCGAGCTTGCGTTGTATTCCCTTGAAGAGGAAAGGGTGATGCAGCATAGTAGCGTAAGTATTTCCCTCAGTTTTTGAGAACCAAGGTATCAATCCAGTAGGAGACCACGCACGAGTCCCTCGCACCTGCACAAACAAATAAGAACTTCGCAGCCAACGCGATAAGGGGTTGTCAATCCCTTTACGGTCACTTAAAAAAGTGAGATCTGATAGAGATGATAGTTTGATATTTTTGGTATTTTTGGATATAAGAACAGAAAGTAAAAGCGGAAAAGTAAAGTAGATTGTAGATTGATATGTTGAGAATAGACCCGGGGGCCATAGTTTTCTCTAGTGGCTTCTCTCATGATAGCGGTATTCTACGGCGGGTAAACAAATTACTGTCGAACAATTGATAGAAATGCGAATAATTATGAGAATATCTAGGCATGATCATTATATATAGGCATCACGTCCGAGACAAGTAGACCGAAACGATTCTGCATCTACTACTATTACTCCACACATCGACCTCTATCCAGCATGCTTCTAGAGTATTAAGTTCATAAGAACAGAGTAACGCCTTAAGCAAGATGACATGATGTAGAGGGATAAACTCAAACATAGTAATATAAACCCCATCTTTTTATCCTCAATGGAAACAATACAATACGTGCCTTGCTGCCCCTACTGTCACTGGGAAAGGACACCGCAAGATTGAACCCAAAGCCAAGCACTTCTCCCGTTGCGAGAACTATAGATCTAGTAGGCCAAACCAAACCAATAATTCGAAGAGACTTGCAAGGATATTATAATCATACATAAAGAGTTCAGAAAAGAACCAAATATTTCTCATAGATAATATTGATCATAAACCCACAATTCATCAGATCTCGACAAACATACCACAAAAAGAGATTACATCAAATAGATCTCCTCGAAGACCGAGGATAACTTGGTATTGAGATCCAAAGAGAGAGAAGAAGCCATCTAGATTCTAGCTATGGACCCGATGGTCTGTGGTAAACTACTCACAACTCATGGTGAGGCGATGATGATGATGTAGAAGCACTCCGTGGAAGATCCCCCATCCGGCGGAGCTCCGGAACAGGCCCCAAGATGGGATCTCACGGGAACAGAAGGTTATGGCAGTGGAACTAGGGTTTTGTCTGTTGTTCTGATGGTTTCGGGGTACGTAGATATATATAGGAAGAAGGAGGGCACCGGGGGCCAGACGTTGGGCCCACGAGGCAGGGGGATGCGCCCTGTAGGGGGGGGGCACCCTCGTGGACGCCATGTGTTCCCTACTCCATGGTTCTCAAGTCTCCCATGCATATTTTGCTCCAAAAATATCTCTCCCGAAGGTTTCATTCTGTTTGGACTCCGTTTGATATTCCTTTTATGTAAAACCCTGAAATAGGCAAACAAAAAACAGAAATCTGGACTGGGCCTTTGGGTTAATAGGTTAGTCCCAACAATAATATAAAAGTGTATAACAAAGCCCATTAAACATCCAAAACATCATAAATAATAGCATGGAACAATAAAAAATTATAGATACGTTGGAGACGTATCAAGCATCCCCAAGCTTAATTCTTGCTCGTCCTCGAGTAGGTAAATGATAAAAACAGAATTTTTGATGTGCAATGCTAACCAACATAATTTTCAATGTAGTTCTCTTAATTGTGACATGAATGTTCAGATCTGAAAGATTCAAGATAAAAGTCTATATTGACATAATAAATAATAATACTTCAAGCATACTAATAAAGCAATCATGTCTTCTCAAAATACTATGGCTAAAGAAAGTTATCCCTACAAAATCATATAGCCTGGCTATGCTCCCTCTTCATCACACAAAATACTCATATCATGCATAACCCCGGTTTCAGCCAAGCACTTATTTTCATACTCTATTCTTTCAAACCTTTCAACTTTCACGCAATACATGAGCGTGAGCCATGGACATAGCACTATGGGTGGAATAGAGTGGTGGTTGTGGAGAAGACAAAAAGGAGGGAGATAGTCTCACATCGACTAGGCGTATTAACAGGCTATGGAGATGCCCATCAATAGATATCCATGTGAGTGAGTAGGGATTGCCATGCAACAGATGCACTAGAGCTAAGAATGTATGAAAGCTCAACAAAAGAAATTAAGTGGGTGTGCATCCAACTTGCTTGCTCACGAAGACCTAGGGCATTTGAGAAAGCCCATCGTTGGAATATACAAGCCAAGTTCTATAATGAAAATTCCCACTAGTATATGAATGTGACTAAACATGAGACTCTCTATCATGAAGAACATGGTGCTACTTTGAAGCACAAGTGTGGAAAAGGATAGTAGCAATTGTCCCTTCTCTCTTTTCTCTCATTTTTTTGGAGGGGCTTTCTCTCCCTTTTTTTTATTTAGCCCCTCTCTATTTTTTTGGGTCATCTCTTTTTTATTGGACTTTCCTCACATGGGACAATGCTCTAATAATGATGATCATCACACTTTTATTGATTTACAACTTGATACTAGAACAAAGTATGACTCTATATGAATGCCTCCGGCAGTGTATCGGGATGTGCAATGAATCAAGAGTAACATGTATGAAAAATTATGCATGGTGCCTTTGCCACAAATACGATGTCAACTACATGATCATGCATGGCAATATGACAATATGAAGCGTGTCATATGAACGAGATGGTGGAAAGTTGCATGGCAATATATCTCGGAATGGCTATGGAAATGCCATGATAGGTAGGTATGGTGGCTGTTTTGAGGAATAATATGGTGGCTGTTTTGAGGAATAATATGGTGGATGTTTTGAGGAATAATATGGTGGCTGTTTTGAGGAAGATATGTGGTGGTTGTTTTGAGGAAGATATATAGTGGGTGTATGGTACCGGCGAAAGTTGCGCGGTACAAGAGAGGCTAGCAATGGTGGAAGGGTGAGAGTGCGTATAATCCATTGACTCAACATTAGTCATAAGAACTCATATACTTATTGCAAAAATTTACGAGTCATCAAAACAAAGCAATCAATGCATGCTCCTAGGGGGAGGTTGGTAGGAGTTAACCATCGCGCGCCCCTGACCTCCACACAAAGGATGACACTCTACAAATACATCATGCTCTAACTTCATCACATAGCGGTTCACCATACGTGCATGCTACGGGAATCACTAACTTTAACACAAGTATTTCTCAATTTCATAATAACTCCACTAGCATGACTCTAATATCACTATCCTCATATCTCAAAACAATTATCAAGCATCCAACTTCTCATCATATTCAATGCACTTAGTATGAAAGTTTTTACTACATTCATCTTGAATGCCTATCATGTGAAGGCTAGTTTTATAGCCAAAGAACATTACCATGCTATTTTAATAGACTCTCAAAAGGATATAAGTGAAGCATGAGAGATCAAAAATTTCTACAAAATATAATCACCACCGTGCTCTGAAAGATATAAGTGAAGCACTAGAGCAAAAACTATTCAACTCAAAAGATATAAGTGAAGCACATAGGGTGTTCTAACAATTCCTAGGCCATATTTAACTCTCTCAAAAAGGTGTGTCCATCAAGGATGATTGTGGCAAACTAACAAGAAAAAACTCAAATAACACATGACGCTCCAAGTAAAACACATATCATGTGGTGAATAAAAATATAGCTCCGAGTATAGTTACCGATAGATGAAGACGAAAGAGGGGATGCCTTCCCGGGGCATCCCCAAGCTTATGCTTTTGGTTGTCCTTGAATTTTACCTTGGGGTGCCTTGGGCATCCCCAAGCTTAGGCTCTTGCCACTCTTTTTTCCATAGTCCATCAAAGCACTACTCAAAACTTGAAAACTTCACAACACACAACTTATTCAAAAATCTCGTGAGCTCCGTTAGCATAAGAAAACAAACCATCACTCAAAGGTACTGTAATGAACTAATTCTTTGTTTGTATTGGTGTTAAACCTATTGTATTCCAACTTCTCTATGATTCATATCCTCCAATACTACTCATAGATTCATCAAAATAAGCAAACAACACATGAACTGTCAAAAACAGAACAGTCTGTGGTAATCTGTAACTTTTGCATACTTCTGTAACTCCAAAAAAATTGAAATAAATTGGTAAACGTGAGGACTTTGTCTATTAATCATCTGCAAAAAGAATCAACTAAATAGCACGCTCCAGTAAAATCTAGTGACCATTCTAGCGAGCGCTAACGATTCTGTTTTTCACAGCATGATAATATAAACTTCACACAAGTCTTCCCAAAGGTTCTACTTGGCACAAACACTAATTAAAACACAAAACCCCATCTAAACAGAAGCTAGATGAAATATTTATTCCTAAACAGAAGCAAAAACAAAAAATATAAAATTGGGTTGCCTCCCAACAAGCGCTATCGTTTTACGCCCCTCGCTAGGCACGATACATGGATAGATCTAGGTATTGCCATCTTTGGAAGGCAATCCATAAGTGGATCTCATAATAGATTCATATGGTAATTTGATTTTCTTTCTAGCAAAGTGTTCCATGCCTTTCCTTAACAGAAATTGGAATCTAATATTTCCTTCCTTCATATCAATAATTGCACCAATCGTTCTAAGGAAAGGTCTACCAAGAATAATAGGACATGAAGGATTGCAATCTATATCAAGAACAATGAAATCTACAGGCACATAATTCCTATTGGCAACAATAAGAACATCATTAATCCTTCCCATAGGTTTCTTAATAGTGGAATCCGGAAGATGCAAATTTAAAGAACAATCATCAAGCTCATGGAAACCTAGCAAATCACACAAAGTTTTTGGGATAGTGGAGACACATGCACCCAAATCACACAAAGCAAAGCATTCATGATATTTTATTTTAATTTTAATAGTAGGTTCCCACTCATCATAAAGCTTTCGAGGGATAGAAACATTCAATTCAAGTTTTTCTTCATAAGATTGCATCAAAGCATCAACTATGTGTTTGGTAAAAGCTTTATTATGACTATAAGCATGCGGAGAGCTTAGTACGATTGGAACAAGGAAATACAATCAATCAAAGAGACATTATCATAATTGAATCCCTTGAAATCCAAAGTAGTGGGTTCATCACTATGCAAAGTTTTAATCTCTTCACTCCCACTTTTAACAATTTTAGCATCAAGATCTAAAAACTCTGAATCATTGGGACACCTTTTAATTAAAGTAGACTCATCTCCATTCCCATCTTTATCAAGATTCATACTAGAAAACAAGGATCTAATAAAAGACACATCAATAACTTTCAGATCTTCAACTTTATTTTCATGATAACTAGAAGAACACACTTTTATATAATTCTCTCTTTTAGCACGCATCCTAGCGGTCTTTTCTTTGCATTCATCAATGGAAATTCTCATAGCTTTGAGAGACTCATTGATATCATGCTTAGGTGGGATAGATCTAAGTTTCAAAGAATCAACATCAAGAGTAATTATATCCACATTTCTAGCCAATTCATCAATCTTAAGCAATTTTTCTTCAAGCAAAGCATTGAAATTCTTTTGCGAATTCATAAACTCCTTAACACTAGTTTCAAATCTAGAAGGCATCTTTCCATAAGAGTTGTTGTAGGAATTACCATAATTATTAGAGGAATTACTAGGAAAAGGCCTAGGATTAAAGTTTCCTCTATAAGCATTGTTACCAAAATTATTCCTACCAACAAAATTCACATCCAAAGATTCATTATTATTTTCAATCAACGGGGATATATGCATATCATTAGGATCAGAAGAAGCACTCTTAGCAGCAAATAATTTCATAAGTTCATCCATCTTTCCACTCAAAACACTAATCTCTTCAATAGCATGTACTTTTTTACTAGTAGATCTTTCGGTGTGCCATTGAGAATAATTAACCATAATATTATCTAGGAGTTTGGTAGCTTCTCCTAAGGTAGTTTCCATGAAAGTGCCTCCTGCGGCCGAATCTAAAAGATTTCTAGAAGGAAAATTCAAGCTAGCATAAAAGTTTTGAATAATCATCCATAAGTTCAAACCATGTGTAGGGCAATTACGTATCATTAATTTCATTCTCTCCCAATGTCACACCCTGCATTTTGTAACATGTTATTTGTAACTTTGAAGCATGAAAATTTGGACCCAGCAAAGATTTTTAGCATCATTTGGCTTTTATTTGGGATTGAGTTTTCTTCATTTGCTTTTCATGTGCTCATTAAAATCAACTAAGATCTCTTGTAGATTTCATCTCCATACTCAAAACTTCTGCCCAATGATCATGCCAAGTGTTATATAGCAGTATAGTATTTTCTTACAAAATTAATTTGGCCAAAAAGTATTTTTATAAATTTAGTTTTCCAAAAACCCCTAAATTGAGATTTGCACTGCAAGTACTTGATTAAGGGTGTGAAAATTATTTCAAAAGGTTTATTTGAGACCTAGTAGTCATAGGACTCCCAGAAACCACAAAGGTGTAATTTTAAAAGTTATTTTCCTAATTTATTTAAAAGCTTTTTCTTAAGGCCAGAAATGGTCTTTAATAGGGGAAATTTTTTTAACTATTCCAAAAATATTTGCCAAAATTCAGAGAGACTCAGAGGACATATATTGTCCATATATGAGAGTTTCAACACTTGGTCATGTTCAAAATAATGGGCTAAACCCTCTAAAACCCTTTCTGGATATTTCAAGCTTTTGAAATATTTACAAAGGAATTTTTTCTCCAAAAATTCCAGGGAAATTCTATCATGTCATATATGACATATTTGATGATCTTGCCAAGTCCCATGCCTTGGGAAGCAAGAAAACCTCCTCAAACCCCTTCATAACCATTCTGTCCATATTTGAAGTTTGAGCAACTTTACATTGCCAAACTTGTCCAAATGCTCTCAAACTTGGTGCACATGCTAGAATGACCTAATAAGGCACCTAGACCAAGTGGCACAAGATTTGGAATAGAGCAACTTGATCAGATCACCTCAAAACCCTTTCTGTTCAAATGCAAATTTGAACAACTTTACATTACCAACTTTTTATCTGGAGCCTCAAACTTTGTGAGCATGATCAATACCCTAAATGATGATGCTACACCAAGTGGTGCATCAAGGGGAGATGATTAGCTTGACTCAATCAAGATGAAACTGTTTCTGTTGTTTCCTAAGGTTCACCAAAGTTACATTGGCTAGTTTCTTCAAATGAGCCCAAATTTGGTGAAGCACCCTATTTTCTCATGTCTTGCAACCCTGTCAAGTGCCATGTCAAGTGGACCTCACTTACTTGATCCAACACAGATCAAACACCTTCTGCAGAAATTCTAAAACCTCCATTTTGACCACTTTCACTTTTCTCCATAGCATCAACTTCTTACCACAGGCCCATTGAGTTACTAGCAACCCCCAGTAACTCCCCCAGCACCTCATCTCCATGATTGAGGGGTGAAACCTCAGCTTTACCTTGCTGTACAGCCCACTTTCACCTTGTTACCAGCCCTCCTCTCTCTCTCTCTGCACCCCAGAGCATCCAAAGCCTCAGGGCAATTCTTTACTCCCCCCTCATCACCCCAGACACTGTTGGACACGCTGGGACGGGCCAAACCAGCGAGAGCACGCTGATGCCGGTCATACGCGCGCTCCAGAGCGCGTGAACAGTGCTCCCGCACGCTGGCTCGGGCCAATCATCGTTCCCCGACAGCCTCGGCTCTCCCCTCGCGCCTCCCAACGTGCCTCGACGTCCGCAGCCCCCACCGGCGCTGTCCCCCTCCTCCTGCGCCCTCCAGTAGCCGCCGTCGCACGCGCGCTGGCCGCCCGCGGCAGCCACTCCTCTGCCTCACACGCGCGCGCCTCCCTGTCGCTCCCCCGCTCCTCCTCTTACCTCAGCTGGGCGTAGGACTCGTCCAGCAACTCCCCAGACTCAACCTCGTCGCCTCCCGTGCGCTGTAGCGACGAGCCGGAGCTCGCCGGCGCGCTGGACCACGGGTCCTCGTCGGGGCCCTATATATAGGCCTCCCCGAGCTCTTCCAACACCACCACCAGCCTCACAACTCTCCCCTGGTCCCTCCTGCATCACTAGTTCGACCCCGGAGCGCCCCAGTGCTCGGGATCGACCGAAGCTCCGCCGCGACGGGCCGCCGGCGATCTCGAGGTACAGGCCTCCCCTGCCTCTCCTCCCGCTCGTTTCGGAACCGCAGCACACCACTGAACCTTTCCCCTCTCTTTCCCCCTCTGTTTGCAGTCGGAAACGGCCGCTGCAACTGACCTCCGACGAGCCTCCGCCGTCGCACCTCGTCGCCGGCGAACCAAGGCTCCCCGCCGTGCCGTGCTACCACCACTGCAACCGCAACACGCCACTGAGTCCGTCCCTGGCCTCTGTTGCCGTCGCCGTGGCCGGAGTCGTCGCCGGTGAGCTCGCCGCCGCCGTGACCGCGGGGTTAGAGATGACAGGCGGGCCCCGCCTGTCATCCTCCCACCTCTCTCCCCTCCTCTGAGCCGCTGACCCACGGGCCCCGCCCGTCAGGTTTGAAACCTGACGTGAGCGCGCGCTGGCACCGTGCGGCTGGGCCAGCCCGTCTGGGCCGTGCACTGTGGCCTCTTCTGGCCCAGTGCACAGGACCCTTTTTCTCTTTTTCTTTTCTGTTAATGTTTTAAACATTTATGCAGAAAAGAATATTGATCCAAATTAAATATTTCCAACTCCTAAAATCTTGTAATATTCCAACCTATTTAATGGTACTACTTTCATTCAAATCCATGAAACTTTTCTGTACTGTTCAAATTTAAATTCAAATTTGGGCAGTATAACTCCTGTTCAAAAATCAATATATCCTATTCTGTAACTCCAAAACTCCAACTAAGATTTTTCCCCATCTTAGAAAACCCTCTAGTATTTTACAAAAATGAGTTGACATTTTTTTGAGCACTTTGGTTTTTCTGTTTTATTTGTATTCTTATTTTTCCGTTATTATTATGCGACGTATAGATCCCGTATTTGACGAAGTTGCTGTGGAAGAAGAAGGAGAAAGACTAGAAGACTTTGAAGACCAAGCCAATCCAGGCAAGCAGCCCTTTGACCATGATACACTTGTTCCTCGGAACCCGTTTGTTTCCGATACATGATGATAGGGTTACGAGGGTGACCTAGATGAACCACCACATGATGCATGCTTTATTGTTGATCTTGCTATGTGCTAGATGACATGCAATAGTTGGTCTTGATGATCATATGATGCATATGTGATATGAACCCCCGTAGTTGAAAACTTTGCATGAACCCATCGGGTGCCCCTAATGCCCGAGGGTGATGAAGTGTTAGGTCATCACTTGAGGAAGAAGTGATGTGCCGGTAATGTCATGTGCATGGTGGAATGATGGATTAGATTTATGTGTGACTACCGTCCCAACCAAACATGTGCAACCACACTACCCCTTATGGGACGGGGCTTTATTGATTACTTAGGTCGATACTAGCATGGTGCCCGCATTACTAGTGACGGGAAGACTTGAGGTCTTTCCCGGGACGGGGTCGTGCTTGGATAGGCGACCATGACTGTTTTCACAGGGCACCGGACACACCGTTGGTCCCTTCGGGTACGCGTGAACATTGAATTAGGGCAAGTCCCGTGATCTATTGTTTGTACCCGAGGGCCGTGTGCCAACGAGTGGACTCTATGTTAGTATCGTCTAAGGAAAGTTAATGACCGGGTGCTTACCCCGGGTACTTGAGGTACCGTGGGTCGTGGATGACACGGAAGTTCCCCGGATCTTGTGGGTAAAGTGCGCAACCTCTGCAGAGTGTAAAACTATTCGAATAGCCGTGTCCACGGTCATGGACAGTTGGGTGGTGCTACTTAAACTATGTCCAGAATTTTACTTCTTTGGTGATACATTGTGTGCGATGAGTCAAGATGGTGACTTGACTCGGTGACATGAATTATATTCATGTTGATGTCGGTATCCTGTCTTCGAGGTTACGCGAGGTTATTGATGCATAAACTTGATGATGGCATATTGTCCTAGCCTCCTGCTAGATTGTTCATTATTATTCTATTTGCATTATTACTTGAACCACATCATGGGATTGCTTGCGAGTACATTCAAAGTACTCATTGGCTTGCCACTGGTTATTTAATTGGCCAGGCATGGAAGAGCAGGATTATGAGGAAGAGTTCTTTGGAGACGACCATGCGAACTAGGACGCTATCCCAGTCAGAATGCCTGTAGGGTTAAGGCAGATGGCATGGGTTCTACCCGTTTTATCGAAGACTTCCGCTACTTGAGTTATTTGCTATTCAGCCCGTAAGGCTCCATCTATGTAAGACTTGGCCATAATGGCCTTAATTCGTGTAAGACTAATTGTATGGATGTAAGACTCTTGTTATTTCAGCTTCTGTGTGTTCAGTGAGCATTGATCTCTGGGATCACTGTACACGTGCATTCGGTGATCTCGACTTCCAAGTCGGGGTCCCCACAGAGCTGGTATCAGAGCCATCCTGACTGTAGGAAGCCTTAGTTAGCATGGGCGTTAGTTAGTTGAGACCCCTTTTTCAAAACCTTCTGAACCTCTCTTCTTTTCTAAACCTGAGATTTCCTCAGCTTATTAACCCCTCCTATTCCACCTTTGTAGATGGCCGCTGTTCCCGAAGAGCACCTGACCACTGGGTTTCCCCTACTTCTCGAGGATAGCCTCCAGGAGTGTCAGTTCCACCGAGCACCCATCCTCACCTACCACGAGCATTGGGTGAGCAATATTGAGGTGGAGTACCATGTGGAAGTGATTGTGAAGGCAAACGATCCTCCCACAAGTTGGTTCTTCGAGGGACCCCAGATGACGACCACTTGCTGCCGAGGCTGCTGCACTCAAGGCACTAACCCGTCTCCGCGAGCTTCTTCCGGAGATGGCAGCCAAGATGGCAACTCGCTTCTTACCTTACCGAAAGGAAGGTGACGAAGAAAGCAGCGCACTAGCCCCTCCACTGAAGGATGGACTCTCGCTTCGGTTCCAGACCTACTTCAGTCTATGTGCCGACAACTTGGCACAAGACTTGGCCTCGGAATCAATGAAGCTTCGAGAAGAACTTTACAAGACCAAGGCACTTCTTCGTCGAGCTCAAGAGAAGGCAAACAGGATCAAGAAGGAAGGAGCACCTTCTGGACAATCCGCTATCGCATATCGAGGTGGAAGGCCCTCCGAGGACGTGTCTTCCAAGGGTGATGAACCACCTCGGCGACGCCGGATGACAGCAAGGGAATACCGCAAGCTTTTCCCTGCACCACCGTCGAAGCACCGTCGTATCCAACTCCTCCACTCTCCCACTCCCTCAAGTGACAAGGGGGCCCGGACAGATGAAGACAAGGAGGAAGACCCAGAAGAGCCGGAATACGCGACCGAGCATTCCGCCGCTTAGGCATTATTCGCTACTCGGATATGCCCGTTGTAACCCCTACGGTAGGATAGGTCGTGTAACCCCTATGCGCAGTCGAGTCCTTGTATGGTTCATATGAAACCATCTAGTGCTAGCTTTTGTCTGGATGTAAGTCGTAATCTTCCTTCGGGAATGTGTAAACGACTACATCACCCATTTGGATTTTTATGAATGCGTTTTGGCCTCTCGGCCCTTGCATGATTTAATTTAGTGTCACACCCACCCCTTACTAGGCACCCATCTATCTTGCTTTTCCTCTTCCGAGTCATGAGACCTTTTACCGCTCCAACAGGATGCCTGTTGTAACTCGTACTGGTACCTCTACCCAGCAGCCCGAAGCCGGAGCATCCTCTCAGCCAGAGGCAGACCACGACCAAACCAACGACCAAGCTCCACCACCACCTCCTCCAAGCATGGACATGGCTCAGCTTCTCCAAGCTTTCCGAGAGGAACGCCAAGCCAACACTGCAGCTCTTCAACTGATAGCTCAAGCTGTCGCCAACAACCGCCAGCCGGCGGGGAATGGCAATGAACGTTCCACGTTGGCAGAGTTCAAGAAGCATGCACCGCCAACCTTCATCGAGACTGCTGAACCCCTGGATGCAGATGACTGGGTCCGTTCCATTGAGGAGATTCTGGAACTAGTCGGATGCACCGAAGATCGCGAGAAGGTGGCTTATGCAGCCCACTGCCTCGGGGGAACCGCAAGAGCTTGGTGGGATGGATTCAAGGTCATGCATGCTGAACAAGACATCACTTGGGTTAACTTCAAGGCAGAATTCCGCAAGGCCCACATTCCTTCTGGAGTCATGGCTATCAAAAAGCGCGAGTTCCGAGCCCTGAAGCAAGGAAGTGGCACTGTCAAGGAGTACATGCAGAAGTTCAGTATTCTGTCAAGGTATGCCCCTGAGGATGTCAGCACTGATGCTGCCAAAAGGGAGCGCTTCATGGAAGGCCTTAATCAGACTCTACAATATTCGCTTGTCGTGTGCGACTGCCCGTCTTTCCCTGACCTGGTGAACAAGGCACTTATGCTTGAAGACAAGCGGCGTGCTTTGGAAGACTCTCGCAAGCGCAAGTTGGTCAGTAAGGGAAGTTCCAGCAACCAGAAGCCTCGTCCGTGGCAGTCAGCCCCGGCCAAGCCAACCTATCAGCAGCCAAGAGCTCCTGCACCTCGTGCCAATCCTCAGCCTCAGCAGTATGCCAACCCCAGGCCAGCTTTCAACCCCAATACCAGTGGTGGCAACAAGATCAACACTCAAAATCAAGTCACTTGTTTTGGGTGTGGTCAGCCCGGACACATCTCCAGGGTGTGCCCCAACAAGAAGCCTGATGCCCCGCGCCCCAATGCGCAGAACCAGGGACAAGGCCGTGGAATGCCACCAAGGAACCCAACTCCTCGTAATCCACCGAACTATGGGAAGGGGCGTGTGAATCACGTCACTGCTGAAGAAGCCCAGGAAGACCCGGACGTCGTGCTGGGTACGTTCCTTGTCAACTCAGCACCTGCAACTGTCTTGTTTGATTCTGGAGCAACGCATTCTTTTGTCACTCAAAGATTTGCATTAAAAAGTGGCATGACCCCTACACCCCTGAATAACCCTATGGTGGTACAAACCCCCGGAGCCGAGATGAGAGCCAAGATAGGCTGTAAAGGAGTCAGTATTTCCATTAACGGTGTAGACTTCCTAGCAGACCTTATTGTCCTGAGATCGCAAGGCTTGGATGTGATCCTAGGTATGAATTGGCTCAGCAAGCACCAAGGCTTGTTAGACTATGCCAATCGGACAGTCACTATGACCAATGACCAAGGAGTAGAAGTCAAGTTTGCCCCCAACTCCTCTTCCGCTCAAGCCGCTAAAGTCAACTGTCTGTCTGAAGTTGGGCTAGACCAAGTACCGGTGGTATGTGAGTATCCTGATGTCTTTCCGGATGAACTACCGGGAATGCCCCCTGACCGTGACATTGAGTTCATCATCGAGCTCGTGCCCGGAGCAGGACCCATCTATAAGAAGCCTTATAGAATGGGGACGGAAGAACTAGCCGAGTTGAAGAAGCAGCTAGAAGAGCAGCTAAGGAAAGGATTTATCCGCCCAAGTGCCTCCCCTTGGGGATCTCCTGTTCTGTTTGTGGCAAAGAGGGAAGGTACCATCCACTTATGCATTGACTATCGTTCCCTCAATGAAGTTACAATCAAGAACAAGTACCCACTTCCCAAGATTGAAGATCTGTTTGATCAACTCAGCGGAGCCAAGGTATTCTCCAAGATCGACCTCAGATCTGGGTATTACCAGCTGAAGATCAGACCCCAAGATATTCCGAAGACGGCATTCGTAACCAGATATGGCCTGTACGAGTGCACGGTCATGTCTTTTGGGTTAACCAATGCCCCAGCTTACTTCATGTATCTCATGAATAAAGTCTTCATGGAATATTTGGACAAGTTCGTTGTTGTCTTCATTGACGACATCCTTGTGTTCTCGAAGTCGGAGGAAGAGCATGAGCAGCATCTGAGGATGGTCCTAGACAAGCTTCGTGAGCACCAACTGTATGCCAAGTTCAGCAAGTGTGAGTTTTGGCTGCACAAAGTTGGATTCTTAGGTCATGTCTTGACCGAGGAAGGATTATCAGTTGATCCTGCAAAAATTGAAGCTGTGACCCAATGGCAATCTCCAACGACCGTCAAGGAAGTCAGAAGCTTCCTCGGATTGGCGGGCTATTACCGCAAGTTCGTGGAAGGATTCTCTAGCATTGCACGACCAATGACTCAGCTCCTCAAGAAGGACAAGAAGTTCGAGTGGACGCCAAAATGCGAAGAGAGCTTCCAAGAGCTCAAGAAGAGATTGACCACCGCCCCAGTTCTGGCAACACCTGATATTCACAAGGAGTTCGTGATATATTGTGATGCCTCTCGAACCGGATTGGGAAGCGTTCTGATGCA
The DNA here is from genome assembly GCA_902687465.1 of Secale cereale. NCBI lineage: Eukaryota > Viridiplantae > Streptophyta > Magnoliopsida > Poales > Poaceae > Secale > Secale cereale. The sequence goes on along the minus strand of LR738711.1, from coordinate 387,466,827 downwards.
AGAAGGCCGTGTCATAGCATACCTCTCCAGGCAGCTACGACCCCATGAGGAGAACTACGTTACTCACGATCTTGAGCTAGCGGCAGTAGTTCATGCCTTGAAGACATGGCGGCATTACCTCCTAGGGAAACGGTGTGAGATTTACACAGACCACAAAAGTCTGAAGTATATTTTCACCCAAAGAGAGTTGAATATGAGGCAGCGGAGATGGTTGGAACTCATCAAAGATTATGACCTCAGTGTTCAGTATCACCCTGGGAAGGCCAACGTGGTGGCCGATGCCTTAAGCAGGAAGGCTTGCTCTTTGAATGTCGTTATTCAAGAAAGGCAGCCGGCCTTGTTTAAGGAGATCGAACAATTCAGTTTGGAATTGGTCACCCCTGGATTTCTGGATCATTTGGAAGTCAGACCAACCCTGATGGACGACGTCAAGAAGGCTCAAGATGGACACGCAAGCATTGAAGGTATCAAGAGGAAGATGAAGATGGGCAAGGCCCCAGGATTCTCCGAAGACGAGCACGGGATTGTTTGGTACAAAGGTCGTCTCTGCGTACCAAACAACACCGAGTTGAAGACGCTGATTCTGCAAGAAGCCCACGACACCCCGTATTCCATCCACCCCGGAGGAACCAAGATGTACCAAGACTTGAAGGCACGATTCTGGTGGCACGGTATGAAGAGAGAGATTGCAACCTATGTTGCAAAGTGTGATGTGTGCCAAAAGGTCAAGGCTGAATATCAGCGACCCGCTGGATTGCTTCAACCACTCAAGGTTCCTGAGTGGAAGTGGGATAAAGTCGGAATGGACTTCATCACTGGATTACCAAGGTCGAATAGAGGACATGACTCTATCTGGGTCATAGTCGATCATTTGACCAAGGTGGTTCATTTCGTTCCTGTCAAGACCACTTATGATGGCAACCGGCTGGCAGCTCTCTACATCGACCGAATCGTAAGTCTTCACGGTGTTCCCAAGGAGATTGTGTCAGATCGAGGAACCCAGTTCACCTCAAGGTTCTAGAAGAAGTTCCAAGAAGCCTTGGGAACCAAGTTGTCTTTCAGCACAACTTTCCACCCACAGACCGGAGGTCAAACTGAGCGAGTCAATCAGATTCTCGAAGACATGCTCCGAGCCTGTGTCCTGGCATATGGAGCTAAATGGGAAGACTGTCTCCCTTTTGCCGAGTTCTCCTATAACAACAGTTACCAGTCAAGCCTTCAGATGGCACCATTTGAGGTGTTGTATGGACGCAGATGTCGCACACCCCTCAACTGGTCAGAGACTGGAGAAGGACTAGTTTTTGGACCGGATAATCTCCGCGCAACAGAAGTGCAAGTCCAACTAGTCAGAGAGCGATTAAAGGCAGCCAAGTCAAGGCAGAAGAGTTATGCTGACACTCGACGCCGAGACATGAGTTTCCGTTTCGGAGACCATGTGTACCTGCGGGTAACTCCTCTGAAGGGAACCAAGCGTTTCCATGTCAAGGGGAAGCTCGCACCAAGGTTCATTGGACCCTTTGAGATCACTGCACGACGAGGAGAAGTGGCTTATCATTTGGAACTACCACCTGAGCTATCCGATGTGCACAATGTGTTCCATGTGTCACAACTCCGGAAATGTCTCCAGGTTCCAGATAAGCCCAGTCTCTACAAGGATGTGGATCACCAAGCCATTGATCTGCAGCCTGATCTGACCTACCGCGAGAAGCCCATTCGTATTCTGGACGAAGCAGAACGACGTACGTGGAGCCGTACCATCAAATACTTCAAGGTCCAGTGGAGCAACCACACCGAAGCAGAAGCAACCTGGGAACGAGAAGACTATCTTAGATCCGAGTTTCCCGACCTCTTTTAAGCCCTAGTTTAGGAATCTCGGGGACGAGATTCTTGTAAGGGGGGTAGGTCTGTCACACCCTGCATTTTGTAACATGTTATTTGTAACTTTGAAGCATGAAAATTTGGACCCAGCAAAGATTTTTAGCATCATTTGGCTTTTATTTGGGATTGAGTTTTCTTCATTTGCTTTTCATGTGCTCATTAAAATCAACTAAGATCTCTTGTAGATTTCATCTCCATACTCAAAACTTCTGCCCAATGATCATGCCAAGTGTTATATAGCAGTATAGTATTTTCTTACAAAATTAATTTGGCCAAAAAGTATTTTTATAAATTTAGTTTTCCAAAAACCCCTAAATTGAGATTTGCACTGCAAGTACTTGATTAAGGGCGTGAAAATTATTTCAAAAGGTTTATTTGAGACCTAGTAGTCATAGGACTCCCAGAAACCACAAAGGTATAATTTTAAAAGTTATTTTCCTAATTTATTTAAAAGCTTTTTCTTAAGGCCAGAAATGGTCTTTAATAGGGGAATTTTTTTAACTATTCCAAAAATATTTGCCAAAATTCAGAGAGACTCAGAGGACATATATTGTCCATATATGAGAGTTTCAACACTTGGTCATGTTCAAAATAATGGGCTAAACCCTCTAAAACCCTTTCTGGATATTTCAAGCTTTTGAAATATTTACAAAGGAATTTTTTCTCCAAAAATTCCAGGGAAATTCTATCATGTCATATATGACATATTTGATGATCTTGCCAAGTCCCATGCCTTGGGAAGCAAGAAAACCTCCTCAAACCCCTTCATAACCATTTTGTCCATATTTGAAGTTTGAGCAACTTTACATTGCCAAACTTGTCCAAATGCTCTCAAACTTGGTGCACATGCTAGAATGACCTAATAAGGCACCTAGACCAAGTGGCACAAGATTTGGAATAGAGAAACTTGATCAGATCACCTCAAAACCCTTTCTGTTCAAATGCAAATTTGAACAACTTTACATTACCAACTTTTTATCTGGAGCCTCAAACTTTGTGAGCATGATCAATACCCTAAATGATGATGCTACACCAAGTGGTGCATCAAGGGGAGATGATTAGCTTGACTCAATCAAGATGAAACTGTTTCTGTTGATTCCTAGGGTTCACCAAAGTTACATTGGCTAGTTTCTTCAAATGAGCCCAAATTTGCTGAAGCACCCTATTTTCTCATGTCTTTCAACCCTGTCAAGTGCCATGTCAAGTGGACCTCATTTACTTGATCCAACACAGATCAAACACCTTCTGCAGAAATTCTAAAACCTCCATTTTGACCACTTTCACTTTTCTCCATAGCCTCAACTTCTTACCACAGGCCCATTGAGTTACTAGCAACCCCCAGTAACTCCCCCAGCACCTCATCTCCATGATTGAGGGGTGAAACCTCAGCTTTACCTTGCTGTACAACCCACTTTCACCTTGTTACCAGCCCTCCTCTCTCTCTCTCTCTGCACCCCAGAGCATCCAAAGCCTTAGGGCGATTCTTTACCCCCCCCATCACCCCAGACACTGTTGGACACGCTGGGACGGGCAAAACCAGCGAGAGCACGCTGATGCCGGTCATACGCGCGCTCCAGAGCGCGTGAACAGTGCTCCCGCACGCTGGCTCGGGCCAATCATCGATCCCCGACAGCCTCGGGCTCTCCCCTCGCGCCTCCCAACGTGCCTCGACGTCCGCAGCCCCCACCGGCGCTGTCCCCCTCCTCCTGCGCCCTCCAGTAGCCGCCGTCGCATGCGCGCTGGCCGCTCGCGGCAGCCACTCCTCTGCCTCACACGCGCGCGCCGCCCTGTCGCTCCCCCGCTCCTCCTCTTACCTCAGCTGGGCGTAGGACTCGTCCAGCAACTCCCCAGACTCAACCCCGTCGCCTCCCGTGCGCTGTAGCGACGAGCCGGAGCTCGCCGGCGCACTGGACCACGGGTCCTCGTCGGGGCCCTATATATAGGCCTCCCCGAGCTCTTCCAACACCACCACCAGCCTCACAACTCTCCCCTGGTCCCTCTTGCATCAATAGTTCGACCCCGGAGCGCCCCAGTGCTCGGGATCGACCGGAGCTCCGCCGCGACGGGCCGCCGGCGATCTCGAGGTACATGCCTCCCCTGCCTCTCCTCCCGCTCGTTTCGGAACCGCAGCACACCACTGAACCTTTCCCCTCTCTTTCCCCCTCTGTTTGCAGTCGGAAACGGCCGCTGCAACTGACCTCCGACGAGCCTCCGCCGTCGCACCTCGTCGCCGGCGAACCAGGGCTCCCCGCCGTGCCGCGCTACCACCACTGCAACCGCAACACGCCACTGAGTCCGTCCCTGGCCTCTGTTGCCGTCGCCGTGGCCGGAGTCGTCGCCGGTGAGCTCGCCGCCGCCGTGACCGCGGGGTTAGAGATGACAGGCGGGCCCCGCCTGTCATCCTCCCACCTCTCTCCCCTCCTCTGAGCCGCTGACCCACGGGCCCCGCCTGTCAGGTTTGAAACCTGACGTGCGCGCGCGCTGGCACCGTGCGGCTGGGCCAGCCCGTCTGGGCCGTGCACTGTGGCCTCTTCTGGCCCAGTGCACAGGACCCTTTTTCTCTTTTTCTTTTCTGTTAATGTTTTAAACATTTATGCAGAGAAGAATATTGATCCAAATAAATATTTCCAACTCCTAAAATCTTGTAATATTCCAACCTATTTAATGGTACTACTTTCATTCAAATCCATGAAACTTTTATGTACTGTTCAAATTTAAATTCAAATTTGGGCAGTATAACTCCTGTTCAAAAATCAATATATCCTATTCTGTAACTCCAAAACTCCAACTAAGATTTTTCCCCATCTTAGAAAACCCTCTAGTATTTTACAAAAATGAGTTGACATTTTCTGAGCACTTTGGTTTTTCTGTTTTATTTGTATTCTTATTTTTCCGTTATTATTATGCGACGTATAGATCCCGTATTTGACGAAGTTGCTGTGGAAGAAGAAGGAGAAAGACTAGAAGACTTTGAAGACCAAGCCAATCCAGGCAAGCAGCCCTTTGACCATGATACACTTGTTCCTCGGAACCCGTTTGTTTCCGATACATGATGATAGGGTTACGAGGGTGACCTAGATGAACCACCACATGATGCATGCTTTATTGTTGATCTTGCTATGTGCTAGATGACATGCAATAGTTGGTCTTGATGCTCATATGATGCATATGTGATATGAACCCCCGTAGTTGAAAACTTTGCATGAACCCATCGGGTGCCCCTAATTCCCGAGGGTGATGAAGTGTTAGGTCATCACTTGAGGAAGAAGTGATGTGCCGGTAATGTCATGTGCATGGTGGAATGATGGATTAGATTTATGTGTGACTACCGTCCCAACCAAACATGTGCAACCACACTACCCCTTATGGGACGGGGCTTTATTGATTACTTAGGTCGATACTAGCATGGTGCTCGCATTACTAGTGACGGGAAGACTTGAGGTCTTTCCCGGGACGGGGTCGTGCTTGGATAGGCGGCCATGACTGTTTTCACAGGGCACCGGAAACACCGTTGGTCCCTTCGGGTACGCGTGAACATTGAATTAGGGCAAGTCCCGTGATCTATTGTTTGTACCCGAGGGCCGTGTGCCAACGAGTGGACTCTATGTTAGTATCGTCTAAGGAAAGGTAATGACCGGGTGCTTACCCCGGGTACTTGAGGTACCGCGGGTCGTGGATGACACGGAAGTTCCCCGGATCTTGTGGGTAAAGTGCGCAACCTCTGCAGAGTGTAAAACTATTCGAATAGCCGTGTCCACGGTCATGGACAGTTGGGTGGTGCTACTTAAACTATGTCCAGAATTTTACTTCTTTGGTGATACATTGTGTGCGATGAGTCAAGATGGTGACTTGACTCGGTGACATGAATTATATTCATGTTGATGTCGGTATCCTGTCTTCGAGGTTACGGGAGGTTATTGATGCATAAACTTGATGATGGCATATTGTCCTAGCCTCCTGCTAGATTGTTCATTATTATTCTATTTGCATTATTACTTGAACCACATCATGGGATTGCTTGCGAGTACATTCAAAGTACTCATTGGCTTGCCACTGGTTATTTAATTGGCCAGGCATGGAAGAGCAGGATTATGAGGAAGAGTTCTTTGGAGACGACCATGCGAACTAGGACGCTATCCCAGTCAGAATGCCTGTAGGGTTAAGGCAGATGGCATGGGTTCTACCCGTTTTATCGAAGACTTCCGCTACTTGAGTTATTTGCTATTCAGCCCGTAAGGCTCCATCTATGTAAGACTTGGCCATAATGGCCTTAATTCGTGTAAGACTAATTGTATGGATGTAAGACTCTTGTTATTTCAGCTTCTGTGTGTTCGGTGAGCATTGATCTCTGGGATCACTGTACACGTGCATTCGGTGATCTCGACTTCCAAGTCGGGGTTCCCACACCCAAGCTTGTGCAACATGCTCATGATCTAGTTGCTTAAAATTCATAATATCGTTTCTAAGAGAGATGAGGGAAATACATAGAGATAAAAGCATCTTTGCATTTATTCCACGAATCAATACTATTTCTAGGCAAAGAGGAAAACCAAGTTTTAGCACGATCTCTAAGTGAAAACGGAAATAACTTCAATTTAACAATATCATTATCCGTATCCCTTTTCTTTTGCATATAACACAAATCAACAAAGTTGTTTGGATAGGTAGCGGCATCTTCACTAGGAAGGCCGGAAAATTGATCTTTCATGACAAGATTCAACAGAGCAGCATTGATCTCACAATATTCAACATCGGTAATAGGAGCAATCAGAGTGCTAATAAAATCATTATTGTTGGTATTGGAGAAGCCACACAATTTGGTATTGTTCTGAGCCATAGTGACAAGCAAGCAATCCAACACACAAGCAAACAAGAAGCAAGCGAACGAGAAACACACGGCAAAAAGAAGGGCAAATAAAATGGCAAGGGTGAATTGGGGGAGAGGAAAACGAGAGGCAAAAATGTAATGCGAAGCATAAGGGTTTGTGATAGGTACTTGGTATATGACTTTTGCGTAAGCCTCCCCGGCAACGGCGCCAGAAATTCTTCTTGCTACTTCTCGAGCTTGCGTTGTATTCCCTCGAAGAGGAAAGGGTAATGCAGCACATTAGCGTAAGTATTTCCCTCAGTTTTTGAGAACCAAGGTATCAATCCAGTAGGAGACCACGCGCGAGTCCCCCGCACCTGCACAAACAAATAAGAACTTCGCAACCAATGCGATAAGGGGTTGTCAATCCCTTTACGGTCACTTATGGAAGTGAGATCTGATAGAGATGATAGTTTGATATTTTTGGTATTTTTGGACATAAGAATAGAAAGTATAAGCAGAAAAGTAAAGTAGATTGTAGATTGATATGTTGAGAATAGACCCGAGGACCATAGTTTTCTCTAGTGGCTTCTCTCATGATAGCGGTATTCTACGGCGGGTAAACAAATTACTGTCGACCAATTGATAGAAAAGCGAATAATTATGAGACTATCTAGGCATGATCATTATATATAGGCATCACGTCCGAGACAAGTAGACCGAAACGATTCTGCATCTACTACTATTACTCCACACATCGACCGCTATCCAACATGCATCTAGAGTATTAAGTTCATAAGAACAGAGTAACGCCTTAAGCAAGATGACATGATGTAGAGGGATAAACTCAAACATAGTGATATAAACCCCATCTTTTTATCCTCGATGGCAACAATACAATACGTGCCTTGCTGCCCCTACTATCACTGGGAAAGGACACCGCAAGATTGAACCCAAAGCCAAGCACTTCTCCCATCGCGAGAACTATAGATCTAGTAGGTCAAACCAAACCAATAATTCGAAGAGACTTGCAAGGATATTATAATCATACATAAAGAGTTCAGAAAATAACCAAATATTTCTCATAGATAATCTTGATTATAAACCCACAATTCATCGGATCTCGACAAACACACCGCAAAAAGAGAATACATCGAATAGATCTGCTCGAAGACCGAGGAGAACTTGGTATTGAGATCCAAAGAGAGAGAAGAAGCCATCTAGATACTAGCTATGGACCCGAAGGCCTATGGTAAACTACTCACAACTCATGGTGAGGCGATGATGATGATGTAGAAGCACTCCATGGAAGATCCCCCCTCTGGCGGAGCTCCGGAACAGGCCCCAAGATGGGATCTACTAGGAACAGAAGGTTGCGGCGGTGGAACTAGGGTTTTCTCTGTTGTTCTGATGGTTTCAGGGTACGTAGATATATATATAAGAAGAAGGAGGGCACCGGGAGCCAGACGTGGGGCCCACGAGGCAGGGGGCGCGCCCTGTAGGGGGGGGGCGCCCCCACCCTCGTGGACGCCACGTGTGCCCTACTCTGTGGTTCTCAAGTCTCCCGTGTATATTTTACTCCAAAATTATCTTTCCCGAAGGTTTCATTCCGTTTGGACTCCGTTTGATATTCCTTTTCTGTAAAACCCTGAAAAAGGCTAAAAACAGCAATCTGGACTAGGCCTTTGGGTTAATAGGTTAGTCCCAAAAATAATATAAAAGTGTATAACAAAGCCCATTAAACATCCAAAACATCATAAATAATAGCATGGAACAATAAAAAATTATAGAACGTTGGAGACGTATCACT
>LR738711.1:387430341-387458237 GCA_902687465.1 Secale cereale | reverse complement strand
CCCCCCCCGCGACCCCCCGCAGGCTCTGCTGGGGAGTCCCTGATGGCTTGTTTCCGATGGTGGCCTCGCCCCTTGCTGGGCTCGCGTGCCTGGCAAGGGAGGCTCTTCCCTTGTCGATATCTCGTTCTTCTGGCTTGACCTTGGTCTCTCTAGCTGCGTGTTGGTACTTCGAATCTCTTGGTTCTTTAATCTTGGGCTTGAGCTGGTGCTTCATCCTTGGTCTTGTGCCTGTGCACAGTTGGGCAACAGACCCAGGGTTTGTTGCACCGACATAAGCCCCCGGGCCTGCCCCGAACGCGCTGCTGAGCGTCGTCGGGGTAGGGCCTAATAAGTGCATAGGCATGATTGCTGAAGGGGTTGTCCCCTTGAGATTTCTATCGCTGCTTCATTAGTCTTGACTTCAGGGACGGTTTCCGATTCCCCCACGCGTTAGTGTAAAGCCAAGGGTGGTGGGGACGCTGTAGTGACGACCCGTGAATGACTTTAATGCATGGGGTGGAAACCACCAATTTACTCCTCCCACTGCTCATCCTTATCCTTAGCCACGTATGTTGCATGCACCATGCAGGGTAGGTAACGGGGGAACGTGGCACAGAGGAGTGCCTTGGAGTGGGACCGCCCGCCTAGAATTGGTGGAGGATGGCAGTTGCCTGTTGATGGAGCGGCTCCCCTCCTTGCCCTGCCTATAAAAGGAGGGGCGGAATAGAGTGGAGTCATCCATATTTACCTTCTTGTTCCTCTTACTCTCTTGTTCTCTGCTTCCTCTGGCGATGTCAAAGAGAGGAGCTCGGGGCCAGCCCCCAGGCTTCTGCTTGAGGCTGTTGTTGCCCCGTGTGGATGCCGGTGCCCGGGGAGTGAGCCTTGTCCTTGGCGTAAAGGATCTCTTGGTTTCTTCGAGGCTCGACCAAGAGGCGGGGCTAGAGATCATTGGTAATCCTAGCACTGCCCGTCCCGGAGGTCTTGGGGCTGATGTCGACGAGGGGCACGCCTTCCTGCCCGCCAAGGTGGGGAGCGGCGCGCCTCTAGCCCCCTGGCCGCTCTGGCTGCTTGCTGTTCCTCCGCTGGGGGCGCTGGATTGGGGCTTTGGCGTTTCCCGGGAATGGCGATGATGAAGAGAAAGCAGGAGAGGACGGAGAAGGCGGATGGCGCGGGGTCGGGTCGGAGTATGGTGACCCCGACGCGCTTGTCCCCTTTTGGGGACCTGCCGCCTTGTCTTTCCGCTCCTCTCCTCCCTCCCCGGCACCATCATCACCATCCTCTCCGAGTGGTGGCCGAGGAGGGATGTTCTCTTGGCACCTTCACCTCCCCTCCAGCAGCCCTCCGGTTGAGGTTTGGTGGATGACTCCACCGGCGCTCAAGCCAGGGCTTCTTGACGACCCTGGAGGTGGTGACCAGGGGATGCCGCCCCGCCCCTTGCACTCCTCCTTCACAGCCTCGCCACTCCCGGTCTTGTCAGGCTGCGTTTGACGGGCCCTGACAAGACCTGGGTGGGCTCCCGCTTGGGTGCTCATTTTCTCATCTTTTACTCCTTCAGCTGCAGTGCCCGAGGGAGGAAAAACGAAAAGAGGGGTTTACGGGGCACTTATCTTTTTTCAACCTTAATCTTGCAGGAAAATGCCAAATTTTATTTCAAATAATGTAACCCCTCGAGTCCATCTTTGTGTTCTGTAATGCTTGTACTTGTATCAGCATGTGAATGAAAAGGATGGAACTTGTCGGGAACCCATGCATGTGTACGTCCATGCAGAGGTGGAATGCATCTTTAATGAAAATAAACGAGTTTTCCCCGGCAAGATATCCTGCCGGCACCCTCTTCGTCTGCCGGAGAGCTACGTCTGTCGGGGAACAGACAGAGGGCCAGCCCCCCGTCAACTCCTTTTACCAAAGGCTACTACGACCACCCGGACCGAAGCAGCGTTCGAGTCAAGGATGGGAGAACCTAAGTTTCAAAAGAGAGAGGCAATGTTTTCCCATGCAAAGTTATAGCTTTACAGAACACTAATGGACAGGGGGTAAACTTATCTGTCTGGTTTGCCAGGGATCACTGTGTCGTGCAATCTTCTCGTCCTATGTGGGAGCCAAGTTCGCGGCAGGAACCTGCAACTCCATGTAGATGAGAATGAGTGCATGATACAATCCTATCTATATGCATATGCTAATGCTCATGCAAATGCAGTGATCTTGGTGTGCTTGTGCATCCATGCAATCTTAGTTGGGGCCCCCTACATCACTTCTTTATTTTCTCTTGCACGGGGTCATCACCCCGGCTTTATACGAGGGGTTACATGCCACTGTGACAAGGCCTGTACAAGAAGGTGGCTGCCGGGCCGCCCGACAGCCTCGCACCTTACGGGTAGTACTTACAGAGATGCTCAATATTCCATGAGTTTTGCAACTGGGTGCCATCTTCGGTCTCCAGACGGACTGCACCGGGTCTGGTGACTCGTACCACCCGGTAAGGGCCTTCCCACTTTGGTGACAACTTGTTTGTACCCTTGGCGGACTGAATGCGCCTAAGGACAAGCTCACCTTCCTCAAAACACCGGGCATGAACCATGCGGCTTTGATAGCAACGCAGGGCTTGCTGATAGCGTGCAGCACGCGTAGCAGCTCGGAGACGGTTTTCTTCAAGTAGCACATCATCGTCACGCTGGTGCTGATCTTGCGCTACTTCATAGTAGGCAAGCACTCTAGGAGACCTGTAAATGAGTTCCGTGGGGATAATTGCCTCTACCTCGTAGACCAGGGAGAAGGGGGTCTGCCCGGTAGCTCGGTTAGGTGTCGTTCCGAGGGACCAGAGAACTTCCAGCAGCTCCTTGATCCACCGCCTACCGTGCTTCTGTATCTTATCAAAGTTCTTGTCTTGAGTCTATGAAGCACTTCAGCGTTCGCCCTCTCAGCTTGTCCATTGCTCCGGGGGTGTGCCACGGAAGCGAAGGAGATTTTGCATCCGAGGGCATGAACATATTGCATGAAGGCATGGCTCGCAAACTGGGTGCCGTTATCAGTGATGATGCTTGCCAGAACTCAGAAACGACACACCAATTCTTTCATGAACTTGATAGTTGACTGGGCTGCCACCTTTCTCACGGTAGTTACTTCCGGCCACTTTGTAAACTTGTCAATGGCAACGAACAAGTATTCAAAGCCCCCGATTGCTCGGGGGAAGGGGCCAAGAATATCGAGCCCCCAGACCGAAAATGGCCATGAGAGAGGGATTGTCTGAAGAGCTTGGGCAGGCAGGGGTGTTCTCTTGGAATGGAACTGATAGGCTTCACATGTCGTGACAAGCTCGACAGCGTCTTGGAGGACTGTGGGCCTATAGAATCCTTGCTGGGATGCTTTCCCAACTAACTCCCTTGATCCTAGGTGTGAGCCGCACATTCCTCTATGAATCTCAGCCAGTAGTTCCTTTCCATCCTCCTGACAAACACACTTCAATTTCACACCGTTGGGTCTCCTTCTGTACAGAGTGTCATCGACAAAATGATACATACTGGCCCTCCGGGCTACTTTATTTGCTTCATCTTGGTTGCCACGTAGTTCTCCGGTTTGGAGGAAGTGGACAATGTGCCTTGCCCAAGCTGGATCCTGAGGCTCAGCAACAAGGACTAACGGCACCTCCTCTGCTGCGGGAGCACTGGCCTCACGTGCGGGGCCCTTGGCACCTACAGGAGAGGGTGGTCCGGCAGACTGTGAGGAGTTGTTTCCGGCAGGGTCTCTGTCGGGAGAGGATCGCTCTGCCTGGATAGGCTTACCGTAGTCCAACTTTCTCCTTTTCTGGGCCATTGTGGCTGGTGATACGGAGGGATGAGAGAGACAGAGAACAAAACTTCCTGGTTCCATAGGAAGCTTCTGCGCAGCACACTTTGATAGGTGATTAGCTATGCTGTTTTCCTCATGGGGTACGTGTTCTGTTTGCAACCCATCAAAGTCCTCCTTGAATCTCCTCACTTCCTCGACGTATGCTTCCATCAATGGGCTTTGATAATCTTTGTTGACTTGTCTCACCACAAGCTGTGAATCTCCTCGTATGACCAGCTTCTTAATTCCCAATTCTCCTGCAATCCTGAGCCTGACAAGGAGCCCTTCATACTCAGCTGTATTGTTGGTGGCTTCTTCCCGGGCAAAGTGCATTTGGACGACGTACTTCAAGTGCTCCCCGGAGGGTGCGACGAGAAGCACGCCAGCCCCTGCACCTTGTAGGGAAAAAACACCATCAAAATATATGATCCATTCTTGGGGTGATTCCTTGCCGGGGAGAGTTGTTTCTGTTACTTCCTTGTCAAGGGTTGGCGACCATTCTGCAATAAACTCTGCCAGTGCCCTGCTCTGAATGGTTGAAGTTCTCTCAAACTTCAAACCAAAGTTGGATAACTCCAAATCCCACTCCACTATTCTTCCAGTAGCCTCAGGGTTTCGGAGTATCCTTTGCAACGGGAAACGAGTGACAACCGTGATCTCATGGGCTTGGAAGTAGTGGCGCAGTTTCCTTGTGGCCATGACAATGCCAAAGATCAACTTTTGCACGCCGGAGTACCTCAATTGAGCCCCTTGTAACAAGGAGTTGACGAAATACACTGGGCGCTGCACCACTTTCTTCCTTGCCGCGTCCCTGGGGTTGCTCTCGTTGCCGTGCTTATTGCTGTCCCAATTCTTTCTTGATTCTGTCGGGATGTGGCCACTTTCTGCTTCATCTACTTCTCGTTGTGCTATCAAGGCCGCACTGACCACTTGGTTGGTTGCCGCCAAGTAAAGCAACAATGGCTCTTGGGGTTTGGGTGCAACCAAGGTAGGCACAGATGATAGGTAGGCCTTCAACTCCTGTAGTGTTGTATCTGTTTTCGGGGTCCACTTCATTGGCCCTGCCTTTTTCTTCAGAATTTTAAAGAATGGCAAGGCGCGTTCGACAGACTTGGAGATGAATCGGCTTAGCGCGGCAACGCATCCCGTCAAGCGCCTCACATCCTTGACCGTCCTTGGCGCCTGGATCTGTTCAATGGCTTTGATCTTATCGGGGTTGGCTTCAATCCCCCGGTGGGATACGAAGAATCCAAGCAGCTTGCCGGAGGGAACACCAAACACACACTTCCCCAGATTAAGCTTCAAGTTGATCTTGCACAGATTAGCAAACGTCTCCTCCAAATCCTGGATAAGGGTGGACTTATCCTTGGTTTTGACCACAATGTCATCCATATAAGCTTCTATATTCCTGTTTAGCTGTGGCTCAAAACCAATCTGGACTGCTCTTGCAAAAGTGGACCCGGCACTCTTCAATCCGAAAGGCATGCGGACAAAGCAGTATGTGCCACACAGAGTGATGAACAATGTCTTTTCCTCATCTTCTTTGGACATGAATATCTAGTGGTACCCGGAGTACGCATCCAAAAAGGAGAGCAGATCTCAACCCGATGTGGAATCCACAATCTGGTCGATACGCGGCAAGGGGAACGTGTCCTTTGGGCAAGCCTTGTTGAGATTCGTGAAATCAATGCAAAGCCTCCATTTCCCATTAGCCTTCCGGACTACCACTAGATTTTCCAAACATGTAGGGTGCAGTACTCCTCTAACCAAACCAGCTGCCTCTAGTTTCTTGATTTCCTCGGTAATGAACTGTTATCGCTCCAAGGCCTGCTTTCGAACTCTGGTTGACAGGTCGGGGATGTTGGTAGACAGCAAGGTGGTGCTCGGTTACCTTCCTGGGAACACCGGGGATATCAGATGGTTGCCAGGCAAACACATCGATATTCGCCTGTAGGAAGGCAACGAGCGCGCTTTCCTATTTGTCATCAAGGGTGGCACTGATCGTGAAAGTACCATCAACGCCAGCCAACCCTGCCGGGCCTCTTGCTGTTGGAATACGCTGGCATGTCGTCAATGGGTGCCGTGCACTCGGAGGGGGCATGCTTCTCGGACTCCTTGCCAGAGGTCCAACAATCCCTATTCTTTCATTTGCTTACCGAGGCGGGAGCTGCCGATGTCGCAGCCTCTGCTGCGACTGCATCCCGGTACATCTTGTCCACACAGATAATGGCGTCCTTCTCCTCTAACGGGATAGTGATGACTCCCAGTGGCCCAGGCATCTTCAAGGTGTTATAAGCATAATGGGATGCTGCCATGAACTTAGCCAGGGCTGGGCGTCCCAGAATCTCATTGTACGGCAGGGGGAGGTCAACCACATCAAACACAATCTTCTCAATCAGGTAGTTCAGCTCTCCCCCAAACGTCACCGGCAAGTAATCGTTCCCTTAGGACGGCTCCTGCCGGGGTTAATTCCTTGAAACAAGCAGGTAACCTCTAGCTCTTCTTCTCCTATCTGAAGCTTCTTGATGACTGTCGGGGAAATCAGATTCAACCCAGCCCCACCATCCACTAGCATCTTTGTGACCTTGAGGTTGCGAATTGTTGGAGAGACCAACATGGCAAACACCCTACCGCTGTGACGCGGCCAGGGTGGTCCTCTTCATCAAAGATGATGGGCGTGCGGGGCCACTTGAGCGGCTTCCGGGCCTCTGGCGCTGGCTCCACAACATTGACCTCCCTTGCCCATCGTTTGAAGTTGGCGATGAGATGTGTGCAATGATGCACCTCCGTCAATGCATAGGGCGTCAGTGGCCCTCTGAAATTCCCGCTCACTGGTTTCCTCTTCATCCCCTCCATCACTCACATTGCCACATATTTCCTTCTCTTGGGCCCTGGCGGGTCTTCCTTGGTTTCGAAAGGGTTGCTGGGGCTATTTCCTTCACCGCCTCGGCCCTTACCACCGGCAGCATTCTAACCTCTTTCCTTATCTCTCTTATCATACTCTACCCTCTGTCTCTTGTCAAGTTGTTCAACCTGATAACACTCCTAAAGGTCGTGGCCCTTGGTCCGGAGGATCTTGTATTACGGACCATCACCTTTCCCAGCTTTCTCGGTAGCAGCGACTTCCCGGCAAGCCGTGCAAGCAGCAACTTCCTTGCCGGGGGCCTCAGCCTTGGCCTTCTTGCCGATACTAGGCGTGCTTGAACCTTCCACAGTCATCACTACCTTGTCTCTTGGTTTCTTGTTGCGCTTCTTGCCCTTCTTCTGACTAGTTGACTCATCTTCATCCTCTGAATCAACATTGATGCAATCTTCCTCTCCGGGCAATTTCCTTCCTTCCTCCATCCGAGCACACATATCCACCACTGTGTATAGTTCCTTCAAAGTCTTGGGAAACCGCACATTCATTTTGGAATGGATGCGGCGGTTGCGCACATTGGACTGGAAAGCTGCTATAACGACTGTCGGGTGGATATTTGGAATATTTCTATGAACTTTACTAAATCTCTGTAAATACTTACGGAGGGTTTCTCCTTCCTTCTGCTGAAGGAGCTGCAGGTCGTTGGGCCTGCCGGGTTCTTGATGCCCATTGGTGAAGGCTCCGATGAACTCATGGCACACATCCGCCCACGATGAAATGGAGTTCTCCGACAGGTGCATCAGCCAAGACCTCACATTGGACTTGAGGGCCAAAGGGAAGTAATTGGCGAACACCTTCTCGCCTCTTCTCCCGGTAGCCTGAACAGGGATGGTGTACATGCTCAGGAACTCTGTCGGGTTCAGCCTCCCGTCGTACTTCTCAGGTATCTCTGGCTTGAACGTGCGGACGGACGGCCAACAGACTTGTCGCAACTCTCTTATAAAGGCATGGCACCCAACCTCAAAGGGTAGGCACCCGCCAACATCGAGCGCATGATCGTCAGCGTGGAGGCCGTCGCGCCCGTCGGTTGGGCGAGGGTTGTCGCGGGGTCGATCTATGACAGCGCGCATGTCTCCCCATCACCTATCCTCCGGGGTCCGACACCAGCCTAGACGTGCTCGAGGGTCAGAAGAGTCCATCGAGACGTCGTCGGGGTCTTGATTCGGCTTCGGCCGCGCAAGCTACCATGGTGGGGACTACACGGTGTGGACGGCCCCCTCCGTTCGGCCAGCCGTGCGGGCGGTTGCTGTCGCTTGGGGAGGCTGTGGCGGGTAGGCTCGTCGCGAGCCCCCAGTATCGGTGAAACCGAGCAGGCTCTGCATGGTGGCACGCCATTTATCCATCTGCCCGGCCGCTGGCGGGAACCTTAGTAGCAGCTGAGCTCGCGCCATGGCTTCCGTGGTTGTGCTTGGCATGGATGTCGAGGACGTTGACCGCACCGTCGCCTGGCTCCTAACGATGCCAACAGCGGGGGCGGCGGCATCCCGCTCGCGCTGCTGTGGGACGACCACCTGGGCAACGGGATCGCGCGGCGGTGGCGCTCGAAGATTATCAGCTCCTTTTAGCGCAACGATTTGGCTGGCCCGTCCGAGAAGAGGTGCACGCGCCGCAGTCGCTCCCTGGGTGGGGGCGACTGGAGGGCGGTGGATTGCCCCGAATCGAGTGTCGTCACCGCGGCTGTGCTCATCAGCGGGAGGAAAGAGTACGGATGGAGTGACCCCCTCGACCGCACCTCACTGAGCACAATCGACGAGATGCTGCTGGTGTTGTTCTCCTCCGACGCCTTCAGCCACCGTGTCGGTCACAGGGGGAGTGGTAATGGCGCCACCTGCTCCAACCACACCCCCAGCGGCGCTCACATCCTCACTTGTCTCCACATCTCCCGTGGCATTATAGGCCGCGGGCGGCGGGGCCTCCGAGGTAGATGGCTGGGCCGAAGGGCCGGATTTCTTCTTCTTGGGCGCCATGGTTGATGGCGTCGTCGAAGATGAAGATAGCAATCAAGATGACGCGTTGTGTACGCTTTCAGGTTCGCTCAAGCTCTCCCCCTACCTGGCGCGCCAAAGATGTCGCAGGATATCCACGACCACCTATGGGGTCGGGCGGCCCCTTGCTGGTTCGGCAGGGGCATGGCGCGTTACACAAAGAGTAGAACGGCGCACGACAGCACGACAGAGAGCACAAAAGCAGTTTAGCCAGTTTCAGGCCGCCACAAGGCGTAAGACCCTACTCCTGCTTTGGTGGATTGATGGTGGAATGAATGTGGCGGTGCATAGTACACTTGCCTGGCAAGACGTGCCTTGGGGCCGCATCGACTATGCACATATGGTGGCTCGGGTACATCAACCTCCCAACCCCTCCTACGGGTGCCATGGGCCTCCTTTTATAGATCACCACAGTGGAAAAATGGTCATTACCAACTGATATGATAGCGAACAGTGCTATCATACCTAACTCTGCGGGTTGACAGGGTGCATTAAATGCATCGCTTAGTGTCACATCGTTGGTTGCCTGGCAAAGCTCGCCGAGCTATCTTGCCAGCTCCGCATCTGCTTCCCTAACACGTCACAGGACGGGTGTCCTTTGTGGGTTTCTTCCGTAGGAAATGTGTGCCATGTGGCGAATGGCTACCACTTAATCACTTCGCGGCCTGACACCGCACTGATCGACGACCTGAGTAGTGCTTGAGTGGTTGGCGGGGCGGCTTACCCCCCACGACCCCAGGCAGGCTCTGTCGGGGAGTCCCTGATGGCTTGTTTCCGGTGGTGGCCTCGCCCCTTGTCGGGCTCGCCTACCCGGCAAGGGAGGCTCTTCTCTTTTTGATATCTCATTCTTCTGGCTTGACCTTGGTCTCTCTGGCTACATGTGTGTTCTTCGAATCTCTTGGTTCTTCAATCTTGGGCTTGAGCTGGTGCTTCATCCTTGGTCTTCTGCCTGCGCACAGTTGGGCAATAGACCCAGGGTTTGTTGCACCGACAATGACCTGCTCTGTATTGTTGAGGTGCTTTCAAACTTCAGGCCAAAGCTGGATAACTCCAATGCCCACTCTACTATCTTGCCGGTAGCCTCTGGGTTTCGGAGTATCCTTTGCAATGGAAAGCATGTAATAACTGTGATCTTATGGGCTTGGAAGTAGTGGCACAATTTCCTTGAGGCCATGACTAAGACAAAAATCAACTTTTGCACGCCAGAGTACCTGGATCTAGCCCCCTGCAACAGGAAACTGGTGAAGTACACTGGGCGCTGCACCACTTTCTTCCTTGCCGCGTCCTTGGGGTTGTTGCCGTTGCCATGATCATCTTTGTCCTGATCCTTATCTGACCTTGCCGAGATGTTCTCACACTCCTCTCCAGAAGGGACACTAACTGAGGCGATTTCCCCCTCCACTTCCCGCCGCACTACTAATGTTGCACTAACCACTTGATTCGTTGCCGCTAGGTATAGCATCAACGGCTCTTGTGATTTAGGAGCAACCAAGGTAGGCACGGAGGATAAGTAGGCCATCAAATCTTGTAGTGCCATATCTGCTTGGGGTCCACTTCAGTGGTCCTGCCTTCTTAAAGATCTTAAAGAACGACAAGGCACGCTCGGCAGACTTGGAGATGAATCTGCTGAGTGCAGCAATGCACACTGTCAAACGTCTCACATCCTTAACTGTCCTTGGCGCCTGAATCTACTCAATAGCCTTGATATTATCGTGATTGGCCTCCATCCCACGGGGAGACACAAAGAAACCAAGTAGTTTGCCTGAGGGAACACCAAATACGCACTTCTCTGGATTCATCTTCAAGTTGATCTTGCGCAGATTGGCAAATGTCTCTATCGGATTTTGGGTTCCGCAAACCCTTAAGAGGTTCAAACTCTGGGGTGCGCATGAAGAACACTCCCTCCCCAGCGCGCTCACCCTACGATTCCATGACCTAGCTCGTCGTGCTCAAAGAACAGGGGACACGTGGAATTATACTGGTTCGGGCCACCTTGTGGTTTAATACCCTACTCCAGTGTGTGTGGTGGATTGCCTTTGTATGGCTGAGGATGAACTAGTACAAGGGAGGAGCAGTCTCTGGAGGAGAGGTGTTCCTGGGCTCGGATGAGCTTGTGGTGTCTCCTCTACTAGGCGAGCTCTTTTTCAGATCCAGATGAGATGCCCTCTATGGTGGTGGCTAGGTCCTATTTATAGTGGCCTTGGTCCTCTTCCCAAATATCGGTGGGAAGGGATCCCACAACGGCGAAATTTGAAGGGGAACAACTAGTACAAGTTATCCTGACAAAAGTAGTCTGCGCCTGCAAAAGGCTCTGGTGGTGACGCCGCGTCGGGCTCCACGATGACCTCTGTTCTGCAGCCTTGACGGTCCATGGTGTTGTTGCACCGATATGGAAATCTTTGCCTGATCCCTCGGGACTCCGCGCCTGCGCTTGCCCTCTTAGCACCAAAGAGGAAGCTGGCATTCTGCGCCCGCTGGCGCCTGCCTGGCCTTGGTCATCATGGCTCACGTCACGCGAACCTCGCGAGGTACTCCTTGCATAGATATCTCCGCTCCTCAGGAGCAAGCCTAGAGAGACTGCCCCCAGGGAGGTCTTGTCGTCGCCCGCCTCGTGAGGCTTGGCCCCTTGCGATGGTCTTGAGTAGCAGTTGATGAAGTTGGGACGCACCGGGCCGCTGATGGAGCCACGTCACGGGCCACGGGCAGGGAAGTCTGGGTATCCCCGTTCCCAGGACGCCAACAGTAGCCCCCGGGCCCAAGGTGCACAAGGACTTGGCTTCGAGGCGAAGCCAAAGGGGCAAGGGCGAAGCGCCACGGGCCCCAAACGCATGCGGCCTCGATCGACGCGTGGCGACTTGATGGGATGTGGTTGTCTCCGCTTACCCACAGTGCCTTGGCAACTGCCCGACTTGACGAGATCATGTTGCATGCACAGAAGGGACATTATTACGTGAGATCGTGGAGGTTGACGGTTGGCCTTATCCAGGCTATATAAATGGGGAGGGGGTGAAGCCCCCGTTGCCCATCGCCTTCTTCTTGTCGCCTGCTCCTTCCTCTTCCTCCTTCTTTCGCCCTCTTGTTGCAACATCCATGGCGCCACCCAAGAGGTCCTCTGCCGCGGAGAAGGGAAAGGCCCGCCAGGAAGAGTCCAGTTTGTCGCCGATCAAGAGGGGGCGGGGCTGCCCACGTAAGCACGCCGCTACCCCTGTAGCAGCGCTCCAGGGTCATAGCCATACTCCTTCCGGGGTTGATGCCGCCCTGGGCGGTCATGACTGCCCCTCTTCCCGTGGCAAGGGCTGCCCTCGTAGGCGCGCCATGGTCGGACGACCTCCTCGGTCGGTCTCCCATTCATCAGAGGCGCTCCTGGAGTTCGTCGTGTGGCCGGAGAACCCGACCTGCGCCTGGCTCCAACTGACGCGCATCTTCACCCACCAGCCGCTGGCCGAGGGTCTTTACGACCTCTGGCTGGAGGCTGATGGTTGCTGCAGCAAGGCATCTTGGGTCGCAGTGGAGACTTCTGTTGCGGGTAGTGTTGATGAGGACATCACTAACAGAGTTACACCCATACCCCAACTGATACATATACATGACCAATTACTAGAGCTCGCGCACGTCAATTAAATTACTAGGTACTTTCGTTTCTTGTTAATGATTCTAATGTTCATGAGAATATGATGCTGCCTAAATTGGATACATTTGTCTTGCTTACAAATGAAGGGCCTAGCTTGGACAAGAAGGATGAACATTGGTGCAAGATCAAGCATGGAGATGATGGCATGCGCAAGGGGAGCAAGAACGGAGTTACAAGTGATGATTTCAGGACTTTGAAGCCACCATAATGAGTGCGAGAAGCCTTGGACGAAATATACAAGATGCCACTTCATAGATTTCGTCCAGAGGCTATTATTGGTGCTGCATCATGTTATTATTGGGCCAGGCCCATGTAATTTCGAAATAGTCAAGTATAGGCTGTTTTTAGAGTCCGTATGTGTGGGGAAAACAGAGTTAGGGATGGTTTCGGACCCCTTCTCCAAGGGGCCATGAAATTCCCCCTCTCTTTCTTCATATATACAACCCTTAGGGTATCTATTAGTCTTTGGGTTTTGTTTAGATTAAAGTTTGCCATAGCTGCAACTTTGCGTACTTCGTTTGTGTTCAACGACTAGACAAAGACGTCACAGAACCCCACCTTGATCAATAAAGCTTTCCTCTTATATTCACAATATCCAGATTGCAATCTTAGTTTCTTGATTGTTCTTCGTCTGCTTGCAGGAAATAGACCCTCATGGTCAGGTTGATCATGCTTCGGCGTGGTTAATAACCTCTCGGAGTTGGTTTAGCGATTGATAAGGTGCGACATCCTCGCACGTTCATAGTCGGATTGTCAAAGTCTACCCCACCAAAAACGATAGCCATCATCTCATCGAAAGATAGGACACCTTTGCCTCTATCAAGTGGTATCAGATTTCCAGGTTGCTCGGTGAGATTTTACAGTTTTTCATAGATTATATTGAGTCTGTTCTTCATACCTACAGTCCACGAAAAAGCCACAAAAAAAATTTAGGGTTAGTTCATCATATCCGAACCAGTCTGAGCCATTGCATAATATTTTTCCGTGTTTGCTTAGTTGAATTTGTGGTTGCATCGTCGTGTCAAGTTGCTGGTCTTAGCATCTAGTCTTTTAGAGTTTCGAGTTCTGGTCATAATTTGTCACGTCGCCGCCGCAACATCTTCATCGCTCCTGCCGCATACCACCACCGATCTGTATCCATATACCACCACCAATCTGTATCCATATACCACCACCAATCTGTATCCATATACCACCACCAATCTGTATCCATATACCACCATCCCTGCCATATACCACCACCGCTGCCATATACCATCACCATATATCCACCGTCAATCCGAGTTCTCTCCGTATTAGGTTTGTTTTAGACATCCATCTAGTTTCGGTTTCGCGTTTCCTTGCCTGAGTAAAAAAAAAATTCGACAGGTGAAAATACTTTTCCCTATCCTATTTTTAGGCTTTTCTGAGTCTTTTGAGACACGTGCCATCATACTTTTTTTACCGCACTTTTTTGTCGTCGCTGCCCTGATTCCGGAAAAAAAATTGTCAAAAAAAATTCGTGCCTATCAGCTTAGTTTGACTTGGGAAGAGTTTTGAGACACTCGCCATTATAGTGATTTTCGGCAAGAAAAAAAGGAGTGAAAAAAAGAGCACAAAAAAAGGCAAAAACAATTCAGAGTGTGCTTTTCCCTTGATTACGTGCAGCGCCGTGATTTTGTTAGTGTTCTAGGCTTGCGTCTCTAGTACGGTCTAGCCCAGGAGTATCGTCGTTGGGCGTTTATTCAACTTTGCATCTCTGAATTGATTATTGCTGACCCTTTTTGCTACCATATTATAAGCCTTCCCAGATCCACATACATCTACGTCGTGCGTTTGACTCTCACTGGTAATCGCTTTATCCAAGCTTTGACAGTTTTGACTACCACGGTTGCCGATCACCACCTGCTGCTGGGTAAGAACTGGTAAGAGCTTGAGATTTGCTTGAAGGATTTGTGACACCCCACCACCACCATTTTCTAGTAGTCTGTAGGATCATATTTTTGTGTGTTTCTATTGCTGCTAACCATGCCAGGATCACAAGTCAACGAGACTGACTGGGAGAACATGACGAACAAGGAGTTGCATGATAAATTTCAGCAAATGATGGGTCAACAGGTAGAGGATGTGATGACCAGTTTTGGCGATGCACTAGCGAGGATGGATGGCATTGAGAAGTCAATTGACACCAAGTTGGATGCCAAATTTGCCGAAGTGCTTGCGCGTCTACCTCCACCTGCTGCACCATTGCAACAACAACAACAACCACCTTCACGTCGTGAAACAACCCTCCGCAAAGCGTGCCGTGTCCCTCTTGATCCTGGACAAACTGTTGGTGTTGTTGTTGATACTTCTGTGGCTCATGCTGCTACTGAGGAGGAGGATGATTACGCGGGAGATTATGAGGATGACGTTGATCAAAATCACAACTACGTGCAACCACCAGCACCACAACCAGAAGGTCGTCCACATGCAAGTAATCGCAATGGTAGGGATGCACCCCACCCTCAGGTACGCGATCATGACCATCTACCTAAACTAAAATTGAATATTCCACCATTTGAGGGTAGATATCTTCCTGATATATATCTTACTTGGGAGTTAGAAACCGAAAGATGTTTTACATGTTTAGAATATCCCGAGGAGAGATGTGTTGCTGATGCTCTTTGTGCTTTCACTAGTTTTGCTTGTGTGTGGCGGTCTGAATATTGTAGATTATATCCGAATAATATTCCAACTACTTGGGCTGCTTTGAAAACTACTATGTGTACTCGTTGGGTTCCACCATATTATCAACGTGAATTACTTCAGAAATTGCAGCGTTTAAGACAAGGAAAAAATTATGTAGAGGAATATTATCAGGAATTACAAACTGGCTTGGTTAGATGTGGTACTGTTGAGGATAATGAGGCTATGATTGCATGTTCTATGGGTGGCTTAAATAGAGAGATTCAGACAACTCTAGAGTATAAGGAGTATAATAATATCACTCCTTTATTCCATCTTGCTTGCAAAGCTGAACGTGAAGTGCAGGATCGACAGCCCTTGGCGCGAACTAATTTTTCTGCAGGTCAACCTTCATTATGGACACCGCGTGCATCATCTACTTCGACACGTCCGGCTGCACCACCACCAACTTCAGCCGTCACTTCTAGCCGCGATAAAAGCAAACGTGCACCACCGCCATCAACCAGGAGTACACATTCCGGTCCTGCGCAGAGCTCTTCTTCATCCATGACATCCACAGGGCCAACACATGATGTTATATGTCGTCGTTGCACTGGTCGTGGTCACTATGCGAGCAAATGCCCATCTCAGCGTGTCATGATTGCTACTCAGGATGGTGGTTATGAGTCCGCTAGTGACTGTGATGAGGAGATTTTGGCTCTTATTAGACGTGAAGAACACGGCGGGGATGATTATGAAAATGAAACGCAATACATGGCTCCTGAAGATGCTGATAGGTATGAATGTTTAGTTGCTCAACGTGTTTTGAGTGTGCACGTCACACAAGCAGAGCAAAATCAGAGGCTTAATTTGTTCCATATAAAGGGAGTTGTGAGGGAACGTTCTGTTCGCGTCATCATAGATGGAGGGAGCTGCAACAACTTGGCTAGCATGGAGATGGTGGAGAAGCTATCTCTCACCACAAGACCACATCCACATCCTTACTACATCCAATGGTTCAACAACAGCGGCAAGGTTCAGGTAACACGCACTGTTCATTTGCATTTCAGTATCTCCACATATGTTGATTATGTTGATTGTGATGTGGTACCCATGCAAGCATGTTCCTTATTACTTGGTAGACCATGGCAATTTGATAAAAAAAATTGTACACCATGGTAGAAACAATCAGTATACTCTTGTTCATAAGGATAAGTGTATTACTTTGCTTCCTATGTCTCCTGATTCCATTTTGAAAGATGATATTAATAGAGCTAATAAAACAAAACAAGAGCAAAATAAGACTGAAAATCAGATTGTGGCAAGAGAATTTGAGCAACAAATGAAGCCTAATAACACACCATCATCTCATGTTGCATCTGAAAATAAATTAAAAAGTGGATGTTTACTTGGCACCAAATCTGATATTGATGATCTTGATTTCAGCAAATCTATTTGCTATGCTTTTGTGTGCAAAGAGGAATTATATTCATTCGAGGACGTGCCTTCGTCTTTGCCTCCTGCTGTCACTAACATTTTGCAGGAGTTCGCGGACGTATTTCCACAAGACGTGCCACCAGGATTACCACCTATTCGAGGGATTGAGCATCAGATTGACTTAATTCCCGGTGCATCGCTACCCAACCGCGCACCATACCGTACCAATCCAGAGCAGACGAAGGAGATTATGCGTCAAGTACAGGAGTTACTCGACAAAGGTTATATACGTGAATACCTTAGTCCTTGTGTTGTTCCTATTATTCTAGTGCCAAAAAAGGATGGTACATCGCTTATGTGTGTTGATTGTAGAGGCATTAATAATATTACTATTCGTTATCGTCATCCCTTTCCTAGGCTAGATGGTATGCTTCATGAATTGAGTGGCTCTACAATATTCTCCAAAGTTGATTTGCGTAGTGGATACCATAAAATTCGTATGCAATTGGGAGATGAATGGAAAACATCATTTAAAACTAAGTTTGGATTATATGAGTGGTTAGTCATGCCTTTTGGGTTAACTAATGCACCTAGTACTTTTATGAGATTAATGAATGAAGTTTTACGTGCTTTCATTGGACGATTTGTGGTAGTTTACTTTGATGATATATTGATTTATAGCAGATCTTTGGAGGAACATTTGGAACATTTTACGTGCTGTTTTTATTGCTCTACGTGATGCACGTTTGTTTGGTAACCTTGGAAAGTGCACCTTTTGCACCGACCGAGTATCTTTCCTTGGCTATGTTGTTACTCCACAGGGAATTGAGGTTGATAAAGCCAAGATTGAAGCTATAGAGAGCTGGCCGCAGCCCAAAATGGTCACACACGTGAGGAGTTTCCTTGGCCTTGCTGGATTCTATAGGCGTTTTGTGAGAGATTTCAGCACCATTGCTGCACCTCTCAATGAGCTTACAAAGAAGGATGTGCCTTTTTTGGGGGTACTGCAAAGGAAGAAGCATTCACGGCATTGCAAGATAAGTTGACACATGCTCCTTTACTCCAACTTCCTGATTTTAATAAGACTTTCGAGCTTGAATGTGATGCTAGTGGAATTGGGTTAGGAGGTGTGTTATTACAAGATGGTAAACCTGTTGCATACTTTTCTGAAAAATTGAGTGGACCTAGTCTGAATTATTCTACTTATGATAAGGAATTATATGGTCTTGTTCGGACTTTGGAAACATGGCAACATTATTTATGGCCCAAAGAATTTGTTATACATTCTGATCATGAATCTTTGGAGCACACTAAAGGTCAAGCAAAACTGAACCGTACACATGCTAAATGGGTTGAATTCATAGAGACTTTCCCTTATGTTATTAAACACAAGAAGGGAAAAGAAAATGTTATTGATGATGCATTGTCTCGTCGTAATACTATGCTTTCACAACTTGACTTTAAAATATTTGGTTTGGAGACCATCAAAGATCAATATGTGCATGATGCTGAATTTAAAGATGTATTGCAGAATTGTAAAGAAGGGAGAGCATGGAACAAGTTCATCATTAATGATGGATTTGTGTTTCTTGCTAACAAGCTATGCATTCCAGCTAGCTCTGTTCGTCTTTTGTTATTGCAGGAGGCACAAGGAGGAGGATTAATGGGACACTTTGGCATGAAGAAGATGGAGGACATACTTGCTACACATTTCTTTTGGCCAAAGATGAGACGGGATGTTGAGCGTTTTATTGCTCACTTCACTACATGTCAAAAAGCTAAGTCACGACTCAATCCTCATGGTATATATATGCCTTTGCCTATCCCTAGTATTCCTTGGGAAGATATATCTATGGACTTTGTTTTGGGTTTACCTCGAACAAAGAAGGGGAGGGATAGCATATTTGTTGTCGTGGATAGGTTCTCGAAAATGGCACACTTTATACCATGTCATAAAAGCGATGATGCTGCTAATGTTGATGATTTCTTCTTCCGTGAAATTATTCGCTTGCATGGTGTGCCAAATACTATTGTTTCAGATCGTGATACTAAATTTCTTAGCCACTTTTGGAGATGTTTATGGGCTAAGTTGGGGACTAAACTGCTTTTTAGTACTACTTGTCACCCCCAAACTGATGGACAAACTGTAGTAGTCAATAGAACTTTGTCTACTATGCTTAGGGATGTTAAGAATAACAAGAAAATGTGGGAAGAATGCTTGCCTCATATTGAATTTGCTTATAATCGTTCGTTGCATTCTACTACTAAGATGTGCCCTTTTGAAATTGTATATGGTTTCCTACCTCGTGCACCTATTGATTTGTTGCCCTTTCCATCTTTGGAGAAGGTTAATTTTGATGATAAACAACGTGCTAAATTGATCTTAAAAATGCATGAGTTAACTAAGGAAAATATTGAGGGCATGAATGCTAAATATAAACTTGTTGGAGATAAGGGTAGAAAACGTGTTTTCTTTGCACCTAGAGATCTTGGTTGGTCACATTTGTGTAAGGATAGGTTTCCTAATTTGTGCAAGTCAAAGCTAATACCACATGCTGATGGTCCATTTAAGGTGTTAGAGAAAATAAATGATAATGCATATAAACTTGAGCTGCCTGCAGATTTTGGGGTTAGTCCCACATTTAACATTGCAGATTTGAAGCCTTACTTGGGCGAGGAAGATGAGCTTTCGTCGAGGGCGACTTCAATTCAAGAAGGGGAGGATGATGAGGACATCACTAACAGAGTTACACCCACAGCCCCAACTGATACATATACGGGACCAATTACTAGAGCTCGCGCATGCCAATTAAATTACCAAGTACTTTCGTTTCTTGGTAATGATTCTAATGTTCATGAGAATATGATGCTGCCTAAATTGGATACATTTGTATTTCTTACAAATGAAGGGCCTAGCTTGGACAAGAAGGATGAACATTGGAGCAAGATCAAGCATGGAGATGATGGCATGCGCAAGGGGAGCAAGAACGAAGTTACAGGTGATGATTTCAGGACTTTGAAGCCAACATAATGAGTGCGAGAAGCCTTGGACGAAATATACAAGATGCCACTTCATAGATTTCTTCCAGAGGCTATTATTGGTGCTGCATCACATTATTATTGGGCCAGGCCCATGTAATTTCGAAATAGTCAAGCATAGGCTGTTTTTAGAGTCCGTATGTGTGGGAAAAACAGAATTAGGGTTGGTTTCGGACCCCTTCTCCAAGGGGCCACGAAATTCCCCCTCTCTTTCCCCATATATAAAACCCTTAGGGCATCGTTTAGTCTTTGGATTTTGTTTAGATTAAAGTTCGCCATGGCTGCAACTTCGCGTACTTCGTTTGTGTTCAACGACTAGACAAAGACGTCACAGAACCCCGCCTTGATCAATAAAGATTTCCTCTTACATTCGCAATATCCAGATTGCAATCTTAGTTTCTTGCTTGTTCTTCGCTTGCTTGCAGGAAATAGACCCTCGTGGTCAGGTTGATCGTGCTCCGGCGTGGTCAATAACCTCCCGGAGTTGGTTTAGCGATTGCTAAGGCGTGACCTCCTCGCACGTTCATAGTCGGGTCGTTAAAGTCTACTCCACCAAAAACGATAGCCACCATCTCATCGAAAGACAGGACACCTTTTCCTCCATCAAGTGTGGCCCTGGCCCGTGGTTGGCGGACGTTTGCCCGTGCACGCGGCTTGGGCAGGCGATGCACCCTCCATTTCAAGTATGATGGCGTTGTGAACCTCTTCGTGAGGGTGTCTGGGGCGTACGGCCGCCGCGCTGGGTGCTGTTCTGAAGACGGCAGCGGCGACTATGGGTCCAGCCTTGGGGATGGCCGCGACGAGGCCGCAGGCAGGCTCGCCCTTGGTGATGGTCGCGACTCCTCCGGCGGTGGCAGCTCCTCCCCTAGCAAGAGCTCGAGCAACGGTGGCTACGACCAGCCGCCGTGCTGTCGGGCCCGTTTTGAGGTTGGTGACGGGTCGTCCCGCCGTCATGCGGTGGTGAAGCGCGAAGAGGGCTCAGACTGAGCTGAGCCCCGGAGGCTCCTAGGGCCAGGTATCGCGAGCTGCTGCGGTTGTGCGGCCTGCTTTTGTTTAGCTTTTCTTCTTTCCCGCGTTTCAAAAAAGGGCAAGTGGCTCGACTGGGACGTGTATTGAACTATGTTGCCTATGCTGCCGTGTTATGTTATGATATTCAAGTGCCTTATGGGGATAGAGGGGTAACTTAGCTGGGTATGCTTGAGGGTGCGCCTTCCGGCGTCCGGAGAGGCTTCATCGCTGCCGGCACGGGCGCTGCTGGCCTTGGGGGGGAGGGGCATCTACAATATTTGTTAGGGAATCTGCCAGAAGCCTCATTCCTTCTTGCGCGAGCACTCAGGCGTGGGCTGGTCATGGCTTGACACATCGTGTTGCGGTACCCGGGGGGTGTGCCACTCATGAGTCCAAACAAGAGCGCCTCGCGAAGATTAAGGAGGCCGAAGCCCTGGGGCGAGAGGGGTCCGGCGAGGGGTGCCCGTGACGGGAGCTTGCCAGCATGCGGACACAGACACCCCTGCCTAGCCCCCAAGGGGGTGCTCGAGAGAGAACGTCGAACAACTGCCTTCCTCCCCGAGGCGAGAAAGATAGAGAACAAAGCGAGAGAATAGGAAAACTCAACCAAGTAACTGAAGGACAGAGAACTCCAAATTCATTAAAAGACCGCAACCAGATACAGAAAGCAAATGAACAGCCGCGTCCGGCACCTAGTCTAGTCTTCTCACCAGCGCAGAGCTAAGTGCTGCCACTAGGACGTGGGAGGGAGCCCCCGAGGCCCGAGGGAGGCTCTCCGAAGACTCCGAGGCATGTACAACCCCACTTATTATTACCTGAGATTGTCATGGGTGGAGACCTTCACAGGCGCGAGCCTTGCTTCACATGCACTGGGCCTGGGCTTCACAGGAACCGGGCCTTGCTTCATCAGTAGTACTTCCGGAGGTGTTGGATGTTCTAGGCATTCTGGATGTGGACGCCGTCCCCCGTCTACAGGCGCACAACTCCAGGCCTGGAGATGTGCTCAATTCTGAACGGGCCCTCCCACATGGGTGAGAGCTTGTGCAGCCCTTCCCTGGAGAGTGATACGTCTCCAACGTATCTACTTTTCCAAACACTTTTGCCCTTGTTTTGGACTCTAACTTGCATGATTTGAATGGAACTAACCCGGACTGACATTGTTTTCGGCAGAATTGCCATGGTGTTGTTTTTGTGCAGAAATAAAAAGTTCTCAGAATGACTTGAAAATCCACGGAGAATTATTTTGGAATATATAAAAAATACCTGCGGACAGATCTACGTCAGGGGGCCGACACCCTGTCCACGAGGGTGGGGGGCGCGCCCCCTCCCCCTGGGCGCGCCCCCTGCCTTGTGGGCCCCCTGATGCTCCACCGACGTACCCCCGGCCTCATATATTCACTTTTGGGGAGAAAAAAATCACGGAGAAAGAATTGTCGCGTTTTACGATACGGAGCCGCCGCCAAGCCCTAATCTCTCTCGGGAGGGCTGATCTGGAGTCCGTTCGGGGCTCCGGAGAGTGGAGATCATCGCCATCGTCATCATCAACCTTCCTCCATCACCAATTTCATGATGCTCACCGCCGTGCGTGAGTAATTCCATCGTAGGCTTGCTGGACGGTGATGGGTTGGATGAGATTTACCATGTAATCGAGTTAGTTTTGTTAGGGTTTGATCCCTAGTATCCACTATGTTCTGAGATTGATGTTGCTATGACTTTGCTATGCATAATGCTTGTCACTAGGGCCCGAGTGCCATGATTTCGTGAATGTATGTTTGTTCTTGATCCTATCTTGCAAGTCTATAGTCACCTACTATGTGTTATGATCCGGCAACCCCGAAGTGACAATAATCGGGACCACTCCCGATGATGACCGTAGTTTGAGGAGTTCATGTCTTCACTATGTGTTAATGCTTTGGTCCGGTACTCTATTAAAAGGAGGCCTTAATATCCCTTAGTTTCCACTAGAACCCCGCTGCCACAGGAGGGTAGGACAAAAGATGTCATGCATGTTATTTTCCATAAGCATGTATGACTATATTCGGAATACATGCCTACATTACATTGATGAACTGGACCTAGTTCTGTGTCACCCTAGGTTATAACTTTTACATGATGAATTGCATCCGATATAATTTCCCATCACCGATCCAATGCCTACGAGCTTTTCACATATTGCTTGTTGCTTATTTACTTTACCGCTGCTACTGTTACAAAAACTACAAAAATACTACCGTTACTTTTATTGCTGCTATCGCTATCTCCATATTACCTTGCTACTAAACTACCTTGCTGCAGATACTAAGTTTCCAGGTGCGGTTGAATTGCCAACTCAGCTGCTAATACTTACGAGTATTCTTTGGCTCCCCTTGTGTCGAATTAATAAATTTGGGTTGAATACTTTACCCTCGAAAACTGTTGTGATCCCCTACACTTGTGGGTTATCAAGACTATTTTCTGGCGCCGTTGCCGGGGAGCATAGCTCTATTCTTTAACTCACTTGGGATTTATATCTGGTTATCACTATGAAGAATTTAAAGGACTCAAAAACTAAGATCTATCCCTCAACTACGAGGGGAGGTAAGGAACTGCCATCTAGCTCTACACTTGATTCACCATCTGTTATGGGTAAATTTGCGACACGTACTCCTGCTGTTGAATCTGGTATGTCATATGTTCTTGATGATGCCACTTCTGCTATGTATGATGAAACTACTTCTATGCCTGATAATACTGTGCCACTAGGTGAATTTCTAGATGAACAAATTGCTAAGTTTAGGGGGAATGCAAATATTGAAACTCATAATATTTATGAAAGTGATGATGAAGCTTCTCCCCCTAGATATGAATTGCCTGTTGTTCCTGAGGGTTATGTTATGGATGAAGAAACTGCTAGAGACTTTCTTGCTTGCAACGATAGATATGATCTTAAGAAATTATTAGCTAAGATGAAAGAAAAGTCCTTGAATGCTAGAATGAAACATGACCCTGCTTTTGCTACCTCACCTATCTTTGTTACTAATAAGGATTATGATTTCTCTGTTGATGTTGAGTTAATTACTTTGGTTGAATCTGATCCTTTCCATGGCTATGAGACTGAAACTGTTGTGGCACATCTTACTAAGTTAAATGATATAGCCACCCTGTTTACCAATGATGAAAATATTCGTTACTACTATATCCTTAAGTTGTTTCCGTTCTCGTTAAAGGGTAATGCTAAGACTTGGTTTAATTCTCTTGATCCTGGTTGTGTGCATAGTCCCCAGCATATGATGCATTACTTTTCTGCTAAATATTTTCCCGCTCATAAGAAACAAGCTACCTTACGGGAAATTTATAACTTTGTGCAAATTGAAGAAGAGAGTCTCCCACAAGATTGGGGGAGGCTTCTCCAATTACTTAATGCTTTGCATGATCATCCTCTTGAGAGGAACAATATACTTGATGTCTTTTATAATGGACTAACCGATGCTTCCAGAGACCACCTGGATAGTTGTGTTGGTTGTGTTTTCAGGGAAAGAACAGTTGATCAAGCTAAATTACTATTGAATAATATGCTGGCCAATGAAAATAATTGGACACTTCCTGAACCACCCCCTAAGCCAACTCCGAAGAAAAGAGGTTTTCTATTTCTCAGTCCTAAAGATATGCAAGAGGCAAAGAAATCTATGAAAGAAAAAGGTATTAAAGCTGAAGTTGTTAAGAATTTACCACCTATTGAAGAAATACATGGTCTTGATAACCCGACACAGGTAGTAAAGGTGAATTCTCTTTATAGATTTAATGAAGGTGATATTCCTCGTTATAACTCTGCTAGCCAATGCTTAGATGAGTTTGAAGATTTTATTGTGAAGCAAGGAAACTTCAATGCTTATGTTGGTAGACAATTGCAACGTAATGCTTATATGATTGAACGCTTGAGTGATTATCTATCTAGAGTTAAAGGTGAACTGAAACTCATTAGTAAACATGCTTCTATGGTTACCACTCAAGTAGAACAAGTACTTACGGCTCAGAATGATTTGCTTAATGAATTAAAAGGTAAGAATGATGACTACGCTGTTAGAGTTGCTACTAGAGGTGGTGAAGTGACTCAGGAACCATTGTATCCTGAAGGCCACCCTAAGAGAATTGAGCAAGATTCTCAGAGAACTAATTTAGATGCACCTAGTTCTTCTAAGAAGAAGAAAAAGAAAAATGATAGGACTTTGCATGCTTCTAGTGAACCTGTAGCTGACACACCTGAGAATCCCAATGATATATCTGTTCATGATGCTGAGACACAATCTGGTAATGAACATGAACCTAGTGATAATATTAATGATGATGTTCATGACGATGCTCAACCTAGCAATGATAATGATGTGGAGATTGAACCTGCTGTTGATCTTGATAACCCACAATCAAAGAATCAACGTTATGATAAGAGAGACTTTGTTGCTAGGAAGCACGGTAAGGAAAGAGAACCACGGGTTCAGAAACCCATGCCTTTTCCTCCTAAACCATCCAAGAAAAAGGATGATGAGGATTTCGAGCGCTTTGCTGAAATGATTAGACCTATCTTTCTGCGTATGCGTTTGACTGATATGCTTAAAACAAATCCTTATGCTAAGTATATGAAAGATATTATTACCAACAAACGGAAGATACCTGAAGTAGAAATTTCCACCATGCTTGCCAATTACACTTTTAAAGGTGGAATACCTAAGAAACTAGGAGATCCAGGAGTACCCACTATACATTGATCCATTAAAAGAAACTATGTTAAAATTGCTTTATGTGATCTTGGGGCCGGTGTTAGTGTTATGCCTCTCTCTTTATATCTTAGACTTAACTTGAGTAAGTTGACACCTACTGAAATATCTTTGCAAATGGCTGATAAGTCAATTGTTATACCTATCGGTATTTGTGAGGATGTGCCTGTTGTGGTTGCAAATGTTACTATTCTAACGGACTTTGTTATCCTCGATATTCCCGAGGATGATAGTACGTCTATTATCCTTGGTAGACCCTTTTTGAATACTGCAGGGGCTGTTATTGATTGCAACAAAGGCAATGTCACTTTTCATGTCAATGGTAATGAGCATACGGTACACTTTCCGAGGAAACAACTTCAGGTCCGCAGTATCAATTATATTGGAAATATTTCAACTATCACTATTGGAGGTTTTGAATTTCCTCTTCCGACTATCAAGAAGACATATGATATTCTTATTGTTGCGGACATACATATCCCCATTGAGGTAACCTAGTGTTATTCGAAAATTCTCTGGTTTCATGCTATTCGGAAAGAGCATATTAGCAAGACTTGATCAACCTTGTTAATGGATTCCTTTTGATGAGCATGAGGTGGGTGAATCTAGATAGCACAACCTTTTGTACCCTCCTTTTACTTTCTGTTAATTAGAATAAATAAAGCAAACATAGTATTTTCTGTTTGTTTCCACACTTATCCGTGCAATAAAAAAATACCCCAAAAATAAATGTTCTCCAAATGCCCCAAAAATTAAATATGATTTTTTCTAGAATATTTGAGAATATATGGCACAGAAAACACAGCGAGGGGAGCCAACACCTAGCCACGAGGGTCCAGGGTGCGCCCACCCTCACACTGCGCGCCCCCTGCCTCATGGGCCCCACGTGGCCCCACTCCACTTATTCCTGCACCCATTCCCTTCTTCTTCCTCCCAAAAAAATCACTGCCCAGCTCAAGCACGAGTTCTAGCTCATCTTGCTGCCATTTTCGATCTCCTTGCTCAAAGCACCATTCACTAAACTGTTTGGGGAGATTTTTCCTTGGTATGTGACTCCTCCATTGGTCCAATTAGTTTTTGTTCTAGTGCTTTATTTATTGCATTTTTTTGCTGCTGTGGTGACCTTTTTCTTGAGCTTGCATGTCAAATTTCCTTGGTCCTAAGTAGTTCTAATGCATGATATAGTCTCTAGGCACTTGTAGGAGTTGTTACTATCAATCTTGTTGAGTTTGGTTAACTTTTATTTTGAGTTACTAAAAATTTCAGAAAAATGCATAGGAAAATCTTCCAAGGTGGTTCTTCAAGGAAGCAAGAACCGAGGCTCGCGATTCGTGAGCCGGACGATGAACTACCGAGGGAAGCTGAAGTGCGGCCTTGTGAATGGCCGTCAGACGAATTTATGGTTCAGGTTGGCATTAAGGAGGAATTTGACACATATGTGCGCAACACTGACCTCGAGGGCTTCATACAAGATAAGCGCCCTCAATACCGTGGCTTGACCGATACCTTTGTGAGAAGGTTTAAATTTTCATCTACATGTAATTCTCAAACTGTCCTGTTTGACCTTTATGATAAATCCTATACCATGGACTTAGAGGATTTTAATGATGCTTCTAAGCTCCCGCAGTGGGGCAGTATGGGTGATCCTCGAAAATCTGAATATAGAGATTTCCTTGCTAGTATCACCATGGGGGAATCTAGAGAAATCACACAGGCTACCATAGGGAGCATTCATTTTTTTGCTATTCATTACTTTGCTCTCTTTATTGGTAGATGCATAAACGTTAAAGATGAGGCTTGCCACATGTGTCCCTGATCTTAGTGTTCTCAAGAATGATGTATTAGGTGATAGACAATATAACTTGGGAGCCATTGTTGCACGTAGGCTACATCATAATTGTGACGCCCCAAGACCGATGCACCAGAAGACTTCCATATGTTCCGGGTTTTTCACCGTGTGTTTCTTTTGCTTGCTCTATTTATTTTTGCATTGCATCATGTCAGCATGCCATCATGTCATTAATTTTTGCATCTCAGCTAAATAAATCGTATGGATCTTCGGTCCATTTAAATTGAGGGACGGATGACTTCTCTTTATAACATATCCTCCTAATATTTAGGGAGCTATTAATAAATATTCTATTCCTTGGAATCACCTTTAACACACTTGCAATATTCCCCAGGCCTCTTGTGCTTCAAGTTTCGACCCTCTAACCTTGCCAACTTTCTCTTCCTTTTACCGAGGTTCCTCCAAAAATCTCAACATTTTGGACCTTCCAAACACCCACTTCTTTTCACACTCATTTGAATTAAATTCAAATGCATTGTTTTCAAGACTCTTCATCGTGTCTCTTTGCAATTTTTCTGGATCAACCACATTTAAATGAGTCCAGAAAAATTTCCTGCATGCCTAAATTCTACCCTAACTCTTTCCTTCTTCTCTTTTTATTTCTTCTTTGTTTTTTTCCTTCTCTTCTCTTTCTCTTTTAGTAAGAGGGAGAGAGAGATGGCCCAAGGCCAGCCACAGCCAGCTCAGGCCCAGCCGCAGCTGGCAGCCCAACTCGACCGCACCTCCTGGCATGTCCAGGCCCAGCCGCCCCTCCACCCTCTAACCCTAGCCCTCTCCCATCGATATGTCCCTCTCGTTCCCGTGCCCGCCATCACACGCTTCCCTC
>LR738711.1:387398040-387430259 GCA_902687465.1 Secale cereale | reverse complement strand
CCCCCCTCCCGCACAGCACCCCGCTCCTCTCGATCTCTCCCTCTTCCTCGCGTCCACCTCCACTCTCCCTCTCATTCCTACTCGCCGCCGCCCGACCACGCGCGCTCGACCTTCTCCTCATTGCCACGGACCTCCACCGCTCGTGCTGCCACTGGGCACAGCCGCCCCGCCCCGAGGACGACCCCGCGTTCGCGCCACGCCGCCTCCCCGTCTCCATCAACGGCGTCGCCACCGCCAGCGCGCGCCCGCAGCACGTGACGGTCCCCGAGCGTGACTGGCCTCTCCTCTCCTCGACCGCGCGGCGAGCTCCGCCACCACCAGCGCCGCGCCTCGTCGGCCATCGGAACAAGCCAGCCAGCCGCCTGCCTCGTCGCCGTGTTGTCCAGCCGTCGCCAAGTCCTTCTCCCTTGCCTCCTTCCTGACATCGCCGGCCTCCTGACCGCCACCACCGCCCGGATTCCATTGCTGCCTTGCCGCCGTTGAGCTGCATCACGCCCGCCGACCATCTCTGCTCCGGTCGTCCTCGCCAGAGTCCAGCACGAGCCGCTGCCTTGGCCTCGTCTCCGGTGGTCGTCGCTCGACACCTCCTGCTGCTTTTGTCTCTGCCGCGACCAACTCCAAGACACCCTTCAAGTTCGACTACCGCATGGCTACATCAAGCTCGAGTACCCACGCCATGTGTTTCTGTCGCCGAGTACAACGACGACTGAAGACCCAAGTTACGCCAAGTTCAACACCACAGGTACCCCGTCGGTTCGTCAAGACCCTCATGTACGACTACACGATGTGATGCGTCAAGTACCACTACATCCGACGATGCGACAAGTACCCCTTCCGACGACCTGAACATCTATGGATACCCGGACGTCTACGAAAACGTGTACCACTACCGTCGTCAAGACCCGTGGACAACTACCGTCGACGTGCACGACTACGAAACGGAACGACTACTTCCCACTACGAACATGAACGGCTACTTCCCTCGACGACTCGAACCGCCCCGAAACGCACGCTTCGAAGGTATACCGCCGAAACGATGCCCGTGAACGGATGTGGTTGTATGAGATGCATCCCTTGTTTGCACTGTATCCGTTGTGCCCCTCTTTTATCGCCGACCCATGGGAACCCGGAAACCGGGAGCACCCCATCATCTTGCATGTCACGCTCACGTCGATCCTTCTTTTGCACCGGTCTCTCAACGAGATACCGGAACCGAGATGTTGCCGTGGCACCTTTTCTTTCCACCACGGTGACGAAATACTCCATATCTCGTTCATGTCAACTTTTAATAAAAAATGCATAAAACTTGCATTTGTCATCCAGATCATGAACATTTAAATGCTTAAAATTGTTGTTTGCTTAAAATTGCTAAACAATGACATGGGGATTTTCCGGAATTGTTGTTGATATTTCTGGCCTCATTTAAAATGCCTAATTAGATAGTTTACATATGACTCACCACTTGCCATGTTAATAACATTTAAAATTGTTTTCTACATAAACGAGAGTCAACTAAATAAATAAAATGTGGTATTTTTCAATATGCAACTTTTTGCATAATAAGCTCCACTTAACTTGTAGTATTGCTTGTGCACTTTGCCATGCCATGCATATTTAAACCGGACATGCATCATACTTGGATGTGCATCGTATGCCATGTTTATGCTTGTGTGTTTACCGTGTTGTTTGCTTCTTTCCGGTATGCTTCTCTTGTTAGCTTCGGTTCCGTTCCGGAGTTGTGAGGTTTTGTTCGACTACTTCATGGACTCGTTCTCCTTCCTTGCAGGATCCTAGGCAAGATGACCATTCCCCGATATCTCCTCTATCTTTGCCTATGCTAGTTGTATCGCTCTTTAGATATGCCTCGATGCCTATTCCTGTTTGTCAGCCTCCTATTGTTGCCATGAAACCTCTAACCTTTGACACCTTCCCAGCAAACCGTTGTTTGGCTATGTTACCCGCTTGCTCAGCCCCTCTTATAGCGTCGTTAGTTGCAGTGAAGATGAATATTGCTCCATGTTGGAACTTGTTGTTGGAATATCACAATATCTCTTAAATATATTAACACACCTATATACTTGGCAATGGGTGGAAGGCTTGGCCTTTTGCTCGGTGTTTTGTTCCACTCATGCCACCTTAGGAACCGATAAACCGGTGTTATGTTCCTTGATTTTGCGTTCCTAACACGGTTGGGGTTTATGGGCCCCCCTCGATAATTCGCACTGCTTAAAGCTTTTCCAGCAAGGCCCAACTTTGGTTTTAATTTGCCTCATAATAAAAACTTAATTAATTAATTGCATAGGAGGTCATGTCCCCGGGTTCTTAATTCTACATAACAGGGGGGCCAGTGTTGATGGTGTTGGTCCCAAACGGGGGTTATGCGGGGCCACCACGGGGAAACTCGAGGTTTGGCTCCCGTATAATCGCCCATCTGGTCGTGGCCTGAGATGAGATGCGCGCGGCTACTATCAGGGTGTCGGCACGCCGGGAGGTCTTGCTGGATTAGTGTAACGCCCCGGACACACCCGCCGGTGGTCGTTACTCCTGGCGGGATCTAGACTGGCCTCACATATCAATACTAGTCTTTTCTGCGCACTTTGTCCTCACTCGTGCTCACTCGGGAGCAACTTCCCGGTCGGTCACCCATCCTGAAACTACTCCAAACTGAGCACGCTTAACTTTGGAGTTCTATCCGAATGGGCTCCCGGAAAAGAAGGAATTCCTTATTGATATGAGTAGTCTATCATCCCTAATAAGCCAGGCCATCACATACACCCTCACTCAGAGGAACCGACGTCCTCGTCGGGCCACAGGAACGTTCCCTCTTGGCACAACCGTCTGTGCTTCCAGGACAGCACATGTGCCATGCCGTGTGCCACGACGGGTCACAAAAGTCATGCACAACATGACTGCAAACTATCCGCAAACATCCGTGTAACCGTGAGAGTCGGCTCTGATACCAACTTGTAACGCCCCAGACACACCCGCCGGTGGTCGTTACTCCTGGCAGGATCTAGACTGGCCTCACATATCAATACTAGTCTTTTCTGCGCACTTTGTCCTCACTCGTGCGCACCCGGGAGCAACTTCCCGATCGGTCACCCATCCTGAAACTACTCCAAGCTGAGCACGCTTAACTTTGGAGTTCTATCCGAATGGGCTCCCGAAAAAGAAGGAATTCCTTATTGATATGAGTAGTCTATCATCCCTAATAAGCAGGGCTTATTAGGGATGATAGACTACTCATATCAATAAGGAATTCCTTCTTTTCCGGGAGCCCATTCGGATAGAACTCCAAAGTTAAGCGTGCTCAGCTTGGAGTAGTTTCAGGATGGGTGACCGATCGGGAAGTTGCTCCCGGGTGCGCACGAGTGAGGACAAAGTGCGCAGAAAAGACTAGTATTGATATGTGAGGCCAGTCTAGATCCTGCCAG
The DNA here is from genome assembly GCA_902687465.1 of Secale cereale. Classification (NCBI taxonomy): domain Eukaryota; kingdom Viridiplantae; phylum Streptophyta; class Magnoliopsida; order Poales; family Poaceae; genus Secale; species Secale cereale. Next base: position 387,426,825 of record LR738711.1, on the reverse strand, counting down.
GAGTAACGACAACCGACGGGTGTGTCCGGGGCGTTACAAGTTGGTATCAGAGCCTTCTCCGACCTAGAAGCCCCCACTGTTTGATCGAATCGTTGACGGTCGAGTCTAGGCACAAACTTAAAATGTTTTGAATCCTATATTTATATCGGAGAGTAGGATTTCTTTTGCTCCTCATCTCTTTTCACTGTGGTGAGGACTCCTGACGATTACTCTTGCCTCTTCTACTTTCGAAAATTGCACAATTTTTTTTAGGAATCTCGCTAGTATTGTTTGGATTGTTTCGATGTCTTTGTGACGAGAATATTGTTCTCGATGCCTCCTGACATTAGGGGTTGTGGCAGTGTCCCGGGGAGTTGAGCTTCGGGGTATTGTCGTCACAAACATATCGCGGCAATTCTAGAATACTTAAGACGACCGACATCGAAAACTCTCCTATGCGGTTAGTGGCAAGATAAGCCCGACGTCACCCAGTACTGGGGAGGTAGTTCGGGAGTATTGCCATAGCTTGTATAGTAGATGTGTTTCGAAGGTCCGAGGTAGACGGTTTCCGAGAACAACTGGTTATGTGTTGAAGGATGGATACAGCTGGATGTAGGATTAGAGTTGATTGCGCGATGCTTCCCCTGTATCCCCAACACCTGATTGCATAACTGGAAACTTTCGGAAATTAATAGGTGGGTTCATCCAGTAGATCATAGGCATTCTTCCAACGAATGCATGTTATGGAGTTCGGGGTTCTACATTGAGTGAAGGGGTTTTATGGCCGATGTTCCGATCGGGAGTTGCATCTTAAAGGGTCCTTGGCTATGCTGATCCGGGGATTGCAAAACCCTTTCGTAACACGTTCCATAAGCTTTCGGCACAAAGATGTCGAACGAAGCTCCTATCTTGTGTTTGTTCTATCTGCACCTTGTTGTTTTTCTTATTTACTGTTTGTCTCCCAGTGGCTTCTCGTGAAGATTGTTGTTATCATTAAACTGAGAATTTCATTCGTTCCTCTTGTTCGAATGATTCTTGTGAAGACTATGTTGCATTTCTATCTGTTGTTTCAGCTTATACCTTCTTTCAATCAATTGCTGATTGGTGGTCATCTCTTTCAGGATGGCTCCGAAATGGGTTCCCAACGCTAACCCAGAGGGTGAAGAGGTTCCAGACCGTCCTCCTTCCCCTCCTCCTCCGTCTGAGGCCTGGAGAGCAATTATGCAGACTACAAATCAGAACACCCAAATGCTTATGCAGATGATGCAGCAGATGCAAGCAAATCAAGCAAATCAGGGTGCCATAGCTAATCAACCAAAGGCTTTCAGTTACTGTGTCGACCCTCTCGATGCTGAAGATTGGATTACTGATATCAAGAAGCATTTTGAGTGCAGTAACGTCAGGCCTGAGGACTATGTGAAGTTTGCAGCCTTCCAACTCAAGGACCAAGCAACTGACTGGTGGCAGCAGTACAAAGACTCCAGAGAAGGGCGTGTGATCTCTTGGGAGGATTTCTGCAAGGACTTTCGCTCTCACCACATTCCAACAAGTGTCATCGAGGGTATGCGTGAGCAATTCCGCAACCTGAAGCAAGGCTCTATGACTGTCTACCAGTATAATGTCAAGTTCCAGAACCTTGCCCGCTATGCTAAGCAAGACATCCCAGATGCCAAGAGCAAGATCTATCAGTTCTGTGGAGGTCTGAAGGATGAACTTCAACTTGCTCTCACCTTGTTCGAGCCTGATGAGTTTGACAAATTCTATAACATGGCGCTTAAGCAAGAGGCAGCCCAGCTCAAGATGGAAGCTTCCAAAAAGAGGGTCAGAGACGCTGTTCACTCCTCCTCATCTTCTCAAGTGGTCGCGAAGCAACAGAAGTTTTGGCTTCCACCTCCTCCACTGATCCGAGCTCCCTACAACAACAACAAGAACTCTGGTGGTCGTGGTTTCTCCCACCCACCCAACCCAAGCAACCAGTCAAAGTTTCAGTCTCAAGGTTCCAAGTCAAGTGCTACGCATTTCCATCCTCTCTCAGAAGTGGTCTGCAACAAGTGCACTCAAAAGGGTCATTATGCTAACAAGTGCCCCAACCCTAGGCGCCTTCCGCCTCCTCCACCTGTCAGCACAGCTATTGTCAAGCATAATCCAAAGGCAGCAAGGGTGAATCTGATGAATGCAGCGCAAGCGGAGAATTCTTCTGATGTCATATTGGGTAACCTCTTAGTTAACTCTTTTCCCGCTAAAGTGTTGTTTGATTCAGGTGCTTCATGTTCTTTCATGTCATATCCATTTGCATCCAAGCACGATGACGTCACTACAAATTTGCCTCAGAAGTTGTAAGTTGTTTCTCCGGGCAGGATAATGACTTCTAGTGTCTATGCTCCGGATGTATCTATTCGCATGGGTGATTACCGCTTCCTGGCTAAACTGGTGGTTCTCGGCAATTACGACATTGACCTCATCCTCGGGATGGATTGGCTTTCTCAGCATGATGCTCACATTGATTGTGCAAACAAGGAAGTCAAGATTACTCATCCTAATGAAGACGTGATTATCTTCGCCTCCAGGGATAACACAGTCAGGCTTTTCTCTCTCAATGACAAGGGCGAGATTAATGCCGTCTCTCAAATTCCGGTGGTAAACGAATACGAAGACGTCTTTCCTGAAGAACTTCCAGCCATGCCTCCACACCATCAAGTGGAATTCGTCATTGAACTCGAGCCTGGTACTGAGCCAGCATGCCGGCGTCCGTACAAGCTCTCTCCTAAAGAGTTGAAGGAGTTGAAGAAACAGCTTGATGAACAGGAGCGTATGGGTCTGATCAGACCTAGTACGTCTCCTTGGGGCTGTGGTGTCTTATTTGTCAAGAAGAAGGATGGCACGGAGCGCCTTTGCGTCGACTACCGGCCATTGAACAAGAAGACAATAAAGAACAAGTATCCGCTCCCCAACATCAATGAATTGTTCGAGCAGCTCAAAGGAGCTAAAGTATTCTCAAAGGTCGATCTCCGAATGGGCTATCACCAGATTCGCATTCAAGAAGAAGATATCCCCAAGACTGCCTTCAAAAATGAGCTACGGCTCATATGAGTATACAGTCATGTCCTTTGGCCTCGCTAATTCTCCACCTACCTTCTCGAGAATGATGCACTACATTTTCAACCCCTACACCGGCGAGTTTGTGCTTGTGTATCTGGATGACATTTTGGTATTTTCCAAGAATGAAGAGGATCACGAAAAGCACCTCCGTCTGGTTCTCGACAGACTTCGTGAACATAAGTTCTATGCCAAGTTCTCCAAGTGCGAATTTTGGCTCGATAAGGTCTTATATCTGGGCCATATCATCTCCGCTGACGGTATTGCGGTAAACCCCGAGAAAGTTGAAGCAATTGTCAACTGGGAACCTCCTCAGAACGTCAAGCAACTCCGAAGCTTTCTTGGCCTTCCTAGCTATTGCAGAAGGTTCGTTGAGAACTTCTCCAAGATTGCCAAGCCACTTTCCAACTTGCTGCAGAAGAATGTAAAGTACTACTGGTCTCCAGATTGTGATGTGGCATTCAAAACTCTCAAAGAAAAGCTCATCTCTGCTCCAGTTCATACTCCTCCAGATGAGTCCAAGCCCTATGAAGTATTATGTGATGCTTCTCTTCAAGGACTTGGGGGTGTGCTTATGCAGGACTAGAGAATTGTGGCATACACTTCTCGTCAGCTAAAGCCAAGTGGGAAGAACTACCCCACACATGATCTTGAACTAGCAGCTGTGGTACATGCTTTGATTACGTGGAGACACCTTCTGTTGGGCAGAAAAGTCGACATCTTCACCGATCACAAGAGCTTGAAGTACATCTTCACACAGCCGAATCTGAACCTCCGCCAGACTTGTTCGGTCGAAATGATCCAAGAGTATGATCCAAGCATTGAATACACACCTGGCAAGGCGAATGTGATTGCAGATGCTTTGAGCAGAAAGGCATATTGCAACAGCCTCCTTATCAAGCCGTTTCAGCCTGAGCTTTGTGAAGCATTCAGGAAGCTCAACCTCCAAGTTGTTCCACAAGGTTTTCTTGCAAATCTTCAAGTTGCTCCTACCTTGGAAGATCAGATCCGTGAGGCCCAACCCAGTGATGCTATGGTGCAGAAAGTGAAACATGGTATTGCAAAGGGTACTCCCAAATACAAGTGCTATCGCGTTGATGAGAGAGATACCTTGTTCTTTGAGGACAGACTCGTGGTTCCCATAGGTGATCCCAGGAAGCTCATAATGGAAGAAGCACATGATTCCCTCCTTTCGATTCATCCTGGCAGTTCCAAGATGTACCAAGACCTCAAGCAATCTTACTGGTGGACACGCATGAAAAGGGAGATTGCCCAATTCGTGAATGAATGTGATGTCTGCAGAAGAGTGAAGGCAGAGCATCAACGTCCAGCCGGTCTTCTCCAACCTCTTCCCATTCCCAAGTTGAAATTCGACCACATTGAAATGGATTTCATCACTGGCTTTCCTAAGTCAAAGAAAGGGAATGATCCTATCTTTGTGGTGATTGACAAGCTTACCAAAGTCGCTCACTTCCTTCCAGTCAAAGAATCCATCAATGCAGCTCAACTGGCAGAATTGTACACTTCCAGAATTGTGTCCTTACATGGCATTCCTCAAGTTATCTCCTCAGACCATGGAAGTTTGTTCACTTCTAAGTTCTGGGACTCCTTTTAGTCTGCCACGGGCACTAAGATTCGTTTTGGCACTGCATTTCACCCTCAGACTAGTGGTCAAGTCGAGAGAGTGAATCAGATTCTAGAAGACATGCTCAGAGCCTGTGTCATATCTTTTGGCATGAAATGGGAAGATTGCCTTCCATTTGCTGAGTTCTCTTACAACAACAGCTTCCAAGCAAGTGCCGGCAAAGCTCCGTTTGAAATCCTTTATGGCAGAAAGTGTCGTACCCCTCTCAACTGGTCCGAGACTGGTGAACGTCAACTTCTTGGCAATGACTTGATCTCAGAAGCCGAAGAAATGTGCAAAGTCATACGTGAGAATCTCAAGGCCGCTCAGTCGCATCAGAAGAGCTACTATGACGGCAAGCATCGTGATTTGGCCTTCAACATTCGGGATCATGTCTATCTCCGTGTTTCTCCGATGAAAGGAACCCAAAGATTCGGTATCAAAGGAAAGCTTGCTCCTAGATACATCGGGCCTTTCCAGATCCTTGGCAAAAGAGGCGATCTAGCCTATCAAATTGAGCTCCCCTCCAACTTCGCTAATGTTCATGATGTGTTTCATGTGTCTCAACTCCGCAAGTGCTTCAAGACACCTGAACGCACCATTCCGTTTGAGGAGATTGATCTTCAACAAGACTTGTCTTACCGAGAGCATCCCGTTGCTATTCTCGAAGAAACCGAGCGCAAGACCCGCAACAAGTCCATCAAATTCTTGAAAGTCAAGTGGTCACACCATACCGACCGAGAAGCTACGTGGGAACGAGAAGATCACCTTCGTTCCAAGTACCCTTCCTTCTTCCAGTCCTAGATCTCGGGACGAGATCTTTTTGTAGTAGAGGAGAATTTGTAATGCCCCGGATGTAATACTTTCCCTTTTGGGCAATATATATATATATATATATATATATATCTTTGGCTTCATCAATTCCATTCCGGGTTCTTCGTCCTTTCGGGTTTTCGTCGTTTTGTTGTGTGAGTGTGTGGCATTCATCCATATCATGTTGTCTTGTGCATTGCATTGCAATTGTGTTGTCGTTTGCATTCGGTCCCACTCGTTCCTTTCCGTTGTCCGTTTCCAGTTCCGGAGCTCTCTCGCGTGTCCGTGGCATCCCCGAGGCCTACTTTGGTGTTTGGCCGTGTAACGTTTCCGGTTTGGCGTGAGACTTGTCATGCGATGTTGTTTTGTTGTGTGTAACCCGCCTGTCAAATCTCGTCGCGTTTGGAGTTCGTTTGATGCTCCAACAGTTATTCTCGTGGGCTGAAAGTACCTCCTCTTTGAGGCCCAAGACACCCCTCCAACAGCCCACCAAACCAACCCAAACCCCTCCCTTCATCTAGGCCATCCAATTGTGATCGCGTGGCCGAAAACCTCCCCTCATTTGGACAACCCTAGCTCCTTGTGCCTATATAAACGTCCACCTACCCCAATTTTTGCGCCCAGAAACCCTAATGCTTCCACAGTTCGCCGCCGGTGCTTCAACCGTTGACGCACGGTGCTTCCACTGTTGAGCCGGCGTGCTTCCGACCTCACTGCGCCTGTGCTTCCGACAGCCGCGTCCATGCTTCCGAAGTGTCGCGCCGGTGCTTCCACTCCGACGTGCGGGCCCGCGCCGGGTCATCTCCTACCTCCAGCTGCGCCGCCCATCTTTCCCGCCTCCGGTCGCCGCCACCGTGCACCACCTCCACCTCGCCGGAGTCTCCTCTCCGCGCCACACCTTCGCCGGCCCCGCCTCCGGCCAGGACCGCCGCCCGCCGCGCCCCTTCGGCCGGATCGCCGGCGCCACCGCCGCCTCCTCCGCCGGCCGCTCCGCCGCGCCCCGCCACCTTCTCCTCCCGCCGGCCGGCGCCGCGCCCCGCCGGCCACCTCCTCCCGTCGCCCGCCTCGAAGGGGCCCGAGGCTCGGAAGCCGCCGCCGCTCGCTGGGGGATCGGGGATCCAGCGCCCGATCTGCCCGGGCCAACCCTAGCGGGCCGGTAGCCCGATCCGGCCCGTTAGCTGGTGGGCCGCGCCCGATCCAGTGGCCTGTTTGACCCCGCTACAGATCCGTTGACCCGGGCCCGGTTGACCGTTGACCCCTGAAGTAGTCTCGTTTTTTTTTTTACAAAGTCCCTGGTAGATTTTAGTGTCTGATGTTGTTTTATATTGTGGATAACTTTTTGTGTGTTGGTCCGATTTGAGCAAATGATATGTCAAAATGATCGTGGTGACTTGTACTACGTTTTATTCCATTGTGCCATGCATGTTTGAGGTCATCTAGATGTCTTAATCTTCATGAGAAGAGTGCTACTTGTTATAACGGTTGTTTGTAGTTGTTTTCATGCCATGTTTGCAATGTGATATCTTGGTGCATGTTTATCCAAATGAAGCAAATGATATGTCCACATGTTCATCATGAGTTTCTCTACATGTTGGTTGCTTTAGCTTGCATGATAGATTTCATCTTGCCATGTTTATCTCCTTTGCAAAAGTGCATGTGGCTGTTATGTTGTTAAACTTTTTACGAGATGCCTAGTTGAGGAGCTCGTTGCTATTGATGTGGGTGTCCCCTTGATGCATGCTTAGATGTTTTGGTTTCACCATCATGTGTACTTTGCTGTGGTGCTTACCACTTGCCATGTTATGCTTTGAGGTTACTTAAACTTGCTCACAAAGATGCCATGATGTTACTACTATTTTAACACTTAGTGAAATTTCACTAAGTCTGGAATCTGTAATTTCCAGATGCCATGTTTGCTTGTTGTTCTAGGCAAATCCGTGCTAGTTTTGGGGTGACTCTTGATGATTCCTTGTTGTATAAGTTGTTGGCTATCCATTCATGCTCTCACATGCTTATTTGGGTGGCTATAGCATATTTAATTTTTGCTCCCAAGTTGCTATAAAATACTGCTGTCAGGATTTTGTTGTCAAGTTCAATATGTCATAGCTTGTTGCTATTGATCCATGCTTCCTTTGGAGATGCTCCAATGGAATTGTTTGCTGTAGGATATGTCTATTTTATGTCCATGCTCATTGCCATGATGTTTGAGTGTTGTAGACTATTTATCTCTTGCTCCGAAGTTGCTATGTGGCTGTTAATTTCAGCTTGTGCATGTTTATTGTTTCGGGTGTATCTTTTAGCCCGTTGCTCCGTGTTGAGCAAGTCCTATATGTAACTTGTGTGATTTTGCATGTAGATTCATAATATCCTCATGTTATCATGTTTTGAAGTATTCTTGCTTGATGCATATTGCCATGCTCCTTGTGCTGTAACACTATGCTTCCTATGTAGACTTTCTGTGCTTCCTAAGTGCATCTGCAGTGCTTCCATAGTGCATCAGCCATGCATCCAGTAGTTTTGTGCATTGCATCTTGTTGATTTCGTGCCTTGTGTGTTTGTGTTGAGTAGAGCCGGAAGCTGAGTACGAGTACGAGAACAAGGTTACTACCGAGGTTGAGAACGAGGAGCTCTCTTATGATCCCATCGACAACTCTTCAGGCAAGATGACCTGACCCCGATAACATTACAATCTTTGCCTATTGCTAGAAGTCTCGCTCTATAGTATTTGCCTCGATGCCCATGTTTTCCTGTCAGCCTCCTATTGTAACCATGAACCTGTTTAACCACCCTACCTATGCAAACCTTTCATTGGCTAAGTACGCTTCACGCAGCCCCTCTTATAGCATTGTTAGTTGCAGGAGAAGATTGAAGTTTCTTGCTTCTTGTTGAAGCTTGTTGGGATATCACACTATATTAATTATTAAATGAAACCATCTATATATTGGTAATGGGTGGAAGGCTAAGCCTTGTGCTTGGTGTTTTGTTCCACTCATGCCGCCTTAGGAACCGTATAAACCGGTGTTATGTTCCTCGATTATGCGTTCCTCACACGGTTGGGGTTATGGGACCCCCTCGATAAACCGCTAAGTGCTAAGTCTTTTCCAGCAAGTCCCAACATTGGTACTATTTGCCTAATAACTAAAAACTTGCATAGGGAGTAATTAACCCTCTTCTTAATCAACAACCCCGGGCCAGTGCTCCACATGAGTGTTGGTCCGAAACGGGGAGTCTGCGGGGCCACCTCGAGGGAACTCAAGGTTTGGTAAAAACCTGTAGAATCGCCCATCCGGTCATGGCCTGAGACTAGATACGCGTGGCTATTGTCAGGGTGTCGGCACGCCGGGAGGATTTGCTGGATTAGCCTTACCTTAGTCGGAGTATCTTGAGCACGGGATTCCGAAGATACTCGAGCCTTCCCGCCTTGGAGTTGCGACTCCGCGGATCGTGGGCTTGTCATGGGCCAAGTTGGAACACCCCTGCAGGGTTATGAACTTTCGAAAGCCGTGCCCGCGGTTATGTGGCAGATGGGAATTTGTTAATATCCGGTTGTAGAAAACTTGACACCATGCTCGAATACACTACCAGCGTGAGTACCGTGACGGTCATTTTCCGAAAGGGATTCGGGAAGTGAACACGGTGGGGTTATGTTTGACTTGCTAGTTTAGGATCACTTCGTGATCATCTCTCGTCCGAGGCACTTCTTTTCTCGCTCTCTTTAACGTAAGCTAGTGCTAGTGCTGCTGCAACCTCTTGTTCTTTCTTCAGCCTTGTTCCACACCCAAGGCTTGGATAGTTGTGTTACCCGGGAACGGGATTGCTGAGTCCTTGTGGCTCACAGACTCTTCACCACACCAGATGCAGGTACTATGGTGAGCTACACAAGTGATGGCACCGAGTTAGACTGGGAGTACGACGAGGAGCGTAGCCGTTACTATGTGAACTATCCGGTTGATCAGTAGAGATTCTATTAGGATTCGATTCAGACCTGTGGTTTAATGTTATGTTTGGTATCTTTCATTTGGATCTTACCCGTATACGGGCTGTGATGTTTATTTGAATGATGTTTGAACATGTGATGATTTGTGTGACGTGGCGAGTGTAAGCCAACTATCTTTTCAGCTTTCATCCCTATTTTTTTACATGAGATGTGCAAAGGTACCAAACTTGCGATCATTCCAGAATGGGCTTATATCTTTAAGTCGTGCCTCGACACGTAGGAGATATAGTCCCATCCTAATGGGCTTATATCTTTAAGTCGTGCCTCGACACGTAGGAGATATAGTCCCATCCTGGGCATTACAAGTACTTGTAACGCCCCGGACACACCCGCCGGTGGTTGTTACTCCTGGCAGGATCTAGACTGGCCTCACATATCAATATTAGTCTTTTCTGCGCACTTTTTCCTCACTCGTGCGCACCCGGGAGCAACTTCCCGATCGGTCACCCATCCTGAAACTACTCCAAGCTGAGCACGCTTAACTTTGGAGTTCTATCCGAATGGGCTCCCGAAAAAGAAGGAATTCCTTATTGATATGAGTAGTCTATCATCCCTAATAAGCCAGGCTATCACATACACGCTCACTCAGAGGAACCGACGTCCTCGTCGGGCCACAGGAACGTTCCATCTTGGCACAACCGTCTGTGCATCCAGGACAGCACATGTGCCATGCCATGTGCCACGACGGGTCACAAAAGTCATGCACAACATGACTGCAAACTGTCCACAAACATCCGTGTAACCGCGAGGGTCGGCTCTGATACCAACTTGTAACGCCCCGGACACACCCGCCGGTGGTCGTTACTCCTGGCGGGATCTAGACTGGCCTCACATATCAATACTAGTCTTTTATGCGCACTTTGTCCTCACTCGTGCGCACCCGGGAGCAACTTCCCGATCCGTCACCCATCCTGAAACTACTCCAAGCTGAGCACGCTTAACTTTGGAGTTCTATCCGAATGGGCTCCCTGAAAAGAAGGAATTCCTTATTGATATGAGTAGTCTATCATCCCTAATAAGCCAGACTATCACAATTAGTTTTACCTTTGTCGAAATATCTTGAGCACGGGATTCCGAGAATACTCGGGTCTTCCCAATTTGGAGTTGCGACTCCGTAGATCGTGAGCTTGTGATGGGCTAAGTTGGGACACCCCTGCAGGGTTATGAACTTTCGAAAGTCGTGCCCACGGTTATGTGGCAGATGGGAATTTGTTAATATCTGGTTGTAGATAACTTGACACCATATCCTTAAGAATACACTACCTGTGTGAGTAACCATGACGGTCTCTTTCCAAAGGGCTTCGGGAAGTGAACATGGTGGGGTTATATTTGACGTGAGTAGCTAGGACCACCTCTTGATCATCTTTGGCGACCGTTGGCACATGTTCTCTTCTCGCTCTGACTTCGTAAGCTAGTTGCTTAGTGCTTGCTGCAGACACTTTTATAGCCTTTCCTCACCTAAGGCTTTGGTAGTTTTGATACCCGGGAACGGGATTGCTGAGTCCTCATGGCTCACAGATTCAACACACACCAGATGCAGGTACCGTTGAGAACTACGCAGGAGTTGGTTCAGAGCTTTTACTGGGAGTTCAAAGAAGAGCGTGGACGTTACTATGTTTCTTATCCCGACGATCAGTAGTGGTTCTTAATAGGAGGATCCGGGCTTGTGTTATTTATGGTATCTTTTTTCGTTTGGATTTCGTCCGTAGTCGGACTCTGATGTTATTTGGATGATGTATGCTATTGTATTCATTGTGTGATGTGGCGAGTGTAAGCCAACTATCCTTTTACAATTTCATCCCTGAATTTTACATGAGATGTGCAAAGATACCATGCTTGAGATCATTCTAGTATGTGTTTATGTCCTTAAGTCGTGCCTCGACACGTGGGGGACATAGCCGCATACTGGGCATTACAATAATGGTTTGCATGGAGATTTATTTGGTGGGATTTATGCCACCCGCATAGCCGCCGTCTTGGTGTGCCTATCCATGAAAATGATGAACCTTTACCCCTTGCTCATTTGGATTACAATGCCATGACTAGTCACCAGTTTATAGAGAGGGATGAACAATCCCTCAAATATCGACTAATCTTTAACAGGCGGCATGCCATCCCTATTGTTCTTCCTGCCCCTACTTTGTTTGACTTTCAGGCAAAAGGGAGATATACTATAACTAGGGAGGAGGCAAATGAGTATCATAATATGATGGAAGCAGCCCGCCTCCAAGCTGCAGCTCAGCAGGCAGTAGCTGTTGCATCACAGTACAACCCCAACTACATCTTTGGATATCAGCCAGGCCAATATTGGCCATAGACCAACTTAGGCCAAAAGCCTAAGCTTGGGGGAGTACGTGTTTCTCACCGACTTTACATCCATGTTCACACATTATTCTAGTTGTCGGTGCTCACACTCTTTCATTGTACCATCCATGTTTAGTTTCAATTATTTTTCTTAGTCTTTTTCTCGTGTGCTAGAAAAAAACCTTAAGAAAAACAAAAAAATATTAGTTGTAGCTTCTAGCTAGTTTACTTTCCTTGCTTGTAGTAGTAGTAATTAAAATAAAACCCAAAAAGATTTCTCGTTCTTCTTTTGCTTGTTGGGAGCTTTCCCATGTAAATAGTTTCTTTTCTTTAGGGGGTCAAGAGTAGAAGGCCATGATTAAAATGCTTAGTGGCTCTCATATGCTTTATTGTTGATTCAACCTTGAGCCATATTACCTTGTCTTCTCTCTTGTATTAAATGCTCGCAGATTCCAGCTTAGTCCAATGCACATGCACTATTATTATTATCCACACCGTTCGGTCGTGTGAGTGAAAGGCAATAAGGATGATATATGATGAACTAATTCAGATGAGGAAAGCTGGTATGAACTCGACCTCTCTTGTTTTGTAAATATGATAGTTCACTGTTCCTGATTCAACTTGTTATGAATTAAACATGCTTGCAATGACAATTAGAGATCATAGTTGCGTATGCCATGCTTAATTAGCTGAGAGTTTATAATGGTCTATCTTGCATGCCAACATGAAATTAAAATGGTTGTGATGTGGTATGATAGGGTGGTATCCTCCTTTGAACGATTCAAGTGGTCTGACTTGGCACATGTTCACGCATGTAGTTGAAACAAATCAACATAGCCTCCACGATATTTATGTTCACGGTGATTTATATCCTGCTCATGCTTTCATTCATTATTGATTAATTTTAATGCATGTTCATGATTGTTGTCGCTCTCTAGCTGGTCGCTTCCCAGTCTCTTTCTAGCCTTCACCTGTACTAAGCGGGAATACTGTTTGTGCATCCACTTCCATAAACCCCAAAGTTATTCCAATGAGTCCACCATACCTTCCTATATGCGGTATTTACCTGTCGTTCCAAGTAAATTTGTATGTGCCAAACTCTAAACCTTCAAATGAAATTCTGTTTTGTATGCTCGAACAGCTCATGTATCAACTAGGGTTGTCTATATCTTCCATGCTAAGTGGGTTATTCTCACGATGAGTGGACTCCGCTCATCATTCATGAGAAAATGGCTGGTAACCGGGATGCCCAGTCCCATGCTCAAATCATAATAATTAAACAAAACTCCCCCAGGGCTGTTGCTTGTTTGGACGGTACCCCGTTGATTCGGATGGCAGTGGAGTGTGCTTGTTGGTGGTTGGGGGAGTATAAACTTTACCATTCTGTTTGGGAACCGCCTATAATGTGCGTAGCATGGAAGATATCGAGATTCTTGGTTGTTATGTTGACAATGAAAGTATATCGCTCAAAATGTTATTCATCTCTATTTAAAAATCGAGCTCTGGCACCTCTACAAATCCCTGCTTCCCTCTGCGAAGGGCCTATCTATTTACTTTTATGCTGAGTCATCATCCTCTTATTAAAGAGCACCAGTTGGAGAGCACCTCTGTCATTTGCATGTATTACTATTAATTTGCATTGAGTATGATCATGACTGGATCTCTTTTACCATGAATTACAATGTCTAGTCAGTCCTTGATCTTTAAAGGTGCTCTGCATTTATGTTTTGCGGTCTCAAAAAGGGCTAGCGAGATACCATCTTGTTATATCGTATTATGATTGTTTTGGGAAAGTGTTGTCATCCGAGGTTTATTATTATTGCTCGCTAGTTGATTATGCCATTGATGTGAGTAGACATGATACCTGAAAGTTATTGTGAATGTGGTTAGTTCATGATCTTTGCTGAAAACCTGAATGATGGCTTACATAATTACAATAACAAGAGCAAACAGAGTTTGTCAAAGTTTTTCTTTATCACTTTCAGTTTATCAACTGAATTGCTTGAGGACAAGCAAAGGTTTAAGCTTGGGGGAGTTGATACGTCTCAAACGTATCTACTTTTCCAAACAATTTTGCCCTTGTTTTGGACTCTAACTTGCATGATTTGAATGGAACTAACCCGGACTGACGTTGTTTCCATCAGAATTGCCATGGTGTTGTTTTTGTGCAGAAATCAAAAGTTCTCGGAATGACCTGAAAAGCCACGGATAATTATTTTGGAATATATAAAAAATACATGCGGAAAGATCTATGTCAGGGGGCCCACACCATGTCCACGAGGGTGGGGGCGCTTCCCCTCCCTCTGGGCGCGCCCCCCTGCCTCGTGGCCCCCCTGACGCTCCACCGATGTACCCCCGGACTCCATATATTCACTTTCGGGGAGAAAAAAATCAGGGAGAAAGAATTATCGTGTTTTACGATACGGAGCCGCCGCCAAGCCCTAATCTCTCTCGGGAGGGCTGATCTGGAGTCCGTTCGGGGCTCCGGAGAGTGGAAATCATCGCCATCGTCATCATCAACCTTCCTCCATCACCAATTTCATGATGCTCACCGTCGTGCGTGAGTAATTCCATCGTAGGCTTGGTGGACGGTGATGGGTTGGATGAGATTTACCATGTAATCGAGTTAGTTTTGTTAGGGTTTGATCCCTAGTGTCTACTATGTTCTCAGATTGATGTTCCTATGACTTTGTTATGCTTAATGCTTGACACTAGGGCCCGGGTGCCATGATTTCAGATCTGAACCTATTATGTTTTCATGAATATATGTGTGTTCTTGATCCTATCTTGCAAGTCTATAGTCACCTACTATGTGTTATGATCCGGCAACCCCGAAGTGACAATAATCGGGACCACTCCCGGTGATGACCGTAGTTTGAGGAGTTCATGTATTCACTATGTGTTAATGCTTTGGTCCGATACTCTATTAAAAGGAAGCCTTAATATCCCTTAGTTTCCAATAGGACCCCGCTGCCACGGGAGGGTAGGACAAAAGATGTCATGCAAGTTCTTTTCCATAAGCACGTATGACTATATTCGGAATACATGCCTACATTACATTGATGAACTGGAACTAGTTCTGTGTCACCCTAGGTTATAACTTTTACATGATGAATTGCATCCGACACAATTTCCCATCATCGATCCAATGCCTACGAACTTTTCACATATTGCGTGTTGCTTATTTACTTTACCGCTGCTACTGTTACAAAAACTACAAAAATACTACCGTTACTTTTATTGCTGCTACCACTATCTCCATATTACCTTGCTACTAAACTACCTTGCTGTAGATACTAAGTTTCCAGGTGTGGTTGAATTGAAAACTCAACTGCTAATACTTACGAGTATTCTTTGGCTCCCCTTTTGTTGAATCAATAAATTTGGGTTGAATACTTTACCCTCAAAAACTGTTGCGATCCCCTACACTTGTGGGTTATCAGAGAGCACCCGCCTCAGGACCAGATCACCTACCTCGAGCATTTTGGAACAGACGTTGCGGCAATGGTACCGCCGCAACGCCTGCTGGTACCTTGCCGCTCGGAGCAAGGCTTGTCGGCAGTGTTCTTCCCCCAGCACGAGATCCATCCCCCGCACAGCGTCGTGGCATGCCTCGTCAAACGCCAGGACCCACGCGGAGGATGTTTGACCTCGTGAGGGAGAACTTCTTCAGCTCCGTAGACGAGGAACGACGAGTCTCGCCCGTTGGCTTGGTGGCGGTGGTGCGAATGGACCACATCACAGACTGGAGCTCGTCATACCAGCCCCTGCCACAGGCCTCGAGCTTCTTCTTGAAGGTCCTCGCCTTGAGGCCCCTCAGGACCTTCGCGTTAGTGCGCTCAGCTTGCCCGTTGCTCCTAGAGTGTGCCACTGAGGTGTAGCATATCTGTGTTCCAAGGTTAGCGCAATATGTTTTGAAGAGGTTGCTAGTGAATTGCGAGCCGTTGTCGGTGATGATGCGATTAGGGACCCCGAACTGGCTCACGATGCACGTGATGAACTTGACCGCCGAGCCGGCAGGGATGGTGCGTACTGGCTTCACCTCGGCCCACTTGGTTAATTTGTCGATGGTGACGTAGAGGTAGCGGTATCCCCCGGGCGCTCGAGGAAAGGGTCCCAAGATGTCCAGCCCCAGACCGCAAACAGCCAGGAGAGTGGGATAGTCTAAAGGTCTTGAGCTGGCTGGTGGATCTGCTTGGCATGGAACTGACAGGCTTCTCAGGATTTCACCAGCTCGGCAGCATCGCTGAGTGTTGTAGGCCAATAAAATCCGCTACGGAACTCCTTGCCCGCCAGGGTGCATGAGGACGAGCGATGCCCGTAGTCCCCGCTATGTATGTCAGTCAACAACTGCCGTCCATGCTCCCTGGAGATGCATCTCAAAGAAACGTCATTGGATCGTTTTTGGTACAACTCACCATCTTGGAGGCACTAAGCCGTGACCTGCCGGGCCACGCGCTCTGCATCCTCCTCCTTCTCCGACAGGGTTCCCTGCAGTAGGTAGGTCTTGAACTCCTGAGTCCAGCACCCCTCATGGGGCTCGAGCGCAAGGAGCAAGCGCGCTCCTAAGGTCGGGCCACATGCAGGAGCTCCCGAGGTTGGCGGAGGGGGGAGCTCCTCCTGAGGCAGTATCGGCTCCGAAGCCGGTGGGGCGGTCGAGGACTTAAAGAGCCGTTCCTCAAGGATGTCGGGCTCCTGCGGCTGGCGCCTGGACGCCCTCTTGGCGATGTTGTCTGCCTCCTTGTTCGTGTCGCGCGGCACGTGCTGCAGTTCCAGGCCCGGTAATTGTTTCTCCATTTTGCGCACCTCCACTAGGTACGCCTCCATGTGCTCATCCCTGGGCTCGTAGACCTTGTTGGAGAAGTTGAGGAGAAGCTGAGAGTCGCTCTTAATGGCGAGGCGCTTTATACCAATGGCGAATGTGGCTTTTAGGCCAGCGATCAGGCCTTCGTACTCCGCAATGTTGTTTGGAACCTTCTCACCGTGCTGGAAGCAGAGTTGCATGGTGTAGTAGAGCTTGTCCTTGGTGGGCGAGATGACCACGGCGCCTGCCCCTGCACCCTGGCGTGCAAAGGTGCCGTCAAAGTACATGACTGATGTAGGGTGGAACCCTAAGATGGAGATCTTTCATGAATTGGAGGGGAATCCCTCAAGAACAAGAAGAACACAAGGAGAAGAACAAGAACAAACACTCAAGAACAAGCCCAAATCACACATCCACTAGACTCACATACACACAAGATCCACAAATGTACATAAACAACAAGGGGAACATGGATACATGATAGAGTTCATTCCAAATCGCAAAGGGAGATGAGGTCTTGGTGATCCTGTGATGGGGATCCTCCCCTTAGAAGGGGTCTTGATAATCCACAAGGATTCTCCCCTTAAGGGGTCTTGATCCACAAAGGGAAGGAGCAAAGCTCACATATGTCTCACATATACTTTGCCTAGTCTAAATGGAAGAGGGAGAGGATATATATAGGTAGGTGGAGGAAGGGGATGAAGTGGAGGCCGAAAACAGCAGTTTGGCCGGCCATCCTGTAGGGCCCCTACGGACAGGGTAAGTTGGGCCCGTGGTCATGGGGGTCCCGTGGGCACGGTACAAGCCAGTGCGCACGGGGTGCTCCAGCGGCGGCTTCTTGTGCAGCCCGTGCGCATAGGGTCTTCAGGGCCTGTGGGCACGGGGCCGCCTGAGAGGTGCAGAGATGTTCTTCATGCACTCCTTCTTCCTTGTGGCCTTGGGGTCCTTCTCCTTGGTCTCCGGGATGCTCCCTCGCTGCTTGGTAGCTATCGCCCTTGTACCTAATGATGCACATCGTTCCGTCGTGAGGTAGCAACAAAGTCCAATGAATATTCATGTAAGTCTTGAAGAGGAATGGGTTCACCTTAAGACCGGTAGGTCCACTTGGGGCTTGAGGTGCTTTGAAGGTGTACATGGAGATAGCCGTAGGATACTCCGTATCATCTCCTCCCTCTTGGGAAAGATCCATCCTCGGATCGTAAACCGTATCTCCATGTATGCGGTATGAGTGTAGGTCCGTAGAGCGAATCTCCAATAAGTCCGAGCGCTCCTCAACTTGAAGATCCTTAGGGTCCATCTTGCATGTCGGTCCTCCGTCCAATATATGTATCATGTAGACAAGAAGAAAGAGACAACAATGAAACAATGACCCGTCCAATATGCGTAATTGAGGATGGCTCAAAGGGAAAGAGTTCACCTTTAGTAGATTCTCGTAAATGTTGGTGTCGCACATCATGTATGCCTTCACATGACCAAGATAGCTCATTATCGTGCCACCTTGTGAATCCTTCAAAATGGAAGAACATGACAAACACTCAGAAAATCAAATGAGGTTAGCGGAAGTGCAAGACCTATCATTCGTGTGGTAAAATACCCAACAAATGTATTCATCATGCTTATCATAAGAAAGGACAAGGTAATGTGGCATGGTATCTAAGCATATGATGTGATAACAACCAAAGGCATGAGACTCATCAAATAAGCATGCATCACAAGTAATGTGTTCATGTCTCCAAGATCAATAATCATAGCATGGTTGCACTCAAGGTATGTGAACATGAGGGATGCACCAAATGGAGACAAGCGACAATGATCATTGTATATCATGTGAGAGGCATGAACAAATATGTCATGAACCCAAGAAAGCAAGTAAGAGTGGAACATGGGTGATGCAACATAGCAATCAATCATAGTGATTAAGTCAAGCAAGCTAGTAGTGCGAAGATGCAACATACTAGAGATAATCATGGGAAGCATGTCATGGGTGCAAATAATAGGCATGAATAATGCACATGGCATAGCACAAGCATGAAAGCAAGATATGAGAGACATAGGATCAATGTATTGGCGAGAGGCCATATGTAAATATCTATGGAACATCATGACTCTTCCAACAAAACAAGCATCACTAGCATGTGGTACAAAGGAATCATGACAATAGCTACAGGTATCTCCACCAAGCATGCAAATACACATAGAAGTATCATAATGTTGAATCATGTGTAAAGGCAAGCAAGGGTCACTAGTGCATGGCAAAGGCATAACAAGGGGCATAACATGCAAAGTGAACACGATAGGATGGGCATAATGTAACAAGTGGTAAAGGGCCCAAAGTCATGTGAGAGACAAGTAAAAGCAAAGCGCGTAGTCCTTGCGCAAAGAGAACGGTGGTAATGACAATCCACGAGATCCCAAATCGTCTTTGCTCTCAAGAGCTCATTTTGTCAACTCATGGGATTGTGAGGTTGACAAATCTTCATGAGTACCTACACAAAACAAAGACAAAGGAAAAAGTGTGTGTGTGTGGTATATGTACACATCATCCATCATGATGTGCATGTGTGTGTGTTGGTTAGCACAAAATAGCCAATGCTCAAATAAATGAGATGCGTGATATAGAAACATGTCATCCATCATGAGAGGTTTGTTGTTATGTATGGCATAATGGAGACTCAAATTGTGTAATGCATCATGAGAAATATCGAGAGCATTGTTATTCATGGAATGCATATGGTGCACACAATCATGGAAATTATACAAAGTATGGAATGCATCAAGATCTCCTAGTAAGTATGAGGAAACTATGGGGGTCTCCTCGTGAGTATCAATGGAAACATCACATGGAGAATATTGACAACATCCAAAACAAAGCATATGCGGTACTATGTGATCATGGCATGGCATAGTGGATGAATTGCGCAAATCATGTAAACGAAGCATGGCGATATCATCACAAGAAAAACAAAAGCTAATGACCATGGGCTTGCTATCTATGCCACAAGTGCAAATAGGATTTACTTTAATGGGGTATGCATAGTTACTATGTTGAGATTGAAATGATGCAATATGGGAGATCTCACTCATAGCATATGACAAGTTTAGAGGGTTGTCGAACATGATGTGACCAAAAGAATTTTCACAAGATATCCTATGGAGCATAGCATCACAACTAGGCAACTCAACATGCTCATCATCATATTCATCATAAATGGGTAATGCATCACATGAGGTAGTCGAACTAGCATGAAGCATGGCAATAGGTGGGTCAACATTATGCAAGCAATCAATGTCAAGATAGTCCACTAGTGGGACGAGAGTATCACCTTCACCTTTGTTACCATTCGTATTCCACTCAAATGGTGTAGGTGAGGTGGCAAAGACCAAATGATGGTCATCTTGATCTTGATGGATCCATGTGGGGGTGCATCATAGTCCAACATTGCCATCATATTTCCCATTGGAGGTATGGACTCGTCGAAGATTGGCGCGTCGTCATGTAGGAGACCTAGCACCAAAGAATCAAACACAATAGGAGTAGAGGGTAAGTCGTTAGGAAACTTAGTGGCCTCACGTGTCGTCTCAACTTCCTCACTCACTAAGTGTTGTGGCTCACTCACTCCCTTTAGGATGCTCTCACTCATATGGTCGGTGGAGTCACTCATGTCACTCATGTGGTGGTGGCTCTCCTCACATAGGGTGTGTGGCATGCTCTCATGTATGGGGCTAGTGGTGGTCACACTCATCCTCTCATAGGAAATGCACTCAATGTCACATAAGGTGGAGTCACTCATGTCACTCATGTGGTGGCGGCTCTCCTCAAATGGGAATTGGGTCATCTCATCATATATGGGTGTCGGAGAGGTGTAGGTGCAAATGTCTCCAAACTCAACTCCAATCGCCTCCTCACCCATAACGCCTCCAAAGATGAATGCCGTAGGAAGTGGCAAATCATCACTCGCCTCCGAGACCAAAGATAAGGTCTCATGTGCGGTGTCATAGCTAGACTCCGAGTATGAGTCCCATTGGGGAGCCGTCTTCATGTTGTTGAAGAGGTTCATGCTCGTTGCCTTGGTCGAAGGGCATGGCCCTTGCTCGACCGTCGTGTCACCGTCTTGTGTGAGGCCCATATGATGTGGCACCTCGGAGCTTGTCTCCATGACCGAAGGGACTTTCCCATGCTTGGCCATCTTCCTTGAGGGGCTTCCGAAGATGGAAGTGTTGCCCTCACTCGTAGGTGATCGCCTTGGACTTGATGATGTCAAAGTAGGCGTACTCGTGGGAAGTTGGCAAAGATGTCGTACGTCCAAAGGAGAAGATGCCTTGACGTCACTTGACGAAAATGCCAAAGTTGTTGATGAAGCCGCAACCTTGGGGTCGATGGTGTTGTTCTGTAGAGCCCGTGCGCATGAGGGTGCAAGAGGTCATGGGCACGGGATCCCGTGTGCACGGGGGTGGCAGAAAAGCCAACGCTCGCCCGAAGGTCGTTCTTCATTGTCTTGTTCGTGGTCTTGGCGGTCGTCTCGAAGATGATGACGGTGTCGCGTGGTACTCGCATCGCGTGGCCGCTCCGAAGGTGTGCGGCTTGAGCGCCTCCGCCTTGAAGATGACGAAGGGGAAGAAGACTTGTAGTTTGCCAACACTTGTCGGATGCCCACCATGTGTTCGTCCAACTTGTCGTCGAGGTTGTCCCATTTCCTTGCTTCAGTGTGTCGTATGTCGATGGCGAGTCGCTCGATGCGGTTTAGGACTGAAGATGAAGTGCTTTTCTTATCCATCAAAAGACTCGAGTAGAGGGTGAGTAGGAAATGAGATAAACAATACCATATGCCCTTTCCCAAAGTTGAGAGTGTATCCCTTGTCACTCAATGTGATATGAGAGAATAGTGGAATTGGTACCGGACTTGTTCACTCACACCTACAAATTAATGCTTATCGAGTGGCTTGGTTAGGACAAGTGGCACAAAAATTCAAGCAGATGTTAGTCCAAGATGTCAAAAATGTTGAGGAAGATTCACAAAATTGCAATGTAAAGCAAATAGATCAAAGCTATGGTGACACAAGAAACACACACACACACACACGGATAGATAGATGGGATCCGCGCAACCAAGGAAGGAGCACAAAATGTGTTGCCACGAAAAGAGCTCTTGTTGCACGGATTCTAGAGAGACACTAGCTCGATTGCTCAAATGGGCAAGATACACTTGTGCACCAATCTATGAGAGTAAACGTGTTGTCTTCAATCCCAAGTATGCAATGTATGTATGCTCCAAGTGTATGTACTATGCAAAATGGCTCAACGCTATTTCTATTGCATACAATCTCTTTTGTATCTCCTCTTTTGCTTAAAAGCTTTTGCTCCTTTTTTTTATATGCTTGATGCTCGAGCCGAGTATGATATGAGACAAGTATGTAAGATATGCACGGGAGAGACTTTTGGCACAATGATGATAGCAAGATGATTGCACGCTAAAACCAGCTATGCGGCGTAAGCATATCACTAAGGTGCACAAATAGCGTGGCCCGACAATTCTCAACTCGCTAGTCTCGATAGGTAAGGTACGCAATAGGCTCGGGGCTATCAATGCAAAAAGCAAGGAATATGTACAATGGTGTCGTTGAGGTAACCATCCTTGGCGATGATGAGTGGCGGTGCTATCGAAGCCGAACCGTTCGTAATTAGCTGAAACACCTTAGGAAACGGAAAAACTGCAAACTCAAAATCTCAAACGGGAGATGTCAAATGGTGGTAGCGGACAATGCGGTGGTGGTGTCGGAGATGGCAATGCGGAAGTGGTGGTGGTGGTTGATGAAGAGGCACTCATCCCTAAGTAGCCTAAACACCTTAGGAGACTCAAGTTACCACTCAAACAACCGCAAATGCTATAAGGATGCAAATGGCGTTAGGTTGCGAAAAGCTATGGTGGTATGGTGGGTAGTATGGTGGATGGCCTAAACACATATGTCAAAATGGCAAGAAGTTTATGGAGTCAAATGGTGTGGAAACCTATCTAGGATGATGGGGATGTCAATAGCTACTCAACGAGCTAAAGAACGCGAAAATTGGACTCCGGATGTGAAAGTTACGGCCAAAACCATGGGTGGCTGTCGGTTGGACTAGGGGGGGGGCATGCACACGGGGTCCAAGGCTCATGGACACGGGGCCTCATGCGCACGGGGTCTATACTGTGGGCACGGGGTCACCTGGGAGTTCGCGGGGGGGGCCGTGGGCATGGGGTGGTGGAAAATTTCGCGATTTCGAACGAAAATTGATGGATTTGGTGGTGGGGATTGTGTGCAGGGGTGGGGGAAAGCTAGATCTGGTTTCCAAACATCAAAATCGTGGATCAAACGTAACAAATCTCGCAAGAACCAACAAATTGCAAGGACAATTTTTGGGGCTATTTTTGTGGGGATTTTCAAAATTGGGCAACAACACAACAAAATTAGGCTGGAAAACAAGGAGGGGGACTCCAATTTCATGAGAAACCATGGCTCTTGATACCATATGATGTAGGGTGGAACCCTAAGACGGAGATCTTTCACGAATTGGAGGGGAATCCCTCAAGAACAAGAAGAACACAAGGAGAAGAACAAGAACAAGCCCAAATCACACATCCACTAGACTCACATACACACAAGATCCACAAAGGTACATAAAAAACAAGGGGAACATGGATACATGATAGAGTTCATCCCAAATCCCAAAGGGAGATGAGGTCTTGGTGATCCTATGATGGGGATCCTTCCCTTAGAAGGGGTCTTGATAATCCACAAGGATTCTTCCCATAAGGGGTCTTGATCCACAAAGGGAAGGAGCAAACCTCACATATGTCTCACATATACTTTGCCTAGTCTAAATGGAAGAGGGAGAGGGATATATATAGGTAGGTGGAGGAAGGGGACAAAGTGGAGGTCCAAAACAGCAGGTTTGGCCGGCCATCCTGTAGGGCCCGTGTGCACGGGGTAAGTTGGGTCCGTGCGCACGGGGGTCCCGTGGGCACGGGGTGCTCCAGCGTCGGCTTCCTATGCAGCCCGTGCGCATGGAGTCTTCGAGGCCCGTGGGCACGGGGTCACCTGAGAGGTGCAGAGATGTTCTTCGTGCACTCCTTCTTCTTCCTTGTGGCGTTGGGGTCCTTCTCCTTGGTCTCCAGGATGCTCCCTTGCTGCTTGGTAGCTGTCGCCCTTGTACCTAATGATGCACACTGTTCCGTGGTGAGGTAGCAACAAAGTCCAATGAATATTCATGTAAGTCTTGAAGAGGAACGGGTTCACCTTAAGTCCGGTAGGTCCACTTGGGGCTTGAGGTGCTTTGAAGGTGTACATGGAGATAGTCGTAGGATACTCTGTATCACTCCCTGGCAAGAGGGACCGGTCCTCACCCGCTCCGGGCTCTGGGGTGTTAGTCCATTCTGCCACGAAGCTGGCAAGCGCGGCGCCCTTGACGACCCTGGTGGTGCTGAACTCCAGATGAAATGCCTGAAGCTCGATGTTCCATTCGGCGACCCTTCCCGCAGCATTGGGGCTCCTTAGCACCCTCTCCAACGGGTACGCGAACATAACCTTGATGGGATGGCCTTGGAAGTAGTGGCGCAGCTTGCAAGAAGCGACGAGGAGTGCAAGCAGAAGCTTCTGGGGAATGGGGTAGCGTGCCCGAGTGTCGCAGAGCACCGTGCTGACGAAGTACACTGGGTGCTCGACGAGGGCGGGGACCAGGCTCCCCTGAGGCTGTGGTGCCCCCTAAAGCGAGAGGGCCTCAGGAGCTTGGTCACCGGATGTAGCGGTCGGGGCCTCAGGAACATCATTTTGTGGAACTTGGTCGTCGGCCGGCCCAGGCGGAGCCTCGTGAGTGTCGCCCTAGGGCTATGCGGTCTTGTCCTGGCGCTCCTCCCGGACTGCCACCAGTGCTGCGCTGGCGGAGTGTGGTGTCACGGCTAGGTATAGCACCAGGGGTTCTCAGAGCTTCGGCGCCACCATTATCGGCGGGCTAGTGAGGTACTTCTTGAGGTCTTCGAATGCTGCATCGGCCACTCAAATGGGCCTTTCCTTTTCATCAGCTTGAAGAAGGGAAGGGCACACTCCCCCAGCTTGGAGATAAAATGCCCGAGCAACGTTACGCAGCCGGCCAGCTTCTGCATCTCCTTGTGGGTCTTCGATGTACTCATCTTCTCTATGGCCTTGATGTTCTCGGGGTTTGCCTCGATTCCCCTGTGCGACACCAGGAAACCCAATAGCTTGCCCGACGGGACGCCGAACACACATTTCTCCGGGTTGAGTCGCAGGTCTACCTTGCGCAGGCTGGCGAAGGTCTCCTCCAGGTTTTCAGTGAGGGTCTTGGCCTCCCAAGATTTTACCACGATGTCATGAACATAGGCCTCAACGTTCCTCCCGAGCTGCTCTCCCAGGGCAATATGCATCAGCCGTTGGAAAGTTTCTCCTGCATTCCGCAACCCGAACCACATACAAGTGTAGAAGTATACCCCGCACGGGGTGAGGAAGGTGATCTTCTCGACGTCTTGCACCGCCATCTTGATCTGATGGTAGCCCAAAAAGGCATCCAGGAAGCACATCAGGTCGCACTCGGCGGTGGAGTCGACAATCTGGTCGATGCGCGGCAGTGGGAACGGGTCCTGCGGAGAGGCCTTGTTGAGGTTGGTGAAGTCGACACACATGCACTCCTTCCCGCCTTTCTTGGGCACGACCACCGGATTCGCCAACCACTCAGGATATCACACCTCACGGATCATGCCAGCTTCTTGCAACTTGTGAGTCTCTTGTACGATGAAAGACTGCTTCTCCGCGGACGGGCGCCTGGCCTTCTGCTTCACAGGGCGCAAGTTGGGACATACGTTTAGATGATGCTCAATCACCCCCTTGGGACTCCTGCCAGGTCCTTGGGTTCCCACGCGAACACCTCCTTGTTAGCGCACATGAATCCTACCATCGTCTTTTCTTGAGCTGGGGGAAGGCCAGCGCCTATGGTGAAGGTGGCTCCTGACGCCCCATCTTTATCCACCAGCACCTGCTTCGTCTCGGACCGGTCTTGAGAGAAAAGCTGCTTCTTTTTGGATGGCACATCCCCTATTGCCTCCGGAGCTGCTTCACTGGCCGGGCGCGCCATTGATGCGGCCCTGAAGGCGAGCTTGAGGGCCCCCAGGGCCTCCTTGGTATCTCCGTCCACAGTGAGGATGCCGCTGCTTCCCGGCATCTTCATGTGGTTGTAGGTTGGGTCAGTTGCTGCCATGAACTTGGCTAAGGCTGGGTACCCGAGGATAACGTTTAAGGGAGACCGATGTGCGCGATGTCGAAGTCGATAAGCTCGGTGCGGTAGTTGTTGCAGGTGCCGTAGGTGACTGGGAGCCGGATCTGCCCCATGTGGCTGATGGTGCCGCTGACAACCCCGGAGAACGGCCTGGATGGGCGGAGCCACTCGGACGACACGTGGAGCATGCCGAATGCGTCTGGGGAGAGCGCATTGAGTCCGACCCCGCCGTCGATGAGGGTCTTGGTTACCGCCACATGGCAGATAGTGGGGGTGCAAAGCATCGGGAGCGCACCCGCACCTGCGGTGACCACTGGGTGGTCTCTTGAGTCGAAGGTGAGGTCGGCCTCAGGCGCAACCCACCCTGGAGGGACTCCCTACGAGCCTCGGGTGGAGCCCACTTGACAGAAGAATTGCTTGACGTGGCGATCTGAGGGCGGCGCCTGAGAGCCACCGACGAGGGCCGCGATGGCATGGGGTGCCGGTGCCGCGAAGCATGCGGTGAAGATGCCACGTAGCTCCTCCTAGGATGCCATAGATGAATCTGGCAAACTGAGAAACCAGGCGCGCCGCACACTAGTGAGCTCCATGGGGAGCTACCTGAACATGACCTTGATGTCGCCGCCAGCTGCCGAAACGACCTCCTCGTAGGCCTGAAGGAAGACAGTTGGATCTGCCGCTCCGACATAACGGGGTGGCAGCTCCAGCCTAAACCTGAGAGGCCACTGCACCTGTCGCAAGGCAGGGGTGAAGGCTCGGTGGCCTGCTACTCCGCCGCGCGCGCCCACCGAGTCGGTCGGAGAAGAGGCGCCCGCCATGAGAGCCGAGCGGATGGAGAGCGGGGTGGACGGAGAAGCGAAACTTCGGCGCACCCCTACCTGGCACGCCAAATGTCGGATTTTGGGTTCCGCAAACCCTTGAGAGGTTCGAACTCTGGGGTGCGCACGAAGAACACTCCCTTCCCAGCGCGCTCACCCTACGATTCCACGGCCTAGCTCGTCGTGCTCAAAGAACAGGGGACATAGGGAATTATATAGGTTCGTGCCACCTTGTGGTGTAATACCCTACTCCAGTGTGTGTGGTGGATTGCCTTTGTATGGCTGAGGATGAACTAGTACAAGGGATGAACAGCCTCCGGAGGAGAGGTGTTCTTGGGCTCGCATGAGCTTGTGGTGTCTCCTCTACTAGGCGAGCTCTTTTTCAGATCCAGATGAGATGCCCTCTATGGTGGTGGCTAGGTCCTATTTATAGTGGCCTTGGTCCTCTTTCCAAATATCAGCGAGAAGGGATCCCACAACGGCCAAATTTGAAGGGGAACAACTAGTACAAGTTATCCTGGCAAAAGTAGTCTTCGCCTGCCAAAGGCTCTGGTGGTGACGCCGCGCCGGGCTCCACGATGACCTCCGTTCTGCAGCCTTAATGGTCCTTGGTCTTGTTGCAACGATATGGAAACCTTTGCCTGATCCCTCGGGACTCCGCGCTTGCTCTTGCCCTCTTAGCACCAAAGAGGAAACTGGCATTCTGCACCCGCTGGCGCCCGCCTGGCCTTGGTCGTCATGGCTCATGTCACGTGAACCTCGCGAGGTACTCCTTGCATAGATATCTCTGCTCCTCGGGAGCCAGCCTAGAGAGACTACCCCAGGGAGGTCTTGTTGTCGCCCGCCTCGCGAGACTTGGCCCCTCGCAACGGTCTTGAGTAGTAGTTGATGAAGTTGGGCTGCACCAGGCCGCTGATGGAGCCATGTCACGGGTCGCACGCATGCAAGTCTGGGCACCCCCATTCCCAGGACGCCGACAATCTCTTCCAAATCTTGTATGAGGGTTGATCTGTCCTTGGTTTTGACCACAATATCATCCATATAGGCTTCAATGTTCCTGTGCAGCTGTGACTCAAAACCAATCGGGACTGCTCTTGCAAAAGTAGACCCGACACTCTTCAATCTGAAAGGCATACGCACGAAGCAGTATGTGCTGCATGGGGTGATGAATGAGGTCTTCTCTTCGTCCTCCTTGGACCTAAAATCTGATGATACCCAGAATATGCATCCAAGAAAGAGAGCAGATCACAACTTGAGGTGGAGTCCATGATCTAGTCGATGTGCGGCAAAGGAAATGGGTCCTTCGAGCAGACCTTGTCCAGATCAGTGAAATCTATGCACAACGTCCATTTTCCGTTAACCTTGCGTACGGCCATTGGGTTTGCTAACCATGTTGGATGTAACACTCCTCTGACCAAACTAGCTGCCTCAAGCTTCTTGATCTCCTCGGCAATGAACTACTGCCGCTCCAAAGCTTGCTTCTAGACCTTCTGATTGACGGGCCTGGCATATGGGTAGACGGCAAGGTGGTGCTCGGTTACCTCCCTGGGAACACTAGGGTTGTCATATTGTTTCCAGGCAAACACAACAACATTTGCCCGCAGGAAGGCAGCGAGTGCGCTTTCCTATTTGTCATTAAGGGTGGCACTGATAGTAAAGGTACCATCGGTGCCATCCAGCCCTGTCAGGACCTTCTTCACAGCAGGTGTAGCAACACTGGATCTCTTGTTGTTGGAGCTCTCCAGCAAGTCATCAACAAGCACAGCGCACTCTGGAGAGGTGCGCTTCCCGGGCTCCTCACCGGGGCTTTTAATAGCTCTCTTCTTTTTCTTGTTCTCCTTGGCGGGACTAGTGATCTCCACAGCCTCTGCCGCAACTGCATCCATGTACATCTTATCCACGCAAATGATTGCGTCCTTCTCGTCCGATGGAATACAAAGGACCCCCATTGGCCCTGGCATCTTCAAGGTATTGTAGGCATAGTGCGATGCCGCCATGAATTTGGCCAGAGCCGGGCGTCCAAGGATTCCATTGTAAGGCAGAGGAGATCAACCACATCAAACACAACCTTCTCAGTTCGGTAGTTCA
>LR738711.1:387362545-387397967 GCA_902687465.1 Secale cereale | reverse complement strand
CCCCCCGCGAATGTTACCGGCAACGTGATATTTCTCTTCGGACGGCTCCTGCCGGGATTAACTCCTTGAAACATGCCGGTAACCTCAAGATCTTCTTCTGTTATCTGGAGCCTGCTGATGACCTTTGGGGAAATTAGATTCAACCCGGCCCCGCCATCAACCAAAATCTTTGTGACCTTGAGGTTGCAGATTGTTGGTGAGACCAACAACGACAAACACCCTACCGCAGTAGTACGTACAGGGTGGTCCTCTTTGTCAAAGATGATGGGGGTGCAGGACCACTTGAGCGGCTTACGAAACTCCACTACAAGCTCTACGACGTTGACCTCACGTGTCCACTGTTTAAGTTGGTGGTGAGAGGAGTGCACAGATGCACCCCTGTCAATGCACAGGGCGTGAGTGGCCTTTTGGAACTCCGGCTCACTAGTTTCCTCTTCATCCCCTCCATCACTCTCTTCATTGCAATCCTCCTTCTCACGGCCCCTGGTGGGTTTCCCTTGGTTCCTAAGAGCCTTGCTGGGGTGATTTGCTTCACCGCCCCGGCCCTTTCCGCCAGTGCCATTCTGCCCTTTTTCCTTATCTCGCTTCCCATATTCAGCACTCTGCTTCTTGACAAGCTACTCAACCTGATGACACTCCCGGAGGTCGTGGCCCTTAGTCTGGTGGATCTTCCAGTAAGGACTATCACTTTTCCCAGCCTTCTCAGCAGTTGTAGCTTCCCGGCAATCATTGCATGCGACAACCTCCTTGCCGGGGGCTTCAGCGTTAGCCTTCTTGCCGGTACTAGGCGTGCTCGATCCCTCAACTGTCATCACTGCCTTATCCATGTGCTTCTTGCTGCGTTTCTCCTTCTTCTTCTGATTGGAGGCATCGCCGTCATCCTCTGAGCCGATGTTGATGCCATTTTCTTCCCCTGGGAGTTTCCTCCCCTCTTCCACCAGATCACACTTGTCCACCAAGGTGTAAAGCTTCTTCACAGTCTTGGGTAGCCGGATGTTCATCTTGAAACATATCCATCGATTGCGCACGTTGGATTGGAATGCTGCTATCACTGCGGCTGGGTGGATGTCCGGGATATTTCTGTGGACTCGACTGCACCTCTGCATGTACTTCCGCAAAGTCTCTCCTTCTTTCTGCGAGAGCAACTATAGATCACTGAGCCGCCCTGGTTCTTGGTGGATGCCCGTGAGGGCGCCCACAAACTCATGGCACAAGTCAGCCCAGGTGGAAATGGAGTTCTCCGGCAGATGCATCAGCGAAGACCCCACATTTGGCTTGAGTGCCATAGCGAAGTAGTTGGCGAATACCTTCTCATCTCTTCCCCCGACAGCTTCAACATCAATGGTGTAGATGCTCAAGAAATCTGTCGGGTTCAGTCTTCCATCATACTTCTCTGGAATCTCTGGCTTGAACATGCGAGCGGACGGCCAACAGACTTGTTGCAGCTCACGGGTGAAGGCAGGGCACCCAGCCTCGAAAGGCAGGTACCCGCCCCCGTCGAGTGCAGGCTCATCGATGTTGGGGCCATCGTGACCGTCGGGCTGGTAGTGGTCACTGCGGCGTTGCTCGATGGTGACACGCGCGCGCTCCCCTGCCTGCCCTCCGGGGCTCGTTGTCGGCCTTGTGTGCTCGAGTGATGAGGACATGGTGTTGTAGGGTGGAACCCTAGGTGAGATCTTTTCACACTTGGAGGGGGAAAAGTGGCAAGAACACAAGAACCCAAGAGGAATATCTCAAACAAAACCACAATCACACATCCACTAGAGTAGCATGCATGAGATCCACAAGCATACAAGATCAATCCAAGGAAATAAGCACTAGGTAGATGTTCTTCCCACTCCTAGGAGATGAGGTCTTGATGGTGATCTACTCTCTTGGGAGGTCTTGAAATCCACAAGGATTCTTCCCAAGAGGGGTTTTGATCTCCAAGAGGAGGGGATACAAGGAGCAAAGCTCTCAATGTCTATCAAATACTTAGCTAACCCTAAACATAACCCTAGGTACGAAATATATAGGCTTGGGGTCGAAGTGGAAGAGGAGGGGGATCGAAACAGCATCTCAGCTGCCCATCCTATAGGGCCCTTGCGCACGGGGTAAGTTGGGCCCGTGGGCACGGTACAGGCCCATGCGCACGGGGTTGCTCCAGCGCCACTTCCTGTAGGGTCTGTGGGCACGGGGTTTCAGGGGCCCGTGCGCACGGGGTCGCCTGGGCTATTCTGTCCAGCTTCAGATGGCTTCCTTGTTCATATCCTTGGCCTTGGGGTTCTTCTCCTCCTCCGTGGTAATGTCCCCCCATCATACCTGATGACAAATAGTGAATTTTGGTGAGGTAGCACCCAAGTTCTGTCCGTGTCTAAATGCATGTTGGTTAGGAAGGAGTTCACCTCGGTTTCCATTGCATGTGCTCTAGCTCTTGTCATAGGTCCACGTGGTGCTTGATGTGTTGGTGTAGAGTACATGGGGATGCTTGAAGGATGCTCCGCATCATCCCCCCCCCCCCTGGGAGAGATCCGACCTCGGATCGAGATCTTCATATCCATGTTACTTGGCCAGGTCTTTGACGTTGAAGAAGTCGCTTATGTTGTACTTGTCGCGCAGGATGTCAATCTTGTAAGCATTGTCATTGTAGCGTGCTAGAACCTTGAATGGCCCATCGGAGCGTGGAAGAAGCTTGGATTTGCGCTCCTTGGGGAATTGGTCTTTGCGTAGGTGTAGCCAAACGAGATCACCCGATTGGAACACCATTGGTTCCTTGTTGGTGTTGAGCCTGGTGGCGAGACGTTGGACTTGACGCTCGATCGTTGACCTTGTTTCTTCATGCACCTTCGTGAGATAACTTGCTCTTGTACTTGCATCCATGTTGGCATGTTCTTGGAGAGGTAGAGGGAGGATGTCCAAAGGTGACAAGGGGTTGAAGCCGTAGACGACCTCGAAGGGGCACTTGCCGGTAGTAGAGTTTTGTGCTCGGTTGTAGGCGTACTCGGTGATGGGTAGGCACTCCTCCCACTCCTTGATGTTCTTCTTTATCATCACGCGTAGTAGAGTGGCTAGCGTGCGGTTTGTAACTTCCGTTTGGCCATCGGTTTGAGGATGATAGGCCGTCAATAATAGTAGCTTGATGTCGAGCTTGGCGCATAGTGTCTTCCAAAAGTAACTTATGAACTTAACGTCGTCGTCCGAGACAATTGTCCTTGGTAGTCCATGTAGCCTCAAGATTTCCCTACAAAAAAAATTGCAACATGTGAAGCATCGTCGATCTTGTTGCAAGGAATGAAATGTGCCATCTTGGAAAAGCAATCCACTACAACAAAAACGGAAGCCTTGCCATTTCGAGTTCTTGGTAATCCTAGCACAAAGTCCATGCTAATGTGTTCCCATGGTTGAGACGGAATAGGAAGTGGCATAAGTAAACCATGAGATTGCGCTTTAGACTTAGCTTTGCGGCATGTCGAGCATCGGTTGGTGTAGCGGGAGACGTCGCGGAACATCTTTGGCACATAATAGTGCTTGGAGTGCGTCGCGAATGTCTTGTCACGTCCGAAGTGTCCCATAAGGCCTCCTCCATGAGCCTCTTGCAAAATGAGCAAACGAAGAGAGGACTCGGGAATGCATAGTTTGTTAGCTCTCATAAGATAACCATCCTTGATGTAAAATCGTTCCCACAATGCATGTGTCAAACATTTAGCATAAGGAGTCGCAAAGTAAGCATATGCACATACAAGTCTTTAATATGCTCAAAGCCAATGACATTCAACTCAAGTTTGGTAACAATCATGCATTTGCGGGAAAGCGCATACACCCCACCGTTTTCTTTGCCTTTAATATATTTGATGACATAGGGAAAAGACTCAATGAACTCACTCCGCTTAGCATGACGCTTGTTCAACTTAGTTTGACCTTTAAGATATTTAAGTGTCTCATGGTCCATGTGAAGAATGAATTCATGGGGACGGAGATAGTGTACCCACACATGCAAAACTCTCACTAAGGCATATAATTCCTTATCATAGATGGGGTAATTAAGTTGAGCACCGGAAAGTTTCTAACTAAAATACGCAATTGGGCGCTTTTCTTGCATGAGCACGCCTCCTATGCTGGTACCAGTAGCGTCGCAATGAATCTCGAAAGGTATGTCAAAGTTAGGTAGGGCAAGTATGGGTGCATGAGTAAGCAAATTTTTTAGCTCGTTGAACGTGGCATCTTGCGAGGTACCCCAAACAAAGGGTGCATTCTTTTTACTCAAAGTGTGCAAAGGAGAAGCAATCGTGCTAAAGTCGTTCACAAAGCATCGATAGAAACCAGCTAAACCAAGAAAGCTACGCACTTGTTGGAGATTCGTTGGTTGGGGCCAAGTTTTAATTGCTCCAATTTTAGTTTCATCAACATGAAAACTTTGTGAAGAAACGAAAAATCCTAGGAAAACAACCTTATCAACGCCAAAAGTGCATTTATCCATGTTAGCATAGAGGCGTTCTTTCCGAAGAGTTTGCAAAACCATACAGATGTGTGTGACGTGATCCTCAAGCGACTTGCTAAAAATAAGGATGTCATCCAAGTAAACCACTACAAAGACGCCGATATAAGGTCGGAGAAAGAAATGCATGAGACACATGAATGAGCCGGGCGCTTCCGATAAGCCCATCGGCATGACTAACCACTCATATAACTAAACTTGGTTTTGAAAGCTGTTTTCCACTCATCACCCTCTTGAATGCGAATTTGGTAATAACCACTTTTAAGATCAATTTTTGAAAAGATGGTAGCACCGCATACTTCATCAAGCATGCCATCTAGGTGTGGAATAGGGTGACGGTATCTAACGGTGATAGCATTTATCGGACGACAATCGGAGTACATGCGAAAACTTCCATCTTTCTTAGGCACGAGAATAACTGGAACGACACAAGGGCTTAAGCTTTCATGTACATGACCGTTGTCGATAAGTTTTTGTACTTGACGTTGTATCTGTTAGGTTTCCTCGGGGTTGACGCGGTAAGGAGCCTTGTTCGGAAGTGGTGCTCCGGGTATGAGGTCGTTCGATGCCACGAAGTGGAGGTAGACCCGGCGTAGCTCATCGGGGAAGACGTTCGAGAATTCCTGCAACAATTGATACACTAAAGGTAGATGGTGAGAGTTGTTAATTTGAACCACTTCATCTTTGCACACGAGGACATAGTGGATGCCGCTAGTTGGGTTCTCACACACTTCTCTCATGTCTCTTTTGGTGGCTAGAAGCACTAAGTTGCTTTTATCTCTGAATGTGGGTGTATTCAAATTTGGCTTGTGTCGCTCGCTCTCTTTATGGTGGTTCCCTCTCTCACTACTGTCTCCACGATGTGTCGAAGGTTGCTTGTCGGTGATCACTTGGCTTGGGGACATAGGACGAAGCACATATTCCTTGCCCTTCATCTTGAAGCTATATTGGTTTGTCCATCCGTTGTGTAGGACACCTCGATCGTATTTCCACGGTCGTCCCAAGAGAAGGTGGCACACGGACATGGGGACAACATCACACTCCAAAGTATCTTCTTATGCGCCGATCTTGAAGGAAACTTGAACCATGTGCTCGACTTGGATCGTGCCGGAGTTGCTAAGCCATTGAACCTTGTAGGGATGTGGATGCTTCTTCTTCACGAGTTGCAACTTGGAGCATAGTTCTTCACATGCGAGGTTATGGCAACTTCCTCCATCAATGATGAACTTGACCGAACGACCTTGAATGCCCGCTTTGGTGTGGAAGATGTGGCATCTTTGGTATTCATCGTGTTGTTGTTGGAGTGTCAAGACCATGGAGACGACAAGAGCGGGACTTGAGTCGTTGTCGCAAAAGACTAGGTTGTCTTCATCCTCATTCACTTGGCGGTGCATGGCCACATGTTCGAGCGCTTCCGATTCATCTTCACTCATAGAGTCGTATGTTCCATCATCGTTAAAGATCATCGTCTGTTTGTTGGAACATTGGTATGACTTGTGTCCTCGGCCACCACAAGTGAAGCATTTCATTGAACTTGTCTTGATGGGGTCATCGGGTGGTGCCGGTGTTGGAGTAGTTTTGGACTTGTATGAGCTTGCCGGTGGACGAGTGGTAGAAGGTGCTAGCTTCGAACTTGACTTGTCGCTGGTGCTTGGGTATGCTCTTGTAGAGGTAGGAGTTGCTGAAGATGTTGAAGCTTGAGTGTAGGAGCCGTAGTTCTTGGACGAGTACTTGGCATATTTGAAGTCATCTTGCACTTGGCCCTCCGCTTTGGTTGCTTGGTGGACGAGCTCTAGAAGGTTGGTGTAGGGTTGAAAGTCTGCAATCATCTTGATATGGTGGTTGAGACCATTCAAGAAGCGAGCCTTCGTTTGTTCATCATCTTGCTTGAGATTTGATCGAATCATAGCGATATCCATTTCTTGATAGTATTCTTCCAGCGTCTTGGTGCCTTGCTTGAGGAGTTGTAGCTTCCTCAAAAGGTCGTGTGTGTGTAGTGTGTAGGCACAAAGCAAGCTCTCATGGCCTCCTTCATTTGAGTCCAAGTGGTGATTGGTGTTTCACTTCTTGCTTGTCGTCGCGCTATCACTTGTTCCCACCAAATGAGGATGTAGTATTGGAACTCAAGAGATGCCATGGCAATCTTCTTCTCATCTTCAAAGTTGTGGAGGCGAAATATCTTGTTAACCTTCAATGCCCATGAGAGATACTCCTCGGGGTCGGTGCTTTCGGAGAACTTGGGCACAGTGAACTTGAGCTTGCCGAAGCGGTGTTCTTCATCCTGGTGACGATGGTGGTGCCATTCGTGAAGAGGTGGATGCTCCTCGAATGCTTGCTCCTCACGATGGTCTTGCCGGTTGGGACACAGTATGTTGTTCCAGTTTTGTCGCTCTTGCTCCGCTTCATGACGGGCGGCTTCCTCTTGTTGTGCTTGACGAAGTGCTTCTTCTTGTTGACGTACTTGGCGGTTGCGGTCGGCGAGGACTCAAGAGGATTCATGAAGAGCTTGTTGCGTGTTGCGTGCTTGATCGTCACGTCTTTCTTGTGCTTGCCGGAATGCATCGTCATCTTGATGTACTTGATGTTGGGGTTGTTGCTCTTGGCGTCTTGCTTGCTCACGTGCTCGTACTCGATCTTGTAACCCATTGCCATGGAATGGATTGTCCGTAGATTGTTGATCTTGATTGACGAATTGCGGAGGTGGATGAGGCCGTGGAGGACTTGCATCCGACGAAGAGTAAGCCGAAGAGTGGTCACTTGAGCTTCGACTTGAAGAAGTGGAAGACGCGTGGTTCATGATGATGTTGCGGAACTCTTCCATTTGGGTGCGAAGGTCGGAAGCGAGTTGCTCGATGCGGTCGCCCAAAGCCTCACTTTCTTGATGAAGAGCTCGTTGGATGCCGAAGAGGTGATTCTTGGTGACGTAGTTTGGTGCTTCAACTTGATGCTCGACTATCGGGTTTGTAGAAGAACTTGGCCTATCCATCATGTAAAGTGGGGAGTGAGTAGGAAAATGAGAATACAATACCAAAGTTACCTTTTCCGAAGATTGAAGATGTATCAAGTATCGCTCAATGTGATGCTACAGTAGGGGAATTGGTACCGGGTTTGTTTCTCACACCTACACACATAAATCTTATGGAGGAGCTTGGTGAGGATAAGTGGCACAAAATCTTCAAGCAAATGTTAGTCAAGATGTCGATAATGTTGAGAAGGTTCACAAAATGCAAGTAAAGCAAATAGATCAAAGCCTAGTTTATCACTTGGAAATGCACACGCAAAGATAAGTGGGATTCGTACAACCAAGGAATGAGCGGAAATAGTGTGACCACGGAAAATGCTCTTGTTGCACGGATACTCGAGAGACTCTAGCTTGATTGCTCGAATGGGCTAGATACGAACTTGTGCACCAACCTATAAGAGTAAATGTGCCGTCTCCGAATCCCAACTTCCTATGTATGGAGTGTCCAATATGATGCAACTATGCAAATGGCACGATGTTATTGCTAACAAGCTCTTTTTGTTTCTTCTCTTTTCGCTTAAAATCTTTTTTTCTCTTTTTTTTTCTATGCTTGATGCTTGAGCCAAGTATGATACTAGACAAGTATGTAAGATATGCATGGGAGGGATTAATGGCACAATGATGATAGCAAGATGATTGCACACTAAATGTAGCTATATGGGAAAGGCTTATCACTAAGGTGCACAAAGAATGTGGCCCGGCAATTCTCAACGAGCTAGTCTCAATAGGTAAGCAATGCAAAATGGCTCAGGGTGATCAAGTGCAATGGCAAGGTAATAAACAAGATGCCGTCGATGTTACCGTCCTTGCTTACGGTTATTGGTCTCAAAGTCGGGTGGTGTAGTTGACGACGACTCTAGGGTGATGATGAATGGCGGTGATGATGATGAACACCCGTTCCCAAGTAGCCGAAACACCTTAGAAAATGGAACCGCAACTCAAAATATCAAAATCACAGTGGTGGTAGCGGAAAAGTGTGTGTGGGCAGACAGGTGGATGCGGAAAAAACGTGCGGGAAGTGAAAAATCGAAAAAATAAATGGGCGTGGGGTGCTCTGATGAGCCAGTGTGCATGGGGTCTAGGTGGCCCGTGTGCACGGTTCCCGATGGTACGTGGGCACGGGGTGTACGGGTGGCGGCTGATCTTGCCCAAATTCGTGGGTAAAACCCAAAATTGGTCCAAATCCAATCGTGGGATGGTTGAGGGGGGTTGCTTGATGGGTGGATCTAGTTGCCAAACACAAATTTCGTGGACCAAAACAACAAAATCTTACAAGATCTAACAAAAATGCAAGACTTTTTTTTGGGGATATTTTTGTGGGGATTTTCGAAATTCGGCAAGAACACACAAAATCAAGCTAGCAAATGGGGGGATGGGAGTCCAAGATGTGAATCAACCTTGCTCATCATACCAAGATGTTGTAGGGTGGAACCCTAGGTGAGATCTTTTCACACTTGGAGGTGGAAAAGTGGCAAGAACACAAGAACACAAGAGGAATCTCTCAAACAAACCACAATCACACATCCACTAAAGTAGCATACATGAGATCCACAAGCATACAAGATCAATCCAAGGAAATAAGCACTAGGTAGATGTTCTTCCCACTCCTAGGAGATGAGGTCTTGATGGTGATCTACTCCCTTGGGAGGTCTTGCAATCCACAAGGATTCTTCCCAAGAGGGGTCTTGATCTCCAAGAGGAGGGGATACAAGTAGCAAAGCTCTCAATGTCAATCAAATATTTTGCTAACCCTAAACATAACCCTAGGTACGAAATATATAGGCTTGGGGTCGAAGTGGAAGAGGAGGGGGATCAAAACAGCATCTCAGCCGCCCATCTTGTAGGGCCCGTGTGTGACGCCCGAAGACCGACGTCCCAGAAGATTCCAGATGTTCCGGGTTGCCCGTGTGTTCTTTTGTGCTTGTGTTTTTATTTTGCATTGCATCATGTCATCATGCCATCATGTCATTTTTACTTTTTGCATCTCAACCTAAATAAATTGTGTGGACCTTCGGTCCATTTAAATCGAGGGAAGATGTCTTCTCTTTATAACATATAAAAGCCTCTCAATATGTAGGGAGCTATATTTATTAATTATTCCATTGCTTCGGAATCACCATAACACACTTGCATAATTTCCCCATGTCTTTTCACTTCGAGTTTCTCCATCAAAATCCTTGCCTATAATTCTTTCCGTTGTTTCGAGGTTCTTCCAAAAACCCTCCTTCTATTTTATTTAAATTCCTGACATTTTTGTGAGTCCAGGGATTTTACCCCTTGCCCTAAGCCTTTTTTACTAACTCCTCTTTTCTTTCTATTCCTCTTTTGTTTTTCTGTTTTATTTGGAAAACAACAGCAGTTTTAATATAAAGAGAGCCCAGCAGCCCAGCCTTTTGTTTTTCCCTCCTGGCCTTTTCTTCCCTCCAGCCACTTCCTAGGCGCGGCCCATCTCTACGCCATCAGGCCCAGCCCAACCCCTCCTGGGAAAAACCCTAGGGCGCTCGCTCCCGCAGCTCCTCCCCGTTTTTCCCTCGCGCCGCCGCCAGCCACTCTTTCCCTCGCCCCGAACCTCTCCCTCGATCTCCCTCGCCTCGGCCCTCTCCCTTCGATCCCGAACGGCCTCGCCTGACACGCCCCTCCTTCCCTTCGCTCCTCCCCCTCTCAAGGCGAGCTCCATCCGCGGAGTCCTGAGCGCCTCTCCTCTGCGCCAGCGACGCCCCAGGCCCGAGGCCTCGTCCTCCATCTTCGTCGCCAGGCGCGAAAACCCCGCGCCCCGAGCCTCTCTCTTCGCGAGCGCCGCAGGCCGCTCCCTCCGTCCCCGAGTCCCGCGTCGACCAGAGGCCCGTGGCCCCGGCGCCCTTCTGCCCCGCCGGCCAGCACCGCAGCCGCGGCCGGAGCTGCTCCCTCCGTTCCTCCCTTCGCCGCGACGCCGTCCAGAAGCCGCGACCAAGAGGCCCTCCTCCGCGCCTCACCGTCCAGCAAGGCCAGGAGCGCCCTGCGCTGAGCGACCGGCCGTCTCTGCGCCCCTCCTCGCGTGGTCTCCTCGTCCGGCTGCGCGCAGCTCCAGCGCCGAGCCGCAGCCCCCTCCAGCACCGAGCGACAGGAGCCGACTCCAGCGCGCGTGGCACCTCCTCGCCATGGCGCACAGCCTCGCCGTGCCGCTGCCTTGGTTCCTTCCCGCAAGTCCTGTTGCTGTTTTTTTTTTGTTTTTTTTGTTTTCACCAAGTGGACGAGGACCCCAAGTTTCGGCAGCTCGACTACACGAGGAATCATCAAGTACCCCTTCGGAGAAGTACATCTACGAACTCGTCGCGAGAACCGAGTTTGGCAAGTACATCTACGGCCCGAACGTCTACGAACCGTGTACGAGATCGACGCCCGAACAACTACCCTCGCCGGAAGACCCAAGTACCACGACGACCCGAACCCCTACGGGAAAACGAGCTCCAAGTTCGACTACTTCACGGGACCCGTCAAGTCCGACTACTACATGAACGAGTACCTCGACGCCCGATATCAAGTTCGACTCCACGGCGAAACGTCAAGTTCCACTACCTTCGGAAGAAACGAGTACCCCTACCGATGTCAAGTTCGACTACCGTCACCCCGAGGACGTCCGATGCCGCGACAAGTACCCCTTCGGAAACGAGAACGTCTACTTCCCTCTACGACACGTGTACCACGACTCGCGAGAACAACTCCTTCCTCTACGTCTCGAGCCGCCCCGAAACGCACGCTTCAAAGGTATAACGTGACGACCCCGTGGATGACCCATGAGATGCTTGTTGTGGTTGCATGAAATGTCTCCCGTGTGTGCTTCGTGCCCGTTCCGACCTTTTGTCATGTTCCTCGGTTGCCTTGTCGCCGACTCGTGGGAACCCGGTAACGGGATCACCCCACCTTTCATCTTGTTCCGCCCTTTCATCTTGTTCCGCACGTTCACTCCACCTTTGCTTTTGCCCGGTCCTTCAACGAGTTACCGGAACCGATATGATGCGTTGCATCATTTTCGGATCGTTGCCGTGGCACCCTTTCATTCCACCA
This sequence comes from Secale cereale, assembly GCA_902687465.1. Classification (NCBI taxonomy): domain Eukaryota; kingdom Viridiplantae; phylum Streptophyta; class Magnoliopsida; order Poales; family Poaceae; genus Secale; species Secale cereale. The sequence continues at coordinate 387,386,427 of LR738711.1, read as the reverse complement.
CGGTGACGATGCTTCTTATCATCTTCTTGTTAACCTTTTTATAAAATTGCATAAACTTGATCATGTCATCCGCATCATGTTAACAACATTGAAATGTTTAATTGTGTTTGCTTTATAATTATTAAACATGCTCATGGGGATTTTTCCGGATATGTTGTTGTTATTTTCTGGCCTCATTTTAAAATGCCTAGATAGTTAGTTTACTTATGCTTCACCTCTTGCCATGTTAAAAATATTTTAATCTTGTCTTGTAAATAATGAGAGTCAATTAAATAATTAAATGTGGTGTTTCGTCAATATGCAACTCGTTGCATATTGATCTCCACTTAACTTGTAGTACTTGTTTGTGCACTTGCCATGCCATGCATAATTAAACCGGATATGCATCATATTTGGATGTGCATCGTATGCCATGTTTATGATTGTGTGTTTACCGTGTTGTTTCTTTCTTTCCGGTTGCTTCTCTTGTTAGCTTCAGTTTCGTTCCGGAGTTGTGAGGATTCTCTCGTCAGTGTTGCTCCGCCTTCTTCATGGATCCGTTCTTCTCCCTTGGGGAATCCCAGGCAAGATGACCGAACCCCGATAACATTACTATCTTTGCCTATTTGCTAGTAGTCTCGATCTATAGTTTTGCCTCGATGCCCATGTTCTTCTTGTCAGCCTCCTACTTGTAACCAATTGCCATGTTTAACCACCCTACCTACGCAAACCGTTGCTTGGCTAAGTACGCTTCGCTCAGCCCTCTTATAGCATTGTTAGTTGCAGGTGAAGATTGAAGATGCTTGCTTCATGTTGAAGTTTGGTTGGGTTATATCACACTATATAAATGCTTAAATGAAATCATCTATATACTGGCAAGGGTGGAAGGCTAAGCCTTTTGCTTGGTGTTTTGTTCCACTCATGCCGTTAGGAACCGTATAAACCGGTGTTATGTTCCTTGATTATGCGTTCCTAACACGGTTGGGGTGTATGGGACCCCCTTGATAAACTGCTAATTGCTAAGTCTTTTCCAGCAAGTCCCAACATTGGTACTATTTGCCTAATAACAAACTAATAAAAACTTGCATGTGGACTAGCTATCCCTTTTATTTTAATTCAACAACCCCGGGCCAGTGCTCCACATGAGTGTTGGTCCGAAATGGGGGTCCTGCAGGGCCACCTCGAGGAAACTCAAGGTCTGGTAAAAACCTGTAGCATCACCCATCCGGTCGTGTCCTGAGACTTAGATACGCGCGGCTACTATCAGGGTGTCGACACGTCGGGAGGATTTGCTGGATTAGCCTTACCTTAGTTCGGTTTAACTTGAGCACGGGATTCCGAGAATACTCGGGTCTTCCCAACTATGGAGTTGCGACTCCGCGGATCGTGGGCTTGTAATGGGTCAAGTTGGAACACCCCTGCAGGGTTTGAACTTTCGAAAGCCGTGCCCGCGGTTATGTGGCAGATGGGAGCTTGTTAATATCCGGTTGTAGATAACTTGACACAATGTTTCAATACACTACCAGCGTGTGTACCGTGACTGTCAATTTCCGAATAGGGATTCGGGAGTTGAACACGGTGGGGTTATGTTTGACCGGCTTTAGTTAGGATCACTTCGTGATCATCTCTCGACCGAGGCACTTCTCTTCTCGCTCTCTATTACGTAAGTTAGTGCTAGTTGATGTTGCAGACTCTTGTTGTTCCTTCACCTCTCGTTCTTTTCTTCAGCCTTGTCCTCACCCAAGGCTTAAATAGTCTTGTTACCCGGGAACGGGATTGCTGAGTCCTCTGTGGCTCACAGTTACTTCACCACACCAGATGCAGGTTCAGCCGAGTTTGATGCAGGAGTTGGATCAGTTCTTCACCGGGAGCTCAGTGAAGAGCGTGGCCATTTGCTTGTGCCGTTTCGACGATCAGTAGTGGTTTCTACTAGGATTCGATCCTGACTTGTGGCTTTATGTTGTTTTGGTATCTTTCTTTTGGATCTTCGCCCGTAGTCGGGTTGTGATGTTTGAATGATGTCTTGCTTATGTAATGTATTGTGTGAAGTGGCGAGTGTAAGCCAACTATCTTCTTTTGCTTTTTAATCCCTCTTTTACATGAGTCGTGCAAAGATACCAAACTTGAGATCATTCTAGGATGGGCTTATACCTTTAAGTCGTGCCTCGACACGTAGGAGGTATAGTCCCATCCTGGGCATTACAAGTTGGTATTCAGAGCCTTCTCCGACCTAGAAGCCCCCACTGATTGATCGAATCATTGACGGTTGAGTCTAGGCACACACTGAAAAATGTTTTGAGTCCTATATTTATATCGGAGAGTAGGATTTTCTTTTGCTCCTCATCTCTTTTCATTCTGGTGAGGACTCCTGACGATTACTCTTGCCTCTCCTACTTTCAAAAATGGCACCAATTTTTTTTAGGATCCCGCGAGTATTCTGGGATTGTTTCGATGTTCTTGTGACAAGGATATTGTTCTCGATGCCTCCTGTTCCCGAGGAGTTGAGCTTCGGGGTATTGTTGTCACAAGCATATCGCGGCAGTACTAAATACTTAAGACGGCCGACATCGAAAATCTCTCCTATACGGCCAGTGGCAAGATAACCCCGACATCACCCAGTACTGGGGAGGTAGTTCGAGAGTATTGCCATAGCTTGTTATAGTGGATGCTTTTCGAAGGTCCGAGGTACACAGTTTCCGAGAAAGACTGGTTATGTGTTGAAGGATGGATACACCTGGATGTAGGTTTAGAGTTGATTGCGCGGTGCTTCCCGTGTATCCCCAACACCTGATTGCATAACTGGAAACTTTCGGAAATCTATAGGTGGGTTCATCTAGTAGTTCTAGGCATTCTTCCAACGGATGCTCGATATGAAGTTCGGGGTTCTACATTGAGTGAAGTGGTTTTATGGACTTGTTCTGATCGGGAGTTGCATCTTAAAGGGTCCTTGGCTATGCTGATCCGGGGATTGCAAAACCCTTTTGTAACACGTTCCATGAGCTTTCAGCACGAATATGTCGGACGAAACTTCTATCTTGTATTTGTTCTATCTGATCCTTGTTCTTTTTTATTTATCTTTTTCTTCTTCCAAGTGGCTTCTCGACAAGTGATGTACCTGCAGAATTCATTCGTTCAATTCTCTGTTCGGATGATGTTGTGAAGATTAGGCTGTTGCATATCTATCCTTTGTTTCGTTTTGATTCTGGTATTCGAGTTGCTTCGATGTCAAATGTTGATTCCATAACCTTCCTAATCGGTGTTCTCATATTTCTATGGGAGTGCTAATTCTTCTTGATCATCAAGATGGTCATGTTAAATTCTTTTCAACCGGTGTCCATTTTGTTCATCCCAAGTTGTCTTTGTTTTCCCCACCCTCCCCCCCCCCCTTTTTCTTCTTGGAGCCAGAAATTCTCAGATGAAGTATCCATTTTATTCATGTGATATTTCTTCATTCTTTTCCTTCAATGTTCTTATCCGGTGATTTATCGTGAAGATGCTCAAGAGCTTCAAGTTCATCATTCTTTTGTTCTCTAATTCTGCCGGTGGATGTAATTCAAGATTACGGTGTTGATCTTATCCTTTTCCTCATTTCACAATGCCTTCTTATTCCGGTGCACCAATTAATCATTCTCCTCTTGTTATTCATATCCGGAGTGCTGAAGATTCATAATTCCACTCTTAATCCGTTCAAATTATTTTGAGCATTGTTATCTTACTCAAGTCATTTAATTCAACCGGTGCAATATCTCTTAAGCTATCTTTTCCAACGGTGATTTCTTTTGAGTGGGCCCTAACCCACAGGTCTTTTCCCAGGATCTTACCTGACTCTTCTAATTATTCCGGAGTTATTCTCAAATTCTTTTCAAAGTGTGACGTAAGAATGATTTCCATCAGTCACATGTCTTCTCCAAGATCGCTTTCAATTCTTGTTCATCATTGGTTCAACCTTTTAATTCTTCATTCCGGAGTGCTCAACAATTCTTATGACATCTCTCGTCTTCATTCTCAGCATTTGGAGACCGGAGAAGAGTTTCTCTTAAATCTTGGCCCGTTCCATTGAAGATTCGTGGTTCTAGCTTCTTGCCATCCTCATAGTTGTTTCGATTGTGAGGAATTATTTTTTCATACCCGTCCGGAGCATTTCATGAATTCTTTTCTTTGTGTTCCTCCGAAGGCCATCATTTCAGAATATTTCTTCGTTCTCAGTTTTCAACTTTGTTCTCCAAATATGCTTCATTGATGTCTCTTCGTTCGTCTCCATATTTTACGGTGGTTCTTTCAAGATTACTCTTCCGTTGTTATCGTATTAATTCATTTGTTCTTTTCATAATCCTACCGGTGGTTCGTTGAAGATTTACCCAAGCTTGTGCGAGATCTCTCTTTAATTCTTTCCAACGAGAATAAGTAGTTTGCCAAATCCTTTGGTTGTCATCAATTTAAATTGGTGAAGGAGATGCATGACATAATTCTTATTCTTATTCTTGAAGGTGAGTTAATCTCTGTTTTCCGGAGCTTGTTCATCATACCATATTCTCGGTTCTAAGTTGTCCATCTTGTTTTCCGGAGCTCCAAGCTATTTCAATGATATCATTTCAACTTCATCTAATTCATCGCAGGCCTTTGAATCTTATTCTTTTCATCTTTCACTTCTCACCCCTTTTGTTACCGGAGTTTTCATGGTGGTTCATCATGTTTTAATTCATACTCGAAGTCTTCATCAAGATTCTTGTTCGAGCTCAAGCATTCTTCATCTTGCTTTCCAAGTGCAATTCTTTCTCCCTTATCTTTTGAGATGGTGTTATGTCATTCTTGACAATTCCTTCATGTTTTATGATTCACGAGTTTCAAGAATGAGATATCTAAAACCATCATTTTTCTTTGTTCAGGAGATCTTTCCAACCATTCAATTATTTGTTGGAGTTATCTTGGGTTGTATTTCACCTAAAGCTTTCCCTAAGGATTGTCGCTATTATGGTGCTTATAAATGACCCAAGTTCTTCATTTATCATTCCGGTGAAATAACTCTTTCGTCTCCTTGTTGATCTCAATCCAATCAATTCTTTTCCAATAGTGGCTGGTTGTCACCTCATAATTTTGAGATGTTTTCCGTAAGCCCACATCAAGCTTATTCTTTTCGTTGTTGATTTTTCCAACAACTCCGTTCAACCCTTCTTGTAAGATGCTCTTTCAAATTAAATTTTGAGAGAAGTTGTCATTTTATTCTCCATTCATTCTTTCATTGAACTATATGCTATTCTTTCATTCCGGAGGCATTGTGATGTTGATCTCTCCAAACCATCATCTCGTTTTTATCGAGATCATGTTCTTTCCCTTGCTTATCATTTAACCGGAGTGTTGTATTCTTCATTCTAGTTCCGTCATCTTATCAAGTTTTGCCTATCTTTTAACCGGAGTGCTGTCTGAATCTTTCTTACCCTTGTGCCATTCTTTTAATTGTTTCGGAGGCAATGTGTTGTTGTTTTCTTCAAGTTTCATCCCATCTTCTCAAGTTCTTGTTAATTCCTTCCATTTTCAGACGGAGTGCTGTCCAAATTCTGTCATTCTTATTCCTTGGCTATACCCTTGCAGTTTCATATTCTTTTGGTTCGTAAGCTCTTGTTTCATGTCTTTCAACCTTCAAGGTTCTCATAATGCTCCTAGTTACTCTTTCCTAACGGAGTGCACTTAACTTCGTTCATCTCCGTTGCTTTCTTTCTTTCAACTTGTTTAACCTCTCAAGGTTCTTTGGTTTCAATCGTCTGTCAAAGAAGCAACTTTGTTTTACCTCTTCCTCTTCTTTTTCGTTTTTACCCGGTGATATCTCTAGGATATCGGGTCGAGATCCTCTGTTAGTGTGGGAGAGTTGTGACGCCCGAAGACCGACGTCCCAGAAGATTCAAGAAGTTTCCAGATGTTCCGGGTTGCCCGTGTGTTCTTTTGTGCTTGTGTTTTTATTTTGCATTGCATCATGTCATCATGCCATCATGTCATTTTTACTTTTTGCATCTCAACCTAAATAAATTGTGTGGACCTTCGGTCCATTTAAATCGAGGGAAGATGTCTTCTCTTTATAACATATAAAAGCCTCTCAATATTTAGGGAGCTATATTTATTAATTATTCCATTGCTTCGGAATCACCATAACACACTTGCATAATTTCCCCATGTCTTTTCACTTCGAGTTTCTCCATCAAAATCCTTGCCTATAATTCTTTCCGTTGTTTCGAGGTTCTTCCAAAAACCCTCCTTCTATTTTATTTAAATTCCTGACATTTTTGTGAGTCCAGGGATTTTACCCCTTGCCCTAAGCCTTTTTTCCTAACTCCTCTTTTCTTTCTATTCCTCTTTTGTTTTTCTGTTTTATTTGGAAAACAACAGCAGTTTTAATATAAAGAGAGCCCAGCAGCCCAGCCTTTTGTTTTTCCCTCCTGGCCTTTTCTTCCCTCCAGCCACTTCCTAGGCGCGGCCCATCTCTAGGCCATCAGGCCCAGCCCAACCCCTCCTGGGAAAAACCCTAGGGCGCTCGCTCCCGCAGCTCCTCCCCGTTTTCCCTCGCGCCGCCGCCAGCCACTCTTTCCCTCGCCCCGAACCTCTCCCTCGATCTCCCTCGCCTCGGCCCTCTCCCTTCGATCCCGAACGGCCTCGCCTGACACGCCCCTCCTTCCCTTCGCTCCTCCCCCTCTCAAGGCAAGCTCCATCCGCGGAGTCCTGAGCGCCTTTCCTCTGCGCCAGCGACGCCCCAGGCCCGAGGCCTCGTCCTCCATCTTCGTCGCCAGGCGCGAAAACCCCGCGCCCCGAGCCTCTCTCTTCGCGAGCGCCGCAGGCCGCTCCCTCCGTCCCCGAGTCCCGCGTCGACCAGAGGCCCGTGGCCCCGGCGCCCTTCTGCCCCGCCGGCCAGCACCGCAGCCGCGGCCGGAGCTGCTCCCTCCGTTCCTCCCTTCGCCGCGACGCCGTCCAGAAGCCGCGGCCAAGAGGCCCTCCTCCGCGCCTCACCGTCCAGCAAGGCCAGGAGCGCCCTGCGCTGAGCGACCGGCCGTCTCTGCGCCCCTCCTCGCGTGGTCTCCTCGTCCGGCTGCGCGCAGCTCCAGCGCCGAGCCGTAGCTCCCCTCCAGCACCGAGCGACAGGAGCCGACTCCAGCGCGCGTGGCACCTCCTCGCCATGGCGCACAGCCTCGCCGTGCCGCTGCCTTGGTTCCTTCCCGCAAGTCGTGTTGCTGTTTTTTTTTGTTTTTTTTTGTTATCACCAAGTGGACGAGGACCCCAAGTTTCGGCAGCTCGACTACACGAGGAATCATCAAGTACCCCTTCGGAGAAGTACATCTACGAACTCGTCGCGAGAACCGAGTTTGGCAAGTACATCTACGGCCCGAACGTCTACGAACCGTGTACGAGATCGACGCCCGAACAACTACCCTCGCCGGAAGACCCAAGTACCACGACGACCCGAACCTCTACGGGAAAACGAGCTCCAAGTTCGACTACTTCACGGGACCCGTCAAGTCCGACTACTACATGAACGAGTACCTCGACGCCCGATATCAAGTTCGACTCCACGGCGAAACGTCAATTTCCACTACCTTCGGAAGAAACGAGTACCCCTACCGATGTCAAGTTCGACTACCGTCGCCCCGAGGACGTCCGATGCCGCGACAAGTACCCCTTCGGAAACGAGAACGTCTACTTCCCTCTACGACACGTGTACCACGACTCGCGAGAACGACTCCTTCCTCTACGTCTCGAGCCGCCCCGAAACGCACGCTTCAAAGGTATAACGAGACGACCCCGTGGATGACCCGTGAGATGCTTGTTGTGGTTGTATGAAATGTCTCCCGTGTGTGCTTCGTGCCCGTTCCGACCTTTTGTCATGTTCCTCGGTTGCCTTGTCGCCGACTCGTGGGAACCCGGTAACGGGATCACCCCACCTTTCATCTTGTTCCGCCCTTTCATCTTGTTCCGCACGTTCACTCCACCTTTGCTTTTGCCCGGTCCTTCAACGAGTTACCGGAACCGATATGATGCGTTGCATCATTTTCGGATCGTTGCCGTGGCACCCTTTCATTCCACCACGGTGACGATGCTTTTTATCATCTTCTTGTTAACCTTTTAATAAAATTGCATAAACTTGATCATGTCATCCGCATCATGTTAACAACATTGAAATGTTTAATTGTGTTTGCTTTATAATTATTAAACATGCTCATGGGGATTTTTCCGGATATGTTGTTGTTATTTTCCGGCCTCATTTTAAAATGCCTAGATAGTTCGTTTACTTATGCTTCACCTCTTGCCATGTTAAAAACATTTTAATCTTGTCTTGTAAATAACGAGAGTCAATTAAATAATTAAATGTGGTGTTTCGTCAATATGCAACTCATTGCATATTGATCTCCACTTAACTTGTAGTACTTGTTTGTGCACTTGCCATGCCATGCATAATTAAACCGGACATGCATCATATTTGGATGTGCATCGTATGCCATGTTTATGATTGTGTGTTTACCGTGTTGTTTCTTTCTTTCCGGTTGCTTCTCTTGTTAGCTTCGGTTTCATTCCGGAGTTGTGAGGATTCTCTCGTCAGTGTTGCTCCGCCTTCTTCATGGATCCGTTCTTCTCCCTTGGGGAATCCCAGGCAAGATGACCGAACCCCGATAACATTACTATCTTTGCCTATTTGCTAGTAGTCTCGATCTATAGTTTTGCCTCGATGCCCATGTTCTTCTTGTCAGCCTCCTACTTGTAACCAATTGCCATGTTTAACCACCCTACCTACGCAAACCGTTGCTTGGCTAAGTACGCTTCGCTCAGCCCTCTTATAGCATTGTTAGTTGCAGGTGAAGATTGAAGATGCTTGCTTCATGTTGAAGTTTGGTTGGGTTATATCACACTATATAAATGCTTAAATGAAATCATCTATATACTGGCAAGGGTGGAAGGCTAAGCCTTTTGCTTGGTGTTTTGTTCCACTCATGCTGTTAGGAACCGTATAAACCGGTGTTATGTTCCTTGATTATGCGTTCCTAACACGGTTGGGGTGTATGGGACCCCCTTGATAAACCGCTAAGTGCTAAGTCTTTTCCAGCAAGTCCCAACATTGGTACTATTTGCCTAATAACAAACTAATAAAAACTTGCATGTGGACTAGCTATCCCTTTTATTTTAATTCAACAACCCCGGGCCAGTGCTCCACATGAGTGTTGGTCCGAAACGGGGGTCCTGCAGGGCCACCTCGAGGAAACTCAAGGTCTGGTAAAAACCTGTAGCATCACCCATCCGGTCGTGTCCTGAGACTTAGATACGCGCGGCTACTATCAGGGTGTCGACACGCCGGGAGGATTTGCTGGATTAGCCTTACCTTAGTTCGGTTTAACTTGAGCACGGGATTCCGAGAATACTCGGGTCTTCCCAACTATGGAGTTGCGACTCCGCGGATCGTGGGCTTGTAATGGGTCAAGTTGGAACACCCCTGCAGGGTTTGAACTTTCGAAAGCCGTGCCCGCGGTTATGTGGCAGATGGGAGCTTGTTAATATCCGGTTGTAGATAACTTGACACAATGTTTCAATACACTACCAGCGTGTGTACCGTGACTGTCAATTTCCGAATAGGGATTCGGGAGTTGAACACGGTGGGGTTATGTTTGACCGGCTTTAGTTAGGATCACTTCGTGATCATCTCTCGACCGAGGCACTTCTCTTCTCGCTCTCTATTACGTAAGTTAGTGCTAGTTGCTGTTGCAGACTCTTGTTGTTCCTTCACCTCTCGTTCTTTTCTTCAGCCTTGTCCTCACCCAAGGCTTAAATAGTCTTGTTACCCGGGAACGGGATTGCTGAGTCCTCTGTGGCTCACAGTTACTTCACCACACCAGATGCAGGTTCAGCCGAGTTTGATGCAGGAGTTGGATCAGTTCTTCACCGGGAGCTCAGTGAAGTGCGTGGCCGTTTGCTTGTGCCGTTTCGACGATCAGTAGTGGTTTCTACTAGGATTCGATCCTGACCTGTGGCTTTATGTTGTTTTGGTATCTTTCTTTTGGATCTTCGCCCGTAGTCGGGTTGTGATGTTTGAATGATGTCTTGCTTATGTAATGTATTGTGTGAAGTGGCGAGTGTAAGCCAACTATCTTCTTTTGCTTTTTAATCCCTCTTTTACATGAGTCGTGCAAAGATACCAAACTTGAGATCATTCTAGGATGGGCTTATACCTTTAAGTCGTGCCTCGACACGTAGGAGGTATAGTCCCATCCTGGGCATTACACCGTGCGCATGGGGTAAGTTGGGCCTGTGTTCACGGGGGTCCCGTGGGCACGGTACAGGCTCGTGCGCACGAGGTAGCTCCAGCGCCACTTCCTGTAGGGTCTGTGTGCATGGGGTTTCAAGGGCCTGTGCGCACGGGGTCGCCTGGGCTGTTCTGTCCAGCTTCAGATGGCTTCCTTGTTCATCACCTTGGCCTCAGGGTTCTTCTCCTCCTCCGTTGTGATGTCCCTCATCGTACCTGATGAAACATGGTGCATTTTGGTGAGGTATCACCCAAGTTTCGTCCATGTCTAAATGCATGTTGGTCAGGAAGGAGTTCACCTCGGTTTCCATTGCACGTGTTCTAGCTCTTGTCATAGGTCCACGTGGTGCTTGATGTGTTGGTGTAGAGTCCATGGGGATGCTCTGCATCACATGGCTACCACATTTACACCCACAACCCCTGCTACTATGCCAATTGGACTAGTTACTAGAGAGCATGCACGCCAGTTAAATTATCAGGTACTTCCGTTTCTTTGTAATGTTTCTAATGTTCATGAGAATATGATGCTGCCTAACTTAGATACATTTGTGTTGCTTACAATTGAAGGTCCTAGCATGGACAAGAAGGATGAACATTGGAGCATGATCAAGCATGGAGATGAAGGCGCGTGCGAAGAGAACAAGAACGAAGGTACCAGTGGAGATTTCCGCACTTTGAAGCCACCATGATGACAATAAGAAGATGGATGAAATATACAAGATGGACTTTTGTAAATTTCGTCCATAACTTATTATTAGTGTCGCGCCACCTTATTTTTTGGTACAGACCCATGTAATTTCGAAGTACTACTTCATAGGCTATTTTTAGAGTCCATATTATAGGGGAAACGACTGAGGGGGTGTTTTAGTCCCACCTTGCCAAGGGTGGACAAAATTCCCTCTCTGTTCCCCTATAAATTTAGCCCTTAAGGCATCCTTTAGACTTGGGTTTTATTTAGTTAAAAGTTAGCCATCACTGCAACTTCGTGTACTTCATTTGTGTCCAACGACCAGATCAAGACCGCTAATGAAACCCCACTTTTATCAATACTTCATCTATATTCGCAATATTCAGATTGCTTAATCATATTTCTTGCTTGTTCTTCGATTGCTTGTAGGAATAGACCTTCGTGGTCAGGTTGATCGTGCTCCGGTGTGGTCAATAACCTCTCGGAGTTGGTTTAGTGATTGCTAAGGCGCAACGTCGTTGCACCTTTGTAGTCGGATCGTCAAAGTCGTCTCCACCAAATCGATATTTATCATCTCATCGAAAGATCGGGCTCCCTCGGCTCTATCAATTGGTATCATATTTCCAGATTGTTCGGTGAGATTTTACAATTTTTTGTAGTTTAGATCGAGTTTGTTCTTCATACATACAGTCCGAGAAAAATCCATAACAAAAAATTAGATTAGTTCATCCATGTCCCGACGACGGTCACGGTGTAGTGGTACTTGGCAGAAAACCTGGGCGGTCTTGCAATTTCAACAACAACAAAAACACAAGGTCTCGGACACGGCGAGGAGGCTGCTGCCTTGGGGGCGGACGACGGACGACGGCGGGAGGGACTCTTGGACGGAGAGGGCGCTGGCGCAGGGGAGAAGCAGTCCACGACGCGCGGCTACTATCAGGGTGTCGGCACGCCGGGAGGTCTTGTTGGACTTGTTTTACCATTGTCGAAATGTCTTGTGCACCGGGATGCCGAGCCTGATCGGATTTCCCTAAGATAAGGGGTGATGATATTATATTTATCACTTCAGCTAATCGTGACAGCTTGTGATGGGCTAAGTTGGGACACCCCTGCAGGGTTATAATCTTTCGAAAGCCGTGCCCGCGGTTATGTGGCAGATTGGAATTTGTTAATGTCCGGTTGTAGAAAACTTGACAGAGGATCCGAAATAAAACACACAACCGTGTGAGTAACCGTGACTGTCTCTTTTCACTTTGAGAAGAGAACACGATGGGGTTATGTTTGATTTGTAAGTAGTTTAGGATCTTTAGCGATCACTACTAGTTTGCGACCGTTTGCGTAGATTCTCATCTTATTCTTGTACTCGTAAGTTAGCCACCATATTTGCTTAGCCGCTGCTGCAACCTCACCACTTTACCTCCTCCTACCCATAAGCTTTGCTAGTCTTGATACCCATGGTTATGGGATTGCTGAGTCCGCGTGGCTCACAGATACTACAACACCAGATGCAGGTTCAGCCGAGATGATGCAGGAGATGGATCAGAACTTCTGGGAGCTCGATGAAGAGAGTGGCCGTATGCTTGTGACGTTTCGACGATCAGTAGTGGTTTCTACTAGGATTCGATCTAGACCTGTGGTTTAACGCTATGTTTGGTATCTTGTCTTTTGGATCTTACCTTTAGATGGGCTGTGATGTTTTGAATGATGTCTTGCTTATGTAATGTATTGTGTGAAGTGACGAGTGTAAGCCAACTATCTCCTTTTGCAATTTAATCCCTCTTTTACATGAGTCGTGCAAAGATATCAAACTTGAGATCATTCCAGAATGGGCTTATACCTTTAAGTCGTGCCTCGACACGTAGGAGGTATAGTTGAAAGCACATTTGCTCTCCGGGTGGTTTTGGTAATTAATGACAACATACTTTGTGGTTGGACTAATACTTTTATCAAGTATGTTTCAGGAAACCCAATCACATTGGTATGGCAAGATGATTGAAGAAGTGGACCCCTCAAGTGCTAAGACAAGCATTGGCAAAAGCTCAAGACTCCATTTTTGGTTTAGTGATCAAAGATCACATTGAGTCCATAGGAAAAGCCAATACTATTAAAAGGGGATGAGGTTGTGTTAATGTTCTTGTTGCTCAAGTGCTTGGTGATCTAACTCCCTCAACTATCAGCACTATTCACTACTTAACACACACCCATAAGTAATCTCGGTCAAACCAACTCTGTCTCACCGGGATGAAGTTATCTCTACAAACCCTAACATCTCGGTCACACCGATTCTTTCAAATCAGTCCCACCGAGATGAACCACTTCTGCCATTTTCCAAACCCTAGAAAAATCGGTCTTACCGAGTTTGAGATCGGTCACACCGAAACTGAACTGCCAACCTTCTGTAACCATTTCACATCATATCGGAATATCCGAGTTTGCATTATCGGTCTCACCGAAATGGGCAAGGTTCTGCCTTGACTCAAATCGGTCGCACCGATAATTCATTTTCGGTCAAACCGATTCTGGCATGTTCCTACTCCTTCTCAAATCGGTCCAACCGAGTTTTCTTTCTCGGTCTCACCGAAATCTCCAACGTTCATATCAGATGCACTTTCGGTCCCACCGAGATGGTATTTTCGGTCCCACCGAAAATCCCAACGTTCACTATATTTGAACTTTCGGTCTGACCGAGTTTTAACTTCGGTCTGACCGAGATTGGTCAAATGTGTGTGTAACGGTTGGATTTTGTGTGGAGGTTATATATACCCCTCCACCCCCTCTTCATTCGTGAGGAGAGCCATCAGAAAGTACCACCACTTCTACCACACACTTTCTGAGAAGTGAACCACCTACCCTTGTGTTGAGATCAAGCCATTCCATTCCTACCATATGAAACTTGATCTCTAGCCTTCCCAAGTTGCTTTCCACTCAAACCTTTCTTCCACCACAGCCATATCAGTGAGGAGAGTTGAGTGTTGGGGAGTTTATCACTTGAAGCACAAGAGCAAGGAGTTCATCACCATCAACACCGTCTATTACCTTTTGGGGGGTGGTGCCTCCTAGATTGGTTAGGTGTCGCTTGGGAGCCTCCGTCTTGATGATGTGGAGTTGAACCAAGAAGTTTGTAAGGGCAAGGAGATCGCCTACTTCGTGAAGATCTACCCCGAGTAAGGCTAGTCCTCCGTGGGCGTAGGCCATGATGGAATAGACAAGGTTGCTTCTTCGTGGACCCTTCGTGGGTGGAGCCCTCCGTGGACTCGCGCAGCCGTTACCCTCCATGGGTTGAAGTCTCCATCAACGTGGATGTACGATAGCACCACCTATCGGAACCACGACAAAAATCTCCGTGTCACCAAACTGCGTTTGATCTTCTCCACCTCTCGTTACTATATATGCAATTTACTTTCCGCTGCCCATACTCTAGAATTGCATGTGTAGTGTGTTACTTGATATAATCTTAATTGTGAAACTGCCCAAAACTTTGCATAATCAAAAGGCAGATTTTTATATTGTCAAGTAGTCTAATCACCCCCCCCCTCTAGACCTACTTCTTCGATCCTACAATTGGTATCAGAGCATTGGTCTCCATTGCTTTGGTTTACACACCATTGGAGGAAGATGGACGTGTCTACGGATGGGAGTGTTAGCCATAGAGTGCCTGTTCTTGATGGAAGGTTTTATAACTCTTGGAGGTCTGAAATGCTTAGTATCTTTAAAATGTACAATTTGTGCAAATATATTGAGACCCCATATGTGCCTCCATTTGATCCCTTGCACCCTACAATGGATGAAGAGCTTGATTTGCTTCATAACCTTAGAACTGTGAATCTTATCATTAGAGGGTTACCTGATGACTTGCTTAATCTTGTTACAAACTTTGAGTGTGCCTATGCTATGTGGAAATTCTTGGAAGAACTTTATCCGGACTACTCTTTGAGAAGTCTTGATGAAATTCTACACAAGACTATTGAATTTGATAGGTTGCACCCCAATGATCCTAACTTTGATAAATGCTTCTTTGAGCTTCGTGATCTTATGAAAAAGAAGGGTGATCCCAGTCTTATCAATATTATAATTAGAAATGCTCTTGCATTGCATTCCGAAGATTATTGTCACATTGACCAAACTAATGCAAATACTTATCAAATTGACCTAGGTGTTGATGATGAACAATCTATGGGTCAATATGATGATGAGCATGATGATGATTACTCCGATTCGGACACCGAGCTAGACAAGGTCATGAAGAGTCTCAATCTTATGGCAAATCTGAGAGACTACATGTCCGGTGGAAAAGAGTGGATTCTTGATAGTGGATGCACCGACCACATGACCGGAGATAAAGACATGTTTCGAGAGCTTGCAAAGAACGATGGTCCACGCAAGTATGTGACTTTTGGAGATAACTCCAAGGGTAAGGTACTTGGCCTTGGTAAGGTGGCCATATCTCATGATAGCTCTATTCAAAATGTCATGCTTGTAGAATCACTTGGATACAATTTACTTTCCGTGTCTAGATTAGCTGACTTTGGATTCAATGTGCTATTTACCAAAGTAGATTGCCAAGTCTTTCGTCGTGATAATCAAAACATGGCTTTTACTGGTATTCGTAGAGGTGATCTATATATTGTTGATTTCACTAAGAAAGCCCAACCTAGAGCTTGTTTCATTGCTAAATCCTCTAAAGGTTGGTTATGGCATAGAAGGCTAGGACATGTTGGTATGCGTAATCTAGACAAGCTGATCAAAGGTGATCATATTCTTGGTGTTAAAGATGTTTTCTTTGACAAAGATAGACTTTGTAGTGCCTGTCAAGCAGGAAAACAAGTTGGTGGAAGTCATCCCGTGAAAAACATCATGACCACTAGGAGACCGCTTGAGCTTCTTCATATGGATCTCTTCGGTCCCAATGCTTACAAAAGCCTTGGTGGTAACTCCTTTGGTCTAGTTATAGTTGATGATTATTCCAGATTTACGTGGGTATTTTTCCTTGATGATAAATCGCAGGTTCAGAGGATCTTCAAGACCTTTGCCAGAAAGGCCCAAAATCAATTTGAGGTGAAGATCAAGAAAGTTCGGAGTGACAATGGAACGGAGTTCAAGAACGCCAATGTAGACTCTTTTCTCGATGAGGAAGGGATTCTACATGAGTTCTCGGCTACGTACACTCCTCAACAAAATGGAGTTGTTGAGAGGAAGAACCGAACGCTCATAGAGATGGCAAGAACGATGCTTGATGAATACAAGACACCGAAACATTTTTGGGGAGAAGCGGTCGAGACAGCTTGTCATGCTATCAACAGGCTTTATCTTCATAAGCTCCTCGGCAAGACATCATACGAGCTTCTCACCGGTAACAAACCCCAAGTGGGATACTTTCGTGTCTTTGGTTCAAAATGCTATATCCTTGATAAGCATCGTCGGTCTAAATTTGCTCCTAAATCTCATGAAGGCTTTCTTCTTGGTTATGGATCAAACTCTCACACCTACCGTGTCTACAACAATTTCACCCGAAAGGTTGAAGAGACGGTAGACGTGAAGTTTGATGAATCTAACGGCTCGCAAGTAGAGCAAATGCCTATTGATGTAGGAGACAAGGACCCATCTGAAGCTATCCAAGATTTATCTATCGGGAAGATCCGTCCCATGGAAGTGAAGGAGAGCACCTCATCTACATATGTGGAGCCACCTACCTCACGGCGAGATGAACCTCAAGGCAACATGGAGGCCTCCACAAGTGGAACTCACCAAGATGAGGAAATGCAACAAGAAGATCCACCACAACCTCCTTCTCCACCACCTCAAGACAACACCAACAACAATGAAGAAGAAGAAGAGGAAGATGAAGATGATGAGGAAGCTGAGCTACAACATCAACAAAAGCTATCCCGAGTTCGAGCAAGAGTCAAGAAGAATCATCCCGTGGAACAAATGATGAACGACATCAACTCCGGGAGGATTACTCGCTCTAAAACTCGCTTAGCTAACTTTTGTGAGCATTACTCATTTATCTCTAGTATTGAACCTATGAAGGTAGAAGAAGCACTTAAAGACCCGGATTGGGTGAACGCTATGCACGAAGAACTACACAACTTCGAGAGGAACAAGGTGTGGACTTTGGTAGAGAAGCCCAACGATGATCAAAACATCATTGGAACCAAATGGGTGTTTCGGAACAAGCAAGACGAAGATGGACAAGTCATCCGCAACAAGGCTCGTCTCGTAGCTCAAGGTTACACACAAGTCGAAGGTATGGACTATGGTGAGACCTATGCCCCCGTTGCTAGACTTGAGTCCATTCGCATTCTTCTTGCTTATGCCAATCACCATGATATTACTCTCTATCAAATGGATATCAAAAGTGCTTTCCTAAATGGTGAAATTGAGGAGGAAGTATTTGTTAAACAACCTCCCGGATTTGTGAATCCCAAAAAGCCTAATCATGTTTATAAGTTGCATAAAGCTCTTTATGGTCTTAAACAAGCCCCTAGAGCTTGGTACAAATGCTTAACTAGCTTTCTTCTTGAAAAAGGCTTTGAGATTGGAAAGATAGACTCAACGCTATTCACAAAAAGGGTTAATGGTGAACTATTTGTGTGCCAAATATATGTTGATGATATTATCTTTGGTTCAACTAACCCCCATTTTAGCAAGAAGTTTGGACAGCTCATGTCGGAGAAGTATGAAATGTCCATGATGTGTGAACTCAAATTCTTCCTTGGGTTGCAAATCAAGCAATCTAAGGAGGGTACTTTTGTCTCACAAACAAAGTACACCAAGGATCTCTTCAAGAAGTTCAACATGCAAGAAAGCAAAGGTATGAGTACCCCCATGCCTACTAGTGGACATAATGACTTGACAAAAGATGGAGAACCCGTTGATCAAAGGGTTTATCGTTCTATGATTGGTTCTCTACTATATCTTTGTGCTTCTCGTCCTGACATAATGTTGAGTGTATGCATGTGTGCACGATATCAAGCAGCCCCGAAAGAATGTCATCTTAAAGCTGTTAAAAGGATAGTGAGATACTTGATACACACACCAAACTTTGGCATTTGGTATCCTAAGAGAGCTTCTTTCGATCTTGTTGGCTATTCCGACTCGGACTATGCCGGTGACAAGGTTGATAGAAAGTCAACTTCGGGTACATGTCAATTCCTTGGTCGATCCCTTGTATCTTGGTCCTCCAAGAAACAAAATTCGGTATCATTATCCACTGCCGAAGCAGAATATATTGCTGCTGGTTCGTGTTGTGCTCAATTACTATGGATGACACAAACGCTTAAGGATTATGGGATACATGTGAGACGTGTTCCCTTGCTTTGTGACAATGAGAGTGCAATCAAGATTGGACACAATCCCGTGCAACACTCTCGAACAAAGCATATTGAAGTTCGTCACCATTTTATTCGTGATCATATTGCCAAGGGTGATATTAATCTTAAGCATGTTCGTACTGACAAACAACTTGCTGATATCTTTACAAAACCTCTTGATGAGAAAGTGTTTTGTCGCTTAAGGAGTGAGTTGAACATCATTGATGCTTCAAACTTGGAGTAAGAACTCCATTGATGCATGCAAGGCATGAGCTCTCTTGACTAATCCTTGATATTTCTCTTATGATGTTGATCATATGTCTTGGACACATTTGCCTCCTTGTATTGCATCTAACTCTTTGCAGGTACTTGGATGATCTACATTCCACAAGATTACCACACACTCAAATCATGAGTAATCTTGTCATTGACCAAGTATCTAGCCCTTTGGGATGTTGAGCTCAAGGAACAAAATTCCACATATCCTTTTTGACATCTTATACATCTAGTATTTCACTCTTTTCATCTTGGATATTCTTGAGTATTTCCTTGCTTGCCTAACCCATATAGGAAGATGAACTATACAAGTAGAAAAGGCGCTCCAACTTCACATTCAATGAGCACCTACATCAAGCTTACCTACATGAGTAAAGCAACAACAAACCCAAGGTATGTTCTTCACATCTTTGAGGAGCTTTGCTCAAAGTCATGAGTACAAGCAGCTTCATAAGATGTGATCACATCAAATGCTTAATCGAAAAATGGCAACCCCATTTTGAGCTTAAACGATGAGTATGACCTATGATCAAATGTCCTCATTTGACTCCTAAGTCAATATACTCAAACATAGGTGACTTTGTCGCCGACCTTTATCTAGATGAAGTACATATGCTTTTGGAGTTTTTCTGTTTTCTCTTATGTTCTCTCATTGAGTTTTCTTTTAAAAAAAAACTTCTTCATCTAGAATTCCTTTTATTTCTTTTCTTATGTTTCTTTGTGAATATCCTTCTGGAAATCTTTTTTTCTGGCTCTAATCAATTCCTTGAAAATATTTTACAAATTCATTGCAAATCCTTTGGAACATCCCTCGCAGAGTGAGCTGGATTCTTTCTGTGTTTCCTTGGACTTCTTCCAGGACATCAACTTCTGCAGCTCCACTCAAATTTAAATCTTAAAGAGGGAGAGGACTCAAATTTCATTTCAAAGGGCAAATAAGTCCTGTTGTGATTCTTAAGGATCCCATTTCTTTCTTTCTTTCTTTCTTTCTTTCCATCTTTCCTGTCCTACCTAGTTTGCTGTCCTTTTCGGCACTTGATGTCAAAGGGGGAGAGAACTTAGGGGGAATAGGGGGAGTAGGGGAGAAGATAAGACTTAAGGGAAGAAGAAAAGCAATCTTATCTTAAGGGGGAGAGAATCACATCAAAGCTTTGTCGTGTTTTACATTGGACACTACAATTGGCATCTTTCTTTTGATTTTGCTTTTTCCATCACACCCCTCGTTATCACAATTGGTATCTTATTCACAATTGGTATCTCATGAAATCTTTTAGCTTAAGGGGAGAAGACTTAGAGGAATCTTCACAATTGATATCCTATGAAAAGCAAAATCTCTCTGAGTTCATTGAAAATCTTTTAGCTGCGGAGACATGTTTGCTGATTCAAGCCTGTGCTCAATATGAGACACTCTTTATACATGTCCTCCCTGGCTTGGTACTCTTGATGTTCTTGCAGTTGGTTGAAGGAATACTCTTGTGTTATCTAACCTTGTTTTCTCAAGTTTATCCCTTCAGGTACAAATGCCAAGGAACCTCAAGGTAAGTATATGCATCTTGCAGAATGTGCATGATGGTGACTTGCTTGTAAATACTTGTTTGCAAGAAATCACCATGCACATATGCATTATCACTCACTTCCTTTTCTTCTGCTCTGATGCATATAGCCAAGCTGCATGTAGCACATCTTGCTTATCTCTCTTGTGTGCTTGTGGTAGTCCAAAACCATAATATATGAAAATCTTGCACACTTGTAGGGGGAGCCTGTGTACTACATGCTTGTCAAAGCTTTTATGATAATTCTGTCTGTCTTTCAATAAGCTTTGATGTTTTGTTTAAGTATAATTTTAGTGTGTTGCCATCAATTACCAAAAAGGGGGAGATTGAAAGCACATTTGCTCTCCGGGTGGTTTTGGTAATTAATGACAACATACTTTGTGGTTGGACTAATACTTTTATCAAGTATGTTTCAGGAAACCCAATCACATTGGTATGGCAAGATGATTGAAGAAGTGGACCCCTCAAGTGCTAAGACAAGCATTGGCAAAAGCTCAAGACTCCATTTTTGGTTTAGTGATCAAAGATCACATTGAGTCCATAGGAAAAGCCAATACTATTAAAAGGGGATGAGGTTGTGTTAATGTTCTTGTTGCTCAAGTGCTTGGTGATCTAACTGTGACGCCCCCGATTTGACCGTACACTAATCATGCACGCAAATGTGTACGACCAAGATCAGGGACTCACTGGAAGATATCACAACACAACTCTAGACACAAATTTAAAATAATACAAGCTTTATATTACAAGCCAGGGGCCTCGAGGGCTCGAATACATAAGCTCGAAAACACAAGAGTTAGCGGAAGCAACAATATCTGAGTACAGACATAAGTTAAACAAGTTTGCCTTAAGAAGGCTAGCACAAAAGTAACAACGATCGAAAAGGCAAGGCCTCCTGCCTGGGACCTCCTAACTACTCCTCGAAGCCGAACTCCGTGTAGATACATCATCGGGATCCTCTGGCTCCTGGACTCCATCAATCTGGTTGCATCATCGAGAAGAAGGGACAAAAAAGGGGGAAAAGGGGGAGAAAGCAACCGTGAGTACTCATCCAAAGTACTCGCAAGCAAGGATCTACACTACATATGCAACGGTATCAATGATATGGGCAATATCGGTGGACTGAACTGCAGCAAGCGGGAATAAGAGGGGGATAGCTAATCCAAACGAAGACTACGCTTCTGGCCACCTCCATCTTGCAGCAGTAGAAGAGAATATATGGAAGTAACAAGTATCCTCGCGTCTCGCAGCCTCCGTCTTGAAGCAGTAGAAGGGAAATAGATGGTAAGTTCACCAAGTAACATCGTATAGCACAAACCTACCCGGCGATCCTCCCGCACATCACCCTGTGAGAGAGCAACCACCGAGTTATATCTGGAACTTGTCTGGGTGTGTTTTATTAAGTATCCAGTTCTAGTTGTCATGAGTTCCGAGTACAACTCCGGGTCGTCCTTTTACCGAGGGACACGGCTATTCGAATAGATTAACTTCCCTGCAGGGGTGCACCACATAACCCAGTACGCTTGATCCCATTTGGCCGGACACACTTTCCAGGGTCATGCCCGGCCTCGGAAGATCAACACGTCGCAGCCCTACCTAAGCACAGCAGAGAGGTCAGCACGCCGGTCTAAGTCCTAGGCGCGCAGGGGTCCGGGCCCATCGCCCAACGCACACCTGCACGTTGCGTACGCGGCCGGTAAGCAGACCTAGCCTCTCCTAATACCAGAGTAGGCTTTCCAGTCCAATCCGGCGCGCGCCGCTAAGTCGCTGACGTCAAAAAGGCTTCGGCTGATACCACGACGTCGAGTACCCATAACTATTCCCACGTAGCTGGTTAGTGCGTATAGACCAAATGGCCAGACTCAGATCAAATACCAAGATCCCGTTAAACGTGTTATTATGAAATAACCGCGGACAACGACCAGGGCCAGGCCCACCCGTCTCCTAGGTGGTCGCAACCTGCCCTGTCGCTCCGCCACAAAGTAACCAATAGAGGACTGTCGGGAACCCAGGCCCACCACTACCTGGGTGGAACCACCTGCCCCTTCAGCCCCCATCTCCGAACCATCATCATGTGTATGTATATGAGTATGTATAATATACCCGTGATCACCCCCAAGTGATCACGGCCCGATACAATAGCAGGGCAGACGGACAAGGGTGTAGGGCCACTGATGGAATACTAGCATCCTATACTAAGCATTTAGGATTGCAGGTAAAGTATCAACAGTGGTAGCAACAATGACAGGCTATGCAGCAGAATAGGATTATCGAACGCAGTAACATGCTACACTATTCTAATGCAAGCAGTAGAGAGAAGAGTAGGCGATATCTGGTGATCAAAGGGGGGGGGGCTTGCCTGGAAGCTCTGCAGACGAAAGGAATCTTCGGAAGCGTAGCCGTAGTCGAACATCGAAGCATCAATGGTCTCGAGGTCTATCACGGTATCGGAGTCTACCGAAAAATAAGCAACGAAGGGGAAACAAATAAATAACAGAGCAAACAATAGCATCACAAAATATAACAAGGCAATACGCGGTGCTACGTGTGACCTAACGCGGTGCTCGGTGATTCAGGCGGAGAGGAATAACATCCGGGATAGTATTCCGGTGTTAGGCATTTTCGGGCAGATGAATCGGAGGGGGAAAGTTGCGGGTTTGGTATGATAGAGATGTGTGACGGACGAACGGATCGCGTATTCGGATTCGTCTCGTCGTTCTGAGCAACTTTCATATATAAATTATTTTCATCCGAGTTACGGTTTAAAAGATATGATTTTCTAAAGTTTTATTCAAATTTCGAAATTATTTGGTTTATTATTAAGTCGTATTAAAAACAGAATATTCCTTTTATACACAGCAGGGGCTAGCCACAGTCAACGACATGTGGGGCCATAGGACCCAGTTGACCAAGTCAACTGTTGACTGGTCAAAGGTGTGAATAGCGTGTGTGGGACCCACATGTCATTGCCTCATTTTAAATAAACAGTTCCTATTAGTTCAGTTAACTAATTAGGTTAACTAACGCAGGTTAATTAAGTTAATTAATTATTCTAATTAATTCATTAATTAATTCTTCTTCATTTATTTAATTTTATTATATATATATATATTTTTATGTTGTTTTTTTTTCTTTTCGTTTCTTTGTTTTGGGGGGGGGGGCTGGGCCCCGGCTGTCAATGGGCCAAAGGCCCAAGCGGGTCGGGTAAGCGGGCACGGAGGCGCAGCCACGAGTGCCCGTCGGGGCGAGCCCGGCGCTGGCCTCGGGCGCGGTCAGTGGCGCGGCCGCCGGCGGTTCCAGCCAGGCAGTCAGGGCGCTGGCGAGGCCAGCGCGGGCGGGGCGCAGCCTCAAGAGGGCAGAGCCCAGCCGGCGGCGCACCGGCGTGGAGCAGTAGCGAGGCCACCGCGGGCGAGGGAGATGAGCAAAGGAAAACGGGGGCGGCATGCGCGCGCGGTGGCGAGAGGCAGTGGCAGAGCGGCGCCGGGCGCGTTCGAACGACATGGGAGGAAGGGAAGAGAACGTTGGCTCACCCCCGTTTGCAGGGGATCGGGGGGCGGTGAGGCTCGACGGCGCCGGTGGTGGAGAGGCGGGGCGGTCCGGCGGGGAGGAGGACGAGGACGCGGCGACGGCGGTGTAGCGTCCGGCGGCGGTGGTGGTCGACGACGGCGCTCGGGGCGGCGGTAGGCAAGGACTCCTCGGGCGCGGGCGCGTGGGCGAGGTGGGGCTCCGACGTGGCTAGGAATCGGGCGCGGGGTGTGATGGAGACCGAGAGGGAGTGGGGGGGGAGTCGTGCGGGGCGATGG
>LR738711.1:387018670-387346263 GCA_902687465.1 Secale cereale | reverse complement strand
AATTCTTGTGCGACTATGCAGACGAGATCGTGCAACTCTGTGGCCAAGTATGTGCGACTGTGCCCACAAAAGTGTGCAACTCCGCGGCCATGTGTGAGCACCTCCCACGACAATTCATGTGCGACTATGCGGACGATATTGTGCAACTGTGTGTCCATGCGTGTGCGACTATGCTGGCGAGAGTTTGCAACTTCGCGGCCGGGCGTTAGAACCTCCCACGATAATTCATGTGCGACTATGCGGACCAGATTGTGCAACTCTGTTGCCATGCATGTGCGACTGCACCGACGAAAGTGTGTAACTTCGCGACGGGGCGTGAGAACCTCCTACGATAATTCATTTGCGACTTTGCGGACCACATTGTGCAACTCTATGGTCATGCATGTGCCAACTAGGACTACTGTATGTGCAACTACAACTACTGTGGATGCCAACAAAAAATAGTAAACAATAGATCAACTTACAAACAAACATTTAGTCAACTTAGCGCCGTCTTGTTGTCCAACTGTGAATTTGTATTCAACTTGGGTTATTATCATGTTCAACCTGGCAAAAATCTTTGACGTCGATGCCACAATCTACATGAATGCTTTCGCCAATACCACCAAGATACACAAGTACAAGAGTTGGCTGATCGAAGTGTGCAAGTAAGAAGCTAGCTACGATGGAAAGCAGATGGATTGATAGGATCCACTGGCCGCAATACAAGTGCACGTAAGAATTGAAGATTACAAATACTCATCCCTTCCCGAGGCGC
The DNA here is from genome assembly GCA_902687465.1 of Secale cereale. Taxonomy (NCBI): domain Eukaryota; kingdom Viridiplantae; phylum Streptophyta; class Magnoliopsida; order Poales; family Poaceae; genus Secale; species Secale cereale. Next base: position 387,345,506 of record LR738711.1, on the reverse strand, counting down.
CGACCACCTGGTTTTGGCTCGCTTCCATGGATGGTTGCAGTGGCTTCGGCTTGTAGCTAAAGGAGGCCGCAACCTATAAATGGATCGCATGGAAGCGCAAGTGTACAGGTAAAGAGGAGGAGCCGGCTAGCAGCGTAGGGAACCGGGGGAGCAGGCCCTGCCGGGCGCACGACGCATCTCCAGGAGGACATGGACGGCTGGACGCATGATGAGTGCGGCGCTGATACGTCTCCAACGTATCTACTTTTCCAAACCCTTTTGCCCTTGATTTGGACTCTAACTTACATGATTTGAATGAAACTAACCCGGACTGACGCTGTTTTCAGCAAAATTGCCATGATGTTGTTTTTGTGCAGAAATGAAAAGTTCTCGGAATGACCTGAAAATCAACGGAGAATTATTTCAGAAAATATAAAAAATACCTGCAAGAAGATCCACACCAGGGGGCCTTGGGCCAGTCCACGAGGGTGGGGGGCGCGCCCCCCTGCCCAGGGCGCGCCCCCTGCCTCGTGGGCCCCCTGGTGCTTCACCGACGTACCCGAGATCTTATATCTTTTGTTTCGGGGAGAAAAAAAATAAGAGATAAGGAATTATTGCGTTTCACGAGACGTAGCTACCGCCAAGCCCTAATCTCTCTCGGAAGGGCTGATCTGGAGTCCGTTAGGGGCTTCAGAGAGTGGAGATCGTCGTCATCGTCATCATCAACCTTCCTCCATCACCAATTCCATGATGCTCACCGCCGTGTGTGAGTAATTTCATCGTAGGCTTGCTGGACGGTGATGGGTTGGATGGGATCTATCATGTAATCGAGTTAGTTTTGTTAGGGTTTGATCCCTAGTATCCACTATGTTCTGAGATTGATGTTGCTATGACTTTGCTGTGCTTAATGCTTGTCACTAGGGCCCGAGTGCCATGATTTCAGATCTGAACCTATTATGTTTTCATGAATATATGTGTGTTCTTGATCCTATCTTGCAAGTCTATAGTCACCTACTATGTGTTATCATCCAGCAACCCCGAAGTGACAATAATAGGGACCACTCCCGGTGATGACCATAGTTTGAGGAGTTCATGTATTCACTATGCGTTAATGCTTTGGTCCGGTACTCTATTCAAAGAAGGCCTTAATATCCCTTAGTTTCCAATAGGACCCCGCTGCCACGGGAGGGTAGGACAAAAGATGTCACGCAAGTTCTTTTCCATAAGCACGTATGACTATATTTGGAATACATGCCTACATTGCATTGATGAACTGGAGCTAGTTCTGTGTCACCCTAGGTTATAACTTCTACATGATGAATTGCATCCGACATAATTTACCATCAACGATCCAATGCCTACGATATTTACCTATATTGCTAGTTGCTTGTTTACTTTTCCGTTGCTGCTATCACAAAAACTATAAAAACACTATCGTACTTTTATTGCTGCTACCGCCACTATCATATTACTTTGCTACTAAACTATCTTGCTGCAGATACTAAGTTTCCAGGTGTGTTGAATTGACAACTCATCTGCTAATACTTAAGAGTATTCTTTGGCTCCCCTTGTGTCGAATCAACAAATTTGGGTTGAATACTTTACCCTCGAAAACTGTTGCGATCCCCTACACTTGTGGGTTATCAAGACTATTTTCTGGCGCCGTTGCCGGGGAGCATAGCTCTATTCTTTAAGTTACTTGGGATTTATATCTGTTTATCACTATGAATATTTTGAAGGACTTAAAAACCAAAAATTACCCTCAACTACGAGGGGAGGTAAGGAACTGCCATCTAGCTCTACACTTGATTCTCCTTCTGATATGAGTAAACTTGCGACACCTACTCCTGCTATTGAATCTGATATGTCGTATGTTCTTGATGATGCTACTTCTGCTATGTATGTTGAAACTACCTCTATGCCTGATACTGTGCCACTAGGTGAATTTCTAGATGAACAAATTGCTAAGGTTAGGGAGAGTGCAAGTGTTGATGATTTTTATGAAAGTGATGATGAAACTAGTCCCAATAGATATGAATTGCCTATTGTGCCTGAGGGTTATGTTATGGACGAAGAAACTGCTATAGACTTTCTTGCTTGCAATGATAGATATGATCTTAAGAAGTTATTAGCTAAGCTGAAAGAAAAGTCCTTGAATGCTAGAATGAAACATGACCCTGCTTTTGCTACTTCACATATATGTGTTACTGATAAGGATTATGAATTCTCTGTTGATCCTGAGTTAATTACTTTGGTTGAATCCGATCCTTTCCGTGGCTATGAGTCTGAAACTGTTGTGGCACATCTTACCAAGTTGAATGATATAGCCACCCTGTTTACCAACGATGAAAATATTCATTATTACTATATCCTTAAGTTGTTTCCGTTCTCGTTAAAGGTTGATTCTAAGACTTGGTTTAATTCTCTTGATCCTGATTGTGTGCGTAGTCCCTAGGATATGATATATTACTTCTCCGCTAAATATTTTCCCGCTCATAAGAAACAAGCTGCCTTATGGGAAATATATAACTTTGTGCAAACTGAAAGAGAGTCTCCCACAAGCTTAGGGGAGGCTTCTCCAATTACTTAATGCTTTGCCTGATCATCCTCTTGAGATGCATGATATACTTGATGTCTTTTATAATGGACTAACCGATGCTTCCAGAGACCACCTGGATAGTTGTGCTGGTTGTGTTTTCAGGGAAAGAACAGTTGAACAAGCTGAACTACTATTGAATAATATGTTGGCCAATGAAAATAATTGGACACTTCCTGAACCAGCCCCTAAGCCAACTCTGAAGAAAAGAGGTGTTCTATTTCTCAGTCCTGAAGATATGCAAGAGGCAAAGAAATTTATGAAAGAAAAAGGTATTAAAGCTGAAGATGTTAAGAATTTACCTCCTATTGAAGAAATACATGGTCTTGATAACCCGACCCAGGTAGTAAATGTAAATTCTCTTTATAGATTTTATGAAGGTGATATTCCTCGTTATAAGTCTGCTAGCCAATGTTTAGATAAGTTTGTCCATTTTATTGTGAAACAAGAAAACTTCAATGCTTATGTTGGTAGACAATTACAACACAATGCTTACATGATTGAACGCTTGAGTGATTATCTGTCTAGAGCTAAAGGTGAACTGAAACTTATTAGTAAACATGCTTCTATGGTCACCACTCAAGTAGAACAAGTACTTAAGGCTCATAATGATTTGCTCAATGAATTAAATAGTAAGAATAATGACTATGCTGTTAGAGTTGCAACTAGAGGTGGTAAAATGACTCAGGAACCTTTGTATCCTGAGGGCCACCCTAAGAGAATTGAGCAAGATTCTCAGGGAGCTAATTTAGATGCACCTAGTTCTCCTAAGAAGAAGAAAAAGGAAAATGATAGGACTTTGCATGCTTGTAGTGAACCTGTAGCTGACAAACCTGAGAATCCCAATGATATATCTGTTTCTGATGCTGAGACACAATCTGGTAATGAACATGAACCTAGTAATAATATTAATAATGATGTTCGTGATGATGCTCAATCGGGCAATGATAATGATGTAGAGATTGAACCTGCTATTGATATTGGTAACACACAATCAAAGAATCAACATTATGATAAGAGAGACTTTGTTGCTAGGAAGCAGGGTAGGGAAAGAGAACCATGGGTTCAGAAACCCTTGCCTTTTCCTCCAAAACCATCCAAGAAAAAGGATGATGAGGATTTTGAGCGCTTTGCAGAAATGATTAGACCTATCTTTTTGCGTATGCGTTTGACTGATGTGCTTAGAACAAATCCTTATGCCAAGTATATGAAAGATATTATTACCAACAAAAGGAAGATACCTGAAGTAGAAATCTCCACCATGCTTGCCAATTACACTTTTGAGGGTGGAATGCCTAAGAAATTAGGAGATCCAGGAGTACCTACTATACCTTGCTCCATTAAGAGAAACTATGTTAAAACTGCTTTGTGTGATCTTGGAGCCGGTGTTAGTGTTATGCCTCTCTCTTTATATCGTAGACTTGACTTGAGTAAGTTGACACCCACTGAAATATCTTTGCAAATGGCTGATAAATCAACTCTATACATGTCGGTATTTGTGAGGATGTGTCTGTTGTAGTTGCAAATGTTACTATTCTAACGGACTTTGTTATACTTGATATTCCCGAGGACGATAGTATGTCTATTATTCTTGGAAGACCCTTTTTGAATACTGCAGGGGCTATTATTGATTGCAACAAAGGTAATGTCACTTTTCATGTCAATGGTAATGAGTATACGGTACACTTTCCGAGGAAACAACCTCAGATCCACAGTATCAATTATATTGGAAAAACTTCAACTATTATTATTGGAGGTTTTCATTTTCCTATTCCTACTATCAAGAAGGCATATGACATTCTTATTGTTGGGGACATACATATCCCCATTGAGGTAACCTAGTGTTATTCGAAAATTCTTCGGTTTCATGTTACTCGGAAAGAGTTTATTAACAAGACCTGATCAACCTTATTAATGGATTCCTTTTGATGAGCATGGGATATGTGAATCTCGATGGCACAATCTTCTGTACCCTCCTTTTACTTTCTATTAATTAGGTTAAATAAAACAAAAATAGCATTGTCTGTTTGTTTCCAGACTTATTCGTGCAATAAAAAATATCCCGAAAATAAAATTTCTCCAAATGCCATGAAAATGAAATATGATTTTTTTTCTAGAATATTTAAGAAAATATGGCACTGAACACATATCGAGGGGAGCCAGCACGTGGCCACGAGGGTGCAGGGCGCCCCCCTGCCTCGTGGGCCCCACGTGGCCCCCCTCCACTTATCCCTGCACCCATGCTCTTCTTCTTCCTCCCGAAAAAATCCCCAACCAGCTCAAACCTGAGTTCTAGCTCATCTTGCTGCCATTTTCGATCTCCTTGCTCAAAGCACCATTCACCAAACTGTTTGGGGAGATTGTTCCTTGGTATGTGACTCCTCCATTGGTCCAATTAGTTTTTGCTCTAGTGCTTTATTTGTTGCAAATTTATGCTGCTGTGGTGACCTTGTTCTTGAGCTTGCATGTCAAATTTTATTGGTCCCAAGTAGTTCTAATGCATGATATATCCTCTAGGCACTTATAGGAGTTGTTGCTATCAATCTTGTCGAGTTTGGTTAACTTTTATTTTGAAGTTACTAAAAATTTCAGAAAATTTCAGAAAAATGTCTAGGAGAAACTTCCAAGGTGGTCCTCCAAGGAAGCAAGAACCGAGGCTCGCGTTCCGTGAGCCGGACGATGAACCACTGAGGGATGCTGATGTGCGGCCTTGTAATGACCGTCAGATGAATTCATGGGTCAAGCAGGCATCAAAGATGAATTTTACGCATACGTGCGCAACGCTGACCTCGAGGACTTCATACAAGATAAGTATCCTCAATACCGTGGCTTAACTTATAGCTTTGTGAGAAGGTTTAAATTTTCATCTTCACGTAACTCTCACACTGTCCTGTTTGACCTTTATGATAAATCTTATACCATGGATTTAGAGGATTTTAATGTTTCCTGCAAGCTCCCACAATGGGGCAGTATGAATGATCCTCGCAAATATGAATTTAGAGAATTCCTAGACAGTATTACAGTAGGGGAATCCAGGGACGTCACACAAGGCACCATTGGGAGCATACATTTTCCTGCTATTCATTACTTTGCTCTCTTTATCGGTAGATGCATAAACGGTAAAGATGAGGCTTGTCACATGTGTGTCCCTGATCTTAGTGTTCTCAGGAGTGCTGTACTAGGTGATAGGCAATATAACTTGGGAGCAATCGTTGCACGTAGGTTACACCATAATGGCTTGCGTGGAGATTTATTTGGTGGTATCTATGCTACCCGCATAGCCCGCTTCCTTGGTATACCCGTGCACGTGAATGATGAACCTTTACCTCCTACTTATTTAGACTGACATGCTATGACTAGTCACCGGTTTATAGAGTGGGATAATCAAACCGTCAAATATCGACTAATCTTTAACAGGCAGCATGCCATCCCTATTGTTCTTCCTGCCCCTACTTTGTTTAACTTTCAGGAAAAAGGAAGATACACTATAACTACGGAGGAGGCAAATGCTTATTATAACATGACGGAGACAGCCCGCCTTCGAGCTGCAGCTCAGCATGCATCATCTGCTGCGTCTCAGTACGACCCCAACAACAACTTTGGATATCCGTCAGGCAAATACTGGCCATAGACCAACTTAGGCCAAAAGCCTAAGCTTGGGGGAGTATGTGTTTCTCACCGACTTACATTCATGTTCATACTTATTCTAGTTGTCGGTGCTCACACTCTTTCACTGTACCATCCGTGCTTAGTTTCAATTTCTTTTTCTTAGTCTTTTTCCTTGTGTGCTAGAAAAACCCGGAAAAACAAAAAAATATTAGTTGTAGCTTCGAGCTAGTTTACTTTCTTTGCTTGTAGTAGTAACTAAAAATGAAAACCCAAAAAGATTTCCCATTCTTGTTTTGCTTGTTGGGAGCTTTCCCGTGTAAATAGTTTCTTTTATTTTCTTTAGGGGTTGAGAGTAAAAGACCATGATAAAAATGCTTAGTGGCTCTCATATGCTTTGTTGTAGATTTAACCTTGAGACATATTACCTTGTCTTCTCTCTTGTATTAAACGTCTGCAGATTCCAGCTTAGTCCAATGCACTTGCACTATTATTATTATCCACACCGTTCGGTCGTGCGAGTGAAAGGCAACAAGGATGATATATGATGAGCTAATTGAGATGAGAAAAGCTGGTATGAACTCGACCTCTCTTGTTTTTGTAAATATGATTGCTCATCGTTCCTGATTCAGCTTGTTATGAATGAAACATGTTTGCAATGACAATTAGAGATCATAGCTACTTATGCCATTCTTAATTAGCTGAGAGTTTATAATGGTCTATCTTGCATGCCACAATGATATTAAAATGGTTGTGATGTGGTATGATGGGTGGTATCCTGCTTTAAATGATTTAAGTGATCTGACTTGGCACATGTTCATGCATGTAGTTGAAATAAATCAACATAGCCTTCACGATATTTATGTTCATGGTGATTTATATCCTACTCATGCTTGCATTCATTGTTGATTAATTTTAATGCATGTTCATGACCGTTGTTGCTCTCTAGCTGGTCGCTTCCCAGTCTCTTTCTAGCCTTCACCTGTACTAAGCGGGAATAATGCTTGTGCATCCACTTCCATAAACCCCAAAGGTATTCCACATGAGTCCACCATACCTTCCTATATGCGGTATTTACCTGCCGTTCCAAGTAAATTTGTATGTGCCAAACTCTAAACCTTCAAATGAAATTCTGTTTTGTATGCTCGAACAGCTCATGTATCAACTAGGGCTGTCTATATCTTCCATGCTAGGTGGGTTATTCTCACGATGAGTGGACTCCGCTCATCATTCATGAGAAAATGGCTGGTAATCGGGATGCCCAGTCCCATGCTCAAAATCATAATAAATAAACAAAACTCCCCCAGGGCTGTTGCTGGTTTGGATGGTACCTGTTGTTTCGGGCTAGCCGTGGAGTGTGCTTGTTGGTGGTTGGGGGAGTATAAACTTTACCATTCTGTTTGGGAACCGCCTATAATGTGCGTAGCATGGGAAATATCGAGAATCTTGGTTGTTATGTTGACAATGAAAGTATACCGCTCAAAATGTTATTCATCTCTATTTAAAAATCGAGCTCTCGCACCTCTACAAATACCTGCTTCCCTCTGCGAAGGGCCTATCTATTTATTTTTATGCAGAGTCATCATCCTCTTATCAAAGAGCACCATTAGGAGAGCACCTCTGTCGTTGCATGTATTACTATTAATTTGCATTGAGTATGATCATGACTGGATCTCTTTTACCATGAATTACAATGTCTAGTCAGTCCTTGATCTTTAAAGGTGCTCTGCATTTATGTTTTGCGGTCTCAAAAAGGGCTAGCGAGATACCATCTTGTTATATCGTATTATGATCGTTTTGGGAAAGTGTTGTCATCCGAGGTTTATTATTATTGCTCGCTAGTTGATTATGCCATTGATGTGAGTAGACATGATACCTGAAAGTTATTGTGAATGTGGTTAGTTCATGATCTTTGCTGAAAACCTGAATGATGGCTTACATAATTACAATAACAAGAGCAAACAGAGTTTATCAAAGTTTTTCTTTATCACTTTCAGTTTATCAACTGAATTGCTTGAGGACAAGCAAAGGTTTAAGCTTGGGGGAGTTGATACGTCTCCAACGTATCTACTTTTCCAAACAATTTTGCCCTTGTTTTGGACTCTAACTTGCATGATTTGAATGGAACTAACCCGGACTGACGCTGTTTCCATCAGAATTGCCATGGTGTTGTTTTTGTGCAGAAATCAAAAGTTCTCGGAATGACCTGAAAAGCCACGGATAATTATTTTGGAATATATAAAAAATACATGCGGAAAGATCTATGTCAGGGGGCCCACACCATGTCCACGAGGGTGGGGGCGCTTCCCCTCCCTCTGGGCGCGCCCCCTGCCTCGTGCCCCCCCTGACGCTCCACCGATGTACCCCCGGACTCCATATATTCACTTTCGGGGAGAAAAAAATCAGGGAGAAAGAATTATCGTGTTTTACGATACGGAGCCGTCGCCAAGCCCTAATCTCTCTCGGGAGGGCTGATCTGGAGTCCGTTCGGGGCTCCGGAGAGTGGAAATCATCGCCATCGTCATCATCAACCTTCCTCCACCACCAATTTCATGATGCTCACCGTCGTGCGTGAGTAATTCCATCGTAGGCTTGGTGGACGGTGATGGGTTGGATGAGATTTACCATGTAATCGAGTTAGTTTTGTTAGGGTTTGATCCCTAGTGTCTACTATGTTCTCAGATTGATGTTGCTATGACTTTGTTATGCTTAATGCTTGACACTAGGGCCCGGGTGCCATGATTTCAGATCTGAACCTATTATGTTTTCATGAATATATGTGTGTTCTTGATCCTATCTTGGAAGTCTATAGTCACCTACTATGTGTTATGATCCGGCAACCCCGAAGTGACAATAATCGGGACCACTCCCGGTGATGACCGTAGTTTGAGGAGTTCATGTATTCACTATGTGTTAATGCTTTGGTCTGGTACTCTACTAAAAGGAAGCCTTAATATCCCTTAGTTTCCAATAGGACCCCGCTGCCACGGGAGGGTAGGACAAAAGATGTCATGCAAGTTCTTTTCCATAAGCACGTATGACTATATTCGGAATACATGCCTACATTACATTGATGAACTGGAACTAGTTCTGTGTCACCCTAGGTTATAACTTTTACATGATGAATTGCATCCGACACAATTTCCCATCACCGATCCAATGCCTACGAGCTTTTCACATATTGCGTGTTGCTTATTTACTTTACCGCTGCTACTGTTACAAAAACTATAAAAATACTACCGTTACTTTTATTGCTGCTACCACTATCTCCATATTACCTTGCTACTAAACTACCTTGCTGCAGATACTAAGTTTCCAGGTGTGGTTGAATTGACAACTCAGCTGCTAATACTTACGAGTATTCTTTGGCTCCCCTTTTGTTGAATCAATAAATTTGGGTTGAATACTTTACCCTCGAAAACTGTTGCGATCCCCTACACTTGTGGGTTATCAGAGAGCACCCGCCTCAGGACCAGATCACCTACCTCGAGCATTTTGGAACAGACGTTGCGGCAATGGTACCGCCGCAACGCCTGCTGGTACCTAGCCGCTCGGAGCAAGGCTTGTCGGCAGTGTTCTTCCCCCAGCACGAGATCCATCCCCCGCACAGGTTATTGCTTATGAAAACTTGCCATGAGACATACATTCGTCCCCGCTTATTATACTCGTGACATGATTAAAAAGTTGCAACATATAAAACAAGGTAGTGACACCATAATGAAATATTATGATGATTTACAAACTACTTTGTTACATTCCTCTTTAGAAGAAAGTGAAGACGATTTTATGGATATATTTTGGGAAGGATTAAATCGTGATATTCAGGAGTTACTTACTCATGAAGAGTGTTATCCTATGGACCATTTGTTTTGTCTTTCTTGCAAAGCTGAACGGGAAATAAAATGACGGGTGGCACTCAAGTAGAACAAGCGCAAGGTGCACATTCCCAGAGTTGATACAGTCGTTCCTTCAACTACTAGGCGTACTATGACAAACACATCCGTTGTTATGAGGACTACATCACCACCACCATGTGACACGTCACCAACGAGAGTGCCTACATCATCCGAGTTGATCATAAGAGGTAATGATGAAGGTACCGATCTTCCACCTCCACATGTGTTGTAACATCCCAAATTTTTAATTTGGAATGTTATACATAGATCATACTGCATTCATATTTCTTTGCATTTTGTGCGTGGCGATCCTCGAAAATTTTAAGCAACTCAAGGATCTACAGAGAGAGTTGGGAATTCTACTGTTTTCGTATTTGAGTTTACTCGAATACCGGTACGAGGATAGCGTTAGTTTTAATTATTGTTCTCTCCAAAAAATATTACTAAATAAAATATATGAGTGGAGATAATATGACTTATCCAAAATAACAGAAATATTGGAGGAAAAATGTTAAAGTCACTTTTTGTATTTTTTTGTGATTTTATTTGCATAGGAAAAGTACGTGTTTTTTCAAAATTGCATTTAGGTCCGGGAAATTTTTTCACTTTATCCTAAGTTTTATTAGAGGACGGTGAAAATTTATTTCGGGATTTTTGAGTCCGTTTAGTATTTCTTTCGTTAGTTTTGGTACGTCAGGACTCATTTTTTTTAAAAAAGGAACCGTCTTTGGGCCGTACCCGACTAGGACTCTCCTAGCCGGGCCTTTAAAGCCTAAGGCCCGACCGCCGCCAACCCCCTCGCCCCTCCTCGCCCCGAAACCCTAGCCCGACCCCGCCGCCGTGCGCGCCCACCGCCCGCGCCAGCCCCGCTGCACGCCGACCCCGCCGCACGCCCCCCCGCCCCGCGGTAGCTGCCGGAGCCGCCGCTGCCGGTAGCCGCCGGAGTCGCCGTCGCCGGAGTTCATCGAGGTAGCCGCCGATTTTTTTAACCGATCGGTTCTTTTTCGTAATACCCTAGATCTGTTTTTTTTCAGATCGGTTCGGTTTTCTTTTTTTCTGTTTTAGCTGTTTAGCGAGCGTTCGCCCGTTCGTTCGTTTTAACGAACGAATTCATATTTTAGTTTCAGTTAACGAACGTTCGGTCGTTAGTCTGTTCGTCAGTTTTCTTTTTGGGGTATTTATCCGCGATTATGTCGATCGCGATTTCTGCCCTGATCTTGTTTTCGTTTTTCTTTTCGCTCGAGAGTCGGAATCAGGTGATTCAAAATCCCAGATCTTCGTCTCGACGCCCTCTTTCGGTTTAACCAACTTGAACAAAGTTTTGCTACTGTAAAAGTTGACCCTAGATCAATCTAGTAGATGGATCTCGTTTCTTTCGCTGTTTGAGTTTCTTTACTTCGTTCGATTTGATTCTTTCTGCAAACCGGAGTTCTTAAGTTGAACTTTCTGGTTAGATCTTCTTGTTTCGAGTTTTGTTTGTGCATCGTTGCTTGATTGCTTATGTATGTTATTGTTTGCTTGCGATAGAATACCCGGACTATGAAGCGTGCTACTACAAGTCTCTAGGTTTTGCGAATCATCAGCAGGGCAAGTAACACTTTGATCATACCCCTTTATTACCCAGTTTTTATGCATTAGATCAAACTCTCATAGATTGCATGAGTATGATCTCTTAACTTGTGGGACTGGGAAGTAGATTGAGGTAGAACCTAGTACCTGCATTATTTTCAAACTCTTGGGAGTTACTTCTACGCTATGCTTAGGTTATCATGCTATGCTCGTAGACGTGGTTTGGGTTTGAGTGAAATCCATGACAGACGTGAGTGGTTAATTAATGGTTCAACTTAAGGTGGCAACTTGAATACACATCTGGGTGGATTGGTTGCAGGGCACCTGGAGAATCCAGTGTTGTCCTAGGAAATCCCGGGGTTCCGTGTGATTGTCCTATGGAATGCCACCCAGGCTCAAAGGGATCATAAAACTATTCATGCTAGAAACTTCCGTGTGCAGCCACAATGCCATTATGGGCTCTGTCATAGTATGAGTAAGTTGTGTGAGCTCTTTCAGTGGTGGACTAGCAGATGTATGGGAAAGTAGGTGTACCGATCCACCCGGGGTAAAGAGTAAATGCTTCCGAAAGACTGTGTCCGGGTCATCCGTTTCTCAAACACCATGCAGTGCGAGAAAATCCAACGGAGGAGATCGAGTCTTGTGGGAAAAGTGCAGAAACCTGTGCAGAGTGTACAAACTGATCATCGTGTCCCCGCTTATGGACAATCTTGTGTATCTTGTACTTGAATAATTGGTTGATCTCATCACTCTAAAGTAAATTTGTTGGGTTAATGATTACTTTTAATTGGGATTAAGTTGGAGGTACCTTCTCAATGATGTTTTAACTACCATGATAGTTAAAATAAAATTTATTCCTTTGTTGGAGGGAAAAATTGGCTTTACGCAAGAACTTTAACCTTAGAGCCTCCACCAGCCAAATATGCATATAGTGTTAGCCTTTATTCTGTTACTTGCATTCTTCTGTGTTATCTTGCCAGCATATTCCATGTGCTGACCCGTTTCGGGCTGCAACATGTTACGTTGCAGACTTTTCAGACGAGGAGTAAGACGTCCTAGGTCGTTTGTCATGCACTCAGCTATGCCGTTGGAGTTGATGGACTCACTTATCTTCCAAGCCTTCCGCTGTTATTTTGTTAGATGGCCTTAAGCCATAGACTTTTGTAATAAGTTCTCTTTGGAGACATTCGTTGTAATAAGTGTGTGATTGCCACTCTGTTATAAATCCTTCAATTACTGTGTGTGTCAGCATTACCGATCCAGGGATGACACGGAAACACAGAGACTTCGGTCCATTCGGATCGTGGTCGCTACATGTGTATGATGAATGCCTTGTCAATTTAAATGCACCATGTGATGAGTTACCCACTACTTTGATCACACCACCTATTTTAGAGGACCATGTTCATGATTTGACTTCACCATGTGATCCAATGAATGCAATAACAAACATTTTGAGTGCACCCATTGAATTAGTTGTTGATGCAAAAGACCCATGTGAATCAGGGAATAACTCGGATTGGGATCAAATACGTTTGAAAATAATTGTGCCAGTGTTTAATCATTTTGATATGACCTCCAACCTTGATAATGATTCTGTGTTGAATAACTTGTTGCATGTTTGCTTATTTCTGCATGTTGTAGCATGTAATTCTGAGACACCAATGTTGGGATGGTTTAATGATAAGCTTTGTCAATCTTTCGATATGAATAAGAGCTTCACATATATGTGAAAAATGAGTTGCAATATTTTCATGCATTTGACTTCTTATGATAATATATTGGCTTTATATCTCAAGACTTTTGAAGGGTCCTCTTGTATAACTGTGTCACATGTGCCACAACTAAGATCAATAAAAATGGATGACATATACATATACAATGTGTACACCTTATCGCTTTTGTTAGCCACATTTCAAATTAAGGAACGCCAAGAACAACTTTGTGTTCAAGACCTGGAGGATGATGAGGACATGGCTACCACAGTTACACCCACAACCCCTGCTATTATACCAATTGGACTAGTTACTAGAGAGCATGCACGCTAGTTAAATTATTAGGTACCTTCATTTCTTCGCAATGTTTCTAATGTTCATGAGAATATGATGCTGCCTAACTTAGATACATTTGTGTTACTTACAATTGAAGGTCCTAGCATGAACAAGAAGGATGAACATTGGAGCATGATCAAGCATGGAGATGAAGGCGCGTGCGAAGAGAACAAGAACGGAGGTGCCATGGGAGATTTCCGCACTTTGAAGCCACCATGATGACAATAAGAAGATGGATGAAATATACAAGATGGCCTTTCATAAATTTCGTCCATAACTTATTATTGGTGCTGCGCCACCTTATTTTTTGGGTCAGACCCATGTAATTTCGAAATACTACTTCACAGGCTAGTTTTAGAGTCCATATTATAGGAGAAACGACTCAGGAGGTGTTTTAGTCCCACCTTGCCAAGGGTGGACAAAATCCCCTCTCTTTTCCCCTGTAAATATAGCCCTTAAGGCATCCTTTAGACTTGGGTTTTATTAAGTTAAAAGTTAGGCATCACTGTAACTTTGTGTACTTCGTTTATGTCCAATGACCAGACCAAGACCGCTTATGAAACCCCACTTTTATCAATACTTCATCCATATTCGCAATATTCAGATTGCTTAATCGTATTTCTTGCTTGTTCTTCGATTGCTTGCAGGAATAGACCTTCGTGGTCAGGTTGATCTTGCTCCGGCGTGGTCAATAACCTATCGGAGTTGGTTTAGTGATTGCTAAGGCGCAACGTCGTTGCACGTTTGTAGTCGGATCGTCAAAGTCGTCTCCACCAAATCGATATTTATCATCTCATCGAAAGATCGGCCCCCTCGCCTGGGTAGGACTAAAACACTTCCTGAGTCATTTCCCCTATAATATGGACTCTAAAGCTAGACTATGAAGTAGTATTTTGAAATTACATGTGTCTGGCCCAAAAAATAAGGTGGCGCAACACCAATAATAATCTTGTATATTTCGTCCATCTTCTTATTGTCATCATGTTGGCTTCAAAGTGCGGAAATCTCCACTGGCATCTCCGTTCTTGTTCTCTTCGCACGCGCCTTCATCTCCATGCTTGATCATGCTCCAATGTTAATCCTTCTTGTCCATGCTAGGACCTTCAATTGTAAGCAACCCAAATGTATCTAAGTTAGGGAACATCATATTCTCATGAACATTAGAAATATTACGAAGAAACGAAAGTACCAGATAATTTAACTGGCGTGCATGCTCTCTAGTAACTAGTCCAATTGGTATAGTAGCAGGGGTTGTGGGTGTAACTGTGGTAGCCATGTCCTCATCATCGATGGTCTGACAAGGCCATTGAGACATTGTCTGGCTCCTGGTGGTGTGGCTCACGCTTCGGCCGCCGTGGCGGGGACTGCACCGTGGGGTGGCTACCTCGGTACGGCGAGCAGCGTGGGCTGTCGCCGTCGCCTGGGGAGGTCGCGATGGGATGGCTCGCTGTGATCCTCCAGCCTCGGCGAAACTAATCAGACTTTGGATGGTGGATCGCCACTCCTCCATCTGATCGGCCTCCGGCAGGAACCTCGGCAGCAGTTGGGCCCGCGCCATAGCCTTCGAGGCGGTGCTTGGCATAGGTGATGATGCGTGGACTGCAACATTGGCCGGCTCCTGAAGGTGCCGGTGGCGACTGTGCCGTGCCCTCGTCGTTGCGAGCCAGCCGCTTGGACGGCATGGGGACGAGACGGTGGCGCTTGAGGGCCAGCAGCTCCGTCGAGCATAGTGGTTTGGTTAGCTTGTTCCGGGGGTGGTGCATGTTCTGCGATCGCGCCCGCGACGGGAGCGGCCGAAGAGTTGTAGTTCGCCCCAGAACGAGCGACACTGCCATGAATGCACTCTTCGCTTGGGCGAGGAGGTACGGATGGAATAATTTCTCTGCTCGTACCTCATGGAGCGTGACCGCATGGCTGTTGTCGATGCTTCTCTATCCCGGCGCCTCCCGCTCCCGGATAGGCTGCGGGGGTGCGATAGCGATGCCGCCTGCGTCGACCACGCCCCCCGCAGTGTCCATGCTCCCGTGTGTCCCCGCATTCCCTGCTGCATCGGCGGCCGCGGGCAGCGAGGCCCTTGAAGTGGACGGGTGAGCGGTGGCACCAGACTTCTTCTTGGGCGCCATAGTTGATGGAGCCAAAGATGGTGAAGCTGGTGATGAAGATGACGTGCTGCTCAAGATCTCGGGTTCGCGCAAGTGACCCCCCTACCTGGCGCGCCAAAGATGTCACGGGAATACCACGACCACCTATGAGACAGGGGTCCCTTTTTGGTTCGGCGGGGGGATGCGCACATTGCACAAAGAGCGGAAAGCGTGGCGCAGTACGACAGAGATCACACGGGCAATTTTTACCCAGGTTCGGGCGACCGCGAGGCGTAAAACCCTACTCCTGCTTTGGTGGATTGATGGTGGAATGGTGGAAATGAGCGCGATGCCCTTGCTCGGCAAGGTTGCCTTGGGGCGAGAGCAGTCGCGCACATATGAGAGAGAGTGTGTGTGTGTGTGTGTGTGTGTGTGTGTGTGTGTGTGTGTGTGTGTTCGAATGGCCGAATCCTTTCTACGGTTGCCATGGGCCTCCTTTTATAGATTAAGGGGTCACCACAGTGGAAAATCAGTCTTTCTAGGCAGATTAGATAGCAAATAGTGCTATCATACCTAACGCTAAAGGCTGACATAGCACATTAAATGTGCCGCTCAGTGTCACATCACAGCTTGCCCGGCAGGCCTTGCCGGTCTATTTTTTCTAGCTTCGTGCTTGTTTGCTTGGCATGTCACTGGACGGGTGTCATTTGTAGGCTATTTCTGTAGGAAGTGGCTGTCATGTGGCAGGAGATTGCCACTGAGCCACTTAAGAGCTTGACACCGCACTGATTGACGACGGGCATCGTTGTGAGGTGGTGGTTTGCCTCCGCAAGCCCCCGGCAGGCCTGCCGGGGTGGTGTTGGAGGCTTGCTTTCGGGGCGATCCCACCCCGCCAGGCTCGCGTGCCCGGCAACGAGGGATCTTCTTCCAGTGATGTCTTTCCCCTTTGGCTGGTCTTGGTTGTGTTGATCTCCTTGGCCAGCTCTCTGGTTTCTTAAAGGGCTGATCCCTTCGAGTCTTGATCTGATGTTGGTGTAGTAAACTTGCTCCTGGGCCTGTGCACAGTCTGGGGCAATGGACCCAGGGTTTGTTGCACCGACACATCTCCAATAGATGATGTAAAATACATAACCACAAAGTGATAGATGTAAAATACATCAGCCGCTCATCTCCGAACTTAATTGTCAAAACTAAATTTAACTGTCGAAACTAAATTTTACCGTCGAAACTGAATTTTGCTGTCAAAATGAATTATACTGTCGAAACCGAATGCACTAGTAGTATAAAAGTAGTAGCAGCGATAGCACCCGGAGCAGCAGTGCATGCGAGAGCCGGGGCAGCTGGTCATGTAGCAGCATCTCGGGTAGCAGCCGCAGAGGCTCGAGCCATCGAGCGAGAGCAGGATCTGCTGCTCGTGCAGCAGTAGCACGAGGAAGACTAGAGCATTAGCGCAAGCTAGAGCAAGAGCAGCAGCGCGAGCAAGAGCAAGACCAGACCAGGTAGGGGACCGTAGAGCAAGAGCAGAGTAGCAGCGCAAGCGAGAGCCAAAGCAGCAGCAGCTCCGACTTATGTGGACATCGCCGCTGTAGGAGCGCCGCCGCCATAGATAGAGCTACACCATGGCGGCTCGGGACCGAGCGCCGGCAGCACCGTGAGATCGAAGCAACAAGAAAATGCAACGGTTACCGTAGAACCTCTTTGGTGGCGCCGATTAGGCCTCAGCTTCATCCGAGGAATTGGTGATGATGCTGCTCTTCCAGTGGTGCACGTGAAGACGGCGGTGTGGGAATGGTGGTGGCGCGAAAGACGAGGGAAACGTCGGGGCAGCTCCTTGGAGGTGGAGGACAGGTTGGCTGAACCGGCGGGACGACGAGATCGACGACGGATCCTCATCCGGTGCGGTGGATGAGGGAGGTCGAGGTGTTGTGGTGGATGACGTCGTCGGGGAAGAGGCTCCGACTGTGTGGCAGATGGATGAGGGTGTGGGGCTTCGCGGGTTTTTGCGGCCTCGGTGTTCGAATATGGGCAACAGAGGGGATGGGAGGGGGTACCATGGCTTAGGGACGCGCTTGTCCGAAATGTGAGGTAAGTTATGAAAATACCCCCACCGATTTGAACTCAGTGGTTCTTTCGGTTCAGGGCGTATCACGGGAATTTCGCTTGTCGGGATTTCATAGGAGGTGGGAGTTTTCGCGCGCATTGTAATTTTGGGATGGCAACGCGCGAGTTGAGATGGAGGCAGTTTTTTTAGCACAACGAGACAACGATTTTTCTTCAAATTTCGGGATAACAAGGCGCGGGTTGAAGACGCGGGAATTTCGCAGCACGATAGACATAGATGCAAGCTTAAAATTTCAGCATAACAAGGCGCAACTTGAAATTTCGAGAGAACAAGCTTAACATGTACAAAAAAACAATTCGCACCCCACTAGAGAGAGCCATGTCCCGCTTTACTATATTACTAGAAATGCATTCAAATACAACGACAAATAACTAATAAAAATCGGGACAACAAGCTTAACGTGTACAGTACCAAATCAATTTGCACTTCCCTCAATAATAATAAAAAAATCGTGTTGTCTAGCATATGGACTAAATTTGAGTACATTTTCCCTGTTTGAATGGGAATGTACTCGGGTTAGTTATACAACCATCTAAATATTATCTTCACAACACATGACATGAATATAGGAGTAGTAAATTCTCATATAAATATGAACTACATGTACATATGATCTCGAATTCGAATATATGTATCTATTTTATGCTGAATTCAAATCATAGCACATGTATGCTCTAGCTAGATGTTCGGAATCTAAACCATGTATAATACTGCGTACAATGTGTTTAACACACACAACACACACAGACACACACACACACACACCATTTAGACTTGCAAGGTACACGTGCATTGCACGCATGAGATTTGGCAAGCAAATTACGAATAAATACCACATTATAGCATGTAAGCTTTGAGTCATATATATGCATGATGTAGATGTTCGTTTAATTCTTATAGTTCATTTCATTCAAAATCAATTAGTTTTTATTAAAAATCTAATCTATTTTAAGATTCATGGAATTGTGCGTTGTAAAGCACAAAGTAAAAATAAATAATGGCGATTCATCTAGAACAAATGGGCAATTATGATAAGGAAGATTCTACAACAGAGGAGAAATGCTTGTGTTTTGAGGTTTGTGCATTCTGCTTGAGTTCAACCATGGAGTCTTCTAGATTGTACATGTGGCGGAATCTGGTGGAATGTAGATGATATACAACGGCCAGTAGTGCTCGGATTTGCCATCTCTACACCGTCGGGTTGGTTTCATACAACGACCATCTTTTAAAGTTTATTCGCATACTATATAGGGGTATAGCTATGTGATGCGAAAGCCACCCATCATCTCCAATCTGAGTAGTGTGTCCATGCGCGGATGCAATGTGGCCAAACAATGTCTGCCATCGGTATCTCAAATTCAGTCTGACCTTGTTCAATGTGTATACAATATATTATGCTCGTTTCCAAACCACAACACTCATATCTCAGTTATATTCATGCATGCATGGGTTTCAAACATCATGATCTCTTATTCAAATATTTGAATTCAACTTCACATTGATTATGACCTCACCTAGTCTTTTACACCCACACAGTCGTCTTCTCTTTATAATTATACCACTAACTTTCTCTCGTGCATGCATGCACACACACTACCACTCGGCATGATCCATCGCACACATGCAATCTTTTTCTTCAGGTCGGTCTCCCATGCATGCACGCACACACCTCCCCCTCTTCATCACTTCAGGCATTCTTTATCTCTCGCATGCATGCGCAACGATCGATGTTCCTCTATGTGTGTAAATATATAGCTAGGTCTTTTCTAGTTTTCCACACAAACCGATCGATCTATATATCTAGTTAGGTCTCACCCTCTTTCCCACGTACAAATCGATCAATCTATACCTCACTATATAGGACTACATAGCTAATGCACCCACATTATCTATCCATTGTCCCCCTCTCATCATCTAGGCCTTCCGTTTCATCTCTTAGACGCACGCACAGTGGCGAAGGAAGGGGACAGCAAGGGCCCTGCCCCCTGACATCACTATATATTGAGGCTAATATGAATGTTATCAATAGATCAATTGCATGTAAAATGGTTTAAGTTGATGAATTGGCCCTCCCCGTAAAGGATTAACAATGCTTGCCCCCTAGCTCATTTATTTTTCATGGCTCCGCCACTGCGCGCAACCGTGCATGTTCTCACCCCCTCTCTTTAAATATCGATCTTGCACTTGTGCACTCCTTCATACTCTCCCTCCACTTGGCCCCTCGCACCATCTTCCAGCCACCATATCCCAGTGCTTGTACGGTCGTACAACACTTCCCTCTATATGTCTATCGTTATCTCGCGCGGCCGACCCCTCCCCTCCCTTCTCGCATATCATCCTGGGCCAATGCACATACATTTATGTATATAGGCCTCTCATTCACACAAATTGCATTGACACATATTCCCTCACCATATCTTTGTATCTCTCACACACACAGACTACATGTGCAAAAGAGAAGAGGTACACACACGCACTCGTTCCCACATACAAACGCGCGGGTGCACGGTAGAGCACATTTCTACAAAAAAATGAGTCTGTAGAAAGGCTTTAGATGATGTGCCACTAGTCTATATCTATATTTAGAGTAAAATGCAAGCGCGGTCCTAATTCTTTTCTAAAAGTGTCACTTGGATCCTAATTTTTTCAAAATGCATATATGGGTCCCAAATCTTTTTAACTTATTCACGCGAGGTCCTAATCTTGTCTGACCGTCGCTGACCAGCTCGCGTGGCGCTTTGACCAGCCCACATCGACACCAGAGGGCCCGGGCGGGTGATTTCCCGTGGCTGGCGGTTGGGATTTTAAGCAATGTGGCCCCTGGAGTTTATGATTTCCTGATTCCCCAATCCCTAGGTTTTTTTCTTGCTCTCTCCCTCTCTCCGGCGTCATCGCCGTCACCGCCATGTCCGCTGTCGCGAGCTCGTCTGCCGTGAATGTCATCAATTGCATTGTCAAATGTCATATCTTTATGGTCGATAAACAACTGAAAATACTGAAAATTTGGGACAACTGTTGTCATGTGCAATGTGTAGGTGTCGAAGTCCACAATTCGGAGACTATCAACTAGATTCTTTCGGAGCAACCAATAAAAAATGTAGTTCGATTGGTCACTATATCCTAATTGTTGCATAAAATCAGTGAGCCAGAGAGGAGACCATGTATCTACTTTACATCCATCGAACACAACATCTTTGCCATCGACATATGACTTCGACTTGCCAAATCCGCTAAAAAAACATCATAATTGATTTCTACACTGTAAAGCTCCTCTTGTGGTCCAAGATTGCAAAGGATTCGGTCATTGATTATGCCTAGGATTGGGATTGGGATTATGGTTACGAGAACTTACCATATCACGGATGAGGATCTCTGGGCCGCCGTAGATGTGGCGCCATCCTAGCGTCGCTGTCGCCGGACAACAGCCGCCGCCGCCGCCGCTCTCTTCTCATTGGAGCAGAGCCGCCACCGTCAATCTCCCCGTTTTCGCCAGACAGGGAGAGGGGTGGGGAAGAGGAAGGGGGGCCGCGAATGAAAGGGAATTAGGGTTAGAGGGTTTTTCTGCAAATATTCACGGCCAGTCGTTACCCCCCTGGGCCCTCTGGTGTCGACGTGGACTGGTCAAAGCGCCACGCGAGCTTGTCAGTGGTGGTCAGACGAGATTAGGACCTCGCGTGAACAACTTACAAAGATTTGGGACACAGATATGCATTTTGAAAGAATTAGGACCCAAGTGACACTTTTAAAAAAGAATTAGGACCGCGCTTGCATTTTACTCCTATATTTATATCTATACTCTATACCCCTATGTAGTGTGCGAATAAAATTGAAAGATGGTCGTTGGATGAAGCCAATCCAACGGTGCAGAGATGGAAAATCCGAGCATTACTGGTCGTTGGATATCATCTACATTCCACAAGATTCCGCCACATGTACAATCTAGAAGACTCCATGATTGAACTTAAGCTTAATGCACAAACCTCAAAACACAAGTACTTCTCGTTTGTTCTAAAATCTTCCGTATCATAACTGCCCAAACTTTTCTTGTAGTTGAATTGCCATTATTTGTTTTTTTACTTTATGATTTACAACACATAATTCCATGAATCTTAAAATAGATTAACTTTTTATAAAAACTAATTGATTTTGAATGAGATGAACTATAAGAATTAAACGAACGTCTACATCATGCATATATGACCGAAAGCTTACGTGCTATAGTGTGGTATTTATTCATAATTTCGTTGCCAAATCTCATACGTGCAATGCACATGTACCTTACTAGTACTTCCAGGACGTGCAAAACACGTAAATTAGAATTCCAATGGCACGCTACATAGTGTCTCTCCCTATTTCAGTTAATATATTATGGTTAAAATAATGTGGGGGCATCCATGAAGCCACGTGTCACATGTGGAGGCGTTGTCGCGACCTCCTTGTGTGGATTGATCATAGTGATGTGCTACTGGTTCCAGAAGAATGTACTTGTACTCTCTCACACACACTGGCAGTACGTGCACGAAGCAAAGATGTGCACACATGCACTCATTCCCTCGCACGCACACGCGGGTACACGGCTTCAAGCTTTTTTGTACGAAGATCCACCCATGAGATAATCTAACGCGTGCAAAGTCATACACTTCATTGATGGTCAATTAATACAGTGCATGCAAATTGAGTGGATGTGAGGGAGGAAGTAGTTGAGAGTAACTACTCTAGTGCGTGCATATGAGTAGTTAAATCATGGGTTTCTACTTTCACTGGTCTTCTTCTTATTTTGTGCCAAATTTTGACCATAATTTTAAGTAACACAATATTTATGCATGTCATAAAAATTAATGTAATCAAAAACTATGTTCAAATGTGATTCCAATGATATAATTTTTGGTGACATGCATCAACATTTTCTTAGTTAATTTTTTGGTCAAAAATTGGCTCAAAATAAAAAGGGGCCAATAAACCAGGACGCAGGCAGCATGATCAACTTTTTCCCGGGTTACTCTTGGTGGCATTTGTATTTAAATATTGACGGAGTGGAGTACTATTCTTTATTTAGACTCGTAGGGCTCTCCCAGCGCCTACGCTCACCTCCCCACCTCGCCCACCGGATACCGCCATGGATAATCCCTTAGATCCTAGGATCTCGTGGGCTGCCCTCTCGCTGCGGCCCGCAGCACTGCCTCCTTTGAGCGAAACCCACATGTGTTTTAGAGGGGATCCATTGCTCTGGAATCACAGACGATGGTGCCGGAGGACATGCCAGGGCTGCGTTTCAGGTGGTGGCAGCAAGGGCAAATCAGATCGAGGAAGCATCGCATCAATTAAGACAAGTTCGAAGGAGCTGCGCCTGGTGAATCACAAGGTGGAGGCGCAAGTCGATCTCAGGGGAGAGATGCAGAGGGATGTCAACATCTGGCAGCGTCGCGTTGATTTTGAGCTGGGGTAATGGCAAAGATCATATTCACGGAGTCGACTACGGTGGAATGAACGCGCATGCCTGCGGCATGGGATGAGCAGCCGGTGCAACTGTTCAAATGGCGGTAGGAGAAGCCAAATCGTGAAGCCATCTGCGGCAGCAGCGCTGGGGATGCATCATAGGCGAGGTGAGCTGCCCTCCTTCCCCGCCATCGATGTAGTGACCTACTCGGTTGCCGCTGCAGTGAACTTGCGGTGCCATGGCGGTTTGCAACCGTGACAATCACTCCATCTATATGTATTGTATTCTGGTGAAAATACTTGGTCGTTTGGAAAATATGGTAATTGATTTATCACAAGTTTTTGACTGCTTGGCCGTGACAATCACCCGAAGCCACAATGAGAAGTCTCCATCACGTAATACTTACGATCGGACGCACCAACAGACGGTCGGTCGGACCCGTGACACACATCGCCTTGGTCGGACATGTACGACCAGTTACATCACTGACATGTGCGACCGCATTTGAGCAGTAGTACTTGAATTTTGTGTTCCAGGAAACTCATCGGGAGCCCTTTCGGTCCTCGACCATCAATAATCTTTAGCTTGTTCCCATCACATTTCAAAGTAGTACTACCATGCTATAATTAAGTGCAAACCTGCTCACACCTAGTACATATCAAACCTAAACGTGTTCCCACTATGCAGGTTTTAGTACAAGTGCATTACTAGGCTATAAAAAGGGGAACTATACCTAGCCGAAAATCACTCTACCTTCCTCCTCATAAGTCTTTCTTGTTCATCCGTCCTTGCCATGGCCGGAGTGCAAATCTCTAGGTTGAGAACTACTCGTAGCACCGGAGCGGCGACCAGGGCCGCGGAAAAAAAAGGGCTCGCCGCCTCGCAGAGACCTCAGAAGATCACTCACGGGAAGGCGAGGGCTCCGAGTAGCGCCCTAGCTGTGGAGGTGAACATGCCGAGATGGCGGTGCTGGAGTCGTTATCCCTTGATGACATGCCCGATCAGCTCAATAAGGAGAAGGAGTTCATCGATGGCTTGGTGGAGCTACTGAAGGAGAGCCTCGACGACATGCCCACTAAGCTCAATAAGCGGGAGGAGTTGACCGCCGGCTTGATGATGCAGCTGAAGGAGAGCATTGCCTCGGGTAAGAAGGCTACTGGCAAAATCCTGCAACTTCAGGAGGACAATGCGAAGCTCCGCCACGAGCTCGACTTGCTGGAGGAGGAGAACGCTAGCTAGAAGGAGCTGCATTAGAAGAATAGTTCCTTCGTGAATATGCTGCACGCCCTCGTCATGGAACAGAAGGAGGAGTTGGCGAGGCTTCGCATCGAGCACCCGGCTGTTGTCAATGTATGTAAAGCGGCCGTGGAAGAGATGATGAAGGCTCGCCTCGAGAAATCATGTGCCATGGACAGAATGAAGAAGATGGCAGAGGAGACGAGCGAGGAGATGAAGGCCGTGGAGGCGATGAAGAAGCAGTTAGGACTCTGCAGTCAACTCTTCATGAAGTAGAGAGCAGCACCCCAGACTTGTGTCTGTGTCTTCCTTCTTTTTTTGGGGGGGGGCAATCTTCCTTCTTCTTTTGCTCCTGTGTTTCTTCTTTTGCTTTGGGTGTTTCGCCGCATGTGTCACATTCTCTGTGAGGCACGAAGAGAACAATGCTACTCCCTCCATTTTAGTTTACAAGTCCTCGCATATACCTAGGTTGTCAATTTTATCACTGTAATATAAACTATATAACACAAAATATACCATTTGAAAATAGAATATCTAAAGTTTACAATGGTATGTTTTTTGTAATATATGACTTCTATTAGGTTGGTTAAATTTACGACTTAGGGGTACACGCACGCCTTGTAAACTGAGAGAGAGGGAGTAACGATGAGTGGCGCCGTGGGATCGCCATATCGCACTGGGCTACCATGTTTCACGCTCCTCCGTCGTACTAGTCCTACTCTGTAGAAAGTAGTAGTATACTGCAGGGTTCTTTGCTCCTCCTCAGGTCGTTGGCAACATTTATATGAGCAGTCAAATCACAAGGCCCCAACTTCCAGCAGTAATGAGCCATCGAATCACAAAGTCCCTCGCCTCTCGTGAAACCGACCAAGAGAGACTGCCCCAACCTCTAGCCTTTTAAATGTACTTTTGTACAGTAGCAGTATCGATGGATGGCGCCATGGAGCAAAACTAACAAGATGAAATTAAAGAAAAAAGGTGGTACATATAGAGAGCGCTCGCCGCCAAATTATGCATATAGTACTATTTAAAAAGCTAGTACATGGTTAGATGGGGTGCATACTGAAGAGTTAAAGTAACGAGAAGGAGCATAAAATAGTTCTGCCGGCGGCTCAGCACAACTCACCCCTTAAATAAAACTAAGCACCCTAAAATTAAAGTAAGCAACTAATCTGGTTGACATTGTATTAGAACCACCATGAGCAACGACACTGCCACCTTACCGGACTCCTCGTCCACATGCTCGACTTCGTCCTTGTCCCTCTTCCTCCAGGCTGATACTTCTTTGCTTGAACCGCACACTTGGCTCCCGCTCTTCGTCCAACCCTTTTAGATATTGACACAAAGGTAGGCATCCATTGCAGCGTAGTGGATGTTGTCTATATCTAGTACATTCAAGTGCCATGTAAGATGAAACTTGGGCGGAGGTTTCTTCAGTTTACGATACGAAGGATCAACCATGGCTCCTGCTAGGGTCAGCATTGAAGGTTGATCGGAGGACACTATCCCATTTCTCTAGAGGTCCAAGGGCTGGCCTACAACGAGGCCTATCGGACCCAAAGTCTCTTTTGTCGTTCGTAAAGTCTACAATAACAAATTAGACTTTGTCGCCCGCGAGGAAGTTCTTAAATTCCTCGCACTCAACGTTGGCATGGCATATGTGGTAGACCAAGCACAAGTTATGCACGCAAACCTGGATCACGGTGGGCTTCTTCCTCTCTTCCTCCTTTAGATGCTTCTCTTTTCCCAGGACTGTGGTGTACTCAACATCTAGCCCAGCGACCCACTCATCACCATTTGAGTTCTCGAATATGCTTCTGAAGCGAGCAAGGCATCTTTTCACCATCGCAGCAGCAAGGGTGTAGATGACGTCAAACTCATCGCCGTGATGGTTCTAACCTTGTACTCACCGGAGATCATGAAGATTTGGTACGCCATGGTTTTGGGAGGAGGGTTAGGATTAGTGGAACTGCTGTAATGTGAAAGGACAAGATGACTAGGAGTGAACTGCCATAATGTTAAAGGACAGCCGGGGACGAGTAGGAGCGAACTGCTAGCGGTTTTCCGATTGTAAAAATGTTGAGTGGGGCGTGCGAATGGCAGGGTAGTGGCTTGCCCGGTGGATAAATGGATTCATGCACAGTACTATGGGGGCGCAATTAGATGTCATGTCTACTAGAAGCCCAATTAAATGGCTTCATGCATCTGCGTGTTCGCACGTCAGGCATCGGAAATATTACAGGTGATACAAAGCTTTCCATGCTCCCATGATACGAGCTTCTGAGAGCCCTTGGATCTGAGATCGAACGGTTGCATGGCGTGATTCTAGACCTATGGGTTAATATCCTATCCTAGAGGGTTATTCTGCAAATTTTCAGCAACTTAGAATGCAACCGTTCGATCTCAGATCCAAGGGGCTGTCAGCAGCCCATATCATGGTTGCGCCTACCAGATTGTCGCCTCACTCGCGTGGTCGCTCCCTTGGAGATTCCAGACAGCTATAAATGGGAATATTCGCCTACTTCGCATGCATGAAACTACTTCCTTCGTCCAAGTGCGTTAGGCTATCTGATGTTGGCATGTCATACATAGTCATCACTTAGTCACTCAAACAACAAGGTTAGCTATAAGGTTGGCTTCTTTTACTCCCGTGTATCTCTTTCTTCATAGTATTTATTGCATTTTCCAAGGAGTAAGGAGTACAATACTTGGCACCTGTATACTCCCTCCGTTTTAGTTTACAAGTCCTACTCGTATTCCTAGGTTACTAATTCTATAACCGTAATATAAACTATATAACACAAAAAATATACCGTTTGAAAATAGAATATCTAAAGTTTACAATGGTATGTTGTTTTGGTAATATATGACTTCTATTAGGTTGGTCAAATTGATGACTTAGGGGTAAACGCACGTCTTGTAAACTGAGAGAGAGAGGGAGTACCATGGAGGTGGTCAGGAATCGGGAGACTCGCGCAGGTCGTAGCGCCGGAGTAATAATTGAAGGAAATATACCCTAGAGGCAATAATAAAGTTGTTATTTTATATTTTCTTATATCATGATAAATGTTTATTATTCATGCTAGAATTGTATTAATCGAAAAATTGATACATGTGTGGATACATAGACAAAGCACTGTGTCTCTAGTAAGCCTCTACTAGACTAGCTCGTTAATCAAAGATGGTTAAGTTTCATAACCATAGACATGTGTTGTCATTTGATGAACGGGATCACATCATTAGGAGAATAATGTGATGAACAAGACCCATTCGTTAGCTTAGCATATTGATCATTCAGATTGT
Organism: Secale cereale; assembly: GCA_902687465.1. Classification (NCBI taxonomy): domain Eukaryota; kingdom Viridiplantae; phylum Streptophyta; class Magnoliopsida; order Poales; family Poaceae; genus Secale; species Secale cereale. The sequence goes on along the minus strand of LR738711.1, from coordinate 387,317,630 downwards.
TGCTACTGCTTTCTTCATGTCAAATACATATTCCTCCGATTATGAGATTATGCAACTTCCGGATACCAGAGGAATGCCTTGTGTGCTATCAAATGTCACAACGTAACTGGGTGATTATAAATATGCTCTACAGGTATCTCCTAAGGTGTTTGTTGGGTTGGCATAGATCGATATTAGGATTTGTCACTCCGAGTATCGAAGAGGTATCTCTGGGCCCTCTCGGTAATACTGAAGGAAATATGCCCTAGAGGCAATAAGAAATATGTTATTTGTATTTCCTTATATCATGATAAATGTCTTTTATTCATGCTAGAATTGTATTAACCGGAAACTTGATACATGTGTGAATACATAGACAAAACAGTATGTCCCTAGTATGCCTTTACTAGACTAGCTCATTGGTCAAAGATGGTTATGTTTCCTAACCATAGACATGAGTTGTCATTTGATCAACGGGATCACATCATTAGGAGAATGATGTGATGGACTAGACCCATTTGTTAGCTTAGCACTATGATCGTTTAGTTTTACTGCTATTGCTTTCTTCATGACTTATACATGTTCCTATGACTATGAGATTATGCAACTCCCGAATACCGTAGGAACACCTTGTGTGCTATCAAACGTCACAACGTAACTGGGTGATCATAAAGATGCTCTATAGGTGTCTCCGAAAGTTTTCGTGGTGTTGGCATAGATCAAGACTAGGATTTGTCACTCCGAGTGTCGGAGAGGTGTCTCTGGGCCCTCTCGGTAATGCACATCATAATAAGCCTTGCAAGCAAATGACTAATGAGTTAGTCACGAGATGATGTACTACGGAACGAGTAAAGAGACTTGCCGGTAACGATATTGAACTAGGTATAGAGATACCGACGATCGAATCTTGGGCAAGTAACATACCGATGACAAAAGGAACAACGTATGTTGTTATGCGGTTTGACCGATAAAGATCTTCGTAGAATATGTAGGAGCCAATATGAGCATCCAGGTTCCGCTATTGGTTATTGACCGGAGATGATTCTCAGTCATGTCTACATAGTTCTCGAACCCGTAGGGTCCGCACGCTTAACGTTTGATGATGATCGGTATTATGAGTTTATGAGTTTTGATGTACCGAAGGTAGTTCGGAGTCCCGGATGAGATTACGGACATGACGAGGAGTCTCTGAATGTCAGAGACGTAAAGATTGATATATTGGACGACTATATTCGGACACCGGAAGTGTTCTGGAAAGTTTCGGAATTTACCGAAATGCCGGGGGGTTACCGGAACCCCCCGGGGGAATGATGGGCCCTAGTGGGCCATAGGGGAGAGAGAGGCTAGCAGCCAGGAGGTGGCGCGCCCCCTCCCTAGGGGCAGTCTGAATAGGACTAGGGGAGGGGGCGCGGCCCCTCTTTCCCTCTCCCTCTCCCTCTCCTTCCTTCCCCCTCTCCTTCTTGGTGGACTCCTACTAGGAATAGGATTGCAATCCTATTCCTAGTAGGATTGCCTCTGTAGGCGCACCATAGAGGGCCGGACGGCCTCCCCCCTTGCTCCTTTATATACGGGGGCAGGGGGGCACCCAAAGACACACAAGTTGAATTGTTTTAGCCGTGTGCGGTGCCCCCCTCCACAGAAACACACCTCGGTCATACCGTTGCAGTGCTTAGGTGAAGCCCTGCGCCGGTAGATACATCATATCCGTCAGCACGCCGTCGTGCTGACGAAACACTCCTGTGAAGCTCAACTGGATCAAGAGCTCGTGGGACGTCATCAAGCTGAACGTGTGCTGAACGCGGAGGTGCCGTACGTTCGGTGCTTGATCGGTTGGATCGCGAAGAAATTCGACTACATCAATCGCGTCACTTGACGCTTCCGCTCCCGGTCTACGAGGGTACGTAGACACACTCTCCCCCTCATTGCTATGCATCTAGTAGATAGATCTTGCGTGATCGTAGGAAAATTTTGAAAATACTACGTTTCCCAACAGTGGTATCAGAGCCAGGTCTATGCGTAGTTGATATGCACGAGTAGAACACAATGAGTTGTGGGCGATACTAGTCATACTGCTTACCAGCATGTCATACTTTGCTTCGGCGGTATTGTGAGATGAAGCGGCCCGGACCGACATTACGCGTACGCTTACACGAGACTGGTTTCACCGTTATGAGCACTCGGTTCTTAAAGGTGACTGGCGGGTGTCTGTCTCTCTCACTTTAGCTGAATCAAGTGTGGCTACGCCCGGTCCTTGTGAAGGTTAAAACAACACATACTTGACGAAACATCGTTGTAGTTTTTGTATGCGTAGGTAAGAACAGTTCTTGCTAAGCCCGTAGCAGCCACGTAAAACTTGCAACAACAAAGTAGAGGACATCTAACTTGGTTTTGCAGGGCATGTTGTGATGTGATATGGTCAAGACATGATGAGATATACGGTTTTGTATGAGATGATCATGTTTTGTGAAGTTATCGGCAACTGGCAGGAACCATATGGTTGTCGCTTTATTGTATGAAATGCAATCGCCATGTAATTGCTTTACTTTATCACTAAGCGGTAGCGATAGTCGTAGAAGCAATAGTTGGCGAGACGACAACGATGCTACGATGGAGATCAAGGTGTCGCGCCGGTGACGAAGGTGATCATGACAGTGCTTTGGAGATGAAGATCAAAAGCACAAGATGATGATGGCCATATCATGTCACATATTTTGATTGCATGTGATGTTTATCTTATTATGCTTCTTATTTTTCTTAGAACGACGGTAGCATTATAAGATGATCCCTTACTAAATTTCAAGGTATAAGTTTTCTCCCTGAGTATGCACCGTTGCGAAAGTTCGTCGTGCCGAGACACCACGTGATGATCGGGTGTGATAAGCTCTACGTTCAAATACAACGGGTGTAAGCTAGTTTTGCACGCGCAGAATACTCGGGTTAAACTTGAGGAGCCTAGCATATGCAGATATGGCCTCGGAACACTGGAGACCGAAAGGTCGAGCGTGAATCATGTAGTAGATATGATCAACATAAGATGTTCACCATTGAAACTACTCCATCTCACGTGATGATCGGACATGGTTTAGTTGATTTGGATCACGTGATCATTTAGATGACCGGAGGGATGTCTATCTAAGTGGGAGTTCTTTAAGTAATTTGATTAAATTGAACTTTAATTTATCATGAACTTAGTCCTGATAGTTTTTGCATATCTATGTTGTTGTAGATCAATGGCCAGTGCTACCGTTCCTTTGAATTTTAATGCATTCCTAGAGAAAGCTAAGTTGAAAGATGATGGTAGCAATTACACGGACTGGGTCCGTAACTTGAGGATTATCCTCATTGCTGCACAGAAGAATTATGTCCTTGAAGCACCGCTAGGTGACAAGCCCCCTCCCGCTAATCTAGACGCTTTGAACGTCTGGCAGACGCGGTCTGATCACTACACGATAGTTCAGTGTGCCATGCTTTACGGCTTAGAACCGGGACTTCAACGATGTTTTGAACGTCATGGACCATATGAGATGTTCCAGGAGTTGAAGTTAATATTTCAAGCAAATGCCCGGATTGAGAAATATGAGATTTCCAATAAGTTCTACAGCTGCAAGATGAAGGAGAATAGTTCTATCAGTGAACACTTACTCAGAATGTCTGGGTACTACAATCATATGACTCAACTTGTTTGCAAAGTTGACGAGGATAGTGTTATTGATAGAGTTCTTCAATCACTGCCACCAAGCTATAAAGGCTTCGTGATGAACTATAATATGCAAGGGATGCAAAAGACAATTCCCGAGCTCTTCGCTATGCTCAAGGCTGCGGAGGTAGAAATCAAAAAGGAGCATCAAGTGTTGATGGTTAACAAGACCACTAGTTTCAAGAAAAAGGGCAAGGGAAAGAAGGGGAACTTCAAGAAGAATAGCAAGACAGTTGCTACTCCCGCGAAGAAACCCAAGTCTAGAGCCAAGCCTGAAACTGAGTGCTTCTACTGCAAAGGGACTGGACACTGGAAGCGGAACTGCCCCAAGTATTTGGCGGATAAGAAGGATGGTAAGGTGAACAAAGGTATATGTGATATACATGTTATTGATGTGTACCTTACTAATGCTTGTAGTAGTACCTGGGAATTTGATACTAGTTCGGTTGCTAATATTTGTAACTCGAAACTGGGACTACGGATTAAACGAAGATTGGCTAAGGACGAGGTGACGATGCGCGTGGGAAATGGTTCCAAAGTCGATGTGATCGCCATCGGCACGCTACCTCTACATCTACCTTCGGGATTAGTTTTAGACCTAAATAATTGTTATTTGGTGCCAGCGTTGAGCATGAACATTATATCTGGATCTTGTTTGTTGCGAGACGGTTATTCATTTAAATCAGAGAATAATGGTTGTTCTATTTTTATGAATAATATCTTTTATGGTCATGCACCCTTGAAGAGTGGTCTATTCTTATTAGATCTCGATTGTAGTGATACACATATTCATAATATTGAAGCCAAAAGACGCAAGGTTAATAATGATAGTGCAACTTATTTGTGGCACTGCCGTTTAGGTCATATTGGTGTAAAGCGCATGAAGAAACTCCATAGTGATGGACTTTTGGAATCACTTGATTATGAATCACTTGGTGCTTGCGAACCATGCCTCATGGGCAAGATGACTAAAACTCCGTTCTCCGGAACTATGGAGCGAGCAACAGATTTGTTGGAAATCATACATACTGATGTATGTGGGCCAATGAGTGTTGAAGCTCGTGGCGGGTATCGTTATTTTCTGACCTTCACTGATGATTTAAGCAGATATGGGTATATCTACTTAATGAAGCACAAGTCTGAAACATTTGAAAAGTTCAAAGAATTTCAGAGTGAAGTAGAGAATCATCGTAACAAGAAAATAAAGTTTCTACAATCTGATCGTGGAGGAGAATATTTGAGTTACGAGTTTGGTCTTCATTTGAAACAATGTGGAATAGTTTCACAACTCACGCCACCCGGAACACCACAACGTAATGGTGTGTCCGAACGTCGTAACCGTACTTTATTGGATATGGTGCGGTCTATGATGTCTCTTACCGATTTACCACTATCGTTTTGGGGTTATGCTTTAGAGACAGCTGCATTCACATTAAATAGGGCACCATCTAAATCTGTTGAGACGACACCTTATGAACTATGGTTTGGCAAGAAACCAAAGTTGTCGTTTCTTAAAGTTTGGGGCTGCGATGCTTATGTGAAAAAGCTTCAACCTGATAAGCTCGAACCCAAGTCGGAGAAATGTGTCTTCACAGGATACCCAAAAGAGACTGTTGGGTACACCTTCTATCACAGATCCGAAGGCAAGATATTCGTTGCTAAGAATGGATCCTTTCTAGAGAAGGAGTTTCTCTCGAAAGAAGTGAGTGGGAGGAAAGTAGAACTTGATGAGGTAATTGTACCTTCTCCTGAATTGGAAAGTAGTACATCATAGAAAATTGTTCCAGTGATTCCTACACCAATTAGTGAGGAAGCTAATGATGATGATCATGAAACTTCAGATCAAGTTTCTGCTGAACGTCGTAGATCAACCAGAGTACGTTCCGCACCAGAGTGGTACGGCAACCCAATTCTGGAAGTCATGTTACTAGACCATGATGAACCTACGAACTATGAGGAAGCGATGATGAGCCCAGATTCTGCAAAATGGCTTGAGGCCATGAAATTTGAGATGGGATCGATGTATGAGAACAAAGTGTGGACTTTGGTTGACTTGCCCGATGATCGGCAAGCCATCGAAAATAAATGGATCTTCAAGAGGAAGACCGACACAAACGGTAATATTACTGTTTACAAAGCTCGACTTGTTGCGAAATGGTTTCGACAAGTTCAAGGAGTTGACTATGATGATACTTTCTCACCTGTAGCGATGCTTAAGTCTGTCCGAATTATGTTAGCGATTGCCGCATTTTATGATTATGAAATCTGGCAAATGGATGTCAAAACTGCATTCCTGAATGGATATCTCAAAGAAGAGTTGTATATGATGCAACCAAAAGGTTTTTTCGATCCAAAACATGCTAACAAAGTATGCAAGCTCCAGCGATCCATCTATGGACTGGTGCAAGTATCTCGGAGTTGGAATATACGCTTTGATGAGGTGATCAAAGCATATGGTTTTATACAGACTTTTGTAGAAGCCTGTATTTACAAGAAAGTGAGTGGGAGCTCTGTAGCATTTCTAATATTATATGTGGATGACATATTGTTGATTGGAAATGATATATAATTTTTGGATAGCATAAAAGGATACTTGAATAAGAGTTTTTCAATGAAAGACCTCGGTGAAGCTGCATATATATTAGGCATGAAGATCTATAGAGATAGATCAAGACGCTTAATTGGACTTTCATAAAGCACATACCTTGATAAAGTTTTGAAGAAGTTCAAAATGGATCAGTCGAAGAAAGGGTTCTTGCCCGTGTTACAAGGTATGAAGTTGAGTAAGACTCAATGCCCGACCACTGCAAAAGATAGAGAGAAAATGAAAGTCATTCCCTATGCCTCAGCCATAGGGTCTATCATGTATGCAATGCTGTGTACCAGACCTGATGTGTGCCTTGCTATAAGTCTAGCAGGAAGGTACCAAAGTAATCCAGGAGTGGATCACTGGACAGCGGTCAAGAACATCCTGAAATACCTGAAAAGGACAAAGGATATGTTTCTCATATATGGAGGTGACAAAGAGCTCGTCGTAAACGGTTACGTCGATTCTAGCTTTGACACTAATCCGGATGACTCTAAGTCACAAACCGGATATGTATTTTTATTGAACGGTGGAGCTGTCAGTTGGTGCAGTTCCAAGCAAAGCATCGTGGCAGGATCTACGTGTGAAGTGGAATACATAGCTACTTCGGAAGCAGCAAATGAAGGAGTCTGGATGAAGGCGTTCATATCCGATCTAGGTGTAATACCTAGTGCATCGGGTCCAATGAAAATCTTTTGTGACAACACTGGAGCAATAGCCTTGGCGAAGAAATCCAAGTTTCACAAGAGAACAAAGCACATCAAAAGACGCTTCAATTCCATCTGCGATCTAGTCAAGGAGGGAGACATAGAGATTTGCAAGATACATACGGATCTAAATGTTGCATACCCGTTGACTAAGCCTCTTCCACGGGCAAAACATGATCAGCACCAGGACTCCATGGGTGTGAGGATCATCACTTTGTAATCTAGATTATTGACTCTAGTTCAAGTGGGAGACTGAAGGAAATATGCCCTAGAGCCAATAATAAAGATGTTATTTGTATTTCCTTATATCATGATAAATGTCTTTTATTCATGCTAGAATTGTATTAACCGGAAACTTGATACATGTGTGAATTCATAGACAAAACAGTATGTCCCTAGTATGCCTCTACTAGACTAGCTCATTGGTCAAATATGGTTATGTTTCCTAACCATAGACATGAGTTGTCATTTGATCAACGAGATCACATCATTAGAAGAATGATGTGATGGACTAGACCCATCCGTTAGCTTAGCACTATGATCGTTTAGTTTTACTGCTATTGCTTTCTTCATGACTTATACATGTTCCTATGACCATGAGATTATGCAACTCCCGAATACCGTAGGAACACCTTGTGTGCTATCAAACGTCACAACGTAACTGGGTGATCATAAAGATGCTCTACAGGTGTCTCCGAAAGTATTCGTGGTGTTGGCATAGATCAAGACTAGGATTTGTCACTCCGAGTGTCGGAGAGGTATCTCTGGGCCCTCTCGGTAATGCACATCATAATAAGCCTTGCAAGCAAATGACTAATGAGTTAGCCACAAGATGATGTATTACGGAATGAGTAAAGAGAATTGTCGGTAATGAGATTGAACTAGGTATAGAGATACCGACGATCGAATCTCGGGCAAGTAACATACCGATGACAAAAGGAACAACGTATGTTGTTATGCGGTTTGACCGATAAAGATCTTCGTAGAGTATGTAGGAGCCAATATGAGCATCCATGTTCCGCTATTGCTTATTTCCGGAGATGAGTCTCGGTCATGTCTACATAGTTCTCGAACCCTAGGGTCCGCACGCTTAACGTTTGATGACGATCGGTATTATGAGTTTATGAGTTTTGATGTACCGAAGGTAGTACGGAGTCCCGGATGAGATCAGGACATGACAAGGAGTCTCGGAATGTCTGAGACGTAAAGATTGATATATTGGACGACTATATTCGGACACCGGAAGTGTTCTGGAAAGTTTTAGAATTTACCGGAGTGCCGGGGGGTTACCGGAACCCCCCGGGGGAATGATGGGCCCTAGTGGGCCATAGGGGAGAGAGAGGGCAGCAGCCAGGAGGTGGCGCGCCCCCTCCCTAGGGGCAGTCTGAATAGGACTAGGGGAGGGGGCGCGGCCCCTCTTTCCCTCTCCCTCTCCCTCTCCTTCCTTCCCCCTCTCCTTCTTGGTGGACTCCTAATAGGAATAGGATTGCAATCCTATTCCTAGTAGGATTGCCTCTCTAGGCGCACCATAGAGGGTCGGCCGGCCTCCCCCTTGCTCCTTTATATACGGGGGCAGGGGGCACCCAAAGACACACAAGTTGAATTGTTTTAGCCGTGTGCGGTGCCCCCCTCCACAGAAACACACCTCAGTAATACCGTTGTAGTGGTTAGGCGAAGCCCTGCGCCGGTAGATACATCATATCCGTCACCACGCCGTCGTGCTGACAAAACTCTCTCGTGAAGCTCAACTGGATCAAGAGCTCGTGGGACGTCATCAAGCTGAACGTGTGCTGAACGCGGAGGTGTCGTACGTTCGATGCTTGATCGGTTGGATCGCGAAGAAGTTCGACTACATCAACCGCGTGACTTGACGCTTCCGCTCCCGGTCTACGAGGGTACGTAGACACACTCTCCCCCTCGTTGCTATGCATCTAGTAGATAGATCTTGCGTGATCGTAGGAAAATTTTGAAAATACTACGTTTCCCAACAAATACACATCATAATAAGGCTTGCAAGCAAATGACTAATGAGTTAGTTTTGGGATGGTGTATTGCGGAACGAGTAAAGAGACTTTTCGGTAACGAGATTGAACTAGGTATGAAGATACCGACGATCGAATCTCGGTCAAGTAACATACCAATGACAAAGGGAATAAGTTATGTGGTCATTACGGTTTGACCGATAAAGATCATTGTAGAATATGTGGGAACCAATATGAGCATCCAGGTTCCGATATTGGTTATTGACCAGAGAAGTGTCTCGGTCATGTCTACATAGTTCTCGAACCCGTAGGGTCCGCACACTTAACGTTCGATGACGATTTGTATTATGAATTATGTGATTTGGTGACCGAAGTTTTTTCGGAGTGCCGGATGAGATCACGGACATGACGAGAAGTCTCTAAATAGTCGAGAGGTAAAGATTGATATATGGGATGATATTATTCGGACACCGGAAGGGTTCCGAGGGGTTCCAGGTACATATATGAGTACCGAGGGGTTACCTGAACCCCCCGGGGGAAGTAATGAGCCACATGGGCCATAGGGGAGAGAGGGCAACCCACAAGGAGGTGGCGCCCCCCATGGGGAGTCCGAATTGGACAAGGGGAGGGGGCGCAGCCCCCCTTTCCTTCTCCCTCTCCTCTCCTTCCCTCTTTCCCCCTCCCAAAGAAAGGAAGGGGGGCCGACTAGGACTAGGAGTCCTAGTGGGTTTCCCCCGACTTGGCGCCCCCTAGGGCTGGCCTCCTCCCTCTCCTCCTTTATATACGTGGGCAGGGGGCACCCGAAAGCACATCAATTGTTCTTAGCCGTGTCCGGTGCCCCCTCCACTGTTTACTCCTCAGGTCATATTGTCGTAGTGTTTAGGCGAAGCCCTGCGCAATCAACTGCACCATCACCATCACCATGCCGTCGTGTCGCCGGAACTCTTCCCTGACACTCTGCTGGGTCAAGAGTTCGAGGGATATCATCGAGCTGAACATGTGTAGAACTCGGAGGTGCCGTACGTTCGGTGCTTGATCGGTTGAATTGTGAAGACGTTCGACTACATCAACCGCGTTAATCTAACGCTTCCGCTTTCGGTCTACGAGGGTACGTGGACACACTCTTCCCCTCTCGTTGCTATGCATCTCCTAGATAGATCTTGCATGAGCGCATGATTTTTTTTGAAATTGCATGCTACGTTCCCAACAATAATGATAATGGAATGTCAAATCATAGGGCCCCACCTGTCCAGCAGTAACGAGCCGTCAAATCACACAGCCCTACGTTTGCAGCAGCCTACTCCCTCATCTTCTCTCCTCTTTGTCAAACCGACTAGGCATAACTGCCCTGCCTACTGCGTGGGAAAAGCCCCACCCTCGACTTTCAAATATATTTTTTTATCCATGGATTGCGCCATGGATTAAAGCCTCAAGAAAATGGCGGTACACATGTATAGAACACGCCCATCGCGCGTCGCACCCCAGACGGTCGGCGTCTGGCACACCACTCTTCGAATGGAACACACGTCATATTGCGTTTGCACACACATGTGGGACCGCAATTGAGAACCTACCATAGGCACACCCCCGTCCCCGCAAGTCGGTTGAGTTAATAGAAGAGAGAGAGACGAGCGATAGTACTGGAGCAATGATGTAAACACGTCGGTGCCTGGACGATCCCTACATGACACGTGAGATCAGTTTGTCCATGCATGTGAGCAGACTCCAACAGATGGCTGGATTGGCTATCGTCTACATATGGTGAGGCTGTGTTGTGCAGGGATGTAGTTCTGATGAGAAATCTAAAAAAAGTTTCTTGTCATCTTGCAATATTAGGTGTGGTGTGCTTCGGATCACTGCGAGGGTTAAACAGCGACAACTGCGTTCCTCCAAGGCACTGGTCATTGGGGGCACATGCACGAAGACTATTAGGTTGCGATCTAGGTCAAGCCGGCTATGTTAATTAGGACATCTATCGATTAACCCCTTTTCTATGAGTTTGTCTTTAATTTGAGCTTTGATCCTCGTCTAGTTTGTCCGTCGGGATTCATGTTGTCTCCTTGGGGCAGTGAGGTTATGGTTTCTTATCATGTGTCATTTTTTCGTGTTATATGTTAATCCGGTGCGCTTCAGATCAAAATGACGACAACCTCGCTTCCAGGGCACGTGCACGAAGACTTCTCGACAGTCATTGATGAGCTCAAGCCGGCTCCAGTAGATAAAAGAAAACTACTCCACTATATAGGCAGGAGCCTTCACGCGTGCTTGCTAGTGTTGCTCTCTTCACACTCTCTCGTCCTCTCTAGATCTAAACACAACAGCGGTGGCCACACACTCTCTCTGCTCACCGCTGGTCACATATCTGGCCGGATCCCCTCCGTCAGGGAAGGTGATAAGGTGCAATGTTCACACAGTCATCCTCTGCGACGGCTCTTACCCATTGCCGATGCGTCCCGATCAGCGTGCCTTGCCATTCTCTTTCGCGCAGCGTCGGCTAGGGAGGGCCTCTAACCCCTTCTTCCTCGCCGCCGTAGTGTGAGCAGATCCGGCCTCCGGCCGCTCACCTAGCGACACCCCGACGACCCTCAGGTATAACTTCCTTCAAAACCGGCCTTGCTCTCATGCCCCAGCTCCTCACATCGCTGCATTTGTATCATTTACTATTTCTCAGGCCCCCTCGTAGATAGGATCGATCGGCTGTTTGGAAGCCACCTAAATTTTTACTGTTACTAGCAAGATGCCCGTGCGTTGCATGAAACATCAAGATGCATTTATATGAGTAGTTTATCTTGTGAGAGATAAGGATGAATGAGAGAAAGCCTTATCTGCAAATGTGGGTAGGAGTGCAGGTAGCTTTTTGCAAAATTGTCGTAGTTTCCTTCATATCCGTCAGATATAGATCGGACGACCTATATTGCAGGATGGCAGACACACCATCATCACCAACTTTGTTTTTTATAAGAGTAGAGAATAGGTAAAACTACTTCATGTAGTCGAATCTAGTACTACTTGGTTCAAACAGAGAAGAAAGGGGGTGGGGGTACGGGAAGATTTGTTACCTAAATCTAGGACTTGGTCGAAAGAGGAAGTAATGGGGGCAAAAAGTAGCAGAGACTGGCTATCCAACTGGTCGCTTGGTCTAATAGGAAAATAAAGGCAAACACAATACAAACTCAATAGAAATCAATCTATTGGTTGAAAAAGGAAAGAAAGTGGGGACTGGGGGACAGTTCAACAGAGTATGTCTATCACTAGATTTGCTAGCCTCACAAATTATAAGGTGGCTATACAGAAAAAATGGGACCAACCCATATATCCTGTTTAAATGTTTGTTGCCTGAGCTCCTCTTATGTAATGCCACTGGTAAAATGTATCAGTCCCACTATAAAAGTAAGGACATGTTAAATCATTGTTGTTTTCAATATGCCTCCAGTAATATGTATCAATGGCACTGTTTTGCATGTCCTGCTAAATTCCCATTAAGATAAGTTGCTTCTTTTCGTTAGAAATGCAACTGTCCTGGTCCGCCTACTCTCCCGTGCCCAAATACCAAGTCTTTAGCAGCTGTTAATGTAATGTTGCTGGTAAAATGAAGCAATGCACTACTGCAGGATGGTCCAAACACGACACTATGATCAGAGACCCTTGGACGAAACTGTGTGTGATGCCATAATCGCAAACGGTGGTGTAAAAACCCATCAAAAAGGTGCAAAACATTTGCGATGATGGATGCATCAAACATGGTTCAGATTTTAGTTGCGTGTGCGATGAAGGGCATACGGTTCAGTTTAATTAACTGTTTGCGATGAGGAGGAACAAAAGAAACGGGCAGCCAGATGAAGGTGTGTGCGATATACATCATACAGTACAGTGGGATGAACTGTGTGTGTTCAGGCAATACAATGGGAACGGTTCAACTGAACAAGATGTGTGTGATACACGGCAAACAGGTTCGTAATCAGAAATGTGTGCGAAGACCAATAATAACACGGACGATTGCTGCTAATAAGCCGTGTGATTTGCTCTGTTTACAGAATAATAACATTAGTGTGTGTGTGTGTATATATATATATATATATACATATATATATATATATATAAAACTGAAATAAACATCCAATTACATAAGTGACTATACAGATCATTCGAGCACGTGCTTTAGAATAATTGCATGCATTCTAAAGTAGGAGCAACGATCGTCTAGTCATCTACTTCTTGTGACGCTCCCGCCACTGCTCCGTGGCTCGATCCCTCGTCTGGGGTATGAAGAAGACACTTCCTCATGTCAACAATCTGCCTGTCAATGTTGTGGATATCGCTTATCGGGAACTAATCAGTCGACCCATGATAAGGGGTAAGTCGGCCTATTTATCGGCATATCGGCCGATTTATCGCCATATCGGCTGATTTATCGGCCGATTTATCTTATCGGCCAGACAACGGTAAGCGATAAATCGGCCAGACAACGGTAAGCGATAAATCGGCCGATTTATCGGCATATCGGAAGATATCTTGAACAGTGCTGCCTGTACATCTCGTAGCTTGTGTACGTGTCCTTGGCCACGTAGTTGACATGTTATTCATCTAATCTCTCAAGCCACACACTGTGCCAGGCGTTCTTGTCCTTGTTGCTCTCATTCTTCATCTTCATGTAGTAGGGGTCGATGATGGCCGATGCGAGGTCAACCAGGGAGTTCAATTTGTTTTTGTCGCTGCCCCAGACCTTGTACTGGTGCTGGATGTTGACAAGATTCGGGCATTTCAATTCTGAAACCTTGAGCACTTTTAGATCGCTGATGCTGTCCACCGTAGCGAAACTATGGTCGGAGCTGTTGATAAACCTAGAGAAACGCTCGCAAGGCCTTGTGGCAAGGTGGTAGTGGTAGACGAGCACGTCATGTCGCACACACAACTGGGCGACGACAACCTTCTGATTGTGCCCGGCACGACCGGTGGTGTACTCGAGCTCGAAGCCGGCCACTTGGTACTTGTCCTCGGCAAGGAACTTGTAACGCCCGGATAATTAGGCTACAGTAAAACTTTGCTAATGATGCCATGTCATCCCGTTCACTGTTGATATTCGCGTGTTAGTTCAAAACAATCTAAATTCAAATTTGAATTAGTGACCAACACCCAAAGTTCTCTAACGTTAAAAATAAAATGTTTGGTGTGTGACAAATATTACATAAGTAATTATGGTGGAGAAAACATATTTTTAGCAAAAGTCTAAATACTCTAAAATAAATAAAACAGAAAAGGAAAATAAATAAAAGAAAAGAGCAGACACCTAACAAAAAAAGGAAAAAGCCCCCCTAGCAACTGGGCCTGATGGCCCAGCCGGCCAGCCCAACCCCAGTGGGCCAAGGCCCACCCCCACTCCCTTACCCCCCACCCCGGGTAAACCCTAACCCACCGACACCGCACACTCCCCCCCACGTCTCTCTCTCGCCCCACCCCCGATCCAGATCGGGATCGGGGTGACCGCGCCCACGACGCCGACGTGCCCCCGCTGTCGACCACCGGAGGCCACCTCACCGGAGCTTTCCCCGCAGGATTGCCTCCCCTGCGGCTTCGTCCCCGTCGACCTCCTCGACCCCTGCTGCCACGACCCCTACACCCCGGATGATGCGGAGCATCCCTCGCCCATCACCACGGACATCACACCACCACCGCAAGGACCGAGAAGACCGATGACAAGAACACACGCACGTGCCACCGATACCGAGGTTGACTTTTTCCTCTTCAAACTTCATTCGGTTTCGTATGAGAGTCGAGTCCTACCTCAAATGGAAGCATTGTGCATTCTTTGGTACTTCGGAGATGACCGTGAGGAAGCACGGAGGAAACACCAAGTCCACCCGGAGACACACGGAGGAAGGAGAAGGAAGATGGGCACGGCGGTGTGGAGCCACTTGACACCCCAGGTGCCCGGCCCCTCCGTCCCCGGGTGCTCGGCCGCCAGCTGTTGCCGGACCTTGCCACCCTGGGTGCCTGGCCAGGAGGCCCCGGGTGCCCGGTCGCCCCAGCTTGGGCTCCGCCGGCCACCCCGGGTGCCCAGCCAACTTGCCCTGGGTCCCGGTCACCCTGCTGGTCCCTTGCCCTTGCCTCCGGGTGCCCGGGCCGTGACCCCCGGGTGCCCGGCCTCGCCCCTGGGCTGCACCACAGCCACCCCGGGTGCCCGGGTTGCCAACCCCCAGGTGCCCGGCCCCCTTCAGCCCACTCTCGGGCGGTGGCCCTGACCGGTCCGGGTGCCCGGCCAGTTTTACCCCGGGTGCCCGGACCCCTCCGCAGGCCTGCGTGCCTCTTGGGGCTTTTGCCCTTGTAACCCTCTCCCCCTCTTATTTCGCCCCCTAGACTATAAGTACCTCCCTAGCTCATTTGTGAGGGCAATGTTGACACACGAACACGTCACCGTGTACCTCCAACGCCGAGGGTGATGCACCACAGCTCACATCGAAGGAGACCCGTCCGGAAGCGTGGTACGCAAGCAATCCGGCGGGCGCTTTTGAAGACCCGAAACCCCACACGTCCGGGAGGGACCCCGTCTGGATGCGCGGCGGCTATGGGCTGCCGTAGGTCAACCTGATCGCCCCTAGGGCCTCGAGGTTCGCCGCCCTGCAACAAGAAGAACGAACGAGAACGAGGAAGACGAAGAACTAGGGTTAAGAAGAAAAGATAAAAGATAAAAAGTGGTAGATGAATTGATCGATTGTGTGTTGTTCAATCGCCGTCACCCCTTAGGTATATAAGAGGCGGCTGGACTTCCCGTGCAAGGAAAAGGCTTGGATTCACATCCAAAACCCTAGCCAAATTCGGATTGGTTTTGTATGAACTTTCCAAAACTGTTCGGTTTAAACTGGCTGTACCTTGTGGGTAATTTTTGAGGTGGTAAACGACCTCGGATGGAATAGAGCCCAAAAGCAATCTTGACCGTTTCGACGAGACGAACAACTTCCATGTTGAACGTTTTTTGATTTGAAGCCATATTCTAGGCCAAAACGGTCACGCAATACATGTTGTTATTCGCCCTACCCATCAGACACGTGGCTGGTGGGGTGCGCCACTTATGGCTGTGTGACACGGCTGTGTTCGGATGGGTGTAACTTTTGCATACGAACTCGTATTGGGACGATTTTTATATCAGAATCGATCGTTTCGACGAGACGCACAACTTTCATTGAAACTCTTTCCATTTGAAGTCATCTTAATTGGGTTTCAAGCCATTCTTTAATCTGGTGTCACCATGAGCATCTCTGAACTTGTCATAACTTTTGCATTCGGACTCCGTTTTAGACCACTTTCATATCCATCTTGATCTTCTCAAAGAAAGCCATCTCATGGTTACTTCCAATCATAAGTTTGAAGTAATCTTGACATAGATTAAAGCAACTTTTATGATTATGCCACTTTTGAGCGTCAACACATGCCCCCCTGTTTTTCGGCAAAGCAAGCGTGCCGAAAAATAATTTGTACCATGTTGGTTCTAAGGACGATGTCAACACCCCATCAGCCATTTATATGCTTAGGACGATAATTATATATCGGCCATTATTGTTCTTGAACCCTTGATGCAAACTTGGGCGAAACCTTCTCAACTTCATTAACAATCCGATGATAAAGTTCCATAGATATGTATCTCAAGGTCATCCTCCGAACCATATTGTTCCCCCTTTTGCTAGGATTTTGTAGATAATCAACAATAAACTCTCTCCAATCCTTACTATCACCTGCATCAAAATTCATTAGTGGCCGAAGCTGTGAACTTCGGTTCGGCCTTACCTATGTTGACGAGATGAAGCATCGGCTATTGAGAGAAATGAAACACACCATGATTAACGTAGTAGCCGAATGCTTGCTGTGCCAACTCCTTTGAATTGTCATGTCTAAATATAGGAATAATTTTAAAGCAACTCAAGGTAAATTTTGCATCTAGACATATCTCAAGATAAACTATAAGTGATTCGTCAAAACATTGATAACCCTTGGATGTTTGTTGCGCTACTCATAACGAGTCACCGAAAGCCTCCATATGTATAGCACCTATAGCAAGTAAAAGAGTCAATGCGAATAACAATGCATATTCGGCTTTGATTAATCATGCATAAAAATATTCTAAGCGGCATGAGGCTTCAAAAAATAGTACCATAAGGAGATATATAAACAACACCAACACTTTTGCCATTGCTACGAATTGAACCATCAAAACATAATCTCCATAGTACTAGAGAGACAAGGCTAACATCAATATTATGCATGTCATTAACCGATGTTCAGTAATAAAATCAGCTATGATTTGGCCTCTTATAGATCTCAAAGATGCATAAGCCAAATCGTATCCAAACAAAGTATAAGCCCACTAGCCAATTCTGCACTATGAATTGGTCTATGCAACATATACTCAATGATATTGGTCATGATGTTTCAACTCCATCCAATCAAAATATAGGCATACATATGCATTTTCATGAGCACATACTTTGTCTCGCTCTCCATTCGAACTAAGGACAACGCTAGAATACTACACCGGCCATGTATTGACATATTATTAGGACGGTAGATAAATATCGGCCATTACCATGTAGACATCATTCAAAGCACATATAGCCGAAATAAACAAATGAAATGACAAATCAAGTATTTCGGCCCTTTGGATCAGCAAAAAACTTGTAGCTAATCAAATGTATAGTGACTTGGTAATACCCTTTCATGATGTAAGAAATTATATGGCATCCATGGATTAAAATAAGCCCATTGAGGGTTACCAATCATACCTGATGACGAATTCCATGGCACATACGTTAATGGAATAGTTGAAGAATATGGATAATGTGTAGACCGAAGATGCTGAAATCTTCGGCTTGGTCCTTCATAGTTTTCACTCTTTTCCTTCTTCACCTTTGCCGCACTTCTTGTAATGGAAGCTTGCACATAATTCTTATTTTGAGCACTTCCTTTGGGAACCCATGCCATGTTCCTTTCTTCAAGTTCTTGTGCACTAGGTTTTTGTAATTTCTTTTTTTTTGCCAATATGATAAGCCGAGTGGACACCCCGGCTGCGATTTTGTCTGAAGTAATGGCAATTCTTGTTTTACATTGTGCACTCTCAACTTCTCTTCTTCAGATTTGGCACTTTGACTATCAATAATTGGTTATTTCATCTTATTGCCTTTAGTAGCCAATGTCAACACTTTAATTGGCTCTTTTTCATTTGAGATCAAATCTGAAGTTGCACTCTTACGGCCATCTCTTTTAACACGGTGAACTTGGTTGACCACCTCTTTCTTCTTCCTTGAGCTCTGGACCGATTCCTTATGATTGAAACGGTCTTTAACATGTGATTGTTCAAATGTTGATCTTCTCAGAGCTGCATAATATTGGTGAGATGGCTTAAAATAAGATGGATAATGTGCCCTTGTATCATACCTGTCCCGTGATGAATATGAATCTACATGAGCATAGGGAGGCATCCACGACATTGGCATTGGCGAACCAAAATAAGGATATGAATATGTTGCATAAAAATTGTCACTTTGCCAATGCCGATCCTCATACTTGCGCCTTGGGGGTGATCTTGGTTTCTTTGCATCATTTGGCCGATAAGTATTCTTCTCTTCACTCTTCTTTTGATATTTATCCAATAGTTCAGCGAAGGTGATTTTTGATCTCTTACACTTGCGCTTATTCCGGCCTGTGTTTTCTTTTGGTTTGCTTTCATCAATCATTGGATTTGCTTGCTGCCCCCTAGTCCTTGGCGTCTCCATTGTAGCTTCGATGGAACTCTTGCCCTCAAGATTATGCTCGTTATGCTCTTCAACAACTTCTTTACTTGAAAACTTGATCCCATCACCTGCAGCTTTTACTTTCTCTTTAAATGTATCGGCTTGAAGCAGCCGATGCAAAAACTTTCTGCCATCGGAACCAATCGGAATAGATTGGTCATCTCTTGGTGTTTCAGCAAATTTCAATCGTCCTTTTTCAATGGCCGATATAACTATTTCACGAAACATATTGCAATCCTCAAAATTATGTTTGAACGAATGATGCAACCTACAATACATTCGTCCTTGAATTGATAGATTGATATGTTGATCAAGAATTCTTATGTAATTATTTTCAGCAACAAATCAAATATTTGATCACACATGCTTGAATTGAAGGTAAACTTTTTATTCTCTAGCCGATCTTGCTGTTTGAACGGCTTTGGAGATAAGCAAATGAATGGTTCAGATTTGTACTCTCCCCATTCGGCTATGCATTGTTTTTTCCACTCTATCTCCGATGTCTTTGGATAAGATATTATATTAGCATCAGTTTTCTCAATAGAATTTAACCTTGGCTTTAAATTTCTGAAACGAAGATATTTAGAACATACATGTCTCAGTTGAGACCAAGTGCAAGCCAAGTACGAAATAAGCAAAGCTACCCAACTAGATATGAACTTTACATAAAGCAACGGGGAAATCATTGGTTGTAACAATAAGTCAATATCGGTCTTTATAAATGGCGTAATGGGTTGACCGGTATGTTCCATAACAAGTTTATTGCTAACAAGTAAATTACCCTTCTTCATTGGTCTTTCAAAATTACTTATGAGAATATTTCTTATAGATGCATCAATAATGAAGTCGCGACCAAATCTGAAAATAGGTAAATTACTCTCTATGCATACCTCTTCAAATATGTTGGGAGAACATGATGGTGGTGTCACTTGAAGAACATCTTGCTCCGTCTTTGGATGGCTCGCCAACACCTTTTCATCATCTTTTTCTTGATTCCATGCATCATTGCTTTGAAGATCAATGTCAGCCAAACTTTGTTCGGCTACTTGTTCTTGTCCTTGAGGCTTGTCAATTCCTATGGCACGGAACTCATAGGGCAGGAAGTAGGTTCCATTGACTTCGGAAAAATCAAGTATGATTGTTTTGCTATGCTTTCCATGCCCTTTCTCAATAATGCTTGCCTCTTTGGATTTGATGGACTTAGAATATATACTACTTGATTCGGCTTTTCTAATAACCAAATTTTCTTTGTTACTTGGATCAACAACTTTATATTTTTGAATTTGCAAGGCTTCTCGCTCTCGTCTAATTTTGGCCCACAACTCAGCTTGGCAAGCTTTAAACTTTTTCATCTCAATTTCCATCCACTCGTCATGAGATTTCCCCCCAATACTTTGAGACTCTTTCGGCAATGAGGTGCCGAAACTTTGCGATTGTTTAGGTGGTACACTGGATGGTACAGCACTGGGCAACTGCATCATTTGCACAACTCTCGCTTTTACAACAGCAAAATCATGAGGCTTCCCGCCTTCTATTAGTTCCTGGCGAATAGAGTTGCAAAAATCCCAAGAGAATGTAGGCTTGTTCTCAATTACCCAGTCTGGATATGGTTGCCCCCCAATGCTTTTAGACTCTTTCGGCAATGAGATGTTGCCTAAATTATGTAATTGTGTAGGGGGGACATGATATGCCACAGTAGTAGGTGAAGGCATTTGTGCTCCTGCCGAAGTTTCACTTATTCGGCCATGACCATTAAGGTGCGGAGCCGGATTATGGACATCAACAGTTGCGTATGGTGCCAAAAAACTAGTAGCATGAGGTGTAGCATATGATGTTTCAGGGTAATTGGCCAAATAATTAGTAGTAGCATGGCCAATTCCCCTATCCACCAGCATGTTTGGATTAACATGTTGAAAATTAGTTGCCGATGAATAAAAAGATGAAACACTATGTTGCATGCCATTGAAAGATCCTACATGGGGTGTTTCAACTTGATTAACTGCACTCATCATGTTGTTCATCGACATATGGATTTGTGGGGTTGCCGATGCATGGGAGTTGGGATACATATGTTGCATGTTGCTAAAATTATATAAAGTAGAATCATGGAGATTTTGTTGCATCGGCCCTTGCACATAATTAGATGTCTGATTGATAAAGCTAGGGCTAGCCGATACATTATACTCATTTGATGATCTAGCAACAACATATGCATTATTTGCATCTACATATGTGAATTGGGTATTCATATTACCTTTGTAGATTGCAAACCCTAGATGACGATCTCTTCGTAGCAAGAACGTGCCGGAGACCGTTCAAAGCTTCTTCCCCAGCGGAGTCTCCAAAAAGTGTGTTGACACACGAACACGTCACCGTGTACCTCCAACACCGAGGGTGATGCACCGCAGCTCACGTCGAAGGAGACCCGTCCGGAAGCGTGGTACGCAAGCAATCCGACGGGCGCTTTTGAAGACCCGAAACCCCACACGTCCGAGAGGAACCCCTTCTGGACGCGCGGCGGCTATGGCCTGCCCTAGGTCGACCTGATCGCCCCTAGGGCCTCGAGGTTCGCCGCCCTGCAACAAGAAAAACGAACGAAGAACGAGGAAGAAGAAGAATTAGGGTTTAGGACAAAAGATAAAAGATAAAAAGTGGTAAATGAATTGATCGATTGTGTGTTGTTCAATCGGCCGTCACCCCTTAGGTATATAAGAGGCGGCTGGACTTCCCGTGCAAGGAAAAGGCTTGGATTCACGTCCAAAACCGTAGGCAAATTAGGATTGGTTTTGTCAGAACTTTCCAAAACTGTTGGGTTTAAACTGGCTGTACCTTGTGGGTAATTTTTGAGGTGGTAAACAATCTCGGATGGAAAAGAACCCAAAAGCAATCTTGACCGTTTCGACGAGGCGAACAACTTTCATGTTGAACGTTTTTCGATTTGAAGCCTTCTTATAGGCCAAAATGGTCACGCAGTACAGCTGTTATTCGCGCTACCCATCAGACACGTGGCTGGTGGGGCGCGTCACTTATGGCTCTGTGACAGGGCTGTGTTCGGATGGCTGTAACTTTTGCATACAAACTCGGATTGGGACAATTTTTATATCAAAATCGACCGTTTCGACGAGACGCACAACTTACATGTTGAAACTCTTTCCATTTGAAGTCATATTAACTGGGTTTCAAGCCATTCTTTAATCTGGTGTCACCATGAGCATCTCTGAACTTGTCATAACTTTTGCATCCGGACTTCGTTTTAAACCACTTTCATATCCATCTTGATCTTCTCAAAGAAAGCCATCTCATGGTGACTTCCAATCATAAGTTTGAAGTAATCTTGACATAGATTAAAGCAACTTTTACGATTGTGCCACTTTTGAGCGTCAACAGACAGCAAAGTATTTTAGAACACCAAAGAGAGCTTTGCTCCTTGTATCTTCCTCTTGGGGATCAAGACCCCTCTTTGGGAAGAATCCTTGTGAATTGCAAGACCTCCCAAGGGAGAAGATCATCAAGACCTCTCTCCTCATAGGATTGGGACGAACTAGTTACCTTGTATCTTTCCTTTGTTGTTCTTGAATCATTGTGAACTCTTGTATGTTCTTGGATCTAGCATATGTGTGATTGATGTAGTCAATTTGAGTGTTTTCCCTCTCTTGTGTTCTTCGTGTTCTTGGGGAATTCCCCTCCAATTCGTGAAAGATCTCCCCCTAGGGTTCCACCCTACAACATCATGGTATCTAGAGCTATGGTTTTCACTAAATTGGAGCCCCCCTTCTTGTTTTCTAGCCTAATTTTGTTGTGTTCTTGCCCAATTTCGAAAATTACCCCATCAAAAATAGCCCCATTTTTTGTGATTTGTTGGTTTGATGAGGTTTTGTTGGATTTGATCCATGGATTTTCTTGGTTTCAAGTGTATCTAGCATTCCCCAATCCATCTCCACCTTTCCCTCCATGAAATCCACCAATTTCTCGCATTTTCCCACAATTTTCCACCCAAATCCGACACCCCCGGGCATCTGGACCTCAAACCCCGGGCACCCGGACCCCCCGTGCAACCCCGCTGACCACCCCGGGTGCCCGCACCCCTTACCCCCGGGCACCCGGACCCCCGGGCCATCTCCTCCGCCCAACTCCCCTGGCCACCCCAGGCACCCGCACCTCTCACCCCCGGGCACCCGCACCACCCAGAATCAGCTGCGTGCACTTTACGTTTTCACTCATAACTTTCACTCCCGAACTCCGATTTGGGTGTTCTTTGGCTCGTTGAAAAGCTAGCGACGTGCCCAAGCTGCTCATATTGGTTTTACCACCATTTGACACCATCAAATTTGTAAAATTTGGCATGTTTGCCTAGGTCCTCCACCATATCTGTGACGCCCGGATAGTTAAGCTACAGTAACCCTTTACTAATGACGACACGTCACCGCAATTACTGTTGGTAATCTCGTGTTAGTTCGAAACCGTTTCGAACTCAAATTCAAAATGAAGCAAACAATTAAAGTTTTCAAACTTCAGAAATAAAATGTTCTAAATGAGTTAGATAAATCATGGATAATAATGGTGGAGAAACCAAAATTTAACAAAATGTTTAAGTGTTAAAAAAAGGGTTAAAGCAATGGCCTAGATAATAAATTAAATGTCTTTTATAAATTATAAAAATATAAACTAGTATTTGGAGAGCCAACCTTTTTGTGACTGCACCTAATATTGCAATACTAATTAGGTGTCCATCTCCACAAAGCTGCAAAACTCGTTTGCTAATTGGAATAAGTGCAAAACGTAGACTAGAAAATGAAAACAGAAAAGTAAATGGAAAATACTGGTAAAAGGAATAGAAGCCTAATCTACTGGGTCACTAGGCCGAACTAACTAAGCCGGCCCAACCCCCCACTGTCTCCTACCTCTGTTCATCAGGGGAGAGGTGGACGATGACCGACCATTCGTGGCCGCGGATGGCCACGGGGCGGCCATCCAAGTCCCCCTGGCGCCCTACTAGGTTGCCCCCGCACGCCCCCGCTAACCCTAGAACCCCGGGGTCCCTTTCCCCTCGCTCTCCTCCCCAATCTGAAGAGCCACCCGACGCGGTCGCCACCATCGTCGCATCGATCCCGCGGCCACCGGCCGCCTCTCGCCTCGCCGACTTGTCCTCAATCTTCGCCGCCGTCTCCTACATTCTCCGGTGCCACTTGAATGAGCCAGGAGCCACCACGTCGAGCCCCGCACCGCCTTCTTCTTCCTCGGCCTCGTTAAGCTTCGCCATCGACCGGAACCTCCGAGCCTTCCTCGACCCCCTCGAGCTCGCCAACAACTTCCCAGTGAGCACCTCCACTGATTTTTTTCCTTCCCTAGTCGAGCCCGTCGCCGTAGACGCCATGTACCACCGCGGCTGAGCTCTATGGAGCACCACGGTCATCTGCACGCGCGTGCCTGCTCCCCACCCGCTCCCTCATCCCGCGGCCTCTTTCGCCCTGCCCCGTCCAGCCGCACCCACCTCCGGCCGCTGGCCCCGCCTCCGTCGTCGATCTGCTGCGGAGCTGCAGCCACGCCGGCGCACCGCCCTCGCCGCACCGTCCACCGCCCGCGACCTCCCTGCCGCGTCCGGGCCGAGCCGTGGCAGCGACGGCCGTCCCCCCGACGCGTCTGCCTTCCCTCCCGCGCGCCTGAGCATAGCAGTAGCGCTGCCGCCGCCGCCCCGTTCAACGCCACCGCCCCGCTAGACCCCAGGCCGCTCTGCGCTCCGCCGCCGCTGAGCCTAGCGCTGCCGGCCGCCGCGTGTAGCGCCGCCCTGCTCGAGCTTCTGCTCGCGGCCACCGCGGCCCGACCGCGTCGGCAGGACCACGCGCGGGCCCGCGCGCCCCCGGCACACCCCTGCCCGTCCTGTGCCTCGCCGCCGCCGGCGGGGGCAGCTGGCCTCGTCGCCGCTACGGCCGAGCGCCCAGCGCCCGCTCGGCCTTCGCCCGCTGGCCACAGCGCCCGATGGGCGGGCTGGCGCCCGTTACCCATCGCCCACTAAGGCCCTCTGGGCCACAGACTTGGGGGGCCCAGCACCCCCCCCCAAAAGAAAGGAATAAAAAAAAATACATATACAAAAAATAAATAAAAACAATTAAATATTAATTAATTAGATTAATTAAAGGATTAACTAATTTAATTAATCTTAATTAGCTTAACCTAAACAATAGTTAACCTAATTAATTCTGATTAGTTAATCAGTTAATGACAGGTGGGACCCACTGGTCAGTTTGACCAGTCAACCATGCTGACGTCAGCATGATGTCATGCTGATGTCATAAATCCTTTTCGAATTAATTTAATTAATATTAAATTCCAGAAATTAATAAAAACTTTAGAAAATCATATCTTTTAAACCGTAACTCGGATGAAAATAATTTATATATGAAAGTTGCTCAGAACGACGAGACGAATCCGAATACGCCGTCCGTTCGTCCGCCACACATCTCTATCATACCGAACATGCAACATTCCCCTCCGTTTCATCTGCCCGAAAATGCCTAACACCGGGAATACTTTCCCGGATGTTTTTCATCCTCGCCAGTATCACGTCCTACCGCGTTAGGTCACACGTAGCACCGCGTTTTGCCATGTTATGCTTTGTGATGCTATTGTTTGCTCTGTTATTTATTTGTTTCCCCTTCGTTGCTTATTTTCGGTAGACTCCGATACCGTGATAGACCCCGAGACCATTGATGCTTCGGTGTTCAACTACGACTACGCTTCCGAAGATTCCTTTCGTCTGCAGAGCTTCCAGGCAAGCCCCCCCTTTGATCACCAGATATCGCCTATTCTTCTCTCTACTGCTTGCATTAGAGTAGTGTAGCATGTTACTGTTCGGTTACTCCTATTCTGCTGCATAGCCTGTCATTGTTGCTACAACTGTTGATACTTTACCTGTCATCCTAATGCTTAGTATAGGATGGTAGTACTCCATCAGTGGCCCTACACCCTTGTCCGTCTGCCCTGCTATTCTATCGGGCCGAGATCACTTGGGTGTGATCACGGGTATATACTATATACATACTTTACGTGATACATGATGTGACTAAAGTCGGGTCGGCTCATTGAGTACCCGCAAGTGATTTGATGTGGGGGCTGAAAGGACAGGTGGCTCCATCCAGGTAGTGGTGGGCCTGAGTTCCTGACGGCCCCCGAGTGGATCTTTCTGGCGGAGCGACAGGGCAGGTTGTGACACCCAGTGGAGAGGTGGCATGGCCCTGGTCGTTGTCCGCGGTTATTTCATAATAACACGCTTAACCAGTTTGGATATTTGATCTGAGTCTGGCCATTTGGTCTATACGCACTAACCAGCTACGTGGGAATAGTTATGGGTACTCGACGTCGTGGTATCAGCCGAAGCCATCTTGACATCAGCGACTTAGCGGCGCGCGCCGGGTTGGACCGCGTAACGCAACTTCCTTAGTAATGGAGGTTGCTAGGTCTGCTCACCGGCCGCGTACGCAACGTGCAGGTGTGCATTGGGCGATGGACCCGGACCCCTGCGCGCCTAGGACTTAGACCGGCGTGCTGACCTCTCTATTGTGCTTAGGTAGGGCTGCGACGTGTTGATCTTCCGAGGCCGGGCATGACCCTGGAAAGTGTGTCCGGCCAAATGGGATCGAGCGTGTTGGGATATGCGGTGCACCCCTGCAGGGAAGTTAATCTATTAGAATAGCCGTGTCCCTTGGTAAAAGGACGACCCGGAGTTGTATTCCGACCTCATGACAACTAGAACCGGATACTTAATAAAACACACCCTTACCAGTGCCAGATACAACTCGGTGGTTGCTCTCTCACAGGATGATGTGCGGGAGGATCGCCGAGTAGGATTATGCTATACGATGTTACTTGGTGAACTTACCATCTATTTCCCTTCTACTGCTTCAAGACGGAGGCTGCGAGACGCGAGGATACTAGTTACTTCCATATATTCTCTTCTACTGCTGCAAGATGGAGGTGGCCAGAAGCGTAGTCTTCGATTGGATTAGCTATCCCCCTCTTATTCTGGCATTCTGCAGTTTAGCCCACATATATTATCCCTTTACACAGATATCATTGCATAGGTAGTGTAGATCCTTGATTGCGAGTACTTTGGATGAGTACTCACGGTTGCTTTGCTCTCCCTTTTCCCCCTTTCTTCCTTTCTTCTCGGATGATGCAACCAGGTGGTGGAGTCCAGGAGTCAGAGGATCCCGATGATGTTTCTATGTGGAGTTCGGCTTCGAGGAGTAGTTAGGAGGTCCCAGGCAGGAGGCCTTGCCTATTCGATCGTTGTTACTTTTGTGCTAGCCTTCTTAAGGCAACCTTGCTTAACTTATGTCTGTACTCAGATATTATTGCTTCCGCCGACTCTTGTCTTTCCGAGCTTTTGTATTCGAGCCCTCGAGGCCCCTGGCTTGTAATATAAAGCTTGTATTATTTTAATTTTTGTCTAGAGTTGTGTTGTGATATCTTCCAGTGAGTCCCTGATCTTGGTCGTACACATTTGCGTGCATGATTAGTGTACGGAGAAATCGGGGGCGTCACAAGTTGGTATCAGAGCCGACTGCCTGTAGGAATCCCCCTTTCCAACTCCTTGGCCGAAGTTGAGTCTAGTATTTGAAAAACAAATTTACTAACTTGTTGTGTGGCTTACGGGCCCACAACACCAATGGGTGGTATTAGGATCTTTTATTCCTCTTCTATACTCTGGGCCTCTGATCTCTCGTCTATTCGGGTTAAGTGATTTTGCTAAAATCTAACTTTACGTTCTCGTAATTATTAATCCCGGAGAGCCCTCATTCCGGAAGATCACCTGCTTCGTCAGAAGGTTATGAGGATATCCCTCGATATTTTCTCGAGACCCTTGTGCTCATCGCCCTTGCAATTCACTGCCACCGATATATCCCTATGGATATCTGCATGCACTTGCCATTCTCATGATCATTCCTCGTTGCTCTTGTTGTTACAAGATGCCTCGAAATATTCTCCGTTGTCCCGAGAATCCTTTGAGTTTACTGTCTTGCAGTTTTATTTCACATAAAAACACTTACGGTTATTTCCGCGCATTTATCAAGAATTCGTTCTTCTCGATTTTTCATGTGTCTCGCAATATTCTTCGGAATACTTTTTGATCTTTCAAACATCCTCTGCAGCATGTTACTCTTGAAATTCTTGCCTGCTTACATTATGGTTAATTCCATGTGACTAGTAGTCTTCGTTAACATCCCTTGCCTTATCCATTTTGAGCCTATTGATTCAATGTGTGCGTATGCACACAGTCATCAGGTTATCCGTTTTAAAAGTATCTTTTCGGCTCAGACGTCATTCCGGACATGAGTTGGTTCTCGCAATTCAAACCTTTATTGATTGTCCGACTAAGTCTTTTCAACTTATCCATCCTTGATCAGAGCGTCTTCTACTGATCCTTCATTTTGGAAACCATAATTTCTTTCTATTTGAGCATCAGACTAATCATGTGATTCTTGAATCTGATGCCACTGCATTCTTTCTTCCACTGAGTGAGTACCGATACTCACATCAGCTCCGTTGTGGATCGCCCGATCCATTGTTGGATTGTTACCGACAGTGTCCTTCATATTCAATCACCTTGTGAGTTCTTCCCCTGGTACATAATGCCTTTGGTAAATTGTATCCTCTGCTTGGCCAACCATGCTCTGCTTTTGAGCTTGTGTATTTACTTTTGAAACTTGTGGTATATGTTACTAAGATACCCAATGGGTTGAACCTATGCCTTCCCCTAATCCATGAGAACCCAAAAGTTTTCACAAGTCATACCTTTCCGGTGTTCTACCAAATAAAATTCCCACACTACAGTTTTATCAAAGCAAGAGATAAATGAAACGTATGCATTGGAGAAATGGGAGTCGACCTTGAGCTTTTGTTCATGCCCATGGAAACGATGTAGACCGTCTCGGGAGCTTCTTGCAAAATGATTTTTCATCTAAATAATTCTTTCGGTGTCAATAAATTTGATCCCTTGCAATTATGGTTTCGACCATGCTGTCCTTATTCAATATATCTGGAATAAATTCATTCCATGCCTCGTCAATTTTTGACAAGGTTAAATCATCTACTGTCATAGGTCAATGACCTAGTTCAACTTCTATCGTGTTCTACCTTCGAGTTTTACCCTTTGATATCCCGAGGATATCATGCCTTTGCACTACACCTTTTGAACTTTTGATGAAGTAATACCTTTGCTTGTCATAACCACTCTACGGGTTCTAGGTTGCTGTCAACCGAGGACACCGTTTAGTAAATCAAATCTGCTCTAAAAATTCAACACCCCTAGTAGATGTTACTGGGAAATTTTTAAACTCAACCTGGTTTATTCCTAGGCTTTCGGGTACATCCCTTGTCTAGCTATCTTTGACTGTGCTACCTCGTCCTTCTTTGGTGCATGAATTCTGCAGAGATTGAGCACAACTTACGTCGAGCTTTCAGCATCTGGTGGCTTGTTCAGTAAGGCAATTTTGATTCCGAGCTTGCATCTTTTATATTGATCCAATAACTTGCCACTTCGTCATTCCCCTTGTTTGGCGCAGCCGATCTTCGATTGCATCCTCTTGAAACCTCCCGACAAATGTGTCGTGATCACCTTCAACACTTTGACTTCTTCTGAGACGTCAACGGAGTTTATGATGAGAAATACCCTCCTTGTTCTCGATGATTTTATTATCATCGACAACACCCTTGACTTCCTTTCATCGTGAGCTTGTCCATGTTATGATTAAAACTTACTCTCCAACTTGTAATATGTTCTATCTTGGAGTATTACCATCTTTTATGTCAAGAATGTTGCGAGATTGCTCCACCTATTAGAAATTCTCGGTATGATGATACTTCTCACCATCACCATTCTTCCTTGGTCCCCGTGTTGTTTTTGACCGGGATACCAATATACTAACGATGCTGTTTGAGTTCTATACTTCTAGCAACCCTATTGCTATGAAGTTAACGATCGACAGTTCATTCTTAGACTGTTGGTTATAGAATCGTCACTCTAACATTGATCTTGCTGCCTAAGGTCATATTTCGGGCACACCTTTCAAGTTTCAACTAATGATTAATGACGTATGTTTCCTCAAGCATACAACATGATATCCTTTGAATCAACAAGTGTCATATTCTTGTACACATTATTGTGGAAATCCCCCCTGATTGGAACTCTCGATGAATTGTTGCTAAGCCCATCAGGCAACGCCTCATCCTCTCCTTGGTTTAATGATGAACTATTGTTTCGGGAAACCGCTCCCATAGGTAATTTCCCGGGAATCTTGCCATGTCATTTCGTTGATTTGTGTTGCACCTTTTCTTCTCGACCATCCCGAGTCTGAGGTATCATGACACCAATCGGATCTGAATCTCGGTCAGATATGATGGTTGGGACAACTTTCCAGTAGCTATAATGTTGGTCCTTTGATGACCCGGTAATATGATGTCATGCCTAGCACCCCGGGCTAGAGGACCCATCATTATAATTTCTTTTGCAAGGATAGCCATTCTTCCAGGAGGAAATTGTAAGACTTATTTTCTAAGTTGCTCCTGATGGATCATTTGTCTATCCAAAGTCTGGCCCTTGATTGAAACACCATATCATTGCTACCTCGAAGCATGACTATGATACCCCGCTCATCAACAAGAACATTGGAGGCGCGATGCTAAATGTTTCTTGATCAGTTATCCAAACACCGTTGTATGGGTAACATCTTGATTAATCATTGCCTCCTTAACTGAATGGTTGGGTACTTGCTCTCCAACCCTGTACGCCATGTTCTGCTTGTCCATGGGAAGGATATACTCCCATTACTTGTGTGTAATCACAATTTTCCTTTCCATTTGTTTGTTTAAACTTTCTTTGATCTACATATAACCTAAGCAGTACTAATTCTCTGCTTATGTAAACACCTTGTTGCACAACTCTGTCGGTAAGACCCTATTACTATGGTTGGTAACATTCCGGTAACCATCGATGGAAGAAAACTTTGCCTACCGGTCCGCCCCGTTTCAACGAGCAAAAAAAAATGGTTCTCTTCGTTCCCCGTCCTTGGTATCGACATTGTTGCCGACATAGCTGACAAGCTATCCACTGACATGCCTCTCTGTCGCGGCTGTGCAAGATGTCACCACCCTTCCTACTTTCAACCCACATGGTGGGCCCATAACCCACAGGTCCACTGGATCGAAACCTGACTCTTCTTTACAACCTGAATTCTATGGTATCCTTTGCACCTGGCTTCGTATGTGATTCACGAGCTAAATTCTATACCATTATTCACCCTGGAATCAAACACCATGTTATTATCGTTGCTGAAGCCCTCATTCCAGCTTCTGCCTAGGCATCGAATGACTGCCTACCCGTTTGAAACTTGGGTACCATCGCTTATTGTTCTCAATGCATTCACTGAAATACTACGCGTAGGGTACTTCGTGTATCAATTTCTGAATTCACTGTCAGATGCACATACTTCGTGGAGATACGTTCCTCCAAAGTTTTTCCCCCTGGTCACGTTCGTTGGACGATGGAAATCCCGAAGGAAAGATGACGACTTGATCACGATGACTTGAAGCGGAGAAATGAAGACATCAACGAAAGGGATCAACCTATTTGAAAGGGCAGCCAAGTCCGAGAAGACTCGTTAGGTTTTCACTACCAGCACTTTTCCCCCCTTACTCCACCGCTTAAATCTCGGGACGAGATTTCTTGTAGCGGAGGAGAATTGTGACGCCCGGATAGTTAAGCTACAGTAACCCTTTACTAATGACGACACGTCACCGCAATTACTGTTGGTAATCTCGTGTTAGTTCGAAACCGTTTCGAACTCAAATTCAAAATGAAGCAAACAATTAAAGTTTTCAAACTTCAGAAATAAAATGTTCTAAATGAGTTAGATAAATCATGGATAATAATGGTGGATAAACCAAAATTTAACAAAATGTTTAAGTGTTAAAAAAAGGGTTAAAGCAATGGCCTAGATAATAAATTAAATGCCTTTTATAAATTATAAAAATATAAACTAGTATTTGGAGAGCCAACCTTTTTGTGACTGCACCTAATATTGCAATACTAATTAGGTGTCCATCTCCACAAAGCTGCAAAACTCGTTTGCTAATTAGAATAAGTGCAAAACGTAGACTAGAAAATGAAAACAGAAACGTAAATGGAAAATACTGGTAAAAGGAATAGAAGCCTAATCTACTGGGTCACTAGGCCGAACTAACTAAGCCGGCCCAACCCCCACTGTCTCCTACCTCTGTTCATCAGGGGAGAGGTGGACGATGACCGACCGTCCGTGGCCGCGGATGGCCACGGGGCGGCCATCCAAGTCCCCCTGGCGCCCTACTAGGTTGCCCCCGCACGCCCCCGCTAACCCTAGAACCCCGGGGTCCCTTTCCCCTCGCTCTCCTCCCCAATCTGAAGAGCCACCCGACGCGGTCGCCACCATCATCGCATCGATCCCGCGGCCACCGGCCGCCTCTCGCCTCGCCGACTTGTCCTCGATCTTCGCCGCCGTCTCCTACGCCCTCCGGTGCCACTTGAATGAGCCAGGAGCCACCACGTCGAGCCCCGCACCGCCTTCTTCTTCCTCGGCCTCGTTAAGCTTCGCCATCGACCGGCACCTCTGAGCCTTCCTCGACCCCCTCGAGCTCGCCAACAACTTCCAAGTGAGCACCTCCACTGATTTTTTCCTTCCCTAGTCGAGCCCGTCGCCGTAGACGCCATGTACCACCGCGGCTGAGCTCTATGGAGCACCACGGTCATCTGCACGCGCGTGCCTGCTCCCCACCCCGCTCCCTCATCCCGCGGCCTCTTTCGCCCTGCCCCGTCCAGCCGCACCCTCCTCCGGCCGCTGGCCCCGCCTCCGTCGTCGATCTGCTGCGGTGCTGCAGCCACGCCGGCGCACCGCCCTCGCCGCACCGTCCGCCGCCCGCGACCTCCCTACCGCGCCCGGGCCGAGCTGTGGCAGCGACGGCCGCGCCCCCGGCGCGTCTGCCTTCCCTCCCGCGCGCCTGAGCATAGCAGTAGAGCCGCCGCCGCCGCCCCGTTCAACGCCACCGCCCCGCTAGACCCCAGGCTGCTCTGCGCCCCGCCGCCGCCGAGCCTAGCGCCGCCGGCCGCCGCACGTAGCGCCGCCCCGCCCGAGCTTCTGCTCGCGGCCACCGCGGCCCGGCCGCGTCGGCTGGATCACGCGCGGGCCCGCGCGCCCCCGGCACACCCCCTGCCCGTCCTGTGCCTCGCTGCCGCCGGCGGGGGCAACTGGCCTCGTCGTCGCTACGGCCGAGCGCCCAGCACCCGCTCGGCCTTCGCCCGCTGGCCACAGCGCCCGGTGGGCGGGCTAGCGCCCGTTATCCATCGCCCACTAAGGCCCTCTGGGCCACTGACTTGGGGGGCCCAGCACCCCCCCCAAAAAAAGGAATAAAAAAATACATATACAAAAAATAAATAAAAACAATTAAATATTAATTAATTAGATTAAATAAAGGATTAACTAATTTAATTAATCTTAATTAGCTTAACCTAAACAATAGTTAACCTAATTAATTCTGATTAGTTAATCAGTTAATGACAGGTGGGACCCAATGGTCAGTTTGACCAGTCAACTATGCTGACGTCTACATGATGTCATGCTGATGTCATAAATCCTTTTCGAATTAATTTAATTAATATTAAATTCCAGAAATTAATAAAAACTTTAGAAAATCATATCTTTTAAACCGTAACTCGGATGAAAATAATTTATATATGAAAGTTGCTCAGAACGACGAGACGAATCCGAATATGCGGTCCGTTCGTCTGCCAAACATCTCTATCATACCTAACATGCAACATTCCCCTCCGTTTCATCTGCCCGAAAATGCCTAACACCGGGAATACTTTCCCGGATGTTTTTCATCCTCGCCAGTATCACCTCCTACCGCGTTAGGTCACACGTAGCACCGCGTTTTGCCATGTTATGCTTTGTGATGCTATTGTTTGCTCTGTTATTTATTTGTTTCCCCTTCGTTGCTTATTTTCGGTAGACTCTGATATCGTGATAGACCCCGAGACCATTGATGCTTCGGTGTTCGACTACGGCTACGCTTCCGAAGATTCCTTTCGTCTACAGAGCTTCCAGGCAAGCCCCCCCTTTGATCACCAGATATCACCTATTCTTCTCTCTACTGCTTGCATTAGAGTAGTGTAGCATGTTACTGTTAGGTTACTCCTATTCTGCTGCATAGCCTGTCATTGTTGCTACAACTATTGATACTTTACCTGCCATCCTAATGCTTAGTATAAGATGGTAGTACTCCATCAGTGGCCCTACACCCTTGTTCGTCTGCCCTGCTATTCTATCGGGCCGAGATCACTTGGGTGTGATCACGGGTATATACTATATACATATTTTACGTGATACATGATGTGACTAAAGTCGGGTCGGCTCATTGAGTACCCGCAAGTGATTTGATGTGGGGGCTGAAAGGACAGGTGGCTCCATCCAGGTAGTGGTGGGCCTGAGTTCCTGACGGCCCCCGAGTGGATCTTTCTGGCGGAGCGATAGGGCAGGTTGTGACACCCAGTGGAGAGGTGGCCTGGCCCTGGTCGTTGTCCGCGGTTATTTCATAATAACACGCTTAATGAGTTTGGATATTTGATCTGAGTCTGGCCATTTGGTCTATACGCACTAACCAGC
This sequence comes from Secale cereale, assembly GCA_902687465.1. Lineage (NCBI taxonomy): Eukaryota > Viridiplantae > Streptophyta > Magnoliopsida > Poales > Poaceae > Secale > Secale cereale. Next base: position 387,283,207 of record LR738711.1, on the reverse strand, counting down.
TACGTGGGAATAGTTATGGGTACTCGACGTCGTGGTATCAGCCGAAGCCTTCTTGACGTCAGCGACTTAGCGGCGCGCGCCGGGTTGGACCGCGTAACGCAACTTCCTTAGTAATGGAGGTTGCTAGGTCTGCTCACCGGCCGCGTACGCAACGTGCAGGTGTGCGTTGGGCGATGGGCCCGGACCCCTGCGCACCTAGGACTTAGACCAGCGTGCTGACCTCTCTGCTGTGGTTAGGTAGGGCTGCGACGTGTTGATCTTCCGAGGCCGGGCATGACCCTGGAAAGTGTGTCCGGCCAAATGGGATCGAGCGTGCTGGGATATGTGGTGCACCCATGCAGGGAAGTTAATCTATTCGAATAGCTGTGTCCCTCGGTAAAAGGACGACCCGGAGTTGTATTCCGACCTCATGACAACTAGAACCGGATACTTAATAAAACACACCCTTACCAGTGCCAGATACAACTCGGTGGTTGCTCTCTCACAGGGTGATGTGCGGGAGGATCGTCGAGTAGGATTATGCTATACGATGTTACTTGGTGAACTTACCATCTATTTCCCTTCTACTGCTTCAAGACGGAGGCTGCGAGACGCGAGGATACTTGTTACTTCCATATATTCTCTTCTACTGCTGCAAGATGGAGGTGGCCAGAAGCGTAGTCTTCGATTGGATTAGCTATCCCCCTCTTATTCTGGCATTCTGCAGTTTAACCCACATATATTATCCCTTTACACAGATATCATTGCATATGTAGTGTAGATCCTTGCTTGCGAGTACTTTGGATGAGTACTCACGGTTGCTTTGCTCCCCCTTTTCCCCCTTTCTTCCTTTCTTCTCGGATGATGCAACCAGGTGGTGGAGTCCAGGAGTCAGAGGATCCCAATGATGTTTCTACGTGGAGTTCGGCTTCGAGGAGTAGTTAGGAGGTCCCAGGCAGGAGGCCTTGCCTCTTCGATCGTTGTTACTTTTGTGCTAGCCTTCTTAAGGCAACCTTGCTTAACTTATGTCTGTACTCAGATATTATTGCTTCCGCTGACTCTTGTGTTTCCGAGCTTTTGTATTCGAGCCCTCGAGGCCCCTGGCTTGTAATATAAAGCTTGTATTATTTTAATTTGTGTCTAGAGTTGTGTTGTGATATCTTCTAGTGAGTCCCTGATCTTGGTCGTACACATTTGCGTGCATGATTAGTGTACGGACAAATCGGGGGCGTCACAATATCATCCACATAGCCACCATAGCTTTCTGCAACCCTAACCCTTTTTGATCCATATAGCATTTGTGGTTGCTTGAGTGGTGACTTGAGTCTCCTAAGGTGTTTCGGCTACTTAGGGACAGTCGCTTCGTCATCTACCACCACCACCACTTCCGCATTGCTAACTCCGGGATCACCAACGCATTCCGCTACCACCATTTGACATTTGCCTTTGGAGATTTTGAGTTTGCGGTTTTTACCATTTCCTAAGGTGTTTCGGCTACTTAGGGATGAGTCTACATCATCTTGGTATCTACATCAAGAGCACCGCCACTCATCATCGCCACGAGGTCGTCTTCAACATCGACCACTTCACCATTTTGACACCCTAACCGTAAGCAAGAACGATAACCTCTATATCATCTTGGTATCGTGGTATCCCATCATTGTACATTCATGCCATTACTTTGTTAACCCCTAGCCCATTTTTGCGTCACTTGCCCATCGAGACTAGCCATTTGAGTATCGCCGGCAACATTACTTGTGCACATTAGTGGTCATCGATATACACCATCCATTGCATATATACCATATCATATTGGTATCATCTTGCTATCATAGTACCATCCCTCGTGTGCCACAAGATTGTTCCCGTATATACACAATTGCTATCTTGGTTTGTGCATCGTGGCCATATAAAAAAAAGAATAAGTTTTTAAGCAAAAGAGCCACAAAGAAACTTGTAAGCAAGAGTCATAGCATCATACCACATTGCACATAAGATTGTCATATCCGATCACCTTGGATCATCTTGAGAAGAACACTGGGAACATCATACACATAGCATACTTGGGATAGAAGGCTCATACATTTTGCATCTTATAGGTTGTGCACAAGTGTCGTATCCGCCTATTGAGCAATCGTGCTAGCGTCTTTCTTGAGTTGTGCAACACGAGCATTTTTCGCGGATTCCATATTTTGTGCTCTTTCCTTGGTTGCACGACCCCATTTATCTATCCGTGTGTGTGTTTTCGTGTGCCACATATTGCTTTTGGTCTACTTATTTCACTTGCGAATTTGTGAATCTTTTCCAAAATTATTAACTCTTGCTAACATTTTGCATCGAATTTTTGTGCCACTATCCTCACCGAGCTCCACCATAAGCATTACTTGTGTAGGTGTGAGAATTGACAAGATCCGGTAGCAATTGTGCTATTTCCTTGATACATTATTGAGTGATCATTGATCCATCTTCAACATTGGAAAGGTACATTTTGTCTGGTTCTTTCCTTTCTCCCACTCACCTTTGCTCGAGTCTTGTGATGTATAGGCAAAGCACGTCTACTTCGGTCTACAACAACAACGACGAGTTCGGTGCCATGACTAGATCACATCGGCATCGACACCATCACCAACAAGAACTTGACTGTCAAGAGCTCAACACCAACAACCGCTCTATGACTTCACCCTCTACCTTGGCATCTTCGCCAAGTGACTTCAAGGCATCTTCGCCTTCGGACTTGCGGCATCTTCGCCAACCCGCACCTCAAGAGAAGCTCCCCAAGCTCAAGTCCGCGACTTCCACGAGGTACTACGACCTCGACAACGACCACACGATTCCTTTCTATGGGACTCAAGAACCCGAGGAGTATCTCGAGTGGGAGCGCTTGATGGACGACTACCTCACGCTACCTCAAGTTCCTCCCAAAGATCAAGTGAAGTGCGCCACAAGAAACTTCCACGACTACACGTCGACATGGTGGCTTCACACACCTTCAGAGAGTTATGCCATGAGTTGGTCCAAGACGAAGAAAGCCATGCGGCGAGAGTTCGTGCCTCACACCTACACGGAAAAACTTCTACGCCAATTGGAGAACACCATACAAGGATCCAAGTCCATCGACGCGTACTTCAACGAGATAAAGAATGCCTTGAGACGAGCTGACGTGGACGACCCCATTTGGATGAAGTTTCACTTCATGGTGGGATTGGACAACGACATCTCCAATACTATCTTCCTCCAGAACTACAAGTCCCTCGACGACAACTACATTGGTGCTCTCAAGGCGGAACAAGAACTCATGAAGGCCAAGGCTTCTCCACCGCAAGCACACTTCTCGAAGACCAAGCTCCAAGATGGCGAGCATGAGGCTAGTACCACCATGATGTACAAGCCCAACGAGCTCCAAGATGACACTCCCAAGTTCGACTCCACCGCCATCCATCTTTGTGGCATTGATGATGCCGAGTCTACTTCGACTCTTTTTCAAGATGGTGCGGCCCCGACTACGACTACAGAGCCATTCGAGGACCAAGCTTTAGAGGCGAACGACATGGCGACGACCAGGGATGATGCTTCCATCCTTGGAGGTGAGAGCGATGATGTGCCATCTTCGGCCTTCATCCACGGCGACGACGACGGGATGGTTGAGCATGGGATTTTCCCTTCGACCACGGCGACATATGATGACTTGAGTGACTCTTGCCACCATATGGAGAGTGAGAGTGACTTCACCACTAGCCCCATATATGATGAGTTGCCACAATTCCCATGCGAGGAGAGCCATAACCCCCACCTCCTGAGTGAGATGAGTGCCTCCACCATATGTGACATTGCGTGCACCTACCTTGAGGGAGTGAGTGAGCCACCACCACATAGAGAGAGTGAGGACGTTGATAGGGCACGTGAGGCCATTTGCATTTCTAACAACTTGGCCTCTACCTCTATTGTGTCTTCTCATTTGGTGCTAGGTCCCATATATGATGATGCGCCGATTCGCGACGACTTCGTCCTCCCTTTGGACAAGACGATGGCCATGGTGGAATATGAGGCACCCCCCACATGGTTCCATCAAGTTGATGATGATGACCACCATTTGGTCTTTCCCACCTCAGCTACACCACATGAGTGGAATGCGAAAGGCAACAAAGGTGAAGGTGATGCTCTCGTCCCACTAATGGACTATGTTGACATTTATTGCTTGCATGATGTTGATCCACCTATTGCCATGCTTCATGCTAGTTCGACTACCTCATGTGATGCATTACCCATTTATGATGAATATGATGATTGCCACATGGAGTCTATTAGTTGTGATGCCATGTTGCATAGGATCTCTTGTGATCATTCTTTAGGTCACATCATGTTTGATAATCCGCTTGACTTGTCATATGCTATGCATAAGATCACTCGTATGTCATATTTGCAATCTCATCGTAGTTACTATGCATATGCCATTAAGATAAACCCAATTTGCACTTATGGCATAGATGAAAAGCCCATGGTTATTGGCATTTGTTTTTCTTGTAATGATATTGATATGCTCCCTTTGCATCATTTATCTCATATGACATGCCATGACCACATAGCTTGGGATATGCATTATTTTGGATGTTGTCAATTTTCTCCATATGATGTTTCAAATATTACTCATGAGGAGACCCCCATAGTTTCCTCATACATTTTAGGAGATTTTGAGCCATCCCATCCATTGCATGATTCTCACAATCATTTGCACAATATGTTCCCCATGAATGAAAATGCTATTGATGTGCCGTATAATTGTATGCTCAATTTGGATCCCCATCGTGTTATACATAACAACTATTCATTCATGATGGATGACATGTTTCTATATCACGCATCTCACTTATTTGAGCATTGGCTATTTTGTGCTAACCAACAATTGCACATACACATCATGATGGATGATGTGTAGATTTACCATGCACACACTTTCTTTGGTTTGTGTCTCTTTTGTGTAGGTACCCATGAATACTTGTCAATCTCACAATCTCATGAGTTGACAAAACGAGCTTTAGAGAGCAGAGATGACTTGGGATCACATGGATTGCCTTTCCAACCGCTCTCTTCGCTGAAGAACTTCGCGCATTTCTTCTACATGGCTCTCACATGGCTATCGGTTATCGTTCATTACATATTATATGCCCATCTTGCCATGTTCACTTTGCATGATATGCTCATTCCTGTGCCTTTGCCATGCATTTGTGACCCATGCTTTGCATTACACATGATGATTGATTCTACTACTTGTATGTGTATTTGTAAGCTTGGTGGTGATATTGCTTGTTATTTCCATGTTTGCTATGTGCCCCATGCCTACGATGATACGATGATCTTGCTTTGTGTTCGTGCTCGCGATATGTCATGTGCATTGCCTATATCTCTTATTTGCTCACATGACATGATTGCCATGATTTCCTCTAGTGTGTTGCATCTTCGCTCCACTAGTTTGCACGACTTGATTTCTATGCTTTCTCATGTTGCATCCAATTCTTGGATTTCTTGTCCCTATCATATGCTTGGTTGCAACAATGTCATCTCTTCACATATGCCATGTCCCATTGCTTGTCACATGCTTCACTTGATTGCCTCACACATGTTAAAAAATTGCTCTTCCTTTTGTGTTGAGTGCCGCACGACTTTCACTACACCCTATGCACATTATGCTTGGATTGTCTTGCACTGGCCCCATGTGTTTAGACATTTCATTTGTTTTGGTGTTGTGAATGACTCTTATGCATACCATAGACCATTTTTCAAGCGCTTTATGCATGTTTGCTATGATCTTGAGGTCGATGCTTGCTATCTTGTCAAACATATTTGCATCGCTACCTCCCATTTGCATGCTTGTATCCATGATGAACTTGATTGTGCTCAATTTAGATGCTTAAATTCCATGCCACACTTCTTTGTTAAACCTTATGCTAGGCTTGATGACAACACTTGTTGGGTGAATCACCTCTGGAATGCTTGGTTTTGCTTTAAGGCCAGTCACATTTGTTTTTCCAAGTGCTTATTATCTTTGCTCCTTTTGAAGGAACTAAAAGACGGTGTGACATTAGAGAGTGCCCATTTTGAGCTTCCACATGACAAGTGCTGGGTGGTTGTCCACTTCTACACGACGACGCCATCTCGTTACCATGGCGATGACGATCGCGATCCGTGGATGGATCTCTCCCAAGGGGGGGAGGGAGATGATGCGGAGCATCTCTCGACCATCACCACAGACGTCACACCACCACCGCAAGGACCGAGAAGACCGATGACAAGACCACACGCACGTGCCACCGAAACCGAGGTTGACTCCTTCCTCTTAAAACTTCATTCGGTTTCATATGAGAGTCGGGTCCTACCTCAGATGGAAGGATTGTGCATTCTTAGGTACTTCGGAGATGACCGCGAGGAAGCATGGAGGAAACACCAAGTCCATCCGGAGACACACAGAGGAAGGAGAAGGAAGATGGGCACGACGGTGTGGAGCCACTGGACACCCCGGGTGCCCGGCCGCCGGCTGTTGCCGAACCTGGCCACCCCTGGTGCCCGGCCAGGAGGCCCCGGGTGCCCGGCCGCCCCAGCCCGGGCTCTGCCCGCCGCCCCGGGTGCCCGGCAAACTGGCCCCGGGTGCCCGGTCACCCCGCTGGTCCCTCGCCCTTGCCTCCGGGTGCCCGGGCCGCGACCCCCGGGTGCCCGGCCTCGCCCCTGGGCTGCACCACAGCCACCCCGGGTGCCCGGGCTGCCAACCCCCGGGTGCCCAGCCTCCTTCATGCCACACCCGGGCGGTGGCCCTGACCGGTCCGGGTGCCCGGCCGGTTTTACCCCCGGGTGCCCGGACCCCTCCGCAGGCCTGCGTGCCTCTTTGGGCTTTTGCCCTTGTAACCCTCTCCCCCTCTTATTTCGCCCCTAGACTATAAGTGCCCCCCACCTAGCTCATTTGTGAGGGCAGCAAAGTATTTTAGAACACCAAAGAGAGCTTTGCTCCTTGTATCTTCCTCTTGGGGATCAAGACCCCTCTTTAGGAAGAATCCTTGCGGATTGCAAGACTTTCCAAGGGAGAAGATCATCAAGACCTCTCTTCTTATAGGATTGGGATGAACTAGTTACCTTGTATCTTTCCTTTGTTGTTCTTGAATCATTGTGAACTCTTGTATGTTCTTGGATCTAGCATATGTGTGATTGGATGTAGTCAATTTGAGTGTTTTACCTCTCTTGTGTTCTTCGTGTTCTTGGGGAATTCCCCTCCAATTCATGAAAGATCTGCCCTAGGGTTCCACCCTACAACACCCGCCGTGAGCTCGCCTCCCCTCCTCTTCTTCTCCTCGTCCGTGAGACGTGCACACACGCACGAACACCCCGCACAGCCAGCGCTGCTCCGTCCACCCCGTCTGGCTCCTCTCTGCGGCCACACCACCGCGCCCGCCCGCGCGATGCTGGCCTCGCCTCGCTGATACGTCCAAAATGCATCACTATTTTATATCGTAATTCATCCTTATTCATTGATATATTTCACATTACGATGATGTTCTTATGTTGTTTTGGCCTATTTTACACAGTTTGCAACTTTCCGGTGCCGAAGCAGCAGACGCAGGATTCAGCGGTAAAAAGTGGACGTTGAGTTGCTGAAGAAGAATACCTCCAAATTACCTGAAAATCGACGGAGGGTATTTTCCAGAAGGATCGCGAAGATACGCAAAAGAGCAACCAGAGGGGGGCCACAGGGTGCCCAGGCGGCCACCTGGCGCGGCCCCCACCTTGGCCGCGCCGAGAGGGCGCCTGGAGCCCCTGGCCCACTCCAGGCTCTCCCCTCTGGCCTATATACTCCTCGTCATCCAGAAACCCTAAAAGGGGGAGAGTTTACGGAGTTCCGCCGCCGCTCCGTGGCGGAAACCTACAGAGAAGAAAAGCCATCTCCGGCGGGCAGATTCCACCGGGGAGATCACCTCCGGGAAGGGGAGATCATCGCCATTGTCATCACCATCGTCATGGGCATCATCGAGATCATCATCAACATCATCCCCAATATCAGCACCATCTCCATCTTCATCCAATCTCATCTCACAATTGCAACTTGTGTTGTAATCCGTACTATCTATCCTCTCTACTCTATCGGTGTTGATTACTACTTTGTGGTGAATGCTATTGAGTTTTGTTGGAGAAATATCATTGTGTCCAGATTGTTTATCATCCATCTATCTCCACTGATCATGATCTCTTTTATGTCTTGTGAGTAGTTACTTTAGTTCTTGAGGACATGGGAGAAGTCTTGTTGTTAGTAGTCATATGATGTTGAAGTAATATGTGTTGTTTGATACTTAAGTTGTGTTGTTATTTTCCTAGTGGTGTTGTGTGAGTCGAACAGTCAACACTTCGCCTTATTAAGGACCTAGGGGAATACATTGTGTACAAAGAATGCTTACGGTGGGTTGCCGGGTGACAGAAACCTGAACCCCAGTTCGCACGCTTTTGCACAAGGGAACAATGGATCATCGATCGTATTGCTATGGTTAGGCTTTTGCCTTAAATACTATCTTGTATTTGCGGATGCTTGCAAGGTGTTTAATCATAAGAGTGCACTCATCTTAGTCTAGAGGGTGTACTGGCATAGATCCACCCACTCAACACTTATCAACACATCACATAGTACCGATACAGAATATGGCGAAAGCACATGACTACCTCTCCCGTGTGTCCTCAAGAACACTTTAGCCTTTATAAGTTCAGTTGCTAGGCCTGTCCTTTGCTCAGAAAGGATTGGGCCACTTGTTACTCTCCAGTGCCTTTTACTTTGCTCGCTTTTACTTTCCTGTTGCTTAAATCAAGAAAACCCCTAAAAAGTTATCATTCAGTGCTTGCAGTTATTCCTTGCTCAGAATCACTTATCAATACCTTCTGCTCCTCGTTGGGTTCGACACTCTTACTTATCAAAAACGCTGCAATAGATCCCTTACGGTTGTGGGTCATCACTCGCCCGCGCCGCGCGCTAACCGTCGGCTCCCGCCGTGCTGCGCTACTACTTTTGCACCGCAGCCATCCCCTGCGCCGCCTCCCCACTGCCGTCGCCGCGTCGCCGCCCCCACTGCCGCGGCCATCCCCATGCGCTCGACCGCGCCGCCGGCGTGCTCCGGCGCCCGGGCCGCTCGACATACTATCAACCTTGAGCCCGATGCTAAACCAGTTGTTGATCATCAACGACGGTTGAACCCGAAGATGATGGATGTTGTAAGAACTGAGATTCTCAAGCTTCTAGCCGCAGGTATTATCTACCCTATAGCTGATAGTAAGGGGGTAAGCCCGGTACATTGTGTTCCTAAGAAAGGAGGTACAACTGTGGTTCCTAATGACAAGAATGAACTAATACCTCAGAGAATTATTATTGGATATAGAATGTGTATTGATTACAGGAAGCTGAACAAGGCAACCAGGAAGGATCACTACCCGTTGCCGTTCATCGACCAAATGCTTGAAAGGTTATCCAAAAATACCCACTTTTGTTACCTCGATGGTTATTCCGGCTTCTCTCAAATTCATGTTAACACTGCTGATCAAGAGAAGACCACTTTTACTTGTCCCTATGGTACTTATGCTTACAGGCGTATGCCTTTTGGTTTATGTAATGCCCCTGCTACTTTTCAAAGGTGTATGTCTGCTATCTTTCATGGTTTCTGTGAGGAGATTGTGGAAGTCTTCATGGACGATTTCTCCGTCTATGGAACTTCCTTTGACCATTGTCTCCACAACCTTAATAAAGTTTTGCAGAGATGTGAGGAGACAAATCTGGTACTCAACTGGGAGAAGTGCCACTTCATGGTTAACGAAGGAATTGTTCTTGGTCACAAGATTTCCGAAAGGGGAATTGAGGTGGACAAGGCCAAGATCGAAGCAATTGAGAGGATGCCCTATCCAAGGGACATCAAAGGTATTCGCAGTTTTCTCGGTCATGCTGGTTTCTATAGAAGATTTATTAAAGACTTTTCTAAGAGTTCGAGACCCCCCACTAATCTTCTCCAGAAGGACATTCCTTTTGTATTTGATGAAGATTGTAAGGAGGCTTTTGAAGTTCTTAAGAAAGCTTTAATAACCGCTCCTATAGTACAACCACCTGACTGGAATTTACCTTTTGAGATTATGTGTGATGCTAGTGATTTTGCTGTTGGAGCTGTTTTAGGGCAAAGGGTTGATAAGAAATTGAATGTTATACATTATGCTACTAAAACCCTTGATAGTGCTCAAAAGAATTATGCTACTACTGAGAAGGAATTCTTAGCCGTAGTGTTTGCTTGTGATAAGTTTAGGCAGTATATTTTTGATTCCAAAGTTATTATTCATACTGACCATGCTGCCATTAAGTACCTTATGACAAAGAAGGATGCCAAGCCAAGACTTATCAGATGGGTACTCCTTCTTCAAGAATTTGATTTGCAGATTGTTGATAGGAAAGGAGAAGACAATCTGGTGGCGGACAATCTTTCAAGGATGGAAGATATACCGCATGATCCCATCCCAGTCAACGACAGTTTTCCAGACGAGCAACTTGCCATTGTAAAAGTACAATCTCTTTCCGATCCTTGGTTTGCAGATTATGCTAATTTTATCGTTGCGAAGTATTTGCCTCCAGGTTTAACATTTCAGCAAAGGAAGAAGTTCTTTCATGATTTGAGGCACTACTTTTGGGATGACCCACATCTTTTCAAAGAAGGTCCAGACGGGATCGTGAGAAGATGCATACCGGAACATGAGCAGAAGGACATTCTCAGACAATGTCATGATAGTCCCTATGGAGGACATCATGCCGGTGAGAGGACCGCACATAAGGTTCTTCAATCAGGTTTTTATTGGCCTACTCTCTTTAAGGATGCTAGAAATTATGTTTTAGCCTGTGATAAATGTCAGAGAGTTGGTAACATTAGTAGAAGGAATGAGATGCCTATGAATTACTCACTAGTGATTGAACCTTTTGATTGCTGGGGTTTTGATTTTATGGGTCCTTTTACTTCTTCGCATAAGTACACTCACATTTTAGTAGCTGTTGATTATGTGACCAAGTGGGTTGAAGCAATCCCCACTGAAAGTGCTGATCACAAGACATCTTTGAAAATGCTCAAAGATGTGATTTTCCCTAGGTTTGGTGTACCTAGGTATCTCATGACTGATGGAGGATCACACTTCACGCATGGAGCTTTTAGAAAAGCTTTAGCCAAGTACGATGTCAATCATAGAATTGCTTCACCGTACCATCCTCAAACTAGTGGGCAAGTTGAGCTCACCAATAGAGAGATCAAGTTGATCTTACAGAAGACAGTAAATAGAAATAGAAAGGACTAGTCAAATAAGTTAGGAGATGCTTTGTGGGCGTATAGAACTGCTTACAAAAACCCCATGGGCATGTCCCCCTATAAGATGGTTTATGGCAAGGCTTGCCATTTGCCATTAGAATTAGAGCACAAAGCTTTATGGGCTGTTAGAGAGCTTAATGCTGACCCAAAGTTAGCTGGTGAGAAGCGTCTCATGAACTTGACTTCTCTAGATGAGTGGAGAAGTGAAGCTTACGAGAGCGCTAAAATGTTCAAGGAAAAGGTAAAGAAGTGGCATGATAGGAGGATTCTGAAACGTGAATTTAATGTTGGTGATAAAGTTTTGTTGTTTAGATCCCGTTTCAGGTTTTCTCCAGGCAAACTACTTTCCAGGTGGGAAGGGCCATTTCATATTGAAGAAGTCTATCGGTCTGGTGCAATCAAGATTAACAATTTTGTAGGCACCAAACCTCAAGTTGTGGATGGGCAAAGACTTAAGCATTACATAGCAGGAGACCCTGTCAATGTTGATGTCAATATGATATACACAACAACTCACGAAGAACATGTTGCAGCCCTGTTTTAGACACCAGCAGAAGCAGAATAAGAAAAGGTATGTATTACGGTAAGGAAACATCGCGAACCACCATAAAAGTTCCATATTATGAGTTTTTGCAAAATTAGGAAAATTCTAAGCCTAAGTGGAGCCGGAGACAAGCTCCAGGGGGCCCAGGCGCCCCCCTGGCGCGGCCTACCTCCTGGCCGCGCCGGGAGGCCGCCTGGGCACCCAGGAGTCCGTCTCCGACCCCACTTTAGCTTGTTACCTTCCTTTCTGTGCAGAATTTTTTGCTATATATTTGCCCAGATTGTTCCGGTAACGTATCTCGCGATTTCGTGTGTTTTCTTTTCGATCTGTTTCTGCCAGGAAATCTTTTAGCTAGACCTAGGTGCCATGGCTTCCCCAAGTTCCCCCAAGGACAAGTTCGTCGTCAACGTCATCAACCCTTACCTCGCTGAGGTGAAGAAGCACCCTCAGGTTGTTCGGATGGAGGACGGTGTCCTCCATCAAGAAGATTTGAAGGGACCTATCAAGGAGGGGAGCATCCAGGCCAGGCTAGAAGAAGTGGAGCGAGAAGTCTTCAAGTACAAGAAGATGATCGAGCGTGGTGTTGAAGCTAACTTTGACATCATCAACGAGCTGAAGACCTACTTCCTGAAGGAGATGAAGGAGATGTGGAAAAGCATCACCGCATCTGAAGAAGGAATTGAAGAGCTCCAAGGGCAAATTTATGATCTACATCACCAGAACTGTGAGTATGAACTAAGGTTTATGCGCATGGGTATGGGTGCTGCATGCAGGATTCAGGAGACAAACTTCTCATATGAGACTTGAGAACCCCTTCCATGGAAGCGCTTCACCGAGGACTACGTGATCAACGTCAACAAGAATGAGGAGTGAAATCTCCTTGGGTAATGGCATCCCCTTGGCTTGTTCCAAGCTTGGGGGAGTGCCCGGTATCTTTATCTTTATCTTTTGTCTTTTAGAGTCAAGTAGAGTCATATCATGTCTAGGGAGGTTATTATATGAAATAGGTGTGTGCATTGAGGTCTATCACTCCTTCTGTGGAGAGATTGTATCCGTGAGTGTGGAGTCATCTATGATGGAATATTAATGAGAAGTCTATTGGTTCCTTTGCTGCACTCGGTATTCTCTTCACGCAATCGACCTTATATGATGATTCTTATGGGGAGTATTGACCTTATATCAGATATGGCTTTGAAAACTTTATTTAATCTTGGCAAACATAGCTTTGGTCATAACAACAAGCATGATTTTCTTAAAGTAGCGACATAGCCAAAACCTTTATGTTATTATGCTTGAAGTGTTATGCTGACAAGGAAGACAACTTGATGTGTTATGCTTATTTTAATGTTTATGCTTTATATTGCTTTGCATCTTAGTCATCATCAATTGTCTGTTCTCTCAAAGCCTTTGCTAGCCTAAACTCTGTACTAAGCGGAATTCTGCTTGTGCATCCATACCCTTAAACCAATACCTTCCATATGAGTCCACCATACCTTCCTATTCGTGGTATTCCACTACCACCTCCTAAAGTATAGAATTTATGTGTTATCCTTAAATGTTCAAAATCTTCTATTTTGTGCCCCTGTTTTAGCTCATGAGGAAGTAATAGTTAATTCATGATCTTTTTAAGTTGGACAAGTTTTACCCCGGGATTGCATGTCTCATCTGCAAACCCCTAATACGAGGAGGAACTGGCATGAGTGCGCCCGGCTCATAAAAGATAATACAACAAACAAACCCTCCTTCACGCTTTGTTCATGAGAAATCAGAAAACTTTGGCAGTGATAAACAAAGGAGATTAAGGGGATGTGATCGTCCCCGTGCGGGAGCCGTTCCTCGAAACTTGTCCAGTTTCAGAAGTAATTGAGTTATCTATTAGTATTCGTTGACAAATCATGCACCTCTCAAAACTTGTTTTCATTCTGTTTGATTTAAGGATAGCACATGAGTTTTCCCTACTTCCCTAGAGCAGTGCCTATCTCTTAGTTTTAGGTTGAGTCAGTTATTCCTACTTCCTTCTATTCTTAAAGAGAGCAGACATTTGATGTTGACGAGGATTCATTCATATAAAGTTGCATTAAGATTTGTCATATCATATCCTTGTTGACATTATCATTTGATAAGTAAGTTGTTTGTCAAGCCCAGCTAAAGCAAACATCTTCCTTTGTGTTAACACTTTCACTTCTTGCCTAATAACATGTTTTTTCAAAAGCTTCAATTAATCTCATCAAAACATAAAGAGAAAGAGCAAAAGTAAAAGCTATTAGTTGTTCTTTGACCAAAGGACATGTTTGCCATGATTTGATGAGTTTCCTTAGCCCTACTTTCGATTATAAGTGTTACCACTCTTTTATAAGGGCCTTATGAGTTGAAGATTGCTGTTGAGGATATTTGAGTATGGTGAAGAAACTGTGATGCTTCTTGTCCGTATTCTATTTATCGACACTTCACTCTCTAAACTTGTGGACAGGTTTACCGAGCTCAGTATTCGCTTGGGGACAAGCGAGGTCTAAGCTTGGGGGTGTTGATACGTCCAAAATACATCACTATTTTATATCGTAATTCATCCTTATTCATTGATATATTTCACATTACGATGATTTTCTTATGTTGTTTTGGCCTATTTTACACAGTTTGCAACTTTCCGGTGCCGAAGCAGCAGACGCAGGATTCAGCGGTAAAAAGTGGACGCTGAGTTGCTGAAGAAGAATACCTCCAAATTACCTGAAAATCGACGGAGGGTATTTTCCAGAAGGATCACGAAGATACGCAAAAGAGCAACCAGAGGGGGGCCACTGGGTGCCCAGGCGGCCACCTGGCGCGGCCCCCACCCTGGCCGCGCCGGGAGGGCGCCTGGAGCCCCTGGCCCACTCCAGGCTCTCCCCTCTGGACTATATACTCCTCGTCATCCAGAAACCCTAAAATGGGGAGAGTTTACGGAGTTCCGCCGTCGCTCCGTAGCGGAAACCTACAGAGAAGAAAAGCCATCTCCGGTGGGCAGATTCCGCCGGGGAGATCACCTCCCGGAAGGGGAGATCATCGCCATCGTCATCACCATCGTCACGGGCATCATCGAGATCATCATAAACATCATCCCCAACATCAGCACCATCTCCATCTTCATCCAATCTCATCTCACAATTGCAACTTGTGTTGTAATCCGTACTATCTATCCTCTCTACTCTATCGGTGTTGATTACTACTTTGTGGTGAATGCTATTGAGTTTTGTTGGAGAATATCATTGTGTCCAGATTGTTTATCATCCATCTATCTCCACTGATCATGATATCTTTTATGTCTTGTGAGTAGTTACTTTAGTTCTTGAGGACATGGGAGAAGTCTTGTTGTTAGTAGTCATATGATGTTGAAGTAATATGTGTTGTTTGATACTTAAGTTGTGTTGTTATTTTCCTAGTGGTGTTGTGTGAGTCGAACACTCAACACTTCGCCTTATTAAGGACCTAGGGGAATACATTGTGTACAAAGAATGCTTACGGTGGGTTGCCGGAGTGACAGAAACCTGAACCCCAGTTCGCACGCTTTTGCACAAGGGAACAATGGATCATCGATCGTATTGCTATGGTTAGGCTTTTGCCTTAAATACTATCTTGTATTTGCGGATGCTTGCAAGGTGTTTAATCATAAGAGTGCACTCATCTTAGTCTAGAGGGTGTACTGGCATAGATCCACCCACTCAACACTTATCAACACATCACATAGTACCGATACGGAATATGGCGAGAGCACATGACTACCTCTCCCGTGTGTCCTCAAGAACACTTTAGCCTTTATACGTTCAGTTGCTAGGCCTCTCCTTTGCTCAGAAAGGATTGGGCCACTTGTTACTCTCCAGTGCCTTTTACTTTGCTCGCTTTTACTTTCCTGTTGCTTATATAAAGAAAACCCCTAAAAGTTGTCTTTCAGTGCTTGCAGCTATTCCTTGCTCAGAATCACTTATAAATACCTTCTGCTCCTCGTTGGGTTCGACATTCTTACTTATCGAAAACGCTGCAATAGATCCCTTACGGTTGTGGGTCATCACTCGCCCGCGCCGCGCGCTAACCGTCGGCTCCCGCCGTGCTGCGCTACTACTTTTGCACCGCAGCCGTCCCCTGCGCCGCCTCCCCACTGCCGTCGCCGCGTCGCCGCCCCCACTGTCGCGGCCGTCCCCCTGCGCTCGACCGCGCCGCCGGCGCGCTCCGGCGCCCGGGTCGCTCGACCCGCTGGCCACGGCCGCACCTGGCCGCGCTGGCCCCTCCTGCCGCTGCCTCCCGCCGCCTAGTTTCGGCCGGTGCCCGTGCGGCCCCTGGCCGCTGGCACCCATGCCCGCCCCCCACTCACCCGTTGCACGGGCGAGTCCGCCCTGCGCCCCCTTCGCCCGCCTTGCCACGGAGCTGCATGGCCGCGCGCGCCGCCGCTCGCTGCTCGCGGCAGCCGACACCAGCTGCGGCCGGCCCCGGCCTCCGGCCCTTGCGCCGCCGCCGCTGCCGCCCACCGGCGCCCCGCCATGACCTAGGGTGTGGGCGCGCCCCGAGCGCGCGAACCCGGTAACCGCCACCCGATAGGCCCATATGGCCCTATGATAGACGGGCCCCACGGCCCAAGAATAGATTTAAAAAAGAATGAAAACTAATAATAATAATAATTGATAATAGAATAATAATTAATTAATTAACAGTTAATTAATTAATTAACTTGATTAGATTAACCTAATTATTGTTCAGCCTAATTATCTTTTAGTTAATTAGACAGTCAATGACATGTGGACCCCACACGTCAGCTTGACCCAGTCAACACCTCTGTTGACTGCAGACGTCATGCTGATGTCATGCTGATGCAATATTAATAGTTTGATTTAATTTAATATTAATAATTTAAAAAATATTTTAAAACTTTAGAAATTAATATAAAATAATCCGTAACTCGGATGAAAATGCTTTGTAATGAAAGTTGCTCAGAATTTCGAGACGAATCTGAATACGCAGACCGTTCGTCAAACACACGTCCCTAGCATAGCGAGCATGTGACTTTCCCCCTCCGTTTCATCTGCCCGAAAACGCGAACCACCGGGAATACTTTCCCGGATGTTTCCCCACTTCGCCAGTATCACCCGGTACTGCGTTAGGGCACACCTAACATCGTTACATGTCATGTCATGCATCGTCATGCATGTGTTTGCATTGTATTCATTGTTTCTTCCCCGTCTTCTCTCCGGTAGACTACAAGAACGACGCTGCTGCTGTCCCGATCGACTGCGGTGTTGACGACCCCACCTTCGCTATCGAGCTTCCAGGCAAGCCCCCCCTTGATCAACCTGATATCGTCTATTCTTCTCTCGACTGCTTGCATTAGAGTAGTGTAGCATGTTACTGCTTTTGATAATCTTATTCTGCTGCATAGCCTGACATTGTTTCTACAACTGTTGATACCTTTATCTGCAATCCTAAATGCTTAGTATAGGATGCTAGTATTCCATCAGTGGCCCTACATCCTTGTCCATCTGCCCTGCTATTCAATCGGGCCGTGATCACTTGGGTGTGATCACGGGTATATGCTACATACATATTATACATGATACATGTTGTGACTAAAGTCGGGTCGGCTCGTTGAGTACCCATGGTTGATTCACGGATTGGGGGCTGAAAGGACATACTTTCCCGACGGCCCTCTGAGTGGATCTTTGTTGCAGAGCGACAGGGCAGGTTGAGACACCTAGGAGACACGTAGGCCTGGCCCTAGTCGTTGTCCGTGGTTATTTAATAATAACACTCTTAACGAGTTTGGATATTTGATCTGAGTCTGGCGGTTGGCATATACACACTAACCAGCTATGTGGGAATTGTTATGGGCACTCGACGTCGTGGTATCAACCGAAGCCTTCTTGACGTCAGCGACTGAGCGGCGCGTGCCGGGTTGGACCGCGTAACGTAACTTCCTTAGTAATGGAGGTTGCTAGGTCTACTCATCGGCCGCGTACGCAACATGCAGGTGTGCGTTGTGCGATGGGCCCAGATCCCTGCGCGCTTAGGGTTTAGACCGGCGTGCTGACCTCACTGCTGTGCTTAGGTAGGGCTATGACGTGTTGATCTTCCGAGGGCGGGCATGACCCAGGAAAGTGTCTCCTTCAAAATGGGATTGAGCGTGCTGTGTAATGTGGTGCACCCCTGCAGGGAAGTTAATCTATTCGAATAGCCATGTCCCTCGGTAAAAGGACGATCCGGAGTTGTATTCCGACCTCATGACAACTAGAACCAGATACTTGATAAAACACACCCAGATGAGTTCCAGATATAACTCGGTGGTTGCTCTCTCATAGGGTGAGGTGCTGGTGGATCGCCGAGTAGGATTATGCTATACGATGTTACTTGGTGAACTTGCCATCTATTCTCTTCTACTCCTGCAAGATGGAGGCTGCCAGAAGCGTAGTCTTCGTTTGGATTAGCTACCCCTCTTATTCTGGCTTGCCGCAGTTCAGTCCACCGATACTACCCATATCATTGTTACCATTGCATATGCAATATAGATCCTTGCTTGCGAGTACTTTGGATGAGTACTCACGGTTGCTTTGCTCCCCCTTTTCCCCTTCTATTCCTTCTTCTCGGATGATGCAACCAGATGGTGGAGCCGAGGAGCCAGACGCCGCCTAGGACGACTCCTACTACAACGGAGGCGCCTACTACGTGCAGTCTGTCGACAACGAGCAGGAGTAGTTTAGGAGGATCCCAGGCAGGAGGCCTGCTCCTCTTTCGATCTGTATCCCAGTTTGTGCTAGCCATCTTATGGCAACTTGTTTAACTTTATGTCTGTACTCAGATATTTGTTGCTTCCGCTGACTCGTTTATGATCGAGCACTTGTATTCGAGCCCTCGAGGCCCCTGGCTTGTAATATGAAGCTTGTATGACTTATTTTACTTTTAGAGTTGTGTTGTGATATCTTTCAGTGAGTCCCTGATCTTGGTCGTACATATTTGCATGCATGATTTGTGTATGGACAAATCAAGGGCGTCACAAGTTGGTATGAGGGCCAACTGCCTGTAGGAATCCCCCTTCCACACTCCTTGGCCGAAGTCGAGTCTAGACATTGCAAAACTTTTACTAACATGGCTGTGTGGCTTACGGGCCCACATTGCCATTTGGGTGGTACTAGGTTCTTTTACTCCTAGTTGTTTACTCTGGGACTCTGACACTCTCCTATTTGGGTTAAACGAATTTACTAACTCTAACATTAGGATCCTGAGACCACTCACCCCAAAGTTGGATAAGCCATAGTTATTGCATAGAATAGTATTTTGCATAATCCACACACTGTCATTTGACTCCTTTGAAACATCTTTGTTTTCAGATGGAACCCACGAGGCAGGTCGTGTGCCACACGCAGGCCATTGGAGCCTCGGGATCACCTGCTTTGCTAGCTGAGATGATGACCTATCTGGGTTATCGCTGGCACCCTGAGTATACCATGTACGAGCAGTACTAGGACTTTAACCAGGAGCAGTATCGTGCCATCGTCCGCCTCTACTCTCATGAAGGGACGCCTCTACTGTGCTGCACACCGCTCATGGTGTTGGAGTGAACATCGATATGGCAGTTCACGATGCTGCTTACGCTGCTCTGACACGCCTTCATGGAGAGTACCGGGCGTTGGACACTTCCCCTTTCAGGCACGTTGCTATCGCCCCCGACGATGGAGCGGAGGGATACTACACTGCTGCCTACTCCACTGTCACCCGAGAGCCCTTCCATCATCAGAACCTTGTTCTGCATGCTGATGGGCTGGTTCGAGCTAACCGAGCTTTTCGCCACGAGTTGTACACCATCCGTCAACACCTATACCGCGCCTTGACGCTGTTGCACCCCTTTGTCCTATCTAGACAGCTGCCGCCTACTGCGATCTACCCAGCTAGGACCGTGATGCCTCCTGGTGTCGGTTGGCCAGATGTGGGAGGCTACGCTCCCGCACTTGGTCCTGTGTTGCCACCTGGACGTCAGGTTCTGCACTAGAGTATCCACGGCCCCCAGGTTGCTGGTGTGGAGGACTTTTCGTTGCAGCGCTGTTAGCTGTCAGAGTACCTCTACCTCCACAGTTCCGCCTGGGACTGTTGTAGTCCTACTTATTAGTATTAGATGCATTCGCCGCGAGCCTGCGTGCCACCTATGATGTCCTTAGTCTATGTACTGAACTCTGTGTACTGAACTCTATGCATGCACCCTTTTGTAATATATGCCGACTTCTATGTGGTATTTTACGTGCTCCTTTCATTATGCATGTTTCATTCATTAATGATTCTTGTGTTTGCAAATTTTTCAATGCTGAACTACCCCTGTTATATATTAGCAGGATGGTTAGACCAGCTGGCCATGGTCGTGGTGGCAACGCCCCACCACCGCCTGAATACATGGCCGGTATGATCCAACAGTTTGAGCTGAATCGCCAGTTCATGGAGACTGTCATCGCTCAGTTCCCTCGCCCCAACATGGATCAGCAGCATGGCGCAGTAACACTGAATGACTTTGCTTGCCTCAACCCATCCGTCTACCGCAGCTCAACTCAGCCACTTGATGCTGATGACTGGCTCCGTGACATCGCTTTTGAGCTGGAATCTGCCGGAGTAGCCGCTGCCAACTATGTCACCATTGCGGCATACTATCTGAAGGGCCCCGCTGGACAATGGCGGGACAGCCACATGCGTACATTGCCTGCTGGAACAATCATCACTTGGCCGGAATTCCAAGCTGCCTTTCGTGCCTGCTTCATTCCTCAGGGAATCATGGATAGGAAGAAGCGTGAGTTCCGCAACCTCACCCAGGGCAACAAGACTGTGGATGCTTATCAGCGGGAGTTTCTGGACTTATCCCGCTATGCTGAAGAAGACATTGCCACTGATGCTTGTAGACAAGAAATGTTTCGTGACGGACTTCAAGCTGACATCAAGCTCGCACTCCTTGTGCATGACTTTGGAGATTTCGCCACCTTGGTGAACAAGGCCATCCAGGTTGAAACTGGTCTACAGGAACACCAGGGCTCTCTTAGGCGCAACCGTGAACCGGGCTCATCCTCGGGCCCTCCCCCATAGAATCGTAGGGTCTGGATTCCCAACAATGTGTACCGTCCAGCTGCACCTGCTCCAAGGCAGTCCTATGCTGCACCTCGTCTGCCTCCACCACCTAGGCAGCCAAGACTTCCAGCTGCACCACTCCCAGCTCCTGCTTCTGCCCCCAATGATGGTCTGTGCTACAAGTGTGGTCAGCCAGGGCACCTTGCCAGGAACTACTTCCAGAATCAGAACCAGCTTGCACTGCCTACAGTTGCTCGTGGGAAACAATCAGCCCCGCAACAACAATGCCAAGCCTTATGGTCGTGCTCAGGCCAACCACGTTGAATCTCAATGAAGCTCAAGACCAACCTGCTACTGTGATGGGTACTCTCCTTGTTAATTCAGTACCTACATCTGTTTTATTTGATTCAGGAGCATCACATTCATTCGTGTCAGAAGATTTTGCATATAAGCACGACATTAGATGTGAATAAATGAACACTTCGGTAGTGGTAAAAACCCTACCAGCCAATGTCAAACCTCTATGGGTTGTTACGACATTCCCGTTGAAATCGAAGGGTTGGAGTTCTATGCCTCTCCCATTATCCTGAAGTCGTCCAACATCGACCTCATTCTGGGAATGGATTGGCTAAAAGCGCATACTGCTTCTATAGTTTGCGCCACCAAGACAGTCCATCTATTACACCCATCCAATAAAATAGTAAGCTACAACGCTCATCTGGTTCAAAATTCTGAAGCACGTCTTTATGCATTGAATGCATTGAACGCTTCACCACTCGAGGGCATCAAAAACATTCCCGTCGTATGTGACTTCCAGGACGTCTTTCCTGAGGAACTTCCAGGGATTCCCCCTGCTAGAGCTGTCGAGTTCATCATCGACTTGAAACCAGGCACCACTCCTATAGCCAAACAACCCTACAAGATGCCGCATCATGAACTCATTGAGCTTAATGAGGAAATCGACAAATCTCTTGCTAGTGGTTTCATTCGCCTGAGTTTCTCTCCTTGGGGAGCACCTTCCCTCTTTGTCAGGAAGAAGGATGGGACAAACCGAGTGGTCCAAGATTACCGTCCTACCAACCAAGCAACTATTTAGAACAAATATCCGCTTCCTCGGATCAATGATCTGTATGATCAACTAGCTGGTTCATCAGTGTTCTCTAAACTTGACTTGAGATTGGGTTACCACCAGATCCATGTTCGTGAAGAGAATATTCCAAAGACCACCTTTGTAACTCGATACGGTTCGTTCGAGTACACCGTCATGTCATACAGCTTGACAAATGCTCTAGCTACATTCTCTCGCCCGATGAATTACTTATTCACGGAATACCTCGACAAATTCGTCGTGGTTTATCTCGATGATATCCTTGTATTTTCCAAGAATAAGGAAGAGCATGCTAAACATCTTCGCCTTGTACTGGAAAAGCTCCGAGAGCATCAACTTTATGCTAAATTTTCCAAGTGCCAATTCTGGCTTCCTGAAGTAACCTATCTCGGGCATGTCATCTCCAAGGATGGTATTGCCGTCAACCCCGAACGAGTTCAGGCCATTCTCGATTGTACTCCTCCAAAGAATGTCAAGCAAGTCAGAAGTTTTCTCGGTCTCGCTAGCTATTGACGTCGATTGGTCGAGAACTTTTCCATGATCGCCAAGCCTCTGACTGGTCTACTTCACAAAGGCGTTAAGTTTGAGTGGACAGACAAATGCCAGGAAAGTTTTCAGGCACTCAAGGACAAGCTGACTACTGCCCGAGTGCTTGCTCCACATGATACTAAGCAGGACTTCGTCATTTACTGTGATGCTTCCCGTCAAGGATTAGGCTGTTACCTAATCCAAGAACGCAGAGTGATTGCATATGCCTCTCGTCAATTGCGCCCTCATGAAGAGAACTACCCAGTTCACGACCTTGAGCTTGCTGCTGTCGTATATTCTCTAAAACAGTGGCGACATTATCTTCTTGGTAATCATTGCGAGATATTGACCGACCACCAAAGTCTGAAGTACTTGTTTACTCAACCGGACCTGAACCTCCGTCAACAGAGATGGATGGAGACCGTAGCAGATTTCAACTTGGGTATTTCCTATACCCCCGGCAAGGCCAATGTAATGGCTGATACCTTAAGCCGC
Organism: Secale cereale; assembly: GCA_902687465.1. NCBI lineage: Eukaryota > Viridiplantae > Streptophyta > Magnoliopsida > Poales > Poaceae > Secale > Secale cereale. The sequence continues at coordinate 387,260,148 of LR738711.1, read as the reverse complement.
AAGTCATATTGCAACCACCTCCAGGTTCACAAGGTTCAGCCCTCGCTTGTTGAAGAATTTAGAAAGCTGAAGCACCATATTGTTCCTCCTGGAGCACTCGTTCCCCCTCCTCCAGAATTTTAGAAGATGAATCTTCGTGTTGTTTCCCAGGGTTCCCTTAATACCCTGGCTGCCGTACCCAATCTCGTGAGCAGTATCAAGAATAGTCAGCATTATGACTCTGAAGTCGAGAAGATTAAACACTATCTCGCAGAAGGAAAGCCCTCATTCTTCACTGTTGCTCATGATGGTGCCTTGTACTTCAAAGGCCGCCTAGTGGTTCCGAGTAAGAGTGAAAACCTAAACAAGGCTCAGGAGGTTATGAAAGAAGCTCATGATACGCCTCTGTCTATTCATCCTGGTAGTACCAAGATGTACCAAGACATTCGTCAGAGATTCTGGTGGTCTAATATGAACCAAGACATTGCTCGTTATGTTCCTGAGTGTGATGTTTGCCGTCGTATCAAAGCAGAACATCAAAGGCCTCCTGGAACCTTGCAACCTATCTCTATTCCTGAATGGAAATGGGACCATGTTGAAATGGTCTTCGTCACTGTATTTCCCAAATCACAGAAGGGTAATGACGCAATTCTTGTCGTCATTAACCGGCTTTCTAAAGTTGCACATTTTCTGTCTGTCAAAGAAATGATTACTGCTAGTCAGCTGGCAACTCTCTACATGTCCAGACTGGTTTCACTTCAAGGTATTCCAGTACTGCTTTTCATCCTCGGTCACAAGGGCAAGTTGAACGCGTCAACCAAGTTCTCGAAGACATGCTTTGAGCTTGTGTAATTTCCCTCGGCAAGAAATGGGAGGAATCTCTCCCGTATGCCAAGTTCTCTTATAATAATAGCTATCAACCTAGTCTGACGATGGCTCCGTTCGAAGTGTTATATGGACGAAAGTGCCGAACCCCTCTGAACTGTTCAGAAACTGGGGAACGTTCACTCTTCGATCCATATATTATTCAACACGCTGAATAGCAAGTCCGCGTCATCCGCAAGAATCTGATGACTGCTCAGTCACGTCAGAAAAGTCAGTATGACCGTCATCATGGGGACATGGTCTATCAACCTGGCGAAAAGGATTATCTTTGAGTTACACCAATGAAGGGTGCTCACCGCTTCGGGATCAAGGGCAAGTTAGCTCCTCGCTTCATTGGTCCATTCACTTTTCTTGAAAGGCGTGAGAAGGTGGCATATCAACTGGAGCTGCCACCGAACCTTTCTCAGGTTCACGATGTGTTCCATGTGTCTCAACTCCGCCGTTGCTTCAAGGACCTAGTCCGAGCAGTGGATCACGAAGTGCTCGAGTTGCAACAGGACCTCTCCTATAAAGAGCATCCGGTCGGCATTCTCGACCAAGCTGAACGTCGCACACGTCAGAAGGCGATCAAGTTCCTCAAGGTCCAGTGGTCGCATCACTCTGAAGACGAAGCCACTTGGGAACGTGAGGATCGTCTTGGCGAAGAATGCCCCACACTATATACTTCTAGCTCCTAAATCTCGGGACAATATTTCTTGTAGTGGAGGAGAATTGTAACGCCCGGATAATTAGGCTACAGTAAAACTTTGGTAATGATGCCATGTCATCCCGTTTACTGTTGATATTTGCGTGTTAGTTCAAAACACTCTAAATTCAAATTTGAATTAGTGACAAACACCCAAAGTTTTCTAACGTTAAAAACAAAATGTTCGGTGTGTGACAAATATTACATAAGTAATTATGGTGGAGAAAACAAATTTTTAGCAAAAGTCTAAATACTCTAAAATAAGTAAAACAGAAAAGGAAAATAAAGAAAAGAAAAGAGCAGACACCTAACAAAAAAAGGAAAAAGGCCCCCTGGCCAACTCGGCCTGATGGCCCAGCCGGCCAGCCCAACCCCATTCGGCCAAGGCCCACCCCCACTCCCTTATCCCCCACCTCGGGCAAACCCTAACCCACCGACACCGCACACTCACCCCACGTCTCTCTCTCGCCCCACCCCCGATCCAGATCGGGATCGGGGTGACCACGCCCACGACGCCGACGTGCCCCCGCCGTCGACCACCGGAGGCCACCTCGCCGGAGTCTTCCCCGCCGGACTGCCTCCCCTGCGGCTTCGTCCCCGCCGACCTCCTCGACCCCCGCTGCCACGGCCCCTACACCCCCGCCGTGAGCTCGCCTCCCCTCCTCTTCTTCTCCTTGTCCGCGAGACGGGCACACACACGCGCACACCCCGCATAGCCAGCGCCGCTCCGCCTACCCGTCTGGCTCCTCTCCGCGGTCACGCCACCGCACCCACCCGCGCGCTGCTGGCCTTGCCTCGCCCGCGCCGCGTGCCAACCGCCGGCTCCCGCCGTGCTGCGCTGGCGCTTCTGCACCGCAGCCGCCCCCTGCGCCGCCTCCCCACTGCCATTGCCGCCCCCACTGCCGTGGCCGTCCCCCTATGCTCGACCGCGCCGCCGGCGCGCTCCGGCGCCCGAGCCGCTCGACCCGCTGGACATGGCCGCACCTGGCCGCGCCAGTGCCGCGCCCGGCTGCACCAGTGCCATGCCTGGACGCGCTAGCCCCTTCTGCCACTGCCGCTTGCCCCTCCTGCCGCTGCCTCCCGCCGCCCAGTTCCGGCCGGCGCCAGTGCGGCCCCTGGCCGCCGGCGCCCGTGCCCGCCCCCCCATGCGCCAGTCGCTCGGGCGGCTTCGCCCTGCGCCCCCTTCGCCCGCCTCGCCCCGCAGCCGCATGGCCGCGCGCGCCACCGCTCACTGCTCGCGGCAGCCGCCGGCAGCTGCGGCAGGCCCCGGCCTCTGGCCCTCGCGCCGCCGCCGCTGCCGCCCACCGGTGCCACGCCAGGATCTCGGGTGTGGGCGCGCGCCCAGCGCCTGAACCCGGTAACCGCCACCCGATAGGCCCGTATGGCCCTATGACAGACGGGCCCCACGTCCCCAGAACGGATTAAAAAATAATAATGAAATAATGATAATAATAGTAATTAATAATTAGAATATTAATTAATTAAATAAATTAATTTACTTGATTAGATTAACCTAATTATTATTTAGCCTAATTAACTTTTAATTAATTAGACAGTCAATGACATGTGGACCCCACACGTCAGCTTGACCCCGTCAACACCTCTGTTGTCTGCTGACGTCATGCTGATGTCATGCTGATGCACTATTAATATTTTCAAATTAATTTAAAGTTAATATTTTTTTAAACTATAGAAATTAATATAAAATAATCTGTAACTCGGATGAAAATACTTTGTACATGAAAGTTTCTTACAATTTCGAGACGAATCCGAATACGCAGACCGTTCATCAAACACACATCCCTAGCATAGAGAACATGCGACTTTCCCCCTCCGTTTCATCCGCCCGAAAACGCGAAACACCGGGAATACTTTCCCGGATGTTTCCCCCCTTCGCCAATATCACCCGGTACTGTGTTAGGGCACACCTAACACCGTTACGTGTTATGTCATGCATCATCATGCATCTATTTGCATTGTATTCATTGTTTATTCAACCTCTTCTCTCTGGTAGACTATGAGACCGGAGCAGCTGCTGTCCCGATCGACTACCGTGTTGATGACCCCACCTTTGCTGCCGAGCTTCTATGCAAGCCCCCCCTTGATCAACCTGATATCGCCTATTCTTCTCTCTACTGCTTGCATTAGAGTAGTGTAGCATGTTACTACTTTCGATAATCCTATTCTGCTGCATAGCCTGACATTGTTGCTACAACTATTGATACCTTTACCTACAATCCTAAATGCTTAGTATAGGATGCTAGTATTCCATTAGTGGCCCTACATCCTTGTCCATCTGCCCTGCTATTCTATCGGGCCGTGATCACTTGGGTGTGATCACGGGTATATGCTACATACATATTATACATGATACATGTTGTGACTAAAGTCGGGTCGGCTCGTTGAATACCCGCGGTTGATTCACGGATTGGGGGCCGAAAGGACATACTTTCCCGACGGCCCTCTGTGTGGATCTTTGTTGCGGAGTGACAGGCAGGTTGAGACACCTAGGAGACAGGTGGGCCTGGCCCTAGTCATTGTCCGCGATTATTTCATAATAACATGCTTAACGAGTTTGGATATTTGATCTGAGTCTGACCGTTGGCCTATACGCACTAACCAGCTACATGGGAATAGTTATGGGCACTCGACATCGTCGTATTAGCCGAAGCCTTCTTGACGTCAATGACTGAGCGACGCGCGTCGGGTTGGACCGCGTAACGTAACTTCCTTAGTAATGGAGGTTGCTAGGTCTGCTCACCGGTCGCGTACGCAACGTGCAGGTGTGCGCTGGGCGATGGGCCCAGACCCCTGCGTGCTTAGGGTTTGGACCGGCGTGCTGACCTCTCTGCTGTGCTTAGGTAGGGCTGCGACGTGTTGATCTTCCGAGGCCAGACATGACCCAGGAAAGTGTGTCCGGCCAAATGGGATCGAGCGTGCTGGGTAATGTGGTGCACCCCTGCAGGGAAGTTAATCTATTCGAATAGCCGTGTCCATCGGTAAAAGGACGACCCGGAGTTGTATTCCGACGTCATGACAACTAGAACCAGATACTTGATAAAACATACCCAGATGAGTTCTATATATAACTCGGTGGTTGCTCTCGCACAGGGTGAGGTGCGGGAGGATCGCCGAGTAGTATTATGCTATAAGATGTTACTTGGTGAACTTACCATCTATTCTCTTCTACTGCTACAAGATGGAGGCTGCCAGAAGCGTAGTCTTCGTTTGGATTTGCTATACCCCTCTTAATATAGCTTGCTGCAGTTCAGTCCACCGATACTACCCATATCATTGTTACCATTGCATATGTAGTATAGATCCTTGCTTGCGAGTACTTTGGATGAGTACTCACGGTTGCTTTGCTCCCCCTTTCCCCCCTTCTGTTCCTTCTTCTCGGATGATGCTAGCAGATGGTGGAGCCCAGGAGCCAGACGCCACCTACGATGACTCCTACTACATCGGAGGCACCTACTACTACGTGCAGTTTGCCAACGACCAGGAGTAGTTTAGGAGGATCCCAGGCAGGAGGCCTGCTCCTCTTTCGATCTCTATCCCAGTTTGTGGTAGCCATCTTATGGCAACTTGTTTAACTTTATGTCTGTTGTCGGTGTACAAAAAGAGGGGTACACTTTTTGTACCCCTATGACTGTGCACGGGCAATCTGAGCCACGGGCACCACCACACCAAGCACGGCAGGGGAGGTGAGCCAAGGTAAGACCGAAGCTCGATGGAACTGGAGCAACGCCAAGAACAAGACCACAAAGAGCAAAGGGACGAAGCGGCTTCCCCCGACAAGATCCTTGCCGGGAGCCAGTTTCAGCAGCCCTGGCAAGATCCTTGCCGGGGCCGGCTCTGGCAGCCCCGGCAAGACCCTTGCCGCGACAGCTCGCCCCATGCTTACAGAGCGGATCACCCTTGAGTCCACTGCCCCCATGGGGCAAGGATTCGGGAGATATCCCCGTGGTGGCATGCAGATCTTTGTGAAGACATTCAAGGACAGATACACACACTAAGAGGACGACGACCCTTGGTGGGATCCCAGCCAAGGAGGACCACAAGGCCTCCGGCAAGCACATTGCCGGGGATGACAGCAGACGCCGCGGCAAGACCCTTGCCGGGGGGCCCGGCAAGGCCCCTGCCGAGGACACCCGCAGGGCCACCGTCAGGCCCACGCCAACTGAGTTTCCACCGCCCCATGCAGCCGCCGACCCAACCAGCTGGGCAGGCTCCTGCGTGGCAACATGCAGATCTTCGTGGAGACTCGCCGTTGCACCACCTCAGCTGCCTGCCTGCCTACATGGCACCTCAGGCACCGCTGGCCAGGGCGCGTGTCAACACAAGGAGGAGCGGCGACGGACAAGACGGACGTCTCCCCTCGTCCCCGATAAAGCGAGGACACCTAAGCTAAGCGCATTAAATGTGCCTTGTCCTGTAATGCGAGGGATAACCTCGCATCACTGTACCCTTTCCACCTCCTGTGTGCCACTGTGGCAACCCCTTTTCCTATAAAAGGAGGCCCGAGGCGACCAGGAGAAGGATTCGGCTCTTTAGAACTCCTCACGACTCGGCCTTTGGAGCTCCTCACTAGCTGAAGAACACAAACCTATAATCCACCAAAGCAGGAGTAGGGTTTTACGCATCTTTGCGGCCCGAACCTGGGTAAAGGAACCATGTGCTAACTGTTAGATCCGCTCTTCTCTCAACCCCGCGCCCCGCAACCGTAGTAGGGATTCTTGTGATCCCATAGGTGTCGATCCAAATACAGCGACATCTGTACTCAGATATTTGTTGCTTCCGCTGACTCGTCTATGATCGAGCACTTGTATTCAAGCCCTCGAGGCCCCTGGATTCTAATATGAAGCTTGTATGCCTTATTTTACTTTTAGAGTTGTGTTGTGATATCATCCAGTGAGTCCCCGATCTTGGTCGTACACATTTGCATGCATGATTAGTGTACGGACAAATCGGGGGCGTCACATAACTGCTCCATAGTTTGGATGGAGCTCTACGCATAAACTGGATCGTTCGTGTACAACACCGAGAGGGCCTCCCCCTCACGTGGGTGTCCACTAGGTGATGCGTGGTGAACTGCCCGCCGTTGTCGTCGTCGGCCGATGGGAGCGCCATTGGAGCCACGGGGGATCGCCATTGGAACTGCTGGATGTCCTCTCTGTATGTGTCGTCGTGGGTGTGCTTATTATGTCGTGTGACGCGATAGATGAAGGTAAATGGCTGCAGGAATAAATGGGGGTTGGGTGGCCTGGATTCTCTGCGCGTCCGCATGTCAGTTTTTGCAGCAGGTAACTGCATTGTCGCCTCGTGCCCAGCGCAACCGCATGCACACGAACATGCGTGATCATGCACTGGTCCCAAACGCTGGCAACACGCGTGGAGGGACGAGGGCAGAGCACCTGAAGGGACGCGAGAGCCAAGCGCGCGCGGCGGGAAGCGAGCAGAGTGCGCCGCGGCCGCATGAACCGCAACCAACCACACACATAGAGCAGTTGAACACGCAGGAAATGGTCGCCTACAAGTCGGATGACAGTTGCGTCGCTACGTAGAGAGCGGTCGTGTGCTACTACCTTCGTCTAGTATATAGTCCCCTTTATATATCATGCCATATTTTGCCCTCAAATTTAACCAACAAAATGTTAATGCATGTTATAAAAAAAATATAATGGGAAACTATGTTCAAATACGAATCCAACTATATAATCTTTGGTGACATGCATTCGTATTTTATTAGTTCAATTATACTCATAAACCAGGACGGGGGGTATAGTAGGTAATTAAATTACAAACGTTTTTTTATTAACCCTATGTGTACGTGGCCTTTCGTCCTCCTCTCGCATGTCTTGTCACCCCGCTGCCGCAGACGGCTGACAGCGCAAGCTTGCGCAGCGCGCGGGGGCGTTCTTTTGGCCAAACGATGACGCCAATGAATCGTCGGTGAGCCCTTTCCCGTGCAACCTCGCAGGTTCCCGCGCAAGCTTCCCACCCGACTTGGTGAAATCCCCCAAAATCCCAATTCTTACCGGCCTGCTATGTAAACATTCATGGCCGGCGCATCCTGCGTCGCATTTCCCCCTCACTCCCTGTAGCATATCTCGCCTGCTTCTCCCACAATCGCCAATGGAACCGGTCCATCATCGTCGCTCATCCACTCCGCCATCATTAGAGGACAGCTCCAGCTGGGAAGCTACACCGCGGCGGCGGCGCAGTCCCGGCGTAGTGTAGTGCGCGTGGCATCCCTGTTGGGTGTGCGCGGAACACCCACCACATGCTCTGTAACGCCCAACATGCGACTATAACTCCCACGTGTCGAGGCACGACTTAGAGGCATAATTGCATGTTGGTATGATCGCAAGAAGGTTATCTTCACACATTCCCATGTACAAGATCAAGGGGGAATAAAATAAATACATAGTTGGCTTACAATCGCCACTTCACACAATGCATAAATAAGTCATACATTCCTCCAAGTACAATCATGGTCCCACTACGGACAACTCCAAATGAAAAGAAGATAACCACCCACTATGCCCGATCGTCCCTAGTAGGAACCACTACTGATCTCGGGAAACGTCACGTACATACGCCCACGTTCCTCATCGAACTCCCACTTGAGTTCCTGGACATCAACTGAATCGTACTTGGCTGAACCTGCAACTGTGTTTGTAGTAAACTGTGAGTCACGAGGACTCAGGAATCCCATTCCCGTGTATCAAAACTATTAAAGCTTTTGGGGTAAGGTTACAGTGTATAAGTGGGCTGCTTCAAGCGCTAATCGTAGATGAGGTGGCTAGCTTACGTATCATCAGAGCGAGAAGAGAAGTGAAAGCCATCGGTCATGAACTAAATCATGATCACTAGATGATCCTGTCTACCTACGAGACATCCATAACCCAGCCGTGTTCTCTTCCCGAACTCCCTAAAAAAGAGACCATCACGACTACTCACACAGTAGTGTATTATGTTTGAGGTTTTGTGTCAATTTATCTACAACCGGATATTAACAAATTCCAATCCGCCACATAATCGCGGGCACGGCTTTCGAAAGATTATAACCCTGCAGGGGTGTCCCAACTTAGCCCATCACAAGCTATCGCGATCAACAGCGGTTAAAACCCCTTATCTTAGGGACTACCCGATCAGACTCGAAATCCCGGTGTACAAGATATTTCGACGATTGTAAAACAAGTCCAGCAAGACCTCCCGACGTGCCGACACCCTGTTAGGAGACGCGCGTATCTCGTCTCAGGCCACAATCGGATGAGCAGTACGTACCGCAACCGAAGACCCTAGTAAACTGGGTGACACCGCAAGTGGCTCTAGTTTGGACCAACACTCATGAGGAGCATTGGCCCGGGGTTGTTAAGTCCTCGGGGTAGCTAGTCCTTATGCAAATATTAGTTGTTATTAGGAAAATGGTAAAACCAAGGTTGGGCCTTGCTGGAGGAGTTTTATTCAAAGCGAACTATCAAGGGGTCCCCATATGCCCAACCGTGTGAGGAACACAAAATCAAGGAACATAACACTGGTTCATCGGTTCTTAAGGTGGCATGAGTGGAACAAAACACCGAGCAAAAGGCCAAGCCTTCCACCCATTGCCAAGTATATAAGGTGCATTAATGTAATAATGGATATTGTGTTATTCCCAAAAACCCAATCCTCATGGAGCAAACTTCATCTTCACCTGCAACTAGCAACGCTACAAGAGGGGGCTTGAGCAAAATCGTACTTAGCCAAACAATGGTTTGCTGGGTGGGTAGTTAGAGGTTTCATGGAAAAGTGGGGCTGAAATGCAAAAGGATAGGTATCGCGATAAGCAAAAGAGCGAGGCATCTAGCATGGCAACAATAGAGGTGATATCAAGGAATGGTCATCTTGCCTGGTAAGTCGTCGGTGTACTCAGGACCTTGCTCTTCGTAATCGAACTCAGAGGCTGTCTCAACTCGGACTCGAACTCGTCTCCAGGTGCTACCCAAACATAAACAAACATGCACATAAACACACTGGACAATAAAGAACACATGCTATGCATGAGAGATGCAAGTATGATGCTACGGAGCTAACGATATGAAAGGAGATGAATCAGGGAAGGACATATGAAGACATGATGGATATGGGAAAATTCTTGCCAAACCAAGCATGCCACTGGATAGATTGAAAGATTTCAGTCGAAATCGATATAAAGATCATTGGAATCAGATGCACGGTTTGCAAATGGCAAGCAAAACAAGATGCAATGCAAAACTGCAGTTAACAGCAACATGACATCTTTGGAGCAAGGTATAATTATGCTACAGCACCCAAACATGATGACAAAAGGCATGGATATGAAATAGACATGATTCTCAACAAGCATGAACTCAGAGCAGACCCAAAAACTTGCTGGAACACAATTAAACTAGCATGGTAAGCTTCAATAAGTTAACAGATTTCTTAGACTTAGTGAAATTTAGTAGGCATGCAACCAGGAACATTTTGTAGCTACCTATGGAGGCACATAACAACAAGCAAAACAATTCAAACAAGCATGAAATTTACATGAGCATGAAGAAGACATATTATACTTCCAATTTATTGAAAGAAACAATTCATTCCATGCAAGGGTTCCTTAACACAAGCTTTGTCAAATTGAATGTTCTGTTAATAGGATGACAGTTTTAATCTCAAGCATTTTGAGAGCAAGATTACAACAAGCTACAACAAGGCATATATGCAAACAAATGCATGGATTGATAGGCAACAACATGGAAATAAAGACATGCTCACTAGTTATTCCAAAACATGCATGGAAAAGATTATGGCATCAAGTTTACATGGGAACAAGTTATTACAGATTGCAGACTTAGCAGTTTTTCACTAAGTATAAAACAACAACATTGGCATGGCATGTTTAAAAGCTTGTTTAAGTCACCACAGAGCATATCATGGAAAACCAAATGCACCAATTCAAAGATAACATGATTATGCTCCTATACATGTTGATATGTGGCACAAAAGAAAATCACAATAAAACCTACGAAAAAGACAAATCATCAAGTTATAACTATTTCAGCAACTTATCAACCACAAGCACTTTTGCATCAGGGTTAAACATGGCATCATGCAACCTAACATGTATGCAAATGCATCCATCATGAAGAGCATCACAAGACGAACATTTTGACACATCATATAGTCCATTTGGACCAACATGCACAAAGTTACGACCTCACAAACATGCTAACATATTGTTAATAGTCAACTAGTGCTGAAACAGTAACATCACATAGCAGTTTATCAACGAAGATTAAGACATCTAGGTGAACTCTAACATGCACAAAAATGATGCTAACATGTAGTGTAACACCCCATATGTGATACCTTCCAATAATGGCAATAAAGCATTTATCATTTTGATCCTTGTCCTTTCCTTGGGGGGTTCCTTTGCATTATGCATTCTTATTTGTCTTGCATTGTCATGTTATTTTCCTTTTTCATGCATACATTACTTCATCATCACCATGGCATCATGACCATCATAGTTTCTTGCTTGTGTTGTGTTGATCCTTACCCTAGCTTGTCATGTGAATACTTTGTTCTTGTGTGTTGGTGTTAGTGAGGTCATGCCCATGCTAACCTACCCCTCCCTCTTCTTCATGCTTGCACCTCTTCTTCCCCTTCTCTCTTTTCCCTTCTTTAAATTTTCAAGGGAGTTCTTCCCTGCCCCCTTTAATGTTCTTTCTTTCCCCAAAAATCTTGCACCATGTCTACACCCTCTCTGCCAAATTTCATCCATTTTGAAGTTGTTTTGGTTGGGTTCAAAAATGGCACAAGTTTGAATTTTATTCAAACTTGTATTATTTTTCTACCTCTAAAATGTCCAAAGCAATTTTATCAAATGTTGCATAAATCCAGGAGCTTGGGGGTATTTTTGTATTTCCCAAACTCCTCTCCTAGCCCCCTGTACTTTTCTTTAGTCAACTGTTTATTTAAATAAACAGAAACAGAAAAGGATAAGCAGAAGGGGCTTACCTGGGCCTCCCGCAGCCTTCAGCCCACCTAGGAGCCTCAGCCTCAGCATGCTAGTGGCCCAGTCCGACCTCCCGCAGGCCCAGCGACTCTCACGCGCATAGTGCATCCACTACCTCTGTACGGTAGCTCATCCACGCGTGCCACATCGGCAGCCGATCGATTTGACGGCTGGATTTGCTGCCTCAGCCCTATATATCGTGTCCCCGGTGCCCTAGGGTTCCTCCTCGGCCGATCCCCTTCCTCTACTTCCCTTGCCGCTGCCCAGATGAGCCGCCTCGAGCCACGCCCTTGCCCTGCTTCCATGCTTCGACCGTGCTAGAGCTCGTGCTCGGGGAAGCCTCTCCGACCACCGCAGTCGCCTCCTGCCGCAGTGGGAGCGTCGGCCAAGATCCCCTGCATCTCCTGCCGTGACGCTCACGACGCGACAGCCTCGAGATCGTCCTGCCCGCAGCGGTCTTCTTCCTCTTCTTCTCGGTCAGAGTCGCGCCAAGTTCAGAGCCGCCTTGTGTCCCCTCCATCGAGCCCTCGGCCTCTTATTTGTGTCATAGATAGTTGAGGTATACCCAGCTTCCACCCCCGCTGCTTCTTGTCACCCTTAGATCTCCGTACGTGCCGTCCCGATCATGCCAAGTTCGTGTCTGCCGTGCTCTAGGCATATGTGCAGTTTAGTTGTGTTAGCCCCAGCCCTTGCTTTGCACGTGTGCGCACGCGCTCTCGTGCATGTTCACACACACCCGTAGCCGTCCACACATGTCCTGCGCTCACACGCATCGCCACGGCCACATGCTCGACCCGAGCCGTGCTCGTGCTCTCTGCACCTGCACACGCACCCGTGCACACGACCCGAGCCGCGCTCACACACACACCCGAATGCCTTGGCCCCGAGTCGAGCGCCTCTGCTTCCCCCTCTCGCGGCCGAGCCTCCCAACATCGCCCACACACACACACGCCGCCACCGTTACCCCGTTGCCGCCAGTGCAGGCCGGTGACTTCTCCGTTGCAGAGAAGGAATCCCCGACCGCCATGGTGATAGATCAAAAGAAAGCGTGCCCTGCTTCTTTCAACAGCATCAGTAACAACGCAGTGGTGCGGGCCTCAGGCTCCGACCCGGCAGACCCGGGTTCGAATCCCCTCGGGCGCATGTTTAATTTTTGTTTTAGAGCCCCTTTGCCTTGCCTTGTCTCTATGACAGTGGGCCCTCTTGTCATCCACCCAGCAGATCCACCCCCCCCCCCGCGCACACAACCACCGCCACCTCAGCGCCCTGACCCCACAGGTCAGTGGCTGCGGCTAGGATGGCCTGGGTCATTTTTGACCTCTGCGTCTGTTTTCTTTTTCTTTTTCTTTTTCTGCATTTACTTGGATATTTAATATCTGTTTAATAATGCATCTGATGAAAATGAGTTATATATGAAACTTGCTTAGATTTTCATGTAGATTATTAATATGCTGTTTGTTATCATGTTTAAAAAATTTAAAATGCTGTTTGAATTAGTTTTGTGTTTCAAATGTGCTTAAACTTGTAAAAATCATAACTTAATATCTACAACTCCAAATTTAACAAACTTTATATGCATTCGGGGTCGAAAAATGTGGTGCTATTGTTTTGCATGTTTAACAACTTTAAAACAGTAGTTCTCAGATATGTCCCAAATGCATTTAAATAATTATGGGAGTTTCTTGAAATTGTTGTTTGTTATTTCCAGCCCATTTAAATATGCTAGCATGTTGCTGTAGTCCTAGTTGCACCCTTTCCATGCTAATCAACTCCTTTAAACTTGTTGGGTGCTTGTTTGAATAATCTACATAACCTTGTTAGTTTTGTTCTTTTGCTTGTGTTCATGCATCATGTGTTGTGATCTTGTTGCTATGATGCTTGTGCATTCCTTGTGCCCCTAGGAGATGCATCATGAACTGCCATGTCCATATGCATCATACTCTTGCATCATGTGGTTGAGAATTGCATGATGATTGATTGTTGTTCCGGTGTTGCTTGTTGTGTTGGTTAGAGCCCGGTGATGATTTGGAGTACGAGGTTCCTACCGAGGCTGAGTTTGAGGAGCATGGTTACGATCCCTCCGTGGAATCAACAGGCAAGATGACCATTCCCAGACATCACTACTATCTTTGCCTATGCTAGATGTCTCGCTCTTTAGATATTGCCTCGATGCCTATTCCTGATTGTCAGCCCTCCTATTGTTGCCATGAAACTCTCTAACCACCTTCCTAGCGAACCGTTGTTTGGCTAAGTACGCATCGCTGAGCCCCTCTTATAGCGTTGTTAGTTGCAGGTGAAGTTTTGAAGATTCTTGCTCCGTGATGAAGTTATTGTTGGGATATCACAATACATAATCTGTTAAACTAAATCACCTATATATTAGTAATGGGTGGAAGGCTAAGCCTCTTGCTTGGTGTTTTGTTCCACTCATGCCACCCTAGGAACCGATAAACCGGTGTTATGTTCCTTGATTTTGCGTCCCTAACACGGTTGGGGTTTATGGGATCCCCTTGATAATTCGCTCAGTGCTAAAGCTTTTCCAGCAAGGCCCAACATTGGTTTTACATTTGCCTAATAACTAAAACTTGCATAGGGCATTGCAAACCCGAGGTCTTAATTAACAACCCGGGCCAGTGCTCCTCATGAGTGTTGGTCCAAACTGGGTTTCCTGCAGGGCCGCCTTGGGGAAACCCGAGGTATCTGGTATAACCTGTAGCATCACCCATCCGGTCGTGGCCTGATATGAGATACGTGCGGCTACTATCAGGGTGTCGGCACGCCGGGAGGTCTTGCTGGATTAGTTTTACCTTTGTCGAAATATCTTGAGCACGGGATTCCGAGAATACTCGGGTATTCCCACATTGGAGTTGCGACTCCGCACATCGTGAGCTTGTGATGGGCTAAGTTGGGACACCCCTGCAGGGTTTGATCTTTCGAAAGCCGTGCCCGCGGTTATGTGGCAGATGGAAATTTGGTAATATCCGGTTGTAGATAACTTGACACCATGTTCATGAATACACTACCTGCGTGAGTAACCGTGATGGTCTCTTTCCGAGGGGCTTCGGGAAGTGAACACGGTGGGGTTATGTTTGATCGTGAGTGGTTAGGATCACTTTTTGATCAACTTGGCGATCGTTGGAACTTGTTCTCTTCTCGCTCTAAACTCGTAAGCTAGTGCTTAGTGCTTGTTGCAACCTTTGTTTAATGCCTTTTCCACACCTAAGGCTTTGATAGTTTTGTTACCCGGGAACGGGATTGCTGAGTCCTCTGTGGCTCACAGATTCAACACACACCAGATGCAGGTACCGTTGAGAACTATAAAGGAGGTGGATCAGAGCTGTACTGGGAGTTTGATGAAGAGCGTGGACGTTACTATGTGTCTTATCCCGACGATCAGTAGTGGTTCTTACTAGGAGGATCCGGGCTTGTGTTATTTATGGTATCTTTTCATTTGGATTTTGTCCGTAGTCGGACTCTGATGTTATTTGGATGATGTATGTTATTGTATTTCATTGTGTGATGTGGCGAGTGTAAGCCAACTATCATATTACACTTTCATCCCTGATTTTACATGAGTTGTGCAAAGATGCCATACTTGAGATCATTCTAGTATGCGTTTATGTCCTTAAGTCGTGCCTCGACACGTGGGGGACATAGCCGCATACTGGGCATTACAAGTTGGTATTCAGAGCCTTCTCCAACCTATTAGCCCCCTGATTGATCGAATCGTTGACGGTTGAGTCTAGGCACACACACAAAAAAATGTTTTGAGTCCTATATATATATCGAGGAGTAAGATTTTTTTTACTCCTCATCCCTTCATCGCTCTGGTAAGGACTCCTTACGTTGTTCTATCTCCTCTACTCTAAAAAATTCACTAATTTTGTTAGGATCACGCGAGTATTGTTTGGATTGTTCCGATATCTTTGTGACGAGAACATTGTTCTCGATGCCTCCTGTCATTTAGGGGTTGTGGCAGTGTCCCGGGGAGTTGAGCTCCGAGGTGTTGTTGTCACAAATGTATCGTAGCGGTTCTAGAATACTTAAGACGGCCGACATCGAAAACTCATCTATGTGGTTAGTGGTGAGATAACCCCGATGTCACCCAGTACTGGGGAGATAGTTCGGGAGTATTGCCACAACTTGTATAACGGATGTGTTTCGAAGGTCCGAGGAAAACAGTTTCCGAGGATGACTGGTTATGTGTTGACGGATGGATATAGCTGGATGTAGGTTTAGAGTTGAGTGTGTGGTGCTTCCCCTGTATCCCCAACACCAGATTGCATAACCAAAAACCTTCTGGAATTAATAGGCGGGTTCTTCAAGTAGCTCGTAGGCATTCTTCCAACGAGTGCATGGTTTGAGGTTTGGGGGTTCAACATCGAGTGAAGAGGTTTCATGGGCGTTGTTCCAATTGGGAGTTGCATCTTAAAGGGTCCTTGGCTATGCTGATCCGGGATTGCAACACCCTTTGTAACACGTTCCATGGGGCATTCAACACGAACATGTGGGACGAGGCTTCTATCATGTATTTGTTCCATCTGCACCTTGTTTATTTTATTTTATCTTTAGTTCTTCCATCTGGCTTCTGGAGAAGATTGTTGTATCATTAAACTGTGGAATTCATTCTTTCATTTTGTTCGAATGTTCTTGTGAGGACTTATGTTGCAAATGTCTAGCCGTTGATTCAGCTTATCTATTTTGCATCAGTGGCTAACAGTTGTCATCTCATTTAGGATGGCTTCTAAGAGGGTTCCCAACCCTAACCAAGAGGGCGAAGAAGAGCGTCCTCCTGAACGTCCTCCTTCCCCTCCTCCTCCAGCTGAGGCATGGAGAGAAATTATGCAAGCGACCAACCAGAACACCCAGATGCTTATGCAAATGACGCAGAACTTTCAAGCCAACCAAGCAAATCAAGGCAATCATGGGAACCAAGGCCAAGGCAATCTGTTCAATCAACCTCACTTTGCGACTCTGAACCAATTCCTGGCAAACCAACCGAGGTCGTTCAGTTACTATGTGGACCCGCTAGATGCTGAAGACTGGATCACAGACATCAAAAAGCACTTTGAATGCAGTAACGTGAGGCTTGAGATTATGTCAAGTTTGCCACTTTCCAACTCAAAGATCAAGCTGCTGATTGGTGGCAACAGTACAAAGATACCAGAGGTGAACGTGAGATCTCGTGGAATGACTTCTGCAAAGATTTCCGCTCTCACCACATTCCAACAAGTGTCATTGAAGGCATGCGTGAGCAATTCCGCAACCTAAAGCAAGGCACCATGTCCGTCTATCAATACAATGTCAAGTTCCAGAATCTTGCCCGTTATGCGAAGCAAGACATCCCCGATGCCAAGAGCAAGATTTATCAGTTCCGAGGTGGTCTGAAAGATGAACTCCAACTAGCTCTCACCTTGTTCGAGCCGGATGAATTCGATCAATTATACAATATGACTCTCAAGCAAGAGGCAGCTCAGCTCAAGAGTGAAGCTTCCAAAAAGAGGATCAGAGATGTTATTCACTCCTCCTCTTCCTCTCAAGTTGTTGCCAAGCAGCAGAAGTTCTGGCTACCGCCTCCTCCAGTACTCCGTCCCCCTAACAACAGCAAGCACTCAGGTGGCCGTGGTTTCTCCCAACCACCCAACCCAAGCAATCAGTCCAAGCCTCAGTTTCAAGCTTCAAGATCAAGTGGTCCTTATCACCGGCCTCTCTCCGAAGTTACTTGCAACAAGTGTGGCCAGAAGGGCCACTATGCAAACAAGTGTACTTAAATGCGCCTTCCGCCTCCTCCACCTGTCAGCACTACTATTGTCAAGCACAATCCAAAGTCAGCAAGAGTGAATCTGATGAATGCAGCTCAAGCAGAGAATTCTTCAGATGTGATACTTGGTAATCTTCCAGGTAACCTTAAACCTGCTAAAGTCTTGTTTGATTCGGGTGCATCATGTTCTTTCATGTCTCAACCATTTGCATCGAAGCACAATGTTCACATCAAAAGTTTACGAAGGGAGTTATCAATTATTTCTCCGGGAAAACGAATGCATTCTAGCATGTTTGCTCCGGATATATCTATTCATATGGGTGATTACAGTTTCCTGGTTTCCTTGGTTATTCTCGGCAACTCCGATATTAACCTTATTCTTGGGATGGATTGGCCCTCCAAGCATGATGCAAACATTGATTGTGCAAATAAAGAAGTCAAGCTTACTCAGCCTGACGAAGATGTGATTATCTTCGCCTCTCGAGATAACACAATCAGGCTATTCTCTCTCAATGACAAGGGCGCGATTAATGCATTTCTCAGATTCCGATGGTTAATGAATATGAAGATGTTTTCCCTGAAGAGCTTCCAGGCATGCCTCCCCATCATCAAGTTGAATTCGTCATTGAACTCGAGCCCGGTACCGAGCCAGCATGTCAGCGTCCGTACAAGCTTTCCCCTGATGAGTTGAAGGAGCTGAAGAAAAAACTCGATGAGAAAGAACGTATGTGTCTAATCAGGCCTAGTACTTCTCCTTGGGGCTGTGGTGTTCTATTTGTCAAGAAGAAGGATGGCAGGGAACGCCTTTGCGTTGATTACTGGCCATTGAACAAGAAGACAATAAAGAATAAGTACCCGCTCCCCAATATCAATGAATTGTTCGAGCAGCTCAAAGGAGCAAAGTTGTTCTCGAAGCTCGATCTCCGGATGGGTTACCACTAGATTCGTATCCATGAAGAGGATATTCCTAAGACCACATTCAGAATGAGTTTTGGCTCTTATGAATACACGGTCATGTTTTTCGTCCTTGCAAATGCTCCACCCACTTTCTCTCGGATGATGCACTTCATATTCAACCCCTACACCAATGAATTTGTTCTCGTCTATCTGGATGATATCTTGGTATTCTCCAAGAATGAAGAAGACCATGCCAAGCACCTCCGTTTGGTCCTTGACAGACTCCGTGAACACAAGTTCTATGCGAAGTTCTCCAAATGTGAATTCTGTTTGGATAAAGTCCTATATCTTGGCCATATTATCTCTGCCGAGGGCATTTCTGTGAACCCCGAGAAGGTTGAAGCTATTGTCAACTGGGAACCTCCGTAGAATGTCAAGCAACTCCGAAGCTTCCTTGGTCTCGCTAGCTATTGCAGAAGGTTCGTTGAGAACTTCTTCAAGATTGCCAAGCCTCTTTCCAACCTGTTGTAGAAGAATGTCAAGTAAACCTGGACTCCTGATTGTGATGTGTCATTCAAAACACTCAAAGAGAAGCTCATTTCTGCTCTAGTTCTTAGTCCTCCAGATGAGTCCAAGCCTTATGAAGTCTTTTGTGATGCTTCATTGCAAGGTCTTGGTGGTTTTCTCATGCAAGACAAGAAGATTGTGGCATACACTTCACGTCAGCTGAAACCACACATGATCTCGAGCTCGCAGCAGTTGTACATGCCTTGATCATGTGGAGACACCTTCTGTTGGGCAGGAAAGTGGACATCTTCACCGATCACAAGAGCTTGAAGTACATCTTCACACAGCCAAATCATAACCTTCGCCAGACTCGTTGGGTTGAGATGATTCAAGAGTATGATCCAAGCATTGAGTACACTCCTGGCAAGGCCAATGTCATTACAGATGCCTTGAGCAGAAAGGCATATTGCAACAGTTTACTTCTCAAACCGTTCCAGCCTGAACTTTGTGAATCTTTCAGGAAGCTCAATCTCCAAGTTGTTCCGCAAGGCTTTCTTGCAAACCTTCAAGTTGCTCCTACCTTGGAAGATCAAATCCGTGAGGCCCAACTCAGTGATGCTATGGTGCAGAAAGTGAAACATGGTATTGCTAAGGGTACTCCCAAGTACAAGTGCTATCGCGTTGATGAGAAAGACACCTTGTTCTTTGAGGATAGAATTGTGGTTCCCAAGGGTGATCTCAGGAAGCTCATAATGAACGAAGCACATGACTCGATCCTCTCGATTCATCCCGGAAGTTCCAAGATGTACCAAGACCTCAAGCAATCGTATTTGTGGACTCGCATGAAAAGGGAGATTGCCCAATTCATGAATGAATGTGATGTCTGCAGAAGAGTGAAGGCAGAGCATCAATGTCCAGCCGGACTCCTTCAACCTCTACCTATTCCCAAGTGGAAATTCGATCACATTGAGATGGATTTCGTCACTGGGTTTCCCAAGTCAAAGAAGGGAAATGATGCTATCTTTGTGGTGATTGACAAGCTAACTAAAGTAGCTCTTTTCTTCCCGTCAAAGAATCCATCAACGCAGCTCAGCTGGCAGAGCTGTACACCTCCAGAATTGTTTCTTTGCATGGCATTCCTCAAGTGATCTCCTTAGACCGGGGAAGCTTGTTCACATCCAAGTTATGGGATTCTTTTCAGTCAGCCATGGGCACAAAGATTCGTTTCAGCACTGTGTTTCATCCTCAGACTAGTGGTCAAGTCGAAAGAGTGAACCAGATCCTCGAAGATATGCTAAGAGCTTGTGTCATTTCCTTCGGTATGAAATGGGAACATTGCCTCCCGTTTGCCGAATTTTCCTACAACAACAACTTCCAAGCAAGTGCCGGCAAAGCTCCTTTTGAAATCCTCTATGGCAGAAAGTGTCGTACCCCTCTCAACTGGTCCGAGACTGGTGAACGTCAATTTCTTGGAAATGATTTGATCTCAGAAGCCGAAGAGATGTGCAAAGTCATACGTGAGAATATCAAAGCCGCTCAATCGCGTCAAAAGAGCTACTATGACGTCAAGCATCGTGACTTGGCTTTCGACATTGGAGACCATGTCTATCTCCGTGTTTCTCCCATGAAGGGAACTCAGAGGTTTGGTATCAAGGGCAAGCTTGCTCCAAGATACGTGGGCCCTTTCAAGATTCTTGGTAAGAGAGGTGATCTAGCCTACCAACTTGAGCTTCCCTCCAACTTTGCAAATGTTCATGATGTGTTTCACGTGTCTCAACTCCGCAAGTGCTTCAAGACACGTGAACGCACCATTCCATTCGAAGAGATTGATCTTCAACAAGACTCGTCTTATCGTGAGCACCCCGTTGCTATTCTTGAA
Organism: Secale cereale; assembly: GCA_902687465.1. Taxonomy (NCBI): domain Eukaryota; kingdom Viridiplantae; phylum Streptophyta; class Magnoliopsida; order Poales; family Poaceae; genus Secale; species Secale cereale. The sequence continues at coordinate 387,239,531 of LR738711.1, read as the reverse complement.
GAAACTAAGCGCAAGACCCGCAACAAGTCCATCAAATTCTTGAACATGAAGTAATCACACCATACGGACCAAGAAGCTATGTGGGAACGAGAAGATCACCTTCGTTCCGAGTATCCTTCCTTCTTTCAGTCCTAGTTCTCGGGACGAGATTTTTTGTAGTGGAGGAGAGTTTGTAACACCCCATATGTGATACTTTCCAATAATGGCAATAAAGCATTTATCATTTTGATCATTGTCCTTTCCTTGGGGGGTTCCTTTGCATTATGCATTCTTATTTGTATTGCATTATCATGTTATTTTCCTTTTGCATCCATACATTACTTCATCATCATCATGGCATCATGACCATCATAGTTTTCTTGCTTGTGTTGTGTTGATCCTTACCCTAGCTTGTCATATGAGTACTTTGTTCTTGTGTGTTGATGTTAGTGAGGTCATGCCCATGCTAACCTACCCCTCCCTCTTCTTCATGCTTGCACCTCTTCTTCCCCTTCTCTCTTTTCCCTTCTTTAAATTTTCAAGGGAGTTCTTCCTTGCCCCCTTTAATGTTCTTTCTTTCCCCAAAAATCTTGCACCATGTCTACACCCTCTCTGCCAAATTTCATCCCTTTTGGAGTTGTTTTGGTTGGGTTAAAAATGGCACAAGTTTGAATTTTATTCAACCTTGTATTATTTTTCTGCCTCTAAAATGTCCAAAGCAATTTTATCAAATGTTGCATAAATCCAGGAGCTTGGGGGTATTTTTGTATTTCCCGAACTCCTCTCCTCGCCCCCTGTACTTTTCTTTAGTCAACTATTTATTTAAATAAACAGAAACTAAAAAGGATAAGCAGAAGGGGCTTACCTGGGCCTCCCGCAGCCTTAAGCCCACCTAGGAGCCGCAGCCTCAGCACGCTAGCGGCCCAGTCCGACCTTCCGCTGGCCCGATGATGCTCACACGCACAGTGCGTCCCCTACCTCTGTACGGCATCTCATCCACGTGTGCCACATCAGCAGCCGATCGATTTGATGGCCGGAGTTGCTGCCTCAGCCCTATATATCGTGTCCCCGGTGCCCTAGGGTTCCTCCTCGGCCGATCCCCTTCCTCTACTTCCCTTGCCGCCGCCCAGATGAGCCTCCTCGAGCCACGCCCTTGCCCTGCCTCCATGCTCCGGCCGAGCTAGAGCTCGTGCTCGGGGAAGCCTCTCCGACCACCACAGTCGCCTCCTGCCGCCGTGGGAGCGTCGGCCAAGATCACATGCATCTCCTGCCGTTACGCTCGCGACGCGATGGCCTCGAGATCATCTTGCCCGCAGCAGTCTTCTTCCTCTTCTTCTCGATCAGAGTCACGCCAAGTTCAGAGCCGCCTCCTGTCCCCTCTGTCGAGCCCTCGACCTCTTCTTTGTGTCACAGGTAGTCGAGGTATACCCAACTTCCACCCCCGCTGCTTCTTGTCGCCCTTAGATCTCCGTACGTGCCATCCCGATCATGCCAATTTCGTGTCTGCCGTGCTCTGGGCATATCTGCAATTTAGTTGTGTTAGCCCCAGCCCTTGCTCTGCACGCATGTACTCGCGCCCTCATGCATGTTCACACACACCCGTAGCCATCCACACATGTCCTACGCTCACACGCATCGCTGCGGCCACACGCCCGACCCGAGCCGCGCTCGTGCTCTCTACACCTGCACACGCACCCGCGCGCACGACCCGAGCCACGCTCGCACACACACCCGCATGCCATGGCCCCAAGTTGAGCGCCTCTGCTTCCCCCTCTCGCGGCCGAGCCTCGCCGCAGCGCCCCCACACACACGCGCCGCCGCCGTTTCGTCGTTGCCGCCGGTGCAGGCCGGTGACTTCTCCGTTGCAGAGAAGGAATCCCCGACCGCCATGGTGATAGATCAAAAGCAAGCGTGCCCTGTTTCTTTCAACATCATCAGTAACAACGCAGTGGTGCGGGCCTCAGGCTCCGACCTGGCAGACCCAGGTTCCAATCCCCTCGGGCGCATGTTTATTTTTTGTTTCAGAGCCCCTGTGCCTTGCCTTGCCTCTATGACAGTGGGCCCCCTTGTCATCCACCCAGCAGATCCACCCCCGCGCGCACACAGCCACCGCCACATCGGCGCCCTAACCCCACAGGTCAGTGGCTGCGGCTAGGATGGCCTGGGTCATTTTTTTACCTCTGCGTCTGTTTTCTTTTTATGTTTTTCTTTTTCTTTTTCTTTTTCTGCATTTACTTGCATATTTAATATCTGTTTAATAATGCATCTGATGAAAATGAGTTATATATGAAACTTGCTTAGATTTTCAGGTAGATTATTAATATGCTGTTTGTTGCCATGTTTAAAACATTTAAAATACTGTTTGAATTATTTTTATGTTTCAAATGTGCTTAAACTTGTATAAATCATAACTTCATATCTACAACTCCAAATTTAACAAACTTTATATGCATTTGGGGTAGAAAAATGTGTAGAATAATGTGGTGCTGTTGTTTTGTATGTTTAACACTTTTAAAACAATAGTTTCCCAGGTCTGTCCCAAATGCATTTAAATAATTATGGGAGTTTCTGGAAATTGTTGCTTGTTATTTCCAGCCCATTTAAATATGCTAGCATGTTGCTGTAGTCCTAGTTGCACCCTTGCCATGTTAATTAACTCGTTTAAACTTGTTGGGTGCCTGTTTGAATAAGCCACGTAACCTTGTTAGTTTTGTTCTTTTGCTTGTGTTCATGCATGTGTTGTGATCTTGTTGCTATGATGCTTGTGCATTCCTTGTGCCCCTAGGAGATGCATCATGACCTGCCATGTCCATATGCATCATACTCTTGTATCATGTGGTTGAGCATTGCATGATGATTGATTGTTGTTCCGGTGTTGCTTGTTGTGTTGGTTAGAGCCCGGTGACGATTCAGAGTACGAGGTTCCTACCTAGGTTGAGTTTGAGGAGCAAGGTTACGATCCCTCCGTGGAATCAACAGGCAAGATGACCATTCCCAGATATCAATACTATCTTTGCCTATGCTAGATGTCTCGCTCTTTAGATATTGCCTCGATGCCTATTCCTGATTGTCAGCCCTCCTATTGTTGCCATGAAACTCTCTAACCACCTTCCTAGCAAACCGTTGTTTGGCTAAGTACGCATCGCTCAGCCCCTCTTATAGCGTTGTTAGTTGCAGGTGAAGTGTTGAAGATTCTTGCTCCGTGATGAAGTTATTGTTGGGATATCACAATATATAATCTGTTAAACTAAATCACCTATATATTGGTAGTGTGTGGAAGGCTAAGCCTCTTGCTTGGTGTTTTGTTCCACTAATGCCACCCTAGGAACTGATAAACCGGTGTTATGTTCCTTGATTTTGCGTCCCTAACACGGTTGGGGTTTATGGGCCCCCCTTGATAATTCGCTCAGTGCTAAAGCTTTTCCAGCAAGGCCCACCATTGGTTTTACACTTGCCTAATAACTAAAACTTGCATAGGGCGTTGCAAACCCGAGGTCTTAATTAACAACCCGGGCCAGTGCTCCTCATGAGTGTTGGTCCAAACTAGGGGTCCTGCAGGGCCGCTTTGGGGAAACCCGAGGTATCTGGTATAACCTGTAGCATCACCCATCCGGTAGTGGCCTGAGACGAGATACGCGCGGCTACTATCAGGGTGTCGGCACGCCGGGAGGTCTTGCTGGATTAGTTTTACCTTTGTCCAAATATCTTGAGCATGGGATTCCAAGAATACCCGGGTCTTCCCACTTTGGAGTTGCGACTTCGCAGATCGTGAGCTTGTGATGGGCTAAGTTGGGACACCCCTACAGGGTTTGATCTTTCGAAAGCCATGCCCGCGGTTATGTGGCAGATGGGAATTTGTTAATATTCGTTTGTGGATAACTTGATACCATGTTCATGAATACACTACCTGGATGAGTAACCGTGATGGTCTCTTTCCGAGGGGCTTCGGGAAGTAAACACGGTGGGGTTATGTTTGATCCTGACTAGTTAGGATCACTTCTTGATCAACTTGGTGATCGTTGGCACTTTTTCTCTTCTCGTCTAAACTCGTAATCTAGTGCTTAGTGCTTTCTATAGCCTTTGTTTAAAGCCTTTTCCACACCTAAGGCTTTGATAGTTTTGTTACCCGGGAACGGGATTATTGAGTCCTCTGTGGCTCACAGATTCAACATACACCAGATGCAGGTACCTTTGAGAACTATACATGAGGTTGTTCAGAGCTATACTGGGAGTTCAATGAAGAGCGTGGACGTTACTATGTGTCTTATCCCGACGATCGGTAGTGGTTCTTACTAGGAGGATCCAGGCTTGTGTTATTTATGGTATGTTTTCGTTTGGATTTCGTCCATAGTCGAACTCTGATGTTATTTGGATGATGTATGTTATTGTATTTCATTGTGTGATGTGGCGAGTGTAAGCCAACTATCATTTTACACTTTCATCCCTGATTTTAATGAGTTCTGCAAAGATGCCATACTTGAGATCATTCTAGTATGCGTTTATGTCCTTAAGTCGTGCCTCGACACGTGGGGGACATAGCCGCATACTGGGCATTACATGTAGAGCACTTCGAGACAAACATTTCCATATATCATACACGCAAAACGGAGCTACGAGCACGGAGATACGACATGATGAAGAGGGCATGCAAATATTAGGATTTCGGGACTTAGTGGATTTTTACCTCGAGTAAAAGTCAACGGGACGGGGATATCCCGGGACGGAGAGATCCGGGGACGAGGTGGCGTTTGGGCGAGATCCTGGTGGATCTGATCCACCCGGGCAAATCCGGATCGGGGTCGGGATCTGGCCGAAGGGAGCTGCGGCGGTGGTCGGCAGCGGCCGGCGGGAGCGAGAACGATGGTGAGGCGGCGTCCGGCGGCGCCACGGTCGGCGGTCCGGCGAGGAGGTGCGGCGGCGCGGTAGTCCAAGGCGGCACGAGGCGCCCGGTGGCGGGGTCGGCGAGTGGTGGCGTCCGGTGACATGCGGCTGGCGGCGAGGAGGCGCGGCCCGGCGGTGGCGGTTGCGGGCACCGGCGGCGGGGAAGGAGGCGCGAGGGCGCGGGGTTGACGCACGGGCCAGGAAGGGCTGGCTACGGGCCCCAGCAGGCCCGTGGCGCGGGTGGAGGCGGACGGCGTCGGCCGGCCACGTGGTGCGACATGGTTGGCTCGGGTGGGCGTGTGACGCCCGAAGACCGACGTCCCAGAAGATTCCAGAAGATTCCAGATGTTCCGGGTTCTCCCGTGTGTTTCTTTTGTGTTTGTGTTATTTATTTTTGCATTGCATCATGTCATCATGTGCATTTCATCAGCATGTTTTCAAAACTTGCCTCCGTCCGTAGTTGCCCTGTCCTCTCCGTTGTCCGTTCTGAGCCCAAACACACTCGCACGCGCCCGCGGCACCTCCGAATATTTATTTTATAAGTGGCCGGAAGATGTTCTCGGAATGGGATGAAACTTGGCGTGTGGTCTTATTATAGTGTAGACAGACCGCCTGTCAAATTTCGTCGCATTCGGAGTTCGTTTGATAGCCCAACCGTTAAACTTATAGCGGCACTATAGCCGGTTTAAACGTCGGACGTTTCAGTGTTCTGAAACCTGTTGCCGGGCTGCCATCTCTCTTCTCAGCCTACACATTCTACACATGACACTTTTCATCTCCTCACTACTTGTCCGAAACTGCCCGAACCGACCCGGGGCTCTCGTTACCGTTGGGTCCGGATCATCCCTAAACATCCCTAAAATATCATCAACTTCTCATTTGGACTCCCTAGTCTATTTTTCTCGAACCGTCCGATTTAATCGGAGGGTCCAAAAACTTGCCTCTAGTACCCACCTACTATATATATACTGGGCATTACAAGTTGGTATTCAGAGCCTTCTCCGACCTAGAAGCCCCCACTGATTGATCGAATCGTTGACGGTTGAGTCTAGGCACACACTGAAAAACTTTTTGAGTCCTATATTATATCGGAGAGTAGGATTTCTTTGATTCTCATCCCCTTTCTCTCTGGTGAGGACTCCTGACGATTACTCTTGTCTCTCCTATCTTCAAAAATTGCACCAAATTTTTTTTAGGATCCCGCGAGTATTATGGGATTGTTTCGATGTTCTTGTGACAAGGATATTGTTCTCGATGCCTCCTGTTACCGAGGAGTTGAGCTTCGGGGTATCATTGTAACAAGCATATCGCGGCAGTACTAAATACTTAAGACGGCCGACATCGAAAATCTCTCCTATACGGCCAGTGGCAAGATAACCCCGACATCACCCAGTACTGGGGAGGTAGTTCGAGAGTATTGCCATAGCTTGTTATAGTGGATGCTTTTCGAAGGTCCGAGGTAAACAGTTTCCGAGAAAGACTGGTTATGTGTTGAAGGATGGATACACCTGGATGTAGGTTTAGAGTTGATTGCGCGGTGCTTCCCGTGTATCCCCAACACCTGATTGCATAACTGGAAACTTTCGGAAATCTATAGGTGGGTTCATCTAGTAGTTTCTAGGCATTCTTCCAACGGATGCTCGATATGAAGTTTGGGGTTCTACATTGAGTGAAGTGGTTTTATGGACTTGTTCTGATCGGGAGTTGCATCTTAAAGGGTCCTTGGCTATGCTGATCCGGGGATTGCAAAACCCTTTTGTAACACGTTCCATGAGCTTTCAGCATGAATATGTCGGACGAAACTTCTATCTTGTATTTGTTCTATCTGCTCCTTGTTCCTTTTTATTTATCTTTTTCTTCTTCCAAGTGGCTTCTCGTCAAGCTGATGTACCTGCGGAATTCATTCGTTCAATTCTTTGTTCGGATGATATTGTGAAGATCATGTTGCATATCTATCCTTTGTTCTTGTTTTTATTCTGGTATTCGAGTTGCTTCGATGTCAAATGTTGATTCCATACCTTTCCTAATCGGTGTTCTCATACTTCTATGGGAGTGCTATTTCTTCTTGATCATCAAGATGGTCATGTTAAATTCTTTTTCAACCGGTGTCCATTTTGTTCATCCCAAGTTGTCTTTGTTTTCCCCACCCTCCCACCCTTCTTCTTCTTGGAGCCAGCAATTCTCTAATGAAATATCCATTTTATTCATGTGATATTTCTTCATTCTTTTCCTTCAATGTTCTTATCCGGTGCTTTATCATGAAGATGCTCAAGAGCTTCAAGTTCATCATTCTTTTGTTCTCAAATTCTGCCGGTGGATATAATTCAAGATTTCGGTGTTGATCTTATCATTTTCCTCATTTCTTAATGCTTTCTTATTTCGGTGCTCCAATTAATCATTCTCCTATTGTTTTTCATATCCGGAGTGCTCAAGATGCATAATTCCATTCTTAATCCGTTCAAATTAATTTTGAGGATTGCTATCTTATTCAAGCCATTTAATTCAACCAGTGTAATATCTCTTAAGCAATCTTTTCCAACGGTGATTTCTTTGAGTGGGCCCTAACCCACAGGTCTTTTCCAGGATCTTACCTGACTCTTCTATTTTCTGGAGTTATACTCAATTCTTTTCGAAGTGTGACGTAAGAATGGATTACATCAGTCACAGTCCTTCTTCAGGACCGCTTTTAAATTCTTTTCATCATTGGTTCAACCTTTTTAATTCTTCATTCCGGAGTGCTCAACAATTCTTCATGGCATTTCTCGTCTTCATTCTCAGCTTTTGGAGACCGGAGAAGTGTTTCTCTTAAACCTTGGCCCGTTCTCTTGATGAGTTGTGATTCTAGCTTCATGCCATCCTCATAATTGTTTTCGATTGTGGGAATTGTTTTCATGCCCCTTCAGAGCAATTCTTGAGTTCTTGTCATTGTGATCCTCCGAAGGCCATCATTTCAGAATATTTCTTCGTTCTCAGTTTGCAACTTCGTCCTACAAATATTCTTCATTGATGTCTCTTCGTTCGTCTCCATATTCTTACGGTGGTTCATTCAAGGTTACCCTTCCGTTGTTATCGTTTTAATTCATTTGTTCTTTTCATAATCCTACCGGTGGTTCGTTGAGTAATTATCCAAGCTTGTGCGAGATCTCTCTTAATCCTTTCCAACAAGAATAAGTAGTATGCCAAATCCTTTGGTTGTCATCAATTTAATTGGTGAAGGAGATGCATGACATAATTCTTATTCTTATTCCTTCAAGGTGATTTAATTCTTTTGTCTGGAGCTTGTTCATCATATCATATCCTTGGTTCAAGTTTTTCATCTTCTTTTCCGGAGCTCCATGTTATTTCTATTTTATCATTTCAACCTCCATCTAATTCATCGCAGGCCTTTGAATCTTATTCTTTTCATCTTTCATTTCTCATCCCTTTTGTTACCGGAGTTCTCATGGTGGTTCATCATGTTTTAATTCTTCCTCGAAGTCTTCTTCAAGATTCTTGTTGGAGTTCAAGCATTCTTCATCATGCTTCAAATTGCAATCCTTTCTACCTTATCTTTCAGAGGGTGTTATGTCATTCTTGACAATTCCTTCATGTTTTATGATTCACGAGTTGTCAGGAATGAGATATTTAAAACCATCAATTTCTTTGTTCAGGAGATCTTTTCAACCCTTCAATTATTCGTTGGAGTTTTCTTGGGTTATAATTCACCTAAAAGCTTTCTCTGAGAATTGTTGCTATTATGGTGCTTATAATGACCCAAGTTCTTCATTTATCATTCCGGTGAAATAACTCTTTCGTCTCCTTGTTGATCTCAATCAAATCAATTGTTTTTCGTTAGTGGCTGGTTATCACCTCATAATTTTTGAGATGTTTTCCATAAGCCCACAACGAGCTTATTCTTTTCGTTGTTGGAATTCCAACAACTCTATTCAATCCATCTTGGTCAGAATGCTCTTTCAATTCAATTTTGAGAGAAGTTGTCATATCTTTCTCCGTTCAATTCTTTCATGGATTTATATGCTATTCTTTCATTCCGGAGGCCTTGTGACGTTGCTCTCTTCAAACCATCACCTCGTTTTTATCGAGATCATGTTCTTTCCCTTGTTTATCATTAACCGGAGATTGTATTTTTCATTCTAATTATCTCATCTTATCAAGTTTTAACTCTCTTTTAACCGGAGTGCTGTCTGAATCTTTCTTACCCCTTGTGCCATTCTTTTAATTGTTTCAGAGGCAGTGTGTTGTTGATTTCATCAAGTATCACTCAATCTCCTCAAGTTCTTGTTAATTCATTCAATTTTCAGACGGAGTGCTGTCCAAATCATGTCATTCTTATTCCTTGGCTATACCGTTGCAGTTTCCTATTCTTTTGGCTAGTAAGCTCTCCTTTCATGTCTTTCAACCTACAAGGTTCTCATGGTGTTCCTTGTTCTTCCTTTTACCGGAGTGTTTTCATCTTCGTTCATCTCTGTGGTATTCTTCTTTCATTTTGTTCAACCTCTCAAGGTTCTTTGGTTTCACTCGTCTGTCAAAAAAGCAACTTTGTTTTACCTCTTCTTTTTCGTTTCTACCCGGTGCTATCTCTAGGATCTCGGGTCGAGATCCTCTGTTAGTGTGGGAGAGTTGTGACGCCCGAAGACCGACGTCCCAGAAGATTCCAGAAGATTCCAGATGTTCCGGGTTCTCCCGTGTGTTTCTTTTGTGTTTGTGTTATTTATTTTTGCATTGCATCATGTCATCATGTGCATTTCATCAGCATGTTTTCAAAACTTGCCTCCGTCCGTAGTTGCCCTGTCCTCTCCGTTGTCCGTTCTGAGCCCAAACACACTCGCACGCGCCCGCGGCACCTCCGAATATTTATTTTATAAGTGGCCGGAAGATGTTCTCGGAATGGGATGAAACTTGGCGTGTGGTCTTATTATAGTGTAGACAGACCGCCTGTCAAATTTCGTCGCATTCGGAGTTCGTTTGATAGCCCAACCGTTAAACTTATAGCGGCACTATAGCCGGTTTAAACGTCGGACGTTTCAGTGTTCTGAAACCTGTTGCCGGGCTGCCATCTCTCTTCTCAGCCTACACATTCTACACATGACACTTTTCATCTCCTCACTACTTGTCCGAAACTGCCCGAACCGACCCGGGGCTCTCGTTACCGTTGGGTCCGGATCATCCCTAAACATCCCTAAAATATCATCAACTTCTCATTTGGACTCCCTAGTCTATTTTTCTCGAACCGTCCGATTTAATCGGAGGGTCCAAAAACTTGCCTCTAGTACCCACCTACTATATATATACTGGGCATTACAGGGCGGCAGCGGACGTGTCCGGCGTGGAGTGGACACGTCCGGCTGCGCGAGGTGGAAGAAGGCTAGGGTTTGCCCGTGATTTCGTGGATGGGGGCTGTTTTATAGGTAGAGGGAGCTAGGAGAGTCCAAATTACGGTTTTCGCCCACACGATCACGATCGAACGACCGAGAGCATGGAGGTGGTATGATGGGCTTGTAGGCTGTTGTGGAGGGGCGCTGGGCCAAAGGAGATAGGGCTTCCGGTGAGTTACGCGGTTAACCGTTGGAGTATCAAACGACCTCCAAACGAGACGAAACTTGACAGGCGATCTACCGGTGATATGAAAAGACCACTCGACAACTCTCGGCCCATTCCGAGGATGTTTTCATCCCTCTCATGAAACAAAGACTAGAGAGGCGCGGCGGGTGCCGTGTGGGAGAGTTGGAAACCGAAACGGACAATGGGGAGGAACAAACATGGCCCGGTGCAAGTGACAACATGAATGCAATGCAATGCACATGATGACATGACATGGTGATAAGCAACACATGCTTAAAGCAAAAAAAATGCAGAAACCCGAAATGAAGAAGGAGCCTAGAATGGAATTAATTAAGTCAACGATGCATATATTTCCATAAATGGAATTGTTACATCTGGGGTGTTACAAACTCTTCTCCACTATGAAAAGATCTCGTCCCGAGATCTAGGACTGAAAGAACTCCGGATACTCAGAACAGAGGTGATCCTCGCGTTCCCATGTAGCTTCTCGATCGGTATGGTGTGACCACTTCACTTTCGGGAACTTGATTGATTTGTTGCGAGCCTTGTGCTTGGTCTGTTCAAGGATAGCAACGGGGTGCTCATGATAAGACAAGTCAGCTTGAAGATCAATTTCTTCGAAGGCGACGGTGCGCTCAGGCATCTTGGAGCACTTGCGGAGTTGTGACACATGGAACACGGCGTGCACGTTGGAGAAGTTTGGAGGAAGCTCAAGTTGGTAGGTGAGGTCGCCTCTTTTCCCAAAAATCTTGAAAGGGCCCACGTATCTTGGAGCTAGCTTGCCCTTGATACCGAATCTCTGAGTGCCCTTCATAGGAGAAACACGGAGACACACATGATCACAAATGTCGAAAGCCAAGTCATGATACTTGCCGTCATAGTAGCTCCTTTGGCGCGATTGCGCGGCCTTGAGATCCTCACATATGACTTTGCACATTTCTTCGGCCTTTGAGATCAAATCATTGCCAAGGAGTTGACGTTCACCAGTCTCGGACCAGTTGAGAGGGGTACGACAGTTTATGCCATAGAGAATTTCAAATGGTGCTTTGCCTGAACTTGCTTGGAAGCTGTTGTTGTAGGAGAACTCGACAAATGGAAGACAATCTTCCCATTTCATACCGAAGGAGATTACACATGCCCTGAGCATATCTTCAAGAATTTGGTTCACCCTCTCGACTTGATCACTTGTCTGAGAGTGGAAAGTTGTGCTGAAGAGAATCTTGGTACCCGTAGCTGACTAGAAGGAATCCTAGAATTTGGAAGTGAACAAGCTTCCACGATCTGAGGACATTACTATAGGGATACCATGCAAAGAGACAATTCTTGAGGTGTACAGCTCCGCCAGTTGAGCTGCGTTGATGGATTCCTTGACAGGAAGAAAATGAACCACTTTTGTGAGCTTATCAATAACCACAAAGATAGCGTCGTTCCCTCACTTGGACTTGGGGAACCCAGTGACGAAATCCATCTCAACGTGATCGAATTTCCACTCAGGAATAGGAAAAGGTTGGAGAAGTCCGGCTAGACATTCATGCTCTGCTTTGACTCTGCGGCAGACATCACACTCGTTCATGAATTGAGCAATTTCTCTTTTCATGCGAGTCCATCAATAGGATTTCTTGAGGTCATGATACATCTTGGAGCTGCCTGGATGTATCGAGATAAGGGAATTATGAGCCTCGTTCATTATGACCTTCCGTAGGTCACCTTTTGGAACCACAATCTGGTCCTCAATGAATAAGGTGTCCTTGTCATCAATGCGGTAGCACTTGTACTTTGTAGTACGTTTGGCAATACCATGCTTCACTTTGTTCGCCATAGCATCAAGAAGTTGAGCTTCATGGATTTGATCTTCCAAGGTAGGAGCAACTTGAAGGTTGGCAAGAAATCCTTGCGGAACAATTTGAAGGTTGAGTTTTCGGAATGCTTCACAGAGATCCGGTTGGAATGGTTTGAGGATGATACTGTTGCAATAAGCCTTTCTGCTCAAGGCATATGCAATCACATGGCCTTGCCAGGAGTGTGCTCAATTCATGGGTTGTACTCTTGAATAATTTCGACCCAATGAGTCTGACGGATGTTGAGGTTTGGTTGTGTGAAGATATACTTCAAACTCTTGTGATCGGTGAAGATGTCAACCTGTCTGCCTAACAAGAGGCGTCTCCACGTGATCAAGGCGTGGACAATTGCCGCCAACTCAAGATCATGAGTGGGGTAGTTCTTCTCATTTGGCTTGAGCTGCCGAGAAGTGTATGCCACTATCTTCTTCTCTTGCATAAGGACACCACCCAGACCTTGCAAAGAGGCATCGCAAAACACTTGGTATGGCTTGGATTCATCAGGAGGAGTCAGAACTGGAGCTGAGACAAGCTTCTCTTTGAGTGTATTGAATGCCACATCACACTCAGGAGTCCAAGAGTACTTGACATTTTGTTGCAACAGGTTGGACACAGGCTTGGGAATCTTGGAGAAGTTCTCGATGAACCTTCTGCAATAGCTTGAAAGCCCGAGGAAGCTTCGGAGTTGCTTGACGTTCTGAGGAGGTTCCCACTTAACAATAGCTTCAACCTTCTCGGGGTTAACTGAAATGCCCTTGGCGGAGATAATGTGGCCCAGATACAAGACTTCATCAAGCCAAAATTCGCACTTTGAGAATTTTGCATAAAAGCGGTGATCTCTGAGCCTGTCAAGGACAAAACGGAGGTGCTTGGCGTGGTCTTCTTTATTCTTGGAGAATACCAGAATATCATCAAGATAGACGAGGATGAACTCATTGGTGTATGGGTTGAATATGAAATGCATCATCTGAGAGAAGATAGGAGGTGCATTTGCAAGCCCAAAGGACATGACTGTGCACTCATAGGAGCTATAACTTGTCCTGAATGCGGTCTTGGGAATATCCTATTCATGGATACGAATTTGATGGTAGCCCATCCGGAGATCAAGCTTCGAGAAAACTTTGGCTCCTTTGAGGTGCTCGAACAGTTCATTGATATTGGGGAGTGGGTACTTATTCTTAATTGTCTTCTTGTTCAATGACCGGTAATCAACGCACAATCGTTCCGTACAATCCTTCTTCTTGACAACAAGAACACCACAACCCCAAGGAGAAGAACTTGGTCTGATCAGACCCAAGCGTTCTTGCTCGTCGAGTTGCTTCTTCAATTCCTTCAACTCTTTAAGAGAAATCTTGTTTGGACGCCGACAGGCTGGCTCCATACCATGTTCAAGTTCAATGATGAATTCAACTGGATGGTTGGGAGAAATCCCTAGCAATTCTTCAGGAAAAACATCTTCATATTCACAAACCATCGGAATCTGGGATATGGCATTAATCTCGCCCTTGACATTGAGAGAGAATAGTCTGATTGTGTTATCTCGAGCTGCGAAGATAATCACATCTTCGTCAGGATGAGTAAGATTGACCTCCTAGTTTTTACAATCAAGAAGAGCATCATGCTTAGAGAGCCAATCCACCCAAGAATAAGATTAATGTCCGAATTGCCGAGAACAACTGGTGAAGCTAGAAATTTATAATCGCCCATCTTGATGGAGTCATCCGGAACATGCACCCGCGAGGACATTTGCAATCTGGGGGAAATAATTTTCAAATGACTTGGCAACACTTCAGTGATGAACTCATGCTTGGCAACAAATGGTCTTGAGATGAAGGAAAGCGATGCACCAGAATCAAATAAAACTTTTGCAGGAATTGAGTTAACCGAAAGATTACCAATGATCACATCTGTAGAATCATCTGCCTGAGCCGCGTTCATCAGATTCACTCTAGCATAAGTGGGGTTGTGCTTGACAATAGCATTGCTTGACGGCTTGATAGGAGGACGAGGCGGAAGGCGCCTTTGGTTGCACTTGTTAGCATAGTGACCTTTCTGACAATACTTGTTGCAAATAACTTTAGAGAGTGGCCGATGATAAGGACCGCTTGGCCTTGTAGCTTGAAACCGAGACTTGTTCTCGTTGCTTGGGTTGGGTGGATGGGAAGATCCACAACCACCTGAGTGCTTGTTCTGACTTGGAGGACGGAAAACTGGTGGTGGCGGAAGCCAGAACTTCTGATGCTTAGCAACCACATGTGAGGAAGAAGAGGAACTGACTGCATCTCTGATTCTTTTCTTTGAAGCCTCACACTTGAGCTGGGCAGCTTCTTGCTTGAGAGCCATGTTGTAGAATTGATCAAATTCATGTGGCTCGAAGAGAGTGAGGGCAAGCTGGAGTTCATCTTTCAGACCACCTCAGAATTGGTAGATCTTGCTCTTTGCATCGGGAATGTATTGCTTAGCATAACGGGCCAGATTCTAGAACTTGACATTGTATTGGTACACAGACATGTTGCCCTGCTTGAGGTTGCGGAATTGCTCACACATGCCTTCAATGACACTAGTAGGGATGTGATGAGAACGAAAATCGTGGCAGAAGTCAGTCCAAGAGATCTCACGACCCGCTCTGGAGTCTTTGTACTGTTGCCACCAATCTGCAGCTAGGTCTTTGAGTTGGAATGGGCAAACTTGACATAATCCACTGGGTTAACATTACTACACTCGAAGTGTTTGTTGATGCCGGTGATCCAATCCTCGGCATTGAGCGGATCAATACAGTAGCTGAAGGACTTGGGCTGATTTGCCAGGAATTGGTTCAGAGTAGCAAAGTGGGGCTTGTTGTTGAAGTTAGCTTGGCCTTGATTTCCTTGATTGTCCTGGTTGTTCTGAATAGTTTGAAAATCTTGCATCATATGAAGCATCATCTGAGTGTTGGCGGTGGTGGCTTGCATCACAGCCCGCCATGCCTCAGGCGGACGAGGAGGAGATGGTGGAGTTTCATCATCAACCTCCGGGTTCTGGTTGGGAACTTTTTTAGGTGCCATCTTGGAGATGACGGCAACCGTTAGAATCCCAATTGCAAGATATATAAGTTGAATCAAAGGCTAGACATGTTGCAACATAAATCTTCACAATATCATCTGAACATCGGAATGAACGAATGAATTCAATAAGCTTAAATGACACATCAACATGTTGAGAAGCCACATGAATGATTGAAGAATAAACCAACAAGGAAACCGATGGAACAAATACATAATAGAGGTTTCGTCCCACATGTTCGTCCGGATGCCCCATGGCACGTGTTACAAAGGGCCTTGCAATCCGCGAGTCAGCATAGCCAATGACTCTTTAAGATGCAACCCCGAGTGTAACAACGCCCATGATAACCTTTCCACTAGTTGTTAAACCCCAACCTCATATCATGCACCCATTGAAAGATTACCTAAGAGCTACTTGAATCCCACCTATTAATTCCCGAAGCTTTCCGGTTATGCAATCTGGTATTGGGAATACAAGGGAAGCACCGCATATCACTCAACTAATAAATCCTACATCCAGCTGTATCCATCTGTCAACACATAATGAGTCACCTTCGGAAACCATTTACCTCGGACCTTCGAAACGCATCCGCTATACTAGCTGTGGCAACAATCCTGAACTATCCCCCCCAATATTGGGTGACATCGGGGTTATCTCACCACCAGACATGCATAGAAGAGTTTTCGATGTCGGCCGCCTCTGGTATTGTAGAACTGCAACTACACAATTGTGACGACAACACAGAGCTCAACTCCCCGGGACACTGCCACAACCCCTAAATGACAGGAGGCACCAAGGACAATGTTCTTGTCACAAAGATATCGGAACAATCCAAACAATACCCGCGAGATCCTAATTTTTTGGGTGAAAATTGAGGATAGTGATGTTAAAACAACGTCAGGAATCCTCACCAGAGCGACCAAGGGGATGAGGAGTAAAAATAAATCCTACTCTCCGATATATATATATATATATATATATATATATATATATATATATATATATAGGACTCAAAAGATTTTGTGTGTGTGTGTGTTCCTAGAATCAACATCGGCAGCGGTTCGATCAAACAGTGGCTCCTAGGTCGGGGAAGGCTCTGATTACCAACTTGTAACGCCCAAGATGCGACTATATCTCCCACGTGTCGTGGCACTGTTGGGGATCGTAGCAGAAAATCAAAATTTTTCCTACGCATCACCAAGATCTATATATGGAGTAATCTAGCAACGAGGGAGAGGGGAGTGCATCTACATACCCTTGTAGATCGCGATGCGGAAGCGTTGCAAGAACGGGGATGAAGGAGTCATACTCGCTGCGGTTCAGATCGCGGTTGATTCCGATCTAAGCGCCGAACAATGGCGCCTCCGCGTTCAACACACGTGCAGCCCGATGACGTCTCCCACGCCTTGATCTAGCAAGGAGAGAGGGAGAGGTTGGGGAGGACTCCATCCAACAGCAGCACGACGGCGTGGTGGTGGTGGAGGAGCGCGGGACTCCAGCAGGGCTTCGCCAAGCACTGCGAGAGACGAGAAGGGAGAGAGGTAGGGCTGCGCCAAGCGACAGAGGTCAAAACCGTGTTATGGGCAGCCCCAAACCTCACATATATATAGGGGGAAGGGAGGGGCTGCGCCCCCTTTAGGGTTTCCCACCCCTAGGGGTGCGGCCACCCTAGATCCCATCTAGGGGTGGCGGCCAGAGGGGGAGAGGGAGAGGGGGGCGCACCAGATTGGGCCCTAGGGCCCATCTGCCCTAGGGTTTGCCCCCCTCCCCTCTTGGATGCGCCTTGGGACCTGGTGGGGGGCGCACCAGCCCACCTGGTGCTGGTCCCCTCCCACACTTGCCCCACACAGCCCTCTGGGGCCGGTGGCCCCACCCGGTGGACCCCCGGGACCCTCCCGATGGTCCCGGTAGGCTACCGATAGCACCCGAAACTTTTCCGGTGACCAAAACGGGACTTCCCATATATGAATATTTACCTCCGGACCTTTCCGGAACTCCTCGTGATGTCCGGGATCTCATCCGAGACTCCGAACAACATTCGGTAACCGCATACATACTTTCCCTATAACCCTAGCATCATCGAACCTTAAGTGTGTAGACCCTACGGGCTCGGGAGTCATGCAGACATGGCCGAGACAACTCTCCGGCCAATAACCAACAGCGGGATCTGGATACCCATGTTGGCTCCCACATGTTCCACGATGAACTCATCGGATGAACCACGATGTCAAGGATTCAATCAATCCCGTATACAATTCCCTTTGTCTATCGGTACAGTATGTCCCCGAGATTCGATCGTCGGTATCCTGATACCTTTCTCAATCTCGTTACCGGCAAGTCTCTTTACTCGTTCCGTAACACATCATCCCGTGATCAACTCCTTGATCACATTGTGCACATTATGATGATGTCCTACCGAGTGGGCCCAGAGATACCTCTCCGTCACACGGAGTGACAAATCCCAGTCTCGATTCGTGCCAACCCAACAGACACTTTCGGAGATACCTGTAGTGCACCTTTATAGCCACCTAGTTACGTTGTGACGTTTGGTACACCCAAAGCATTCCTACGGTATCCGGGAGTTGCACAATCTCATGGTCTAAGGAAAAGATACTTGACATATAGAAAAGCTTTAGCATACGAACTACACGATCTGTGCTAGGCTTAGGATTGGGTCTTGTCCATCTGATCATTCTCCTAATGATGTGATCCCATTGTCAATGACATCCAATGTCCATGGTCAGGAAATCGTGACCATCTGTTGATCAACGAGCTAGTCAACTAGAGGCTTACTAGGGACATGGTGTTTGTCTATGTATCCACACATGTATCTGAGTTTCCTATCAATACAATTCTAGCATGGATAATAAACAATTATCATGAACAAGGAAATATAATAATAACCAATTTATTATTGCCTCTAGGGCATATTTCCAACAGTCTCCCACTTGCACTAGAGTCAATAATCTAGTTCACATCGCCATGTGATTAACACTCACAGGTCACATCGCCATGTGCCCAACATCAAAGAGTTTACTAGAGTAAATAATCTAGTTCACATCAATATGTGATTAACACTCAATGAGTTCTTGGTTTGATCATGCTATGCTTGTGAGAGAGGTTGTAGTCAACGGGTCTGCAACATTCAGATCCCTATGTACTTTGCAAAACTTTATGTCATATCGTAGATGCTGCTACCACGTTCCACTTGGAGCTATTCCAAACTGTTGCTCCATTATACGTATCTGGTATCTCTACTCAGAGTTGTCCGGATAGGTGTTAAGCTTGCATTGACGTAACTCTTTACGTCGAACTCTTTATCACCTCCATAACTGAGAAACATTTCCTTATTCCTCTAAGGATAATTTTGACCGCTATCTGGTGATCTACTCCTGGATCACCTTTGTACCCTCTTGCCAGACATGTGGCAAGGCACACATTAGGTGCGGTACTCAGCATGGCATATCGTATAGAGCCTATGACAAAAGTATAGGGGACGACCTTCGTCCTTCCTCTTTCTTCTGCCGTGGTCAAGCTTTGAGTCTTACTCAACTTCACACCTTACAACTCAGGTAAGAACTCCTTCTTTGACTGATCTATTTTGAACTCCTTAAAAATCATGTCAAAGGTGTGTGTCCTTTTGAAAGTATCATTAGGCGTCTTGATCTATCTCTATAGATCTTGATGCCCAGTATGTAAGCAACTTTATCCAGGTCTTCCTTTGAAAAAAAACTCCTTTCAAACAACCCTTTACGCTTTCCAAAAATTCTACATTATTTCGGATCAACAATATGTCATTCACATATACTTATCAAAAATGTTGTAGTGCTCCCACTCACTTTATTGTAAATAAAAGTTTCTAACAAACTTAGTATAAACCCAAAAACTTTGATCACTCCATCAAAGTGTATATTCCGACTCCGAGATGCTTGCTCTAGTCCATGGAAGGATTGCTGGAGCTAGCATACCTTTTAGCATCCTTAGGATCGACAAATCCTTTCTGATTGTATCACATACAACCTTTCCTTACGAAAACTGGTAAGGAAACTTGTTTTGACATCCATCTGCCACATTTCATAAATGCAGCTAATGCTAACATGATTCCGACGGACTTAAGCATCGCTACGGGTGAGAAAATCTCATCGTAGTCAACTCCTTGAACTTGTGAAAAAACTTTTTGCCACAAGTCGAGCTTCATAGACGGTGACATTACCGTCCACGTCCATCTTCTTCTTAAAGATCCATTTATCTCAATGGCTTGCCAATCATCGGGCAAGTCCACCAAAGTCCATACTTTGTTTTGATACATGGATCCTATCTCGGATTTCTCGGCTTCTAACCATTTGTCGGAATACGGGCCCACCATCGCTTCTCCATAGTTCGTAGGTTCATTGTTGTCCAACAACATGACTTCTAAGACAGGATCACCGTACCACTCAGGAGTTGTACATATCCTTGTCGACCCACGAGGTTCGATTAGCAACTTGATCCGAAGCTTCATTATCACTATCATTAGTTTCCTCTTCAACAGTCGTAGGTTCCACAGAAACATCTTTCTGTGTTGCACTACTTTCCGGTTGAAGTGAGGGTTCGACAACCTCATCAAGTTCTATCTTCCTCCCACTCAAATCTTTCGAGAGAAATTCCTTCTCGATAAAGGACCCGTTCTTAGCAACAAACATTTTTTGTCCTTGGATCTGAGATAGAAGGTATACACAATTGTTACCTTTGGGTATCCCATGAAGATGTATTTGTCCGCTTTGGGTTCGAGCTTTTCCGGCTGAAGCCATAAGCATAGCAGTCCCAAGCATTGAGAAACGACAACTTTGGTTTCTTGCCAAACCATAGTTCATACGGTGTTGTCTCAACGGACTTAGATGGTGCCCTATCTAAAGTGAATGCAGCTGTCTCCAATGCATAACCTCAAAATAATAGCGGTAGATCGGTAAGAGACATCATAGATCGCACCATATCTCATAAGGTTCGATTATGACGTCCGGACACACCATTACGCTGTGGTGTTCCAGGTGGCTTCAACTGCGAAACGATTCCACAATGTCTTAAGTGATTGCCAAACTCATAATTCAGAAGAAACTTCCCTTGATCAGATCGTAGGAACATGATCTTCTTGTTATGATGATTCTTAACTTCACTCTGAAATTGCTTGAACTTTTCAAACGTTTCAGACTTTTGCTTCATTAAGTAAATATACCCATATCTACTAAAATCGTCAGTGAAGATGAGAAAATAACGATATCCACCACACGCCTTAATTCTCATTGGATCACACACATCAGCATGTATGACTTCCAACAAGTCACTTGCCCGTTTCATTGTACCTGAAAACGGGAACTTGGTCATCCTGCCCATGAGGCATGGCTCGCATGTGTCAAGCGATTCAAAATCAAGTGACTCCAAACATCCATCAGCATGGAGTTTCTTCATGCATTTTATGCCAAAATGACCTACGCGGCAGTGCCACAAGAAACCGGTACTATCATTATTAACTGTATATCTTTTGGCATTAATATTATCATCATGTGTATTACTATAATCGAGATTCAATAAACCATTGGGTGCATGACCATAAAGGTATTATTCATGTAAACAGAATAACCATTATTCTCTAAATTAAATGAATAACCGTATTGCAATGAACATGATCTAATCATATTCATGCTCAACGTAGACACCTGATAACATTTATCTAGGTTCAACACTAATCCCGAAGGTAGAGGGAGCGTGTGATGGTGATCTTATCAACCTTGGAAACACTTCCAACACCCATCGTCACCTCGCCCTTAGCTAGTCTCCGATCATTCCGTAGCTTTTGCTTAAAGTCACTAATAATAGCAAATGAACCGGTATCTAATACCCAGGTGCTACAAGGAGTACCAGTAAGGTACACATCAATAACACGTATATCAAACATACTTTGTTGAAGTTGCCAGCTTTCTTATCTACCATGTATTTGGGGTAGTTCCGCTACCATGTGACGTTCCCCTTACAATAGAAGCACTTAGTCTCAAGGTTTGGGTTCAACCTTGGGTTCCTTCATTAGTGCGACAACTGGTTTGCCATACATGAAGTTTCCCTTCTTGCCCTTGCCCTTTTGAAACCAGTGGTCTTGTTAAACCATCAACACTTTATGCTCCTTCTTGATTTCTACTTTTGCGGTCTTAAGAACCGCTAATAGCTCCGGGATCATCTCCATCCTTTGCATGTCATAGTTCATCACGAAGTTCTAGTAGCTTGGTGATAGTGTCTAGAGAGTTCTGTCAACCACTATCTCATCTGGAAGATTAACTCCCACTTGGTTCAAGTGGTTTTAGCACCCAGACATTTTGAGCACATGCTCACTAGTTGAGCTATTCTCCTCCATCCTTTTTGGCAAAAGAACTTGTCAGAGGTCTCATACCTCTCAACACGGGCATGAGCCTGAAATCCCAATTTCAGCTCTTAGAACATCTCATATGTTCTATGGCGTTCAAAACGTCATTGGAATCCCGATTCCAAGCCATAAAGTATGGTGCACTAAACTATCAAGTAGTCATCAGGACGTGTTTGTCAGGTGTTCACAACATCCACAGACAACGTTGTAGGGGTTTGCACATCGAGCGGTGCATCAAAGACGTAAGCTTTCTGTGTAGCAGTGAGGACACTCCTCGGACTACGGACCCAGTCCGCATCATTGCTTACAATATCTTTCAACTTAGTCTTTCTCTAGGATCGTATTAAACAGGGAGCTACAACGCAGTTATTGGTCTACAACATAATTTGCGAAGACAACTTAGACTATTGTTCATGACAATTAAGTTCATCTAATGAACTCCCACTCAGATAGACATCTCTCTAGTCATCTAAGTGATACATGATCCGAATCGACTAGGCCGTGTCCGATCATCACGTGAGACGGACTAGTCATCAACGGTGAACATCTTCATGTTGATCGTATCTTCTATACGACTCATGTTCGACCTTTCGGTCTTCCGTGTTCCGAGGCCATGTCTATACATGCTAGGCTCATCAAGTCAACCCTAAGTGTATCGCGTGTGTAAATCTGGCTTACACCCGTTGTATGCGAACGTTACAACCTATCACACCCGATCATCACGTGGTGCTTCGGAACAACGAACCTTAGCAACGGTGCACAGTTAGGGAGAACACAATTCTTGAAATTTTAGTGAGAGATCATCTTATTCACTACCATCGTTCTAAGCAAATAAGATGTAAAACATGATAAACATCACTTGCAATCAAATAGTGACATGATATGGCCAATATCATCTTTCTCCTTTGATCTTCATCTTCGGGGCTCCATGATCATCATCGTCACCGGCATGACACCATGATCTCCATCATCGTGTCTTCATGAAGTCGTCTCGCCAAACATTACTTCTACTACTATGGCTAACGTTTAGCAATAAAGTAAAGTAATTACATGGCGTTCTTTAGTGACACGCAGGTCATACAATAAATAAGACAACTCCTATGGCTCCTGTCGGTTGTCATTCTCATCGACATGCAAGTCGTGATTCCTATTACAAGAACATGATCAATCTCATACATCACATATATATCATTCATTACATCCTTTTGGCCATATCACATCACACGACACATGCTGCAAGAACAAGTTAGACGTCCTCTAATTGTTGTTGCGAGTTTTTACGTGGCTGCTATAGGTTTCTAGCAAGAACGTTTCTTACCTACGCCAAAACCACAACATGATATGCCAATTTCTATTTACCTTTCATAAGGACCCTTTTCATCGAATCCGATCCGACTAAAGTGGAAGAGACAGACACCCGCTAGCCACCTTATGCAACTAGTGCATGTCAGTCGGTGGAACCTGTCTCACGTAAGAGTACGTGTAAGGTCGGTCCGGGCCGCTTCATCCCACGATGCCGCCGAATCAAGATAAGACTAGTAAAGGCAAGTAAATTGACAAATCCATGCCCACAACTACTTTGTGTTCTACTCGTGCAAGAAACTACGCATAGACCTAGATCATAGCAGAAAATCAAAAAATTCCTACGCATCACCAAGATCTATCTATGGAGTAATCTAGCAACGAGGGAGAGGGGAGTGCATCTACATACCCATGTAGATCACGATGCGGAAGCGTTGCAAGAACGCGGATGAAGGAGTTGTACTCGCTGCGATTCAGATCGTGGTTGATTCCGATCTAAGCGCCGAACAACGGCGCCTCCGCGTTCAACACACGTGCAGCCCGATGATGTCTCCCACGCCTTGATCCAGCAAGGAGAGAGGGAGAGGTTGGGGAGGACTCCATCCAACAGCAGCATGACGGCGTGGTGGTGGTGGAGGAGCGCGGGACTCCAGCAGGGCTTCGCCAAGCACTGCGAGAGACGAGGATGGAGAGAGGTAGGGCTGCGCCAAGCGACAGAGGTCAAAACCGTGTTATGGGCAGCCCCAAACCTCACATATATATAGGGGGAAGGGAGGGGCTGCGCCCCCTTTAGGGTTTCCCACCCCTAGGGGTGCGGCTACCCTAGATCCCATCTAGGGGTGGCGGCCAGAGGAGGAGAGGGAGAGGGGGGTGCACCAGATTGGGCCCTAGGGCCCATCTTCCCTAGGGTTTGCCCCCCTCCCCTCTTGGATGCGCCTTGGGCCCTGGTGGGGGGGGGGGGGGGCGCCAGCCCACCTGGGGCTGGTCCCCTCCCACACTTGGCCCACACAGCCCTCTGGGGCCGGTGGCCCCACCCGGTGGACCCCCGGGACCCTCCCGGTGGTCCCGGTACGCTACTGATAGCGCCCGAAACTTTTCCGATGACCAAAACGGGACTTCCCATATATGAATCTTTACCTCCGAACCATTCCGGAACTCCTCGTGACGTCCGGGATCTCATCCGGGACTCCGAACAACATTCGGTAACCGCGTACATACTTTCCCTATAACCCTAGCGTCATCGAACCTTAAGTGTGTAGACCCTACGGGCTCGGGAGTCATGCAGACATGGCCGAGACAACTCTCCGGCCAATAACCAACAGCGGGATCTGGATACCCATGTTGGCTCCCACATGTTCCATGATGATCTCATCAGATGAACCACGATGTCAAGGATTCAATCAATCCCGTATACAATTCCCTTTGTCTATCGGTACAGTACGTTCCCGAGATTCGATCGTCGGTATCCCGATACCTTTCTCAATCTCGTTACCGGCAAGTCTCTTTACTCGTTCCGTAACACATCATCCCGTGATCAACTCCTTGATCACATTGTGCACATTATGATGATGTCCTACCGAGTGGGCCCAGAGATACCTCTCCGTCACACGGAGTGACAAATCCCAGTCTCGATTCGTGCCAACCCAACAGACACTTTCGAAGATACCTGTAGTGCACCTTTATAGCCACCTAGTTACGTTGTGATGTTTGGTACACCCAAAGCATTCCTACGGTATCCGGGAGTTGCACAATCTCATGGTCTAAGGAAAAGATACTTGACATATAGAAAAGCTTTAGCATACGAACTACACGATCTGTGCTAGGCTTAGGATTGGGTCTTGTCCATCACATCATTCTCCTAATGATTTGATCCCGTTATCAACGACATCCAATGTCCATGGTCAGGAAACCGTGACCATCTGTTGATCAACGAGCTAGTCAACTAGAGGCTTACTAGGGACATGGTGTTTGTCTATGTATCCACACATGTACCTGAGTTTCCTATCAATACAATTCTAGCATGGATAATAAACAATTATCATGAACAAGGAAATATAATAATAACCAATTTATTATTGCCTCTAGGGCATATTTCCAATAGGCACGACTTAGAGGCATAATCGCATGTTAGTATGATCACAAGAAGGTTATCTTCACACATTCCCATGTACAAGATCAAAGGGGGAATAAAATAAATACATAGTTGGCTTACAATCGCCACTTCACACAATGCCTAAATAAGTCATACATTCCTCCAAGTACAATCACGGTCCAACTACGGACAACTCCAAATGAAAAGAATATAACCACCCACTATGCTCGATCGGCCTTAGTAGGAATTACTACTGATCGTCGGGATACGTCACGTACATATGCCTACGTTCCTCATCGAAATCCCACTTGAGTTCCTGGCCATCAACTGAATCGTACTCGGCTGAACCTGCAACTGTGTTTGTAGTAAACTGTGAGTCACGAGGACTCAGCAATCCCATTCCCAGGTATCAAAACTATTAAAGCTTTTGGGCAAGGTTACAGTGTATAAGTGGGCTGCTGCAAGCGCTAAGCATAGATGAGGTGGCTAGCTCATGTATCATCAGAGCGAGAAGAGAAGTGAAAGCCATCGGTCGTGAACTAAATCACGATCACTAGATGATCCTGTCTACCTATGAGACATCCATAACCCAACCGTGTTCTCTTCTCGAACTCCCTCGAAAAGAGACCATCACGACTACTCACACAGTACTATATTATGTTTGATGTTTTGTGTCAAGTTATCTACAACCGGATATTAACAAATTCCAATCCGCCACATAACCGCGGGAACAACTTTCGAAAGATTATAACCCTACAGGGGTGTCCCAACTTAGTCCATCACAAGCTCTCGCGATTAACAGAGGTTTAAACCCCTTATCTTAGGGACTACCCGATCAGACTCAGAATCCTGGTGTACAAGATATTTCGACAATGGTGAAACAAGTCCAGCAAGACCTCCCGAGGTGCCGACACCCTAATAGGAGCCACGCGTATCTCGTCTCAGGCCACGATCAGATGAGCAGTACGTACGACAACCGAAGACCCTAGTAAACTGGGTGGCATCGCAAGAGGATCTAGTTTGGACCAACACTCATGAGGAGCACTGGCCTGGGGTTGTTAATTAAGTTCTCGGGGTAGCTAGTCCCTATGCAAATTTTAGTTGTTACTAGGCAAACGGTAAAACCAAGGTTGGGCCTTGCTGGAGGAGTTTTATTCAAAGCGAACTATCAAGGGGTCCCCGTATACCCAACCGCGTGAGGAACGCAAAATAAAGGAACATAACACTGGTTTATCGGTTCTTAAGGCGGCATGAGTGGAACAAAACACCGATCAAAAGACCAAGCCTTCCACCCATTGCCAAGTATATAAGGTGCATTAATGTAATAATAGATATTGTGTTATTCCCAAAAACCCAATCCTCATGGAGCAAACTTCATCTTCACCTGCAACTAGCCACGCTATAAGAGGGGGCTTGAGCAAAAGCGTACTTAGCGGTTTTTCACTAATTATAAAACAACAACATTGACATGGATTGTTTACAAGCTTGTTTAAGTCACCACAGAGCATATCATGGAAAACCAAATGCACCAATTCAAATATAACATGATTATGCTCCTAAAACATGTTGACATGTGGCACAAAAGAAAACCACACAAAAAGCTATGAAAAAGACAAATCATCAAGTTATATCTATTTCAGCAACTTAACAACCACAATCACTTTTGCAACAGGGTTAAACATGACATCATGCAACCTAACTTGTATGCAAATGCATCCATCATGAAGAGCATCAGAAGACGAAAATTTTGACATATCATACACTCCATTTGGTCCAACATGCACAAAGTTACGACCTCACGAACATCCTAACATATTGTTAACAGTCAACTAGTGCTGAAACTGTAACATCACATAGCAGTTTGTCAACGATGATTAAGACATCTAGATGAACTCTAACATGCAGAAAACTGATACTAACATGTAGAGCACTTCGAGATGAACATTTCCATATATCACACACGCAAAACGGAGCTACGGGCACGGAGAGACGACATGATGAAGAGGACATGAAAATATTAGGATTTCGGGACTTAGTGGATTTTCACCTCGCGTAAAAGTCGACGGGATGGGGATATCCCGGGACAGAGATATCCGGGGATGAGGTGGCATTAGGACGAGATCCCGGTGGATCTGATCCACCCGGGCAAAGTTACAACAAGGGCAACCCCTTCTCCACGAGGAATTTCGTAAGCTTAACCTTCACATTGTTCCTCGAGGATTCCTTTCCACCTTGGTGGCGAAACCTACCCTTATGGATCAAATCATAGCTGCCCAGCAGTATGATAGAGGTATATCTCGGATCAAAGAGAACATTGCTAGCGGAGTTGCTAAAAGTTTCTCTATGGATGATCGAGGTGTTGTGTACTTTGAGAACCGCTTGGTGGTTCCCAGGAAACAACAACTACGGCAGTTGATCCTTAAGGAGGCTCATGAATCTCCTCTCACGATTCATCCCGGTAGTACTAAAATGTATCAGGACCTATGCCAGAGGTTCTGGTGGACTAGGATGAAGAGAGAAATCGCTCAGTTCATTGCTAACTGCGACGTTTGCCGTCGAGTTAAAGCAGAGCACCAACGGCCTGCTGGCACCCTTCAACCTTTAGCTATTCCTGAATGGAAATGGGACAAGATCGGTATGGACTTCATTACCGGGTTTCCCAGGACCAGGAAAGGGAATAATGCTATCTTCGTCGTTATCGACCGCCTCTCCAAAGTAGCCCATTTCCTTCCTGTTCGAGAGAGTATAACCACTAGCCAGCTAGCATATTTGTATATCTCTCGGATAGTATCTCTTCATGGTGTGCCATTGGAGATTAACTCAGACCGTGGAAGTCTTTTCACCTCTCGATTTTGGGAAAGTTTCCAAAATGCTATGGGGACTCATCTCTCTTTCAGCACCGACTTTCATCCCCATTAAAGTGGTCAAGTAGAACGAGTCAATCAAATTCTAGAAGATATGCTTCGAGCCTCTGTCATGTCTTTCGGTATGGATTGGGAGAAGTGTCTTCCATTTGCTGAATTCGCTTATAACAATAGTTATCAAGCTAGCTTGGGCAAGGCTCCCTTCGAAGTTCTGTATGGACGAAGGTGTCGAACGCCTCTTAACTGGTCAGAAACCGGGGAAAGACAATTCCTTGGTCCGGGTATGATCCAGGAAGCAGAAGAGCAAGTTTGCATCGTTCGTGAGAAATTGAAAACAGCCCAGTCTCGCCAGAAGAGCCAATATGATAGTCATCATAAGGCTGTGACTTCTGAAGTCGGCGACAAGGCTTACCTTCGGGTTACTCCTCTTAAGGGAACCCATCGCTTCGGTATCAAAGGCAAATTGGCTCCTCGTTAAATCGGTCCTTTTCGCATTCTTGCCAAATGAGGAGAAGTTGCCTACCAATTGGAACTACCTCTGCACCTGTCCAGAGTTCATGATGTCTTCCACGTTTCGCAACTCAGGCGTTGCTTCTCGGATCCTATCCGCGGAGTGGACCACGAAACGCTTGATCTCCAGGACAATCTCACATATCGAGAATACCCCATTCGTATTCTTGATCAAACCGAGCGTACCACTCGACGTCATAATATCAAGTTTCTCAAGGTTCAATGGTCACATCATTCTGAGAATGAAGCTACTTGGGAAAGGGAGGATCGTCTTCGACTTGAGTACCCCACCCTTTTTCCGGAGGAACCTGAATCTCGAGACGAGATTCTTTTGAGTGGGGGTGAGTTGTCACATCCCTAGTCAGTGCTTGCATTAGGACTAGCTAGAGTGTGCATCATGTTTACTTTCCACAGAAACTTGAAATGGGAATGACAGAAACCCCAGCACCCCTCCTCTAACAACTAGGGTTTAATAAAATCTTTTCCAGTGTACCCAAAATGCCCTTCAAAAATGTTCATCATCTTTGCCTTGGTCTTAAACCTCTGACAAAAATGGTGCACAATTTTCTAGGACATCCAAAGGTCTCTAGATTAATTCATATTGTATTTGCATTTGGGCATTTAAATGCTATAAAATATTTTAGGTGCCCAAATAATCATAAACTAAAATGTTCCATGATGTTCATATTATATACAGTGGGCATGACTAGTTTTATGATTTATAAAGATGCTCTAGAATTTTTTATTAATTCAACAAAGTTGAAAAAGAAACAAAACAGAAAGAAAAATAGAAAAGAGAGAGAAAGAGGGCACAACCCACTTACCTGGACTAGCCGGCCCACCTGGCGGCCCAGCACTGTGCTGGCCCGAGCCAGCAAGCTGCTTCGGCAGCCAGGCAGGCAGGTGACGCCGGCGCACGGCCGCGCGCTGCTTGCCGCCTGGCCGCCGCCTCGCCGCGGGAACGGCCTGGACGACCTCCACGTCGCACCCCGTAGACGCTGGACGCCTCCACTCCTCCCCAGCATCTCTCCCTCGCCCTCCCCGCGCCATGGCCGACGCAGCCGGCGCCGTCCTACCGCCATAGCCGCAGCCACCGAGCTCCCCTCGCCTCGCCGTCGTGTCCCTGAGCTCCGCCACCGTCTGCTACGTCTCCCTGTCAAGCCACGCCTCACCGGAAGCTCCAACACGCCGTCCCCGAGCACTTCTCCCCCGTTCGGCTGTCGAGATCGCCGACGACCACAGCGTCGCAGCAGCTCGTCCCCGACCTCGCCGTCAGTTTCTGCACGACCGCCGTGAGCTTAGCTATCTCCCCATCCTCTCCGTTTCCCCCCTCGAGCTCTGTAATGACCACACGAAGCTCACCCGCACGCGCCGCCGGGAGCTCATCGCCGACGAGGCTCTGGCCACCCAACAGCCGCGCCACCCTGTCCGTCAGCTTCACCGCACCACCAGGAGCCTAGAACACCACTCCACACGCCTCGCCGTGCCTCCTAGCGACTAGCCCGAGCTCACCCGAGCTCCGGCAGCCGCCAAGGTCGTCGTCGGTGCCTTTTCTGGCGACCCCGAGGCCAACCACCACCACCACTTGATGCGGCACTTGTCCAGCATCACGTAGACGTGCTCCGCCGTCTATTTGGTCGCCGGAGCACGAATCCCGCACCGCACCGACGCGTCTGGCCTCGCTGGCGGCTAAACGCCGGCCTATTTGACCCCGTTTGACCACGGGTGGGCCCAGGTTGACCCCCTGGAGTCAATGACAGGTGGGCCTAGGCGGCTAATTTAATTAGGATTAGAAGTTTAGTTAATTAGTTAAACTAATGACACTGACACGCGGGACCACCAGTCAGGTTTGACCTGGACCAGGTCTGTTGACCTGCTGATGTTAGCATGATGTCATGCTGAAGCAGTAAATGCTTTTCTGGGATTATTTGATTTAAAACAATTCAGGAAAATCCAGAAAATGCTTTAAACTTCAAAAAATCATATAAATTCAACAGTAGCTCAGATGGAAAAGATTTATATATGAAAATTGATCAGAAAAGTCCAATCTTTCCAATGGCACTAGTTTCATGCATGTTTGAGCAAGTTAACCTTGCTGTTCACATCAAAACATGATAATGCACTTTAATAAAAAAATAGCTTGGGTCAAAGTTTGAATCTTTCGTTCAAATGGGCTCAAACCTTTCTATTTATAGTTGCATTAGCCCAAAACACATTCATCTTGCCATGTCATGAGCATGCATCATATTGTCGCATTTGTTTGTATATTGATTGTATCGTCGGTGTTCTCCGTGGTAGGTCCTGCACCCGAGGATACAACTGCGTATCCAACTGAAGAGCAGTACCCGACAACCAATCTGTCAGGCAAGCAACCCATTGATCATTCCGATACAAACCCATCTTCTCGCTCCTGCTCTCTTTTACTGCATTAAGGCAACAACGTGTGAACTCCTACTTGTTGCGGTAGTTGAACCCTATTCCTTTGCATGACTATCATTGCCACAGTAAATAGTTGAAACCCACTAGCATGTGTAGGAGTTGATTGAGCCATGTGATGTGTGTTTTACCATGCTAGTTGTTTATGTTGCCTGCTATGCTTAGAGTTGTGTCAGGTCTGGTTCATCTGGGTGATGGATGAGAGTGAAATGATCATGCTCAATAAAGAGAGGGAAGTGTGGAACATGTTTGGTAAAGGTATAGATGAAAGGCCATGTAGGAGTACATGGTGGGTTGTTTCATTGGAGCTGTCCATAGGACCTGAGATCTGTATGTCTGATTCAAATTTCCACTACTACCACACATTGGGATCCTAAATTGACTCTCTCGACTTATTACCTACCCTTGTCCTCTGTCCAGGAGTTGCAACTAGTTTCTGGTGTTCGTAGTTTACTGGTGGTCGTGCACAGCGCTGACCCTCGGGGTGGGCTGTGACGCGGCATGTACGTGGCATGGTGTATCGGTTGCCTTTTTGGTGAGTCGGGAACCCTGTACACATCGTTTGGGGCCGTGAACGACACCCCGGCCGGATCTCCGCACGGATGGATCCCAAATAGGCGATAAACCTGGACTAGGGACTTGTGTAGTTAGTCAGGTCGTGGCCAACACCCTCGCTGGGCTTCCGCTTGAAGGTTACCGAGTACATGTCGAGTAAACGACGATAAGTGGTGGAAGCGTGTGTGAAGAAGTACACCCCTGCATGGTTACCAATCTATTCGAATAGCCATTGTTCGCGGTACGGACCACTTGGTTGCTTATACAGTTCATAGACAAGTTGATGGATACTACTAAAAGCCTCAAGACAAGTGTGAGTGTTGTGGATGGCCCTTTCGTAGGATGACGGAAGAGGATCCACGGTGGTGTATTGTTGTGGTGAGTAGAGGACTCGTGTACATAGTCTTGTCTTGAAATATGCTGAGAGTTGTAGTATAGGTTAGCCAAGAGTCAAAGCTGGTTGCTGCTATGAGCTCCACTACCCTTGTTGATAATGATGCATGTATGATAGGTTCTGTTGTAAGACTTGCTGAGTACCTTTGTACTCATGTTTGCTTAATAACTGTTGCAGAGGAGAACCCTGCCCCTTCTGATGGGTTTTACATAGACGTTGACGTCGACGAGTAGCTTGCTACCCAGACGGAGATCCTGAGCTTGTGAAGGGCCTTGTAGATAGTCAGGCTACACGAAGCCTGTTTTATTTCCAAGTTGTGTGTACTCAGACATGTTAGCTTCCGCTTGTGCTTGTATGATTGTATGACTTGAGTGTTGGGTCATGTGACCCCTACCTGTATGGATATGTCATGTATGGCTCTACGGAGCCTCTTAAATAAAGTACTTTGAGTCATAGAGTTCTGTTGTGATGCAATGTTGTATTTGCACATATTGAGCATATTGTCTGTATGATTGAAATGCTTGGTATGTGTGGGATCCGACACCTAGTTGTTTACCTTTGGTAGCCTATCTTACAGGAAAATGTCTCCTAGTGCTTCCACTGAGCCTTGGTAGCTTGCTACTGCTCCAGAACACTTAGGCTCGCTTGCATGTGTCCTTCTTCGTTCCTGTGTCTGTCCCTTAGGGGAAATGTCACGCGTTGTTCCTTTAAGTCGTTGTAGCTTGCTACGACTTGGGTTCATACGTTGATGACCGGCACATTAGTTGCTGGGTCATGAATGCCTGTCTGTGTAATTTAGCGCTACTTTTGGTTTATAACTAGTCATGTTGGCCCGGGTTCTCTGTCATATGGATGCTAGCGACACTATCATATACGTGTGCCAAAATTCACAAATGGTCCCGGGCCAGGTAAGGTGGCACCCATGGGGATATTGTGCGTGAGGCCACAAAGTGATATGATGTGTTACAGGCTAGACCTGTGTGACTTAGGATCGGGGTCCTGACAGGCAAATCCGGATCAGGGCCGGGATCCGACCAGAGGGAGCTGCGGCGACGGCCGGAGAGGTGGTCGGCGGCGGCCGGTGGGAGAGAGGATGGCGGCGAGGCGGCGTCCGGCGGCGGCCCGCTCGGCGGTCCGGCGAGCAGGCACGGCGGTGCGGTGGTTCGTGGTGGCGCGAGGCGCCCGGCGGTGGGGTCGGTGAGTGGCGGCGTCCGGTGACGTGCGGCCGACGGCGAGGAGGCGCGGCGGCGGTTGCGGGCACCGACGGCGGGGAAGGAGACGCGAGGGCGTGGGGTTGGCGCGCGGGCCGGGGAGGGCCGGTTACAGGCCCCGGCGGGCCCGCGGCGCGGGTGGAGGCGGACGGTGGCGGCCGGCCACGTGGCGCGACGTGGTTGGCTCGGGTGGGCGGCGGCGGACGTGTCCGGTGCGGAGTGGAAACGTCCGACTGTGCGAGGTGGAAGAAGGCTAGGGTTTGCCCGTGATTTCGGGGATGGGGGCTGTTTTGTAGGTAGAGGGAGCTAGGAGAGTTCAAATGAGGTGCGGTCCTTCCCCACACGATCACGATCCAACGACCGAGAGCATGGAGGTGGTTAGATGGGCTTGTGGGCTGTTGTGGAGGGGTGCTGGGCCAAAAGAGATAGGGCTTCTAGCGAGTTATGTGGTTAACCATTGGAGCATCAAACGACCTCCAAACGAAACGAAACTTGACAGGTGGTCTATCGGTGATATGCCAAGACCACTCGAGAACTCTCGGCCCTTTCCGAGGATATTTTTACCCCGCTCACGAAACAAAGACTAGAGAGGCGCGACGGGTGCCGTGTGGGAGAGTCGGAAACCGAAACGGACAATGGAGAGGAACGGACATGACCCGGTGCAAGTGACAACATGAATGCAATGCAATGCACATGATAAAATGACATGGTGATAAGCATCACACGCTTAAAGCAAAAAAAACACAGAAACCCGAAATGAAGGAGGAGCCCAGAATGGAATTGATTAAGTCAACGATGCATATATTGCCATAAATTGAATTGTTACATCTGGGGCGTTACATGCTCCGCGGCCGCTGCCCGTCGGCAGCTGTTGCCGGACGATGTTGCCGCCACACCACCGTTGAAAGCTAGGGCCATCTCCCGCTCCGCCGCCGCGACCCAAAGCGGGAGGTGGCCGTCGTGGCCGCCACCCCACTGCCGGCCACCGTGGCCATCACCCACTCCGCCACCATGGACCGAAGGCGGGAGGTGGTGGTCAGGGCCGCCACCCCATCATCGGCCACCTTGGCCGCCAGCCCACCGTCGATCGCCGGGGTCATCACTCGCTCCGCCACCGCCGCCCGAAGGCGGGAGGTGGAGGTGGATGCCCGGACTGTTGGTTTCTATCATAGGGTGTGTCGACTGCAAATTAAAATTTTCCTACGTGAAGAACAACCAGGAACATGCTAGGAAGATGGATCACAGATCGTTACCACTAGACGCGCAGTGCCGTGCAGCGGAAGTAGAGTTGGGGCAGCGCGTCTCCGGAGTTGACTCCTCCTCGTCGATCTCCCATGTAGCCGATCTAACGGTATCAGGCCCAAGTGCATTGCCTCTAACGGTGTCAGGCCCAAGTGCACCGCCTCTAACGGTAACAGATTTGCCGGAGCGGCGCAAGTGCACCACCTTTAACGGTTTCAGGCCCAAGATGCGATTATATCCCGATCACGTGACAAACTCGTGATTGGGGCACAACCGCATTTTGGGCGCTTAGCAAGATGGATATCATTACATCATACCATTACATAAATACATGGGAATACAACAATTCATACAAGTCACATGAATACAACAACATCAATACAAGGCATCCGACTACGGATGCAAACATCAAAAGCACAACAACGTCCATCTGCTATCCCAGGTTGCCGACCCGGAACCTAACCAAGACCGACGAGGAAGAAGAAGAAGGAACTCCAACACAAAAACATCGCTCTCACGTCAAGTCCTCGGAAACCTGCACCTGCAACTGCTGTTGTAGTATCTGTGAGCCACGAGGACTCAACAGTCCCATAACCATGGGTATCAATACTAGCAAAGCTTAATGGGTATGGAAAAGGATAGTGGTGAGGTTACAGCAGCGGCTAAGCAATATATATTGGCTAACTTACGAGTACAAGAATGAGATGAGCATCTACGCATACGGTCGCAAACTAGTAAAGATCGCTAAAGATCCTGAACTACCTACGAGTCAAACATAACCCCACCGTGTTCTCTAGTGAAAAGAGACAGTCAGGGTTACTCATGCAGTTCGTGTGTTTTATCACGAATCCTCTGTCAAGTTTTCTACAACCGGACATTAACAAATTTCAATCTGCCACATAACCGCGGGCACGACTTTCGAAATATCATAACCCTGCAGGGGTGTCCCAACTTAGTCCATCACAAGCTCTCACGATCAGCAGAGATAATAATAATATTACCCCATATCTTAGGGACAATCCGATCAGGCTCGGAATCCCGATGCACAAGACATTTCGGCAATGGTAAAACAAGTCCGGCAAGACCTCCTGGCGTGCCGACACCCTGATAGTAGCCGCGCGTATCTCGTCTCAGGCCATGTCCAGATAGGTGAGCCTACAGGAAAATACCAGACCTCGAGTTTCCCCGTGGTGGCCCTGCAGTCCCCCCGTTTGGGACCAACACCATCAGCACTAGCCCCCCTGTTATGTAGACAAGAATCCTCGGGGACGCCACCCCCTATGCAATTTAATTAATTAATTAAGTTGTTATTATGAGGCAAATTAAAAACCAATGTTGGGCCTTGCTAGAGGAGTTTTATTCAAAGACGAACTGTCAAGGGGTCCCCATATACCCAACTACGTTAGGAACGCAAAATCAAGGAACATAACGCCGGTTTATCGGCTCCTAAGGTGGCATGAGTGGAACAAAATACCGAGCAAAAGGCCAAGCCTTCCACCCATTGCCAAGTATATAGGTGTGTTAATAAAATAATAGATATATTATGATATTCCAACAACAAGTTCCAACATGAGCAATCTTCATCTTCACTTGCAACTAACAATGCTATAAGAGGGGCTGAGCAAGCGGGTAACATAGCCAAACAACGGTTTGCTAGGAAGGTGTCAAGGGTTAGAGGTTTCATGGCAACAAGGAAGGGCTGACAAAAAAAGATAGGTAGCGCGACATATAACTATAGCATCGAGACAACTAGCATGGCAATGATAGTAAAGGTATCCAAGGTGATGGTCATCTTGCTTGAGATCCCGCAAGAAAGAAGAACGAGTCCATGAAGAAGACGAAGAAGAAGCTACGAAGACGAATCACGTGTAGTCGAACGAATCCTCACGATCGCAACGAAAAAGAACTAGCGAGAAGAAAGCACACAACATGGTAAACACACAACACAAGAACAAGACAAGATGCTCAACCAAGTATGATGCAAGACAAATCTATATGATACAAAACATGGCAAGGGATGATGCATACAAGAACAACATCACCCGACAAGTTTAAATGAGGCCGGAAACAACATATAATAACTCCGGTAAGTCTTCATATGCACGTTTCGAAATTGGTCCAGATCTGAACAAACCTTAAGTTCAAGTTGTTAAACAGCAAGTTAACATGCATGATGATGATCTTCTCGAAATTCTAGTCAAGTTACATATACAGTTTGTTTAATTCGGAGCTACGGCCTAGAAGATATGAGCAAAACAAGAAAGGCATGGCAATTATGCAAGATGCATCCAAACAGCAAGCAAACACACTCCAAACATGTAAACAACATGATATTATGCGTCTAAATGCAAAAACACACAAGTTTCATATAGGGCATGCTCAAAACGGAGCAACGGTTCAACACATACACATGAAACAAGATATAACAACAAGCTGTCCAAAAACAGCAACATAGCAACTTTCGAGCAAGGTATAGATATGCTGCAGCACCCAAACATGATAACAAGAGGCACATATGTGAAACAGATATGATACTTAACAAGCATGAACTTAGAGCACACACGAAAACTTGCTGAAACACATTTAAACAAGCATGACAAGATTCAATAAGTTTACAGATTTCTCAGACTTAGCCAAAATCTGGGAAGGCAAAAACATCATCATGATGCTACCTTCGGAGGCACAAAACAACAAGCATATCAACTCTACTAAGTATATAAAGATCATGGACATGTAATAGACATAGCATACATCAAACAACTCCATTGGAACAACTCCATAAGAGCCTTGGATCAATAACAACAAGCTTCACCAAATTGATCATGCTGATAACAACATGATAGGTACATTTATAGCAACTTGAGAGCAAGAAATAAATAAGCTACAACAGGAAATATATGCAAACAAGGGAATGAATGGATAGAGCATAACATGGACAACAAGACATGATCATTTGACATACTAAAACATGCATGGATCTGAGTGAGGCATCAAGCAAACATAGCATCAGGTTTAACAGTTTCAGATTTAGATGTTTTTACCAAGTCCAAGGAAACAACAACACCGAGTAGGCTACTTTACAAGCTTGTTGCAAACACCACAAGGCATAACATGAAAAGTGGATTGCACCACAACAAAGATGGCATGATTGTGCTTCTAAAACATATTGACATGTGGCATGAAAGACAAACACATCAATAGCTATGAACAAGTCAAATCAGCATCTCATAACAAGTTTCAGCACTTAACAGCCACATGCACTTTTGCAACAGAGATTAACATGGCAATATGGCACCTAACATGAATGCTACAGCAACCATCATGTAGAGTACTTCACAATGAACATTTTGACATATCACACACTCCATTTTGACCAACATGCACAAACTTATCACAACACAAACATGCTAACTCAACAACAGTTTTTAGCAGTTTTAAACATATAGCACTCTTGCAACGATGATTAGGGCATCAAGATGAACTCAAACAAGCATGACACTTTGGAACAAAATGAAGAGCATATCACAACGAACATTTTGACATATTATATGCATCATTTGGAAAACCACACAAAAAGTTACAGCCACTCAAAGTATGCATCAGATAATAGTTTTCAGGGACTTAGCGGGAAAAACAACCTCGAAG
Organism: Secale cereale; assembly: GCA_902687465.1. Lineage (NCBI taxonomy): Eukaryota > Viridiplantae > Streptophyta > Magnoliopsida > Poales > Poaceae > Secale > Secale cereale. Next base: position 387,201,587 of record LR738711.1, on the reverse strand, counting down.
GGGGTTCTCGGGTGGACATGTCCGAAGTGGAGCGGACGTATCCGTCGGTGCTGGCACTTGGGCCCACCTGACAGTGACACGGGTAAGGAGACGGTGGACATGTCCGGTTGGAACCGGACATGTCCGGCGCGACGTGGCCCCGACCGGATCTGGCCCGATCCGACCGGCGGTGAGCCGGCACGGCGGCGAAGGAGCGCCGGAGAGGCCGAGGCGGGGCAGTGAAGGTCGCCGGCGAGAGCGGAACCAGGCGGATCTGGCGGGGCAGAGCCTAGGGTTGCCGGCGGCGAGGTCGTCGAAGCACGGGGCGAAGGATGAGGTCCGGACAAAGGAGCTCAGCAGCAAGGAAGTGCGGCTTGAGCGCTCCGATTTGGCCATCGGCGGCGGAGGAAGGCGGCGTTGTTCGCCGGCCGCGGGGCGGGGTCGTCCTCAGGCGGCGGGGATCCGGTGCGGGGAGGCCACCTGCAGCCGCGGGGTTGGGAAGCAGCTCGGCAAGCGGGCGGAGCGCTCGGGCGGCTCGGGCACTGCGCGGGGAGCGGGTGGCTGGCTCGGGCCGCGGCGGCGGGGACTCGGGCCCGGGTGGGCCTGCCCTGGGCCCCGACGGGCCGCGCGGCTGGTGGGAGAGAGAGACGGTGAGGTGGCACACTTGGCGCTGAGGTGGCGAGCCCTGAGTGGCCGATGGCGGCGGCTGGTGGTGGCTCAGACTATGGCTGGCTGCCACTTGGCATGGAGGAGGTTGCTGGCTGCAGAATTTGAGGGAGAAGGTGGCTGGCTGCACGGATTTTGAGGTGGAGGGAGGCTAGAGGTAGGGGAAGGGACTAGGGTGCCCAAAATGGCAAGGGGGGTTGTTTATATAGGGTAGGGATTAGGTTTAGGCCAGTTATTGCACCGTTTTTGGACCATCGGATCGCGATCTGACGGTCCGAAGCAGAGGGGAAGTTTGGTGGGCTAGTGGGTCGGTTTAGTGGGCTATGGAGAGGCCTCGGGCTAAGACGAGTGGGAAGAAGAGAGGCCCGGTGGTAGTTTCGCAGACCGAAACGTCCGACGAATAAATCGGCTACTAGTGCCGCTATAGTTTAACGGTTGGGCTATCAAACGAACTCCGAATGCGATGAAATTTGGCAGGCGGCCTGTCTACACTACAGTAAGGCCACACGCCAAGTTTCATCCCATTCGGAGAACATTTTCCGGCCACTCATAAAATAAATATTCGGAGGTGCCGCAGGCGCGTGCGAGTGTGTTTGGGCTTAGAACGGACAACGGAAAGGACGAGGGTGTTCGGCGGGATGCAAGTTTTGAAAATGATGCAGATGCAATGCACATGATGACATGGCAAAGTGCCACACGCAAGTAGATGACATGGCAACGATGACGAATAACTGGCTGACACCTGGCGCATCGGTCTCGGGGTGTCACAACACTCCCCTACTAACAAGAGATCTCGTCCCGAGATCTTAGGAACGAGATGGAAGTGAAAAGGAAGAAGGTGAAACCAAAGAACCTTGAGAGGTTGAACCACTTGAAAAGAAGAATGCGACGATGATTTCGAAGTTGCAAACACTTTGTTAAACAAGGGGAACAAGGAATACGACGAGAATCAAGAGGATTGAAAGGCACGAAACAAGAGCTGAAGGAACACGAATGAATTCGAAACCACTCCGGTTAAAAAGAGATAGAAAGGAATTTCCACGAAGGAATTCGGGTAGCACTCCGGTTGAAAATGAAAGAAATAGTACACCGGTTGAACATGAATGGAAAGGAACAAGAATTTGAAAAGATGAAATGATACTCGACGAGAGCAACAACATAATGCCTCCGGAATAATTAAAAGAGTGGAATGAAAAGAACGGATAAGAGAAGAACAACTTCGAGCGTGAATGAATATGAAAGAGCATCCTTAGGATAAAGGTTTGAACGGAGTTGTTGAGAATATCAACAACTAAAGAATAAGCTTGTTATGGACTTACTGAATCAACCCAAAACTTGAGGTGAATTATGCCACAACCAAAAGATTTAATAGATGAGATGAAGTACGAAATGCAAAACTCCATTTCAAAAGAATACGGAGAATTATTTGCACTCGAGAGGCAAAAGAATAAGAATGCTTGAGCTGCTCCAGAAGAATTTGATGAATATTTGAAGAATGAATTAAATCATGACGAGCCACCAGGAATAACTCCGGTAACAAAAGAATGATGATGGATGAAAATAATAAGAATAAGTCCTTGCGATGATTAGTCGGGGTTCCGACGAGAAGGCCGAGAAACTTTGAACTCCGGAAATAAAAGATTAAAGCACTTGGAACTAGAATTTATTCATCAAGAATAAACTCCGAAGGAAGGAATACATCAACTTGATGAAAATAATAAGAATTATGTTATGCTTATCCTCCACCAATTAAATTGATGAAAGCAATGGATTTGCATATCACTTATTCACGTTCAAATGATTAAAGAGGGATATATCGCGAACTTGCGAAAGTATTCATGAAACACCGGTAGGATTGGAACAAAATGAATGGATTGATATGATAACACCAGAAAAGAGCTCTTGAGCGAACCACCGTAAGAATTGAAGCCGAGTGAAGAAAAGGAACGAACCACCAGGAAGAATTGAATTGCTCGAATACATGAGGATGAATCACCGGGAAGAATAAGCACTTGGGGAATTTAGATACAAGAGAACGAAGAGATCGCGAATTGATTAATGATACTTGGACGAAGCACCGGAAGAATATGAAGACGAACGAAGAGGCGTCAATGAAGAATATTTGGAGGACGAAGTTGAAAACTGAGAACAAAGAAATCTTCTGAAATGATGGCCTTTGGAGGATCACAAAGAAAAGAATTCATGAAACACTCCGGAAGAATAAAAGAAGAAAGGTTGAACCAATGATGAAAAGAATTAAAAACGATCTTGGAGAAGGCACAAGACTAATGGAATCCATACTTACGTCACACTTGAAAAGAATTTTGGAACACTCCGGGAAATATTAGAAGAGTCGGGTAAGATCCTGGGAAAGACCTGTGGGTTATGAGCCCATCGAAGAGAAAACACCGTTGAAAAGGATTGAAAAGGAGATGATGCACCGGAACGATTGAAACTCGAATCAGGTGACAACCTCAAATTAGTCGTAAGACAGATGAATCTCCTGAGATGTCTTCAGAACTCTAGAACAATTAAATGTTGAGAGGCGAACGAACAAGAGGAAACACTTGAACCGAGGGAAAAGAGTATGATGAACACTGAATCCTTGAATTGAATCCACCGAAAAAGAAGAAGAGGTGAATAATATCGAACGAGAGGAGAATTCACTAGTTGAAATAATTGAGGAAAGGATGCAAAGACTTCACACGAGTAGAACAAATACTAGATTAAGGACTCCGATCCGAGAAGGAGAAGGGTGGGCGGGTGGGAAAAAGAAAATCCACTTCGGACGGGGAAAACACCGTCGATTGAAAAGAACTGTGGGTTGAAATTGCAAAGAAGAAGAGGGTCGAATCCACTTGACGAGAGATGCAACAGATGAAAAGAACAGACATCACAACGAACGAAAATTAATCACGTGATCCTAAAAAAAATTGAAAGGGAAGACGAGTAATTCAAAACAGCTACTTCAAGATTGCTCACCAGAGCGACGAAGGGGCAGGGGAGTAAAAAGAATTCCTACTCTCTGATATAACTAGACTCCGAAAAAAAGTTTTCTTAAAGACTCAAATATGGCCAAACTACGATCAATCAAGGGGGCTTCTATGGTCGGTCGAGGCTCTGATACCAACTTGTCAGGCCCAAGATGCAATTATATCTCGATCACGTGACAAACTCGTGATTGGGGCACAACCGCATTTCGGGCGCTTAGCAAGATGGATATCATTACATCGTACCATTACATAAATACATGGGAATACACCAATTCATACAAGTCACATGAATACAACAACATCAATACAAGGCATCCGACTACGAATGCAAACATGAAAAGCACAACGACATCCATTTTCTATCCCAGGGTGCCGACCCGGAACCTAACCCAAGACTAACGAGGAAGAAGAAGAAGGAACTCCAACACAAGAACATCGCTCTCATGTCAAGTCCTCGGAAACCTGCACCTGCAACTGGTGTTGTAGTATTTGTGAGCCACGAGGACTCAGCAATCCCATAACCATGGGTATCAAGACTAGCAAAGCTTAATGGGTATGGAAAAGGATAGTGGTGAGGTTGCAGCATCGGCTAAGCAATATATGTCGGCTAACTTACGAGTACAAGAATAAGATGAGCATCTACGCATACGGCCGCAAACTAGTAATGATCGCTAAAGATCCTGAACAACCTATGAGTCAAACATAACCCGACTGTGTTCTCTTCTCAAAGTGAAAAGAGACAGTCACGGTTACTCACGCAGTTCGTGTGTTTTATCTCGGATCCTCTGTCATTTTTTCTACAACCGGACATTAACAAATTCCAATCTGCCACATAACCGCGGGCACGGCTTTCAAAAGATCATAACCCTGCAGGGGTGTCCCAACTTAGCCCATCACAAGCTCTCACGATCAGCAGAGACAATAATAATATTACCCCTTATCTTAGGGACAATCCGATCATGCTCGGAATCCCGGTGCACAAGACATTTCGGCAATGGTAAAATAAGTCCAGCAAGACCTCCCGGCGTGCCGACACCCTGATAGTAGCCGCGCGTATCTCTCTCAGGCCACGTCCAGATAGGTGAGCCTACGGGAAAATACCAGACCTCGAGTTTCCCCATGGTGGCCCTGCAGTCCCCCCGTTTGGGACAAACACCATCAGCACTGCCCCCCTGTTATGTAGACAAGAATCCTCAGGGACGCCACCCCCTATGCAATTTAATTAATTAATTAAGTTGTTATTATGAGGCAAATTAAAATCCAATGTTGGGCCTTGCTGGAGGAGTTTTATTCAAAGACGAACTGTCAAGGGGTCCCCATATACCCAACTACGTTAGGAACGCAAAATCAAGGAACATAACGCCGGTTTATCGGCTCCTAAGGTGGCATGAGTGGAACAAAACACCGAGCAAAAGGCCTAGCCTTCCACCCATTGCCAAGTACATAGGTGTGTTAATAAAATAATAGATATATTGTGATATTCCAACAACAAGTTCCAATATGGAGCAATCTTGATCTTCACCTGCAACTAACAACGCTATAAGAGGGGCTGAGCAAGCGGGCAACATAGCCAAACAACGGTTTGCTAGGAAGGTGTCAAAGGTAAGAGGATTCATGGCAACAAGGAGGGGCTGACAACAAAAGATAGGTAGAGCGACATATAACTATAGCATCGAGACAACTGGCATGTCAATGATAGTAAAGGTATCCAAGGTGATGGTCATCTTGCTTGAGATCCCGCAAGGAAGAAGAACGAGTCCACGAAGAAGACGAATAAGAAGCCACGAAGACGATCCACGTGTAGTCGAACGAATCCTGACGATCACAACGGAAAAGAACTAGCGAGAAGAAAGCACACAACATGGTAAACACACAACACAAGAACAAGACAAGATGCTCAACCAAGTATGATGCAAGACAAGTCTATATGATGCAAAACATGGCAAGAGATGATGCATACAAGAACAACATCACCCGACAAGTTTAAATGAGGCCGGAAATAACATATAACAACTTCGGTAAGTCCTCATATGCACGTTTCGAAATTGGTCCAGATCTGAACAAACCTTAAGTTCAAGTTGTTAAATAGCAAGTTAACATGCACCATGATGATCTACTCGAAATTCTAGTCAAGTTACATATACAGTTTGTTTAATTCGGAGCTACGACCTAGAAGATATGAGCAATACAAGACAACCATGGCAATTATGCAAGATGCATGCAAACAACAAGCAAACACACTCCAAACATGTAAACAACATGATATTATGCTTCTACATTCAAAAACACACAATTTTCATATAGGGCACGCTCAAAACGGAGCAACGGTTCAACACATACACATGAAACAAGATATAACAACAAGCTGTCCAAAAACAGTAACATAGAAACTTTGGAGCAAGGTATATATAAGCTGCAGCACCCAAACATGATAACAAGAGGCACGGATGTGAAATAGACATGATACTTAACAAGCATGAACTTAGAGAACACTCAAACACTTGCTGGAACACAATTAAAGAAGTATGGCAAGATTCAATAAGTTTACAGATTTCTCAGACAGCCAAAATCTGGAAAGCCAAAAACATCATCACGATGCTGCCTTCGGAGGCACAAAACAACAAGCATATCAACTGTACTAAGTATATAATGATCATGTATATGTAATAGACATAGCATAAATCAAACAACTCCATTGGAACAACTCCATAGGAGGCATGGATCAATAACAACAAGCTTCACCAAATTGATCATGCTGATAACAATCTGACAGGTACATTTATAGCAACTTGAGAGCAAGAAATAAATAAGCTACAACTGGCCATATATGCAAACAAGGGCATGAATGGTTAGAGCATAACATGGACAACACGACATGATCATTTGACATACTAAAACATGCATGGATCTGAGTGAGGCATCAAGCAAACATAGCATCAGGTTTAACAGTTTCAGACTTTGCAGTTTTTAAGAAGTCCTAGGAAACAACAACAGCGAGTAGGATACTTTACAAGCTTGTTGCAAACACCACAAGGTATAACATGAAAAGTGGATTGCACCACAGCAAAGATGGCATGATTGTGCTTGTAAAACATATTGACATGTGGCATGAAAGACAAACACATCAATAGCTATGAACAAGTCAAATCAGCATCTCATAACAAGTTTCAGCACTTAACAACCACATGCACTTTTGCAACAGAGATTAACATGGCAATATGGCACCTAACATGAATGTTATAGCAACCATCATGTAGAGCACTTCACAATGAACATTTTGACATATCACACACTTCATTTGGACCAACATGCACATATTTATCACAACACAAACATGCTAACTCAACAATAGTTTTTAGCAGTTTTAAACATATAGCACTCTGGCAACTATTATTAGGGCATCAATATGAACTCAAACAAGAATGCCACTATGGAACAAAATGAAGAGCATATCACAACGAACATTTTGACGTATTATATGCATCATTTGGATAATCACACAAAAAGTTACAACCACTCAAAGTATGCATCAGATAACATTTCTCAGGGACTTAGCGGGAAAACAACCTCGAAGGGGGTTCTCAGGTGGACATGTCCGAAGTGGAGCGGACGTGTCCGTCAGTGCTGGCACTTGGGCCCACGTGGCACTAACACGGGTGAGGAGACGGTGGACATGTTCGGGTCCCAACCGGACATGTCCGGCACGATGCAGCCCAGACCGGATATCCGGCCGGCGGCGAGCAGGCACCGCGGCGAAGGAGCGCAGGGACGTCGGAGAGGCCGAGGCGGGGCAGCGAAGGTCGCCGGCGGGAGCGGAACCAGGCGGATCCGGCGGGGCAGAGCCCAGGGTCGCCGGCGGCGAGGTCGTCGACGCACGTGGTGGAGGACGAGGTCCGGACGAAGGAGCTCAGCAGTAGGGAAGTGCAGCTCGGGCGCTCCGATTCGGCCATCGGTGGCGGAGAAAGGCGGCGGCGCTCGCCGGCCGCGGGGCGGCGGCGTCCTCAGGCGGCAGGGATCTGGCGCGGGGGGGCATGTGCGGCGGCGGGGGTTGGGAAGGAGCTCGGCGAGCGGGCTGAGCGCTCGGGCGGCTCGGGCGCTGCCCGTGGAGCGGGCGGCTGTCTCGAGCAGCGGAGGTGGGGACTCGGGCCCGGGCGGGCCTACCCCGGGCCCCGACAGGCCGCGCGGCTTGTGTGAGAGAGAGAGGGTGAGGTGGCACGCTTGGCGCTGAGGTGGCGAGCCCTGAGTGGCCTCCGGCGGCGGCGACTGGTGGTGGCTCAGCCTATGGCTGGCTGCCGCTTGGCATGCAGGAGGTAGCTGGCTGGAGAATTTGAGGGAGAAGGTGGCTGTCTGCGCGGATTTCAAGGTGGTGGGAGGCTAGAGGTAGGGGAAGGGACTAGGGTGCCCAAAACGGCAAGGGGTTGGTTATATAGGGTAGGGATTAGGTTAAGGGGGGTTTTGCGCCGTTTTCGGACCATCGGATCGCGATCTGACGGTCCGGAGCAGAGGGGAAGTTTGGTGGGCTAATGGGTCGGTTTAGTGGGCTGTGGAGAGGCCTCGTGCTAAGACGAGATGGAAGAAGAGAGGCCCGGTTGCAGTTTCGGAGACCGAAACGTCCGACAAATAAACCGGCTACTAGTGCCGCTATAGTTTAACGGCTGGGCTCTCAAACGAACTCTGAATGCGATGAAATTTGGCAAGCGACCTGTCTACACTATAGTAAGACCACATGCCAAGTTTCATCCCATTCCGAGAACATTTTCCGGCCACTCATAAGATAAATATTCGGACGTGCCGCGGGCTCGTGCGAGTGTGTCTGGGATTAGAACGGACAACGAAAAGACGAGGGGGTTCAGCGGATGCAAGTTTTGAAAACGATGCAGATGCAATGCACATGATGACAGATGACATGGAAATGACGACGAATAACTGGCTGACACTTGGCGCATCGGTATCGTGGTGTCACAAATGGTATCCGCGCGAGCAGGAGGAACCTCGTGCGGCGGACTGCTAGGTCCGATCACACAACCGGCTGCGAGTGGAGGTGGCCATTTGTGACACATGCAAACCCTAATGATGACGCCGAAGCGATCAACCGAATGAGTGTGCCGCACCTCCACTGTATATAGGCATGCATCGTGGGCTCAACACTTGGGCCTCGCACGGACCCTAAAGCCCAAAGTCTACTCGGTCGCGTGCCAAGTCCAGCTCGAATCACATCCGACCAGTGTCATCCGAACCGACCTCATAGGTTCCTTCCCTTAAGCGCGCGACCCCTTAGGTTCAAGTCGACTTGGTCACAGTTCGGATCACCTCCGACCTGTACGGCTAGTAGCGGCCTCTAGCAAGGCGTGCCGACCACCAAGCAGACTATGAAGCGGGTTAGGCGAACCTGTACAACATGTCACACTTCCATTGCTTTTGCCACACGATATATGTTGTCGGGCTCAAGGCGAGTCTATCATCCTTGTGCTAGCCCGACCTCTTTCTCGTTCAAGTAATGGCGATCCAAACCGGATAATCTCCTAATCCTTGTCGCATGGCCATGCTTCTCCTGGTCGAATCACACAAGGGCCCCAGAGTATATCTCTCCTGATCGGAGGGGCAAATCCCATCTTGCTCGGCCACGTTTCGCAGCATGGGTCTGGACAAGCCTGAAACCTTCCTTTGTAACTACCAAGTCACGGAGTAGCGTTTGGTCGGCCCAAAGCAAGTCTATCACCATCCTGAGTACATGCGTCAACTCAGGTCTTAGGACATAGAACGTATGTTGCACTAGAGACTCACAGATGACATATCGTTGCGTCTAGTTGGGTCTGTCCGACTCGGACCTTATCTCGACTCGGATCCGACTACGTCGAATCCGACCGGACCTTTCCAAGTCCATATTATCCGGTTAGCATCCAATGCTCCATGGCTAGCGAGATCGAGCCATCCACCTTGTCATATGCTAGTCTAGTCCAACGTCTGTCCAGACATCACATACGACTGGGGACCATTTAGGATGTATCATACAACACAAGATCTCACAGACAAGTCACATACTTGCCAACAAGTATCATTGATTACATCCAAGGACTATCATTATTCATAAACACATAGGAAATATCATCATACATGATTGCCTCTAGGGCATATCTCCAACAGTCTCCCACTTGCACTAGAGTCAATCAAATAGACATCGTATGCCCATAGCTCTAACGTGCCCCTCATGCTTGGGTTGTGGAAGCGGCTTAGTCAAAGGATGTGCAACATTTAAATCAGTGTGAATTTTGCATAACTCTATATCACCACTCTTTACGATCTTTCGTATCAGGTGATATTTCCGATCTATGTGTCTGGTCTTGTGGTGGTTCCTCGGCTCCTTGGCTTGTGCGATGGCACCAAAATTATCACAATAAAGGTCCAACGGTTTCACCGAGGCTGGGAAAATACCAAGATCATCCGGAAAGTTCCGTATCCAAACACCTTCCTTTGTAGCTTCACAAGCCGCAATGTATTTGGCTCTGTGGTAGAATCGCCCACCGTATTTTGCTTGGAACTCGTCCAGCTCAATACTCTTCCGTTCATGACATACATGAATCCATACTGTGATCGACAATCATCTCTATCGGTTTGGAAACTAGCGTCGGCGTAACCCATTATGACGAGCTCCTCCTCACCTCCATAAACTAGGAACATCTCTTTAGTCCTTTTTAGGTACTTCAGAATAGTCTTTATCGCCGCCCAGTGACTCTCACCTGGGTTGGCCTGGTATCTACTTGTTAGGATTATTGCAAAAGCAACATCAGGCCATGTACATATCATGGCATACATGATGGATCCATTTGCCGAGGCATAGGGAATCCTACTCATCCACCTTCACTCATCATATGTCGAAGGACTCTAAGTATCGCTTAGCCTTATACCATGTGAGATAGGCAAGAACCCTTTTTTGGCCTCACTCATGTTGAACCGCTTCAACACTTTATCTATGTACGTGTATTGGCTCAAGCCGAGCAGCCTCCTCGATCTATATCTATAGATCTTAATGCCCAATATGTAAACCACTTCACCGAGGTCCTTCATCAAAAACTTTCCATTCAATCATTCCTTGACAGAGTTCAGCATCGTTACCGGTGAGTAAGTCTCATCTTAGTCAATTCCTTGAACTTGTCCATAACCTTTAGCGACAAGCCGAGCTTTGTGGATCTGAACATTTCCGTCCACATTGGTTTTCTTCTTAAAGACCCATTTACAACCTATGGCTTTTACGCTAGGTGGCGGATCAACCAAGTCCCAAACTTGATTTTTATCCATGGACTTTAATTCGGACCTCATGGCCTCCAGCCATGCCTTGGAATCTAGGCTTACCATCGCTTCTGCCTACGTAGTCGGCTCGTCGCTTTCTAGCAACAGCACATCACGCACTCTGCGCAATCTTTCCGACCTCCGTGGTTTCGGTGCCGCTTCCACCTCGGGTTCCCTGACAGACTCCGGTATGATCACATCACCCACCGAGTTGTCCCCAAGTGGTGCTCCAACTTCTTCGAGTTGCACCCGCCTCCCACTAGCCTCCCGCCTGAGAAACTCTTTCTCAAGGAAGACTCCGTTTCGAGCAACAAACACTTTGTTCTCTTCGCGGAAGTAGAAGCTATATCCCAAGGTTTCCCTCAGATATCCCACGAATATGCATTTATCCGACTTGGGTGTAAGCTTGTCCGACATAAGTCGTTTGACAAATGCTTCACAACCCCAAACTTTAGAAAGGACAAACTAGGACTCTTCCCAGTCCACATCTCATGTGGTGTCTTATCTATGGATTTAGATGGTACTCTGTTGAGTGTAAAAGCTGCAGTTTCTAGAGCATATCCCCGGAATGACAAGGGTAAATCCGATTTGCTCATCATAGAACAAACCATTTCCAACAAGGTACGATTCCTCTGTTTCTACACGCCATTTCTCTGTGGCGTACCCGGAGGTGTGAGCTGAGGTACTATACCTCGACTTTTCAGATGATCATCAAACTCCTGGCTCATGTACTCACCTCCACGATCAGATCGTAGAAGCTTTATAGTATTGCTGAGATAATTCTCTACCTCATTATGTAACTCTTTGCTCTTTGAACTTTTCAAAAGTTTCTGACTTGTGCCTCATCAAATAGATATAGCCATATCTACTCAAGTCATCGGTAAAAGTCACGAAGTACTGATAGCCACCTCTAGCAGATGTGATTGGACAACACACATCGCTTTGTATAAGCTCCAACAGCTCGGACGCCCTCTCGCAACTCTTTGAAAAAGGAGACTTAGTCATCTTGCCGAGCAAGCATGATTCGCATGTCTCGAACGACTCGAAGTCAGGCGAAGTTAGGAGCCCATCACTATGGAGCTTCTTCAAGCGTTTCACACTAATCTGTCCAAGCTGGCAATGAGAGAAGTATGTCATATTATCTCATTATGCTTATGCCTCTTGACATTCATATTATAGACAGGTTCCGTTTCCAGATTCAAAATAAATAGCCCATCAATAATGGGTGCATAGCCATGGAACATACCATTCAAAAATATTGAACAACTATTGTCCTTTAAATTGAATTCATAACCTTGACTCATCAAACATGACGCAGAAATAATGTTCCGACTAAGTGCAGGAATGTAATAACAATTATTCAATTCCATAATGAATCCGGAAGGAAGCTGGAGCTGCATCATGACGACCTCCAACGCAGCAACTCATGCTTTGTTGCCGACCCTGATGTCAATCTCCCCTTGTGCCACATGCCTAGTTCTTACCAGCCCCTCATCGAGTTGCAAATATGAACAACTGATCCGGTATCAAATACCCAAGAGCTACTAGGTATGTCAGCAAGGAAAATGTCTATAACATATGCAACAAGTGTACCTTTGCCTGAAGCAGCATTTCCTGCCTTCTTGCCATGCTCTGCAAGCCACTTGCTACAGTTCCTCTTCCAGTGACCGGTCTCCTTGTAGTGATAGCAAACGGTCTCTGATTTCGATCCAGACTTCGGCGTTGCGGCGGAGATTGCCTTCTCTGTGCGCTTTGCCTTAGCCTTTTCTTAGACCAACACTTCTTGAACTTAGCCGAGTTCTGCACCATCAACACTTGATGCGTGCCTTTCTTTATATCCTGTTCTGCCACCTTAAGCATACCATGCAATTTAGTGGGCTTCTTATCCATGCCATGCATATGATAGTTCGAGATGAACGTCCCATAGCTAGGCGGAAGAGAACCCATAACTGCATCTGTAGCGAGCTCATCCATGAGCGGGAAGCCTAACCGATTCAAAGTTTGCACATATCCGATCATCTAGATCACATGTGGGCTCAGTGGATCACCTTATTTCAGCTTACAATCCATCAAGGATCGCCAAACGTTGAACCTTTCGGTCCTAGCCTGAACCTGAAACATGCTCTTGAGACTGTCGATCATATCGAAAGCCCCAACATCTTCAAAATGTTGCCGCAAATCGGGCTCCATACAAGCCAGCATGAGGCAGCTGATCTCGTTTGATTCATCAACGAGTTTCTGGTAGGCATTCCTGGTTGTGGCATTAGCAGTATCGGCGGGTTCATTTGGAAGTGGATCCTTGAGAATATGTTCCTTCTTATCATGGTTGAGAGCAATTCTCAAATTTCTATACCAGGTGGTAAAGTTTGTTCCATTAAGTTTATCCTTTTCCAAGATTGATTTCAATGCAAAGTTTGGTTGAGCAGGTGGTGCCATTGATCTACAACAGAAAATATGCAATCACTGAGCAATGTGTTTATGTAGGGTAATTCAAGCCTTAAACAGAAATACTCCCACTGAAGTTAGTATCCCTCCGCAAACTCCCAGTGATTCAGGATCCGACTAGCACATGCGACTAGTGAGCTTTAGCATCACTTCTAGCCTACATGACTCTCCAGTAAGCAATTTCTTGCTAATCGTATCTCTATACGACTCCTGCCGGTCGAGTAGGTATCTCATACCCCGACTACCGACCTCTTTTGCGACAAGGCCCAAAACCGTTTTGATAGCCTTGTCAAGTTAACATGATGTAGTGCATGTCCATGTCCGACACGAGCCCTTCAATTCAAGGACACCTAGCAGTACCCCAATTTTATGAGCCCACTACTAGACGTACTTGACGTGCGAAGCTGCAACATCGGGAATGGCAATTTACTTGATATTCATGATGGATCTTTCTACCATTCTAACATGCATAGAAAGTAAGAAGCATAACAATCACAAATAAACATGTGTTGTGAAATAGTATGGCTCCTTCATCGATGTTCTTCAAGGTCGGCTCCAACTCCGATGACCATCTTGGAACTCCATCTTGTTCGTCACGCCGGGATGCCAAGCCACCAACCTGATCTCTATTATCAAACTACTACAACTAGTAATGAATTTACATAGAGTCACAAGTCGACACACAGGTCATTGTACAATATAATGATAGCACTTTGGCTCCTGCCGGCTGACAAACATGACGCGCAAGCCATGTATAAATTAATTACACACATGCATCACATACACATGAGCCCTACTATTCACATCAAACCTGCAAACAAAGTCATGCATACAATCTCATTCTACTGGTTTGTGTGTCGGGTACGTAATACACGACACAACGCACACAGCGGTCCAGCACACGTTTTTGGAAATCTCAGATCGCATCTAAACTCCATTCACACCGAATTTTCTAATCATCGCAAATCCGATTCGAATTTACGTTTCACTGTTAACCCCGATGAAGGATGACCAGCCGGTAAGGGTAGATCGTGTCACGACCTCATCAATCCCGATTGACAGAAAACATAGCCTCAACAATCCCCATGTGCAGTTGATCTCATCAACCGTGCACATAACCGAACTCATAAATGACAACAGATCTCATCTGCCGCCTCCACATATCTAATATGCATACGATCTGTATCCAAATCCTATAGAAGAGGGTCTGATACCACTATTGGGTTCTACCGTAGGGTGTGTCTACTGCAAATTATAATGTTCCTACACGAAGAACATCCAGGAACATGCTAGGGAGATGGATCACAGATCGTTACCACTAGACGCGCAGTGTCGTGCAGCGGAAGTACAGTTGGGGCAGCGTGTGTTCCGAGTCGTCTCCTCCTCGTCGATCTCCCACGTAGCCGATCGGATTCCGCGAACAGATTCGCCGGAGCGGCGCAAGTGCACCGCCTCTGACGGTATCCGCGCGTGCAGGAGGAACGTCCTACGGCGGGCTGCTAGGTCCGATCACACAACCGGCGGCGAGTGGAAGTGGCAATTCGCAACACATGCAAACCCTAATGACGGTGCCAAAGCGATCAACCGAATGAGTGTGCCACACCTCCACTATATATAGGCATCAGTCACGTGCTCAACCCTTGGGCCTCGCACGGACCCTAAAGCCCAAAGTCTACTCAGTCGCGTTCCAATTCTAGCTCGAATCACATCCGACCAGTGTCCTCCGAACCGACCTCGTAGGTTCCATGCCTTAAGCGCGCGACCCCTTAGGTTCAAGTCGACTTGGTCAGAGTTCGGATCACCTCCGACCTGTACGGCTGGTAGCGGCCTCTAGCAAGGCGTGCCGACCACCAAGCAGACTATGAAGCTAGTTAGGCGAACCTGTACAACATGTCACACTTCCATTCCTTTTGGCTCACGATATATGTTGTCGGGCTCAAGGCGAGTCTGTCATCCTTGTGCTAGCCCGACATCTTTCTTGTTCCAGTGATGCTGACCCAAACCGAATTATCTCATTATCCTTGTCGCATGGCCATGCTTATCCTGGTCGAATCACATGAGGGGCCCAGCGTATATCTCTCCTGATCAGAGGGGCAAATCCCATCTTGCTCGACAACGTCTCACATCATGGGGCTGGAAGCCCGAAACCTAGCTTTGTAACTACCCAGTCACGGAGTAGCGTTTGGTCGGCCCAAAGCAAGTATGTCACTATCCCGAGCACATGCATCACCTCAGGTCGACATATCGTTGCGTCTAGTTGGGTATGTTCGACTTGGACCTTATCTCGACTCGGATCTGATTATGTAGAATCCGACCAGACCTTTCCAAGTCCATATTATCGGGTTAGCATCCAATGCTCCATGGCTAGTGAGACCGAGCCATCCACCGTGTCTTATGCTAGTCTAGTCCGATGTGTGTCCACACATCTCTTCTGACTAGGGACCATTTAGGATGTATCATACAACACAAGATTTCACAGACAAGTCACGTACTTGCCAACAAGTATCATTGATTACATCCACGGACTACCATTATTCATAAACACATAGGAAATATCATCATACATGATTGCCTCTAGGGCATATCTCCAACATGCACGTGTGTCAGCGACCTTACACGCTACATCGAGTTCCTGCGGGAGGAGGAGGAGCGCCTCATAGAGCACGCAAAGAGCCTTACCACTGCAGTGACCACGACACATGTTGCCTAAGAGGTGAGGAATCAGGAGATCTACGAAGAGAACCACCACTTCGGGAGGGGTCATCTGGAGCGGCAGAGGGTGTTCGACGTGAGCGTCGCTCAAGCTGCAGCAGCGGCAGGCAACGTATTGCAGTTGTCCAGCTCATTGGTAGGCTCCTCCTCCTCTGCCTCTTACTGAGCACGCTCGGCAGAGGAGAGGCAACCGGAAGTAGTACAAAGCCCCTCCGTAGTAGTAGTAGTATTTAGGGGCAATTTTGTTCAGTTCATCTGACTATAGATGTGGTGGAACTATACAATGTAATTAAAATTAGCTAGCAAATATAGTTGAACTAGCTATTTAAGTACGTGCTTGACAACACTTTGGGGAAAAGTTTGGTCGGTTCAGCTGTCGAGTTGAACTATGTATATCATTAAGAACAACTGCTTAATCTATGAATAAAATCTATGCTTAATTACTGAATTTTTCGTGCAAAAATTAAATACTGCTAGTGATTTTTAGGACAAATCGCAGTGTTACCAGGTTGACAAATGGCAATGTTACTAGATCAACAAATATCAATCTTTCCAGTTTGACAAATGGCAACATACCCAATATGACAGATGCAAATCTTACCAAATTGTTTGTAGGTGGTTGCACACAGGTCATTCAAAAGAACCGTTTGCATTGAAGAGATGCACAAATCCTGCTCTCACTTTGCATACGGTGTTCTATCTAAAACGTTTGCGATCAAGAGCCGTAAAAATCCTTCTCGGCACATTTCAGACGAGTTTTGGATTTATAATAGAATTTAAAAATAAAGTACCTCAATGTTTTGCCGGAAATCAACGGTGCCCTGGTGTTTGAAATTCATTCCCATTTCTTGCATGGGACCTAAGCATGCACACAAGGACACATATTTGATTTTTCAACCAATTTATATGCACTTGAGCATGTGCATGCAGTTCGAATTTGAATTATGCACATAAATGCATTGAAAACTCAATTAAAGCATAAAAATGTCCAAACGAACCCCCAAAAAACCCCAAAATAGACACACCGCTCCTGTTGTTCTATGTTGACATGAGAAAAAAAATTTAAAGCAAAAAGAGGCAATGGATATCGTTTCGTCCCCAAAGGTTTGGACGTTCCCTACCGAAACCATCATGCTTGTTGTGAGAAGCTCCAGTTTGTGAGAAGCATATACCCAAACCTGCCCCAAATGGGACATATTTTTTACCATGGCATGTTGATGCCGCTCCATGATAGAATGCCAAGTTTCATGAATTTCAGACAAGTTTTGGATTTACTAGAATTTTAAAACAAGTACCTCAATGTTTTGCCGGCAATCAACGGTGCCCTAGTGTTTGAAATTCATTCCCATCTTTGCATGGGACCTAAGCATGCACCCAAGGACACATATTTTATTTTTCAACCAATTTATATGCACTTGAGCATGTGCATGTAGTTCAAATTTGAATTATGCACATAAATGCATTAAAAACACAGTTAATGCATAAAAATGTCCAAATGAACCCCGAAAGATAAAAAAAATTGACACAACACTCATGTTGTTCTATGTTGACACGAGAATTTTTTTGAAAGCAATAAGAGGCAATGGATATCGTTTCGTCCCCAAAGGTGGGACGTTCCCTACCGAAACCATCATACTTGTTGTGTGAACCTCTGGTTCGTGAAAAGCACATACCCAAAGCTGCCCCAAATGGGACAATTATTTTACCATGGCATGTTGATGCCGCTCCATGATAGCATGCCAAGTTATATGAATTTCAGGCAAGTTTTGGATTTACTAGAATTTAAAAATAAAGTATCTCAACAATTTGCTGGCCATGAACGGTGCCCTAGTGTTTGAAATTCATTCCCATTTCTTGCATGGGATCTAAGCATGCAACCAAGAACACAGATTTGACTTTTCAACCAATTTATATGCATTAGAGCTTGTGCATGTAGTTCAAATTTGAATTATGCACATAAATGCATTGAAAACTCAATTAATGCATCAAAAATTCCAATCGAACCCGAAACATAAAAAAAATTGACACAAGACTCCTGTTGTTCTATGTTGACACGTGAAATTTTTTGAAAACAAAAATAGGCAATGGATATCGTTTCGTCCCTAAAGGTGGGACGTTTTCTACCGAAACCATCATGCTTGTTGTGAGAAGATCCGGTTTGTGAGAAGCATATACCCAAACCTGCCCCAAATGGGACAATTTTTTTACCACGGCATGTTGATGCCGCTCCATGATAGCACGCCAAGTTTCATGAATTTCAGACGAGTTTTGTATTTACTAGAATTTAAAAATAAATTATCTCAATGTTTTGCCGGCAATCAACGGTGCTCTGGTGTTTCAAATTCATTCCCATTTCTTGCAAGGGACCTAACCATGCAACCAAGAACACATACTTGAATTTTCAACCAATTTATATGCATTAGAGCATGTGCATGTAGTTCAAATTTGAATTATGCACACAAATGCATTGAAAACTCAATTAATGCATAAAAATGTACAAAGGAACCCCGAAAAATCCCAAAAATTGACGCAACACTGCTGTTGTTCTATGTTGACACTAGTAAAAAAAATTGAAATCGAGAAGAGGCAACATATATCATTTCGTCCAAAAAGGTGAAACGTTCCCTACTGAAACCATCACACTTGTTGTGAGAAGCTCTGGTTTATGAGAAGCATATCCCCAAACCTTCCCCAAATGGGACAAATTTTTTACCACGACATGTTGATGCCGCTCCATGATAGCATGCCAAGTTTCATGAATTTTAGATGGGCTTTGGATTTACTAGAATTTAAAAACCAGGTATCTTAGTGTTTGCGGCCGAGTGACAGTGGCAGGGTGCTTGACATTCATTATCATTTCTTGCATGTGACCTATGCGTGCAACCAAGGACACACATTTGAATTTTCAACCAATTTATATGCATTGGAGCATGTGCATGTAGTTCAAATTTGAATTATGCACATAAAATCATTGAAAAGTCAATTAATAAATAAAAATGTCCAAATGAACCCCGAAAAATCCCAAAAATTGACACACCACTCTTGTTGTTCTATGTTGACATTAGGAAAAAAATTGAAATCGAGAAGAGGCAACATATATAGTTTCGTCCACAAAGGTGAAACGTTCCCTACTGAAACCATCATACTTGTTCTGAGAAGCTCTAGTTTATCAGAAGCTTATACCCAAACCTACCCCAAATGTGACAACAAAATTCCCACGGCATGTTGATGCCGCTCCATGACAGCATGCCAAGTTTCATGAATTTCGAACAAATTTTGGATTTACTAGAATTACAAAAGCAAGTACGTCAACGTTTGCCGGAGAGCCACGATGTCGTGGTGTTTGAATATCATCCCCATTTCTTTCATCGGACATAAGCATAAACCCATGGACACATATATGATTTTACAACCCATGTTGGTGCACCGGAGCATGTGCATGTAGTTTAATAATAAATTGTGCACCTGAAATGGCTAGAAAACCAGTTTAATGTATAAAATGTCGAAACAAACCCTGAATAATTCCAATTCTTTTATGACGCACTAGTTGCATGTTAACTGCATATAAAAGGTCTAGCAATTCAAACAACGTCCATTTCCGTAGTGACCCCATTATGTAGTTCAAATCAAGATGAAAAATCAAGCAGATCGCACATAGTTTATTATGACCAACCATGTGAGATGCATCACAAAATATCCTGGAGCACCGTCGGTATATAGTATGCCTACGGCTTACGCGAGAAGGTGCATTGGCTACAGTCCATAGCCGGCGTCTCAAGCACACTAGCTCACTCCCCAAATATCATTTCACTGTTCAATCGCCGCTAGTGAAAGATGGGCACGTGGACCCGCGTCGTGAGGGAAACTTCGGTGGCCCACTCCGGCGAGAGCGCGGCCGTAGCCGCCTTGCGCGTGCTAACAAGGTGCATGAGCATGGCCGCAATCTGCGACCAGGCGGTCAAGATAGCCCAAACGGCCGTTGTTGCTTCTCAGGCGGTGGCAGCAACATCTGCCTCGGGGTTAGCAACTGGCGTGAGGGGCACATCAGCTATCCGTTTTGCAGCGGCGGCCTTAGCCCTGATGGAGGCCGCCCATGACCATGTCGAGCCCGCCCACGCCCAACTCGTGGCGGTCACCACACAAATCGAATGAAGCTTCTCCGACAACAGGCGGCAACCCATGGCAGAAGAGTTGGCAATCGCCGAGAGCGGTTGAGCAGCCGTCCGTTCCTCCGCCGCATAGCTTGCAACGGCGGAGCCCGTCCAAGCCCAGATCGCGACCGCCCACGCCCAGCTCGTGCTGGCTTTTTCTAAAGAGATGGCAGACGCGGATGGCGAGATGCTTGACGAGTATGGTGTGATGGATGTCATGGAGCCCCTTCTCCATGAAACCATCAGGCGCGAGTTAGACATGGTAGCAGCGGCGGAGATCGATGAGCACCAGCCATAGTAGTACTCTTTGTTTTGTTCATTTAAAAGCACTAATCTTTAACTTGTTAGAGTAATGTTTAGGTCAACTAGCTCTGTTTAATTGCTGAACTTGCTCGATTAAGAAGTGTGGGTGTGCTGTAGCCTCCTTTGTGTACCCAAATTTTGCAATGACGTGGATGACCACTGTAACCATGGAAATCCGAACAAATTTTTTTGACGTTCATACTCATCACACATGGGTCAAGCTATCTGAATTATTTGTGATGTTCACATATCGTACACAGTTCTGAATAAGGGACCGTGTCTGATGACACTTTGCGCGCCAGTATTTTCGCTGAAGCAATTCCAAATTTTCGGCTTCCGCGGAAATATCTACCTCCCCACCCCCTCCACCTTACCAAAAGCCACATTTCCCCTGTGTCCACCTTCCTTTCTAAGTTTAAACCTTCACTCCTTGCTTGCAGCGCCGCCTCCTCGCCGATGATCCTCCTTCACGCTGCTCGGCCTCGTCTATCCAGGCAGGTATTCCACACCCGACCCCCATCCTCCTCCTCCTTCAACATCCCACATGCCCCGACCGCCGGCGCGAGTGCGACACCTTCCACCCAAATCACCGACCCCTCCACAAAATAAGCGCCGCCCTCAGCCATGGTGCACGTAGTATAGCCAAGATCTCAAGGAGCATTTGGCAGCGGAGAAGAAAATCGCGGCTGCACGTGCAGATGAGGTCGCGATGGCTGCCATTCGTGCCGACCCCCAAATATTGTAGGAGCACCTTGCCATTTGCTAGCTACGCCGGTTCAGGAAACTCGGTTTACGCGTTGCATGTGCTGCTCCTGCCTTTCGTTCACAAATTCTAGTGAATTGTGCTATCTAATTTTACCATGCAATCTGTTGCTCTAGTGTATATGTTCTATATGCCGTGGAGTGTGGTGCTCAGTTATTATCTGTTTGGTTAATTAGTTGTCATCTTCAATTAACTGTTTGGTTCAATTCTGCAAATGTGATGTTCAATTCTTCAGGCTGGAATTTTGTATTGTCTTCCATGTGAGAAATAAATCGAATTTATCAATACAAAATACACGAGAAACAAATACAATTGCTATATTTCCTAGTTGTAAAGCATGCTTGGTTTGGTTATACATTGTGCAATGTGGTGCTCAGTTAACGTTTGGTTCATTTGTTATGGTGTTTAGTTAACTGTTTGGTTCAATTGTGCAATGCGATGTTCAATAGTTGTGGGTGCATTCTGTTATTGTATACCTTGTGAGGAATAAATTGAATTTTGCTGTAGTAAATACATGAGAAACAAATACGATTGCTATATTTCCAAGTTGTTAAGCATGCTTGGTTTGCTTAACTGTGTGATCTTCTATTTGGAGTATGTTATACTATGTAATGTAGTGCTCAGTTAATGTTTGGTTCATTTGTTGTGGTGTTTAGTTAACTGCTTGTTTCAATTCTGCAATGCGTTGTTCAATTGTCATTGGGAGAATTTTGTATCATTTTGCATGTGAGGAATAAACCAAATTTGGCTGCACTTAATACATGAGAAACATATACAAGTGCAATTTTCCTAGTTCTTAATCATGCTTGGTTTGGATACATGGGTTTTCCATGTGGCCTGAATTAACCTGATGAATCTGCAATGTGCTTATTTTTCATCTACATATTTTACTAATAGCATGCGAGCCCTTACTTAACCTCATGACTAACTACCTTATATGTGCTGCAGGGAAACAGTGGGAAGCACTGAGGTTTACAATCGAGGTTAGCACGTGCACGGTCCTTTGTCTAATAGCACATTATTGTACAATTGCAGGAACCATTCTAATATTTAGGTTTTTAACAATTTGGTCTTGCACATGTGTAGGTCCTGCTGTCAGAGGTTTTGACCCACTGTTCGACCATTTTTGCATATGGGGAAATGAGTTTTCCATGAATATCAATAAAATCAAGAAACTCAGAAAGATTGTTAGGATAAAGAAATTAGCGACAAAAAACAACAAGATATTTGTCTGCTCAATGAAGAAGACATCAGTTAACTACAAGATGGTACTAACTATTATACCTTTCCTTTCTTATTCCTTTGCCCCATTTCCAATATAGAGAAGATATTTATGCACATCCTTGTTTTCAGGCCTTTCCAAAGCACTTCACTGATGATTACCTCTCAAACCACCTCTATGGTCAGGAGGTGAGGAAGGTTTTCATACAATACCCATGGTTCGATATTGAAGTGTTCTCGAAGAGGACGAAGGAGCTTCACCACCAACCTTGATGTTGCTCAATTTTATTGCAACTAATGATATCCAAATTATAGTTGAACATTCCAGGAGCTTCACGACCAACCTTGATGTTGCTCAATTTTATTGCAACTAATGAAGAAGAAGCTGGTAGCTCATCAGACCAAGTACTTGCTAACTGCATGATGCAACCATTGCTTCATTTTAGGTGAACTGCACAAAAAGATCCCATGAATTGAATCATCCCTTCTACGACGGCGTTGACTGTAGATATGGTTCCCATCACGAGGTATGTTCCATTTTGGTCAGACTGTTTGCCAAATATCCTGCATGTTGACTCTACTCTTGTGCTACTATTTTGGCACTGCCATGATAAAGTGTTAATGTTATTATTTTGCTCCATAATCTAGTGGCACTATTAATTTGAGGCAATGTTTTGGCACTGCTAGTGCAACTGATATTTTTTATATAAAAAGAGGGGTTTCCTCCTATTTCATTAATAATACCCAACCGTAGAGAACCATTATCCGACAACATCTCAGTGTAAATGGGAAGTTATGCAACTATTACTAGAACAGACTGAGTACTAGCAAGAGATAAGTTCGCCACATAAGCTGGGAAGGTAAGGGGACGCAGCACTGATGTCTACTATGCAACTTGTTCTTGTAACCTCGTATTGGGCCTCCAAGCGTAGAGTTTTGTAGGACAGTAGCAAATTTCCCTAAAGTAGATGACCTAACGTTTATCAATCCATGGGGGTGTAGGATGAAGATGGTCTCTCTCAAACAACCCCGCAACCAAATAATAAAAAGTCTCTTGTGTCCCCAACACACCAAATACAATGGGAAATTGTATAGGTGCACTAGTTCGGCAAAGAGATGGTGATACAAGTGTAATATGGATAGTAGATATGAGTTTTCGTAGTGCGAACAATAAAAAACAGCAAGGTAGCAAGTAACAAAAGTGAGAACAAAAGGTATTGCAATGCTTAGAAACAAGGCCTAGGGTCCGTACTTTCACTAGTGCAATCTCTCAATAGTGCTAATATAATTGGATCACATAACCACCCCTCAAAGAAACCACCTCAAAGTTATTCTTTCCGTTCAATCTATCAAGAGTTCGTACTAAGACAACATAAATTTATCCTTTCTGATCTATCTATCAAGAGTTCGTACTAGAATAACACAAGGTTATCTTTTCCGATCGATCTTTCAAGAGTTTGTACTAAGATAACACAAAGTTATCCTTCTCGATCGATCTATCAAGAGTTCGTACTAAGTTAAAACCAAAACTGATGAAACAAAGACAAGAACATGCATCAACCCCTATGCATAAATTACCCCAATGTCACTTCGGGAATCCGCAAGTTGAGTGCCAAAACATATATCAAGTGGATCAATACGATACCCCATTGTCACCACGAGTATTAAATTGCAAGAAATATATCAAGTGTTCTCAAATCCATAAAAGTATTCTATCCAAAGAAATCTCAAAGAGAAAACTCAATTCATCACAAGCTAGAGAGGGGAAAATATCATATGAGCCGACTATATTAACAAAGCCCACGATACATCAAGATTGTGCATCTCAAGAACACGAGAGAGAGAGAGAGAGATTAAACACATAGCTACCGGTACAAACCCTTAGCCCCGAGGGTGGACTACTCCCTCCTCATCACGGTGGCTACCGGGATGATGAAGATGGCCACCGGTGATGATTTCCCCTCTAGCGGTGTACGTAAAGGGTCTAGATTGGTTTTCGGTAGCTACAGAGGCCTTGTGGCGGTGAAACTTCTGATCTAGGGTTATTTCTGATGGTTTCTCTATTTATAGGAATTTTTGGCGTCGGTCTCACGCGAAGATGGGCCTCGAGGTGAGCACAACCCACTGGGGCACGTGCAAGGGCCCAAGCGCGCCTCGGTGTCTTGTGCCCTACTCCTTCACCTTCTGGTCCTTCCACGAAGCATCAGCCTCTTTTGTTCCAAAAAAAACGTCAAAGGGTTTCAGCTCATTTGAAGAACTTTCATTTCTGCACAAAAAACAACACCACGGTAGTTCGCTGAAAACAGCGTCAGTTCGGGTTAGTTCCATGCAAATCATACCAAAACCATATAAAATTGTTATAAACATGGCATGAATACTTCATAAATTATAGATACGTTGGAGACATATCAGCATCCCCAACCTTAGTTCCTACTCGTCCCCGAGTAGGTAAATGATAAAAGAAATCATTTATGAAGTGTGAATGCTAGCAGAGTGCGCAAGTTTGAGCAATGACAATTTCAATCACTTTTCCTTGCATCATAACAACAAATCTTTCTTATTAAATTTCTCATGTTTAAAGTAGCAACCAATTCACATGTTCAGGTTCAAACAATGAGTTCTCTTGAAACTCAACAACTTATGTTCTCAGTCACCAGTCAATAGTAATCCAACTTATTCAACAGAGTTTAAGAAAGAGCTCCACATACTCAACCATCATATAGTCTTCTATGATTGCTAACACTCACCACATATACATGAGCAAAACGTATCAACCAGACACATAGAAAGATAGGGGCTTGTAATTTTGCCTCCCAACGTATTCACCTTTGGGTGATGTCAACTATAATAACTCATGCTACCCATATTTAGCTAGACATATGTGCCCAGATCTTTCCTCACCACATGATGCTTGCCAAAGGAGAAAAGTAAAAAAGGAATAGAGAGAAAAACTTTGACTCTTTACATAAAAGTAAATACTGAAAAGTAAAAGATAAGCCCTTCGCAGAGGGAAGCAAAGGTTGCCATGCGCTTATTTTTTTGTATGCTCAATCCCATACAAAGGAACGCCACATTATATTGCCCCTTAGGATAGCAACCTTTATTATGCAATCCGTCGCTTTTATTACTTTGCCATCACAAGTTCGTACAACGCTCAATTTTCCCTGACACTAAATGATCTACCACTTTTAGAAGCAATTTTTATTGCCTTTTTGCACTGATGACAACTTACTTGAATGATCTTGCTCAATCCTTAGGTTGGTATGGTGGACTCTTGAAGATAAGATTTGGGTTTAAGGGTTTTTGGATGCACAAGTAGTATCTCTACTTGGTGCGGAATTTTTGGCTAGCAAAGATGGGGGGCAAGCACCACATGTTGAAGGATCTATGACAATATAACCTCTATGCGAATATGAACAAACACAAACGATTACGTTGTCTTCCTTGTTCAATGTCAACAATTTTGGCATATACTCCCTCCATTCTGATTTACTCGTCATGGTTTTAGTTCAAATTTGAATTAAAACCACACGAGTAAATCGGAACGGAGGGAGTAATATTTTGATGGTTGCTCACAATCACAAAAGATTTCAAGGATAGTGTATTTTGCATGTGAAAGTTCTCTTCCTTATACTAATTATTCATGAATTGCTTCTATGACCAATATTGTGATTGTCAAGCCTCAAAAGATTTCAATTTCTAAACACAATGTGAAGCTACCACTAGGCAAGATATGATTTCAACTTCATGACATTCAATTTATTCAAGAATTTACTCATACACTACTAGGAAAATGCTTATACATAGAAGTTTAGCAGTAGGGTAGGTTCGGGACACACGCTACTACTAATTTGCAGTAGCGCTGGTTTCGGAGTGCGCTATTGGTACTAGTTAGTAGCAGCGCTGCTTAGCATAGGACGCACTACTGTTACATGCGCCGCAGGGCCCCAAACGGAAGCCCACTTAGCTGTAGTGTTTCTTGTCCACCCACGCTACAGCTAGTGGGCTTAGTAGTAGCGCTGGCCCATACCCTTCGCTACTACTATACCAAAAGAAAACCTCGCGGCCCCCGCACCCCCTCACTTCGATCGATCCCCTACGCCATGCGCCGCTGCGGTTAGGGTTCCGCCCGCGACGCCGCCACCGCATGCCACCTCCCACCGCCGCATGTAATACACCTCCCCCTTCTTGCCGCCCTGGTCTGTTGCTACTTCTCGAGCTTGCGTTGTATTCCCTCGAAGAGGAAAGGGTGATGAAACACAGTAGCGTAAGTATTTCCCTCAGTTTTTTAGAACCAAGGTATCAATCCAGTAGGAGACCACGCGCGAGTCCCTCGCAGCTGCACAAACAAATAAGAACTTCACAGCCAACGCGATAAGGGGTTGTCAACCCCTTTATGGTCACTTACGAAAGTGAGATCTGATAGAGATGATAGTTTATATTTTTGGTATTTTCAATTTATAAGAACATCAAATAATAGCGGTAAAAGTAAAGTAGATGTAGATTGATATGTTGAGAATAGACCTGGGGACCATAGTTTTCTTTAGTGGCTTCTCTCATGATAGCGATATTCTACGGCGGGTAAACAAATTACTGTCGAGCATTTGATAGAAAAGCGAATAACTATGAGACTATCTAGGCATGATCATTGTATATAGGCATCACGTCTGAGACAAGTAGACCGACTCCTGCCTGCATCTACTACTATTACTCCACACATCGACCACTATCCAGCATGCATCTAGTGTATTGAGTTCATAAGAACGGAGTAACGCCTTAAGCAAGATGACATGATGTAGAGGGATAAACTCAAGCAATATGATATAAACCCCATATTTTTATCCTCGATGGCAACAATACAATACGTGCCTTGCTGCCCCTACTGTCACTAGGAAATGACACCGCAAGATTGAACCCAAAGCCAAGCACTTCTCCCATTGCAAGAACTATAGATCTAGTAGGCCAAACCAAACCAATAATTCGAAGAGACTTGCAAGGATATTATGAGCACACATAAAAAGTTCAGAGAAGAACCAAATATCTTCCATAGATAACCTTGATCATAAATTCACAATTCATCAGATCTCGACAAACACACCGCAAAAAGAGATTACATTGAATAGTTCTCATCGAAGACCGAGGATAACTTTGTATTGAGATCCAGAGAGAGTGAAGAAGCCATCTAGATACTAGCCATGGACCCGAAGGTCTGTGGTAAACTACTCACAACTCATGGTCAGGGCGATGATGATGATGATGTATGATGAAGGCCTCCGTGATGGATCCCCCTCCGGTGGAGCTCCGGAACAGGCTCCAAGATGGGATCTCCATGGGAACAGAAGGTACGGCGGTGGAATTAGGGTTTTCTCTCTGTTCATGGAGTTTCTAGGGTACGTAGACTTATATAGGAAGAAGGATGGCACAATGGGGACGCTCGAGGGGGTTCTCAAGCTCTGCATGCGTGATTTTCTCAAAAAATATCTCTCGCGAAGGTTTCATTCCGTTTGGACTCCGTTCGATATTCTTTTTCTGCAAAACCCTGAAACAGGCAAAAAACAGCAATCTGGACTGGGCCTTTGGGTTAGTAGGTTAGACCCAAAAATGATATAAAAGTGAATGATAAAGCCCATTAAACATCCAAGACTTGATAAATAATAGCATGGAACAATCAAAAATTATAAATACGTTGGAGACATATCAAGCATCCCCAAGCTTAATTCTTTCTCGTCCTCGAGTAGGTAAATGATAAAGAAAGAATTTTTGATGTGGAATGCTAACCAATATAGTTTTTCAATGTAATTCTCTTAATTGTGGCATGAATGTTCAGATCTGAAAGATTCAAGATAAAAGTCTATATTGACATAAGAAACAATAATACTACAAGCATACTAACAAAGCAATCATGTCTTCTCAAAATACTATAGCTAAAGAAAGTTATCCCTACAAAATCATATAGTGTTGGTTATGCACCCACGTTATCACACAAAAATATTCATATCATGCACAACCCCGATTTCAGCCAAGCACTTGTTTTCATACTCTATCTTTTCAAACCTTTCAACTTTCACGCAATACATGAGCGTGAGCCATGGGCATATCACTATGGGTGGAATAGAGGTGGTTGTGGAGAATACAAAAAGAGAGGAAGATAGTCTCACATCGACTAGGCGTATCAACGGGCTATGGAGATGCCCATCAATAGATATCAATGTGAGTGAGTAGGGATTGCCATGCAACGGATGCACTAGAGCTAAATAAGAATGAAATCTCAACAAAAGAAACTAGTGGGTGTGCATCCAACTTGCTTGCTCACGAAGACCTAGGGCATTTGAGGAAGCCCATCGTTGGAATATAGAAGCCAAGTTCTATAATGAAAAATCCCACTAGTATATGAAAATGACTAAGCATGAGAATCTCTACAATGAAGAACATGGTGCTACTTTGAAGCACAAGTGTGGAAAAGAAGATAGTAGCAATTGTCCCTTTTTTCTTTTCTTTTCCTTTTTTTGGGCCTTTTTTTCTTTGGACTTTTTTTTTGCGGAGGGGCCTTATAGATTTAGCCTTTCCTCACATGGGACAATGCTCTAATAATGATGATCATCACACTTTCATTACAACACGATATTACAACTCGATACTACAACAACAAAGTATGACTCTATATGAATGCATCCGGCGATGTACCGGTATGTGCAATGAAACAAGAGTGACATGTATAAAAATTATGCACGATGGCTTTTCCACAAAATGATGTCAACTACATGATCATGCAATGCCAATATGACAATATGATGCATGTCATATAAACGGAATGATGGAAAGTTGCATGGCAATATATCTCGGAATGGCTATGGAGATGCCATGATAGGTAGGTACGGTGGCTGTTTTGAGGAACAATATGGTGGCTGTTTTGAGGAAGGATATATAGTGGGTTTATGGTACCGGTGAAAGTTGCGCGGTACAAGAGAGGCTAGCAATGGTGGAAGGGTGAGAGTGTGTATAATCCATGGAATCAACATTAGTCATAAGAACTCATATACTTATTGCAAAAATCTACGAGTCATCAAAACAAAGAAATCAACGCATGCTCCTAGGGGGGAGGTTGGTAGGAGTTAACCATCGCGCGCCCCCGACCTCCACGAAAAGGTTGGCACTCTACAAATACCTCATGCTCTAACTTCGTCGCATAGCGGTTCACCATACGTGCATGATACAAGAATCACTAACCTTAACACAAGTATTTCTTAATTTCATAATAACTCCACTAGCATGACTCTAATATCACTATCCTCATGTATCAAAACAATTATCAAGCATCCAACATCTCATTCTATTCAATGCACTTAGTGTGATTTTTGTTACTACATTGACATTGGATGTCTATCATGTGAAGACTAGTTTCTTTAGCCTAAACACATTACCATGCTGATTTAATAGACTCTCAAAAGGATATAAGTGAAGCATGAGAGTTCAACAATTTCTACAAAATATTACCACCACCGTGCTCTAAAAGATATAAGTGAAGCACTAGAGCAAACACTATTCAACTCAAAAGATAAAAGTGAAGCATATAGAGTGTTCTAATAATTTCTAGGCCATATTTAACTCTCTCAAATAGGTGTGTCCAGCAAGGATTATTGTGTCAAACTAACAAGCAAAGACTCAAATTATACAAGACGCTCCAAGCAAAACACATATCTGTCGGTGTACTAAAGTAGGGGTACCTTAGTATCCCGAACTTGTGCACGGGCAGTAGCAGCGTCCCGTGGCAGGGCTTGCCGCGCGTCCGCCAAGGCCCACTGTGGTTCCTTTGGAGCCATTCAAGAACAAACTATTCAAGTTAAAGAAACAAGGCCCCGGTAAAAGGAGCTTGCCGGGAAGGCCATTCAAGGCTCAAGACCACCTCTTTTGTACAAGACCCTGGCAAGAGGAGCTTGCCGGGAAGGCCAAACACGGCATTTCAAGAAACTCGCCGCGACGCGCCACGCGTCCCGGCAAGGCCTGGAGAGCGACAAGCTCCCAGGCGCGACAAGATGGCGGCCGCGGCAAGGCACCTGCCGCGGCAAGCTTCCACTAAGTACCCACGCTCCAGCTCATCCGCCCACGCGTCACCCTGGGGCCCTTCCAGGCACACGTGGCGGAAGGCTGTGCAGCCTGGGGTATACGGTGGCGAACTGCGATGACGAGGCCACCTTCGTGGCGGACGGAGACGCCCTGACGGATGCTTTTTTTTCACTGTTTGGGGCGACGGCGATGGGCATTTAATGCCCTTGTCCCCTGCCGTCAGGGTTAGGTATAGAGCACTATGCACACACTATTCCAACTACCACCGCTTTTACGTTTTTACCCTCACCTGCGTTGCCACCTGTCGGTGACCCCTTTGATCTATAAAAGGAGGCCCATGCGCAACGTAGAGGAGGTTCCGATCTTCGATCACTCTCACGCTCGGTGTTGCTAGCTATAAGCACTGTAGCTCTTCTTGCTCCCGAGCCAAGAACGCAATACAAACCAAGGCAGGAGTAGGGTTTTACGCATCTGTGCGGCCCGAACCTGGGTAAACTGCTCGCGTGTTCGTCTCGATCCGCCATTCGTGCACCCTCCGCTCCCTTGCCGTACTGAAAAGGGGCTCCGGTCCCATAGGTGTTCGTGGGCGATCAGTTTCCCCGACATCTTTGGCGCGCCAGGTAGGGGGCGTCGAGGTTGTGTGAACCCGATCCGGCGTTCACGCGGGCGACATCTCCACCAACCTCATCAACTTCATCGACTTCATCAACATGCCGCCGAAGAAGAAGGCTTCGGAGGCAGCAGGCCCGTCCGCGTCAATCCCACCACCGCCGGAGCCAACGGCTGGTGGGGTAGACGCCGGCGGAAGGACGGACGCCGGCGAGGAAACTCACGGCGTCGCCAAGTCCAAGGATAAGACGGACGACCGAGCGCACTCCAAGACCTCGGCGTCCGTGCATGCTCCGCGCCCGTCTCAGGAGGCGCCGGACTGGCAGCGATGTGGTACACAAGGTACCATACGCTTGCTGGGCCAAGGTCAAGCCGGCGGTACGCGGGACGCTCAAGGCCAACGTGCTGGCACGAGCAAGGCGCGGTCGCCGGGACGAGACGCTGCTCCTTCTAACGCTGTTAGAAGTCCGAGCATATCTCACTCCTCGCACCGTTCGCCACCTCTCCCCGCCACTCCAGCAGAAGCTCTAGCTCGAGCTCAGCTACTCCTCGACTTCCCTCCACCGGCCGATAAGGCCGACGACTGGAGGGCCACCATCCAAAGCCTCATCGCCTTCGCCAATAACGACACCAAATCGAGCCACTGGACAGACACCCTTTGCTCATGTCTATGGATCAGAGGCAGTTCTCCCCACGGAACTCGTATACGGGTCGCCTCGAGTGCTCGCTTACGATGAGCTCGAGCAAGAGCAGCTGCGGCAAGATGACGCACTGCTCCTTGAGGAGGACCGTCTTCAGGCTGCTGTATGAGCTGCTCGATACCAGCAAGCTTTGCACCGTTACCATAGCCGCAAAGTTAAAGCCAGAAGTCTCGAGGAAGGCAACCTTGTTCTTCGGCGCGTTCAGTCCGCCAAGAATTCCAACAAGTTGACGCCGAAGTGGGAAGGCCCTTATCGGGTGAGACAAGTCACAAGGCCCGGCGCTGTCCGCCTCGAGACCGAAGAGGGCTTACCGGTGATCAACTCCTGGAACATTGAGCACCTTCGCAAGTTTTACCCATAAGGCGCGGTTGCCGTGATCCGCTCCGGCAACCACCTTTTGTACAAGTCTTGCCGCTGTTGCATGTAAACCTTTGTACAAAGCCGGGCGCAGACCCCGTGCATCGGTAAAACTTATGTGCCCCGCGCAACTTGTCGTTTCATGCCTTTTCATTTTTCTTACATGTACTATCTGACACTTTGTGCAGCACGCATCCCCGGTAAGCAATAACGAGCCGCGAAGCTCCATGTCTATGTTTCCTCCCTTTTCTTTTCTCTCAAGCAGAAGAAGTTTTCCTCGCGCACAAGTTTGCCGGGGGGAAGGAGACAGTGGTATGGACCAAGTGCCGCTCGAGAAAGCCTTGCCTTTGCCGGGAAGCAGACGACACAAAAGCTAAGTCTCCAAAGTTTGAGCAATCAAATTTTTAAATTTTAAAGTCATCTTCCTTGAACGACCGCACTTTGTATGGAAAACCTGTGCGCGGAGGAACCAACTCGTGGCTAGCCGCGCCCTTACTTTGTTTCGAGCACGCTCAACGGCTTAAGCGTGCTGCGACAAGTGTCGCGCCCTTATTTCGTTTTCGAGTTCGCTCAACAACCTAAGTGTGCTGCAACTAGCTGCGACGAGGTTTCTTGTCGGCAACGGCACTGCCAGCAGGCTGCTGAAGATCCGCACTCAGCGTTCGCGGCAAGTGTCCCTTCGCCGGCAAGTTCCCTAAAAGCGTAGGGCAAAAACATACAAAGCAAGGAAGTCAAGTAAAGGAAATAACATTGCATTAACTACCCAAAATAAAGTTATATTACAAAATGACTTGTCGCTGTTCTAATAGACTATTGTTCATAACATGGTTGGCAGTGACAAAGGAAGCAGAAAGGAAAACAGTCTAATCCGCGCGGTCGCCCTCGACTCTCTTGATCTTGCCCACCTTGGCCACGATAGGTGCGACAAGGGCCTTGAGCGTCTCCTGGTCGGCGTCGGGCGGCAAGGTCCTGAGGACATTATTGAGATTGAGTCCTGGGTTGCGGAAGACTATCTTCATCAGCACCTTCTCCAAGACGCCCTTGCAAAGCCTGCGCGCCTCGGTCGCCAGATGCGCGGGAATCTTTTCCCGGAGCTGCTGAAGGGCCGTCCCCACGCCCTGGAGGAACAAGGTAAGCTTGGCGCTGGGGTGGAGATTCTCATCGGTGGAGTACCCGAGATACTCCGCCCCCAGCAGTTCCAGCTCTTTGTCAATGTTGGTGGCGGCAAGGACAAGACCCTCCGTCCAGAGCTCGACGGTTTGCCTGAAGTTTTTTTGGGAGATAGCCGTACTCTCCAACAGTGCCCTCTCGCCCCTGAGATCCTCCTTCAGTTTCGTCTCCCGCTCTCTGGCGCCGTCAAGCGATGCGGTGAGGGTGGAAATCTTCAACTCCAGATCGGCGATGGAGTCCTTGGCGACGGCAAGCTCCTTGCCCTTGTCGGAAAGGCGGACCTGCAGCTCGGAGTGGCTGTGGGCGTCACTCTCCCTCTCCGACACAAGCGCGGCAACCTTCTCTTCGCTCGTCTTCAAGTGGGCTTCCAGTTGCGCCACCCTCACCTCCAGGTCTCTCTTGGCGGTCTCAGCAGCTGCAGCGGCGTCCTTCGCTTCCTGCAGAGCCCCACCAAGAGACTGTTCGCGCGTGGCAAGCTCATCCTCGTGGCTATCGAGGTCGACCTTCCGCTGCGTCAGTTCACCTTCTCGCCGGGACAACTCCTCGGCGGCGAGCCGTTGCTGCTCCTCTGCTTCGGCCTTCTCAAGAATAAAAGCCTGATGCGCCTTGGCCAGCTGCTCCCGCTCCTCCGCCAAGGATCAGAGAGCCGCCTGGTTGGCGGCCCGGAGCTCTTCAGCGCGCTTCTCCAAGTCAGTACCCGCCTTGGCGGCCAGAGCCTCTCGGGACTCCAACTTGGCCTGCCTGGCGCGGTACAGGGCCAG
Source organism: Secale cereale (assembly GCA_902687465.1). NCBI lineage: Eukaryota > Viridiplantae > Streptophyta > Magnoliopsida > Poales > Poaceae > Secale > Secale cereale. The sequence goes on along the minus strand of LR738711.1, from coordinate 387,167,405 downwards.
AAGCCTCCGTAGAAGCCGCTCCTCCTCGGGCTCGCTGCTGCTGCTGGGCGCGTCGACGAACTTCAGCCCGGCGGAGGCGAGGACCTCCCCGTCAAAGACCTCTCCCTCCGCGGGCGCCCTTGACATGGACGCCCACGGGAGCTGGATGAAGACTCCGTTGCCGGCCTCCAGGTAGGTGCCTGTTTCGGCCGTGGCAGCAGCGGGGTCGGCAGTCGGCGCAGCGTCTGACGCTCCTGCGGCCTCAGGTCCGTCAGTGCAACTGCTAGTCCCCTCCTCAGCTGCCACGCAGGCGGCCTTGGCTGCCTCTTCGACGGCGGGCTCTTCAGCACCGACCGCCCCTTCAGTGGGTGCGGCGTCGCCGGTGTCGCCGCGCGCGTCCTCCTCGACGGCGACTTCCGTCTCCATGGGCTCGGCTACGGACGGGTCTAAAGACAAGAAAAGAAGAAGAAAGAAGAAGATAATGGTCAAGCAAATATCCAAAAAGAGAAAGTCAGAAAAAAGAGAAGTTCAGGAGTTTACCTGCGCGGGCCTCCTCTTCGACGGGGTTCCTTGCCGGGGAGTTCTCCCTCGGCGGCGTTGTGGTAGCTCCCGCCGGCGGAGGGCCGCTGGAGCCTTCCCTTGGCGGGGTGCCTTCCCTTGGCGGAGTACTCGCCCTTGGCGGAGTATTCTCCCTCGTCGGGGAGCTCCTCCTTGGCGGAGAGGTCGAGACATGCGGCTCGTCGGGAGCAATCTGTTGGCGCTCCTGAGGCTGCTGCTCTGCTTCTGCACAAGTCAACAAACAAACAAAACGTTAACAAGGATAAGAAGCCCGCGTGCGCGCCCGACGAGCGGAGAGTGGACAGAAGACTTATGCTGAGGGCTGCGCTGGGGGCTGCGCTGGGGGTTGCGCCGGGGGCTGCGCTGGGGGCTGCTCTGGGGAGCAGCTGCCTGGTCCGGCAAGCTCGGCGCAGGCGCACCCCCTGCTGCGGCGGCGGGCTCGTCCTCAACGATGATTACTGGGACTTTGGCCCTCTTCGCCGCTCTCTGGGCCAGGGTCCTGGAAGAAAAACAAGATCAGAATCAGGCAAAGAAGATACAAGACAAAGAATCAACAAAAGACCAACGAGAAACAAGAATCACGAAGACTTACTCTTCTTCCTCCTCGTCGTCGGAGCTGAGCGCCGAGAAGTCGAAATCCGGCTCGCGCGTCCCGACACGAGGAGCTGGAGGAGTCTGCTCCCTTGGCCGCTTGGCGGGGGCCGGGATGGTGGTCTGAGAAGACCCCACTCCGGTCGCCGCCGAAGCTCGAGGGGCGGCGGGCACGGGGGCGCCAGTCCGGGAAGATCCCCCTCCTGTTGCCACTGAGGCACGGGGCGCTCCCTTGGCGGCCTTGCTCGTCGTGGTGGCACGCGTCGGGCGGCGCTGCGGCTGCTGGCTCGTCTGCAGCCCCGTCACGTCTGCGGCCTTGTGGATGCGCCTTTTCGGCGCAACTGGAGGACTTGGTGGTGGTGGTGAGCTACCCGAGGACGAAGAAGAGGAGTCGAGGTTCAATGAACCGCCTGAGTCTTCGGCGGGATTGCTCGATCCGACGCCCTGCTTGGCGGGCCCGCTCGACTCTGTGCCTTGCTCGGCGACCTCGCTTGTCCCAGCAGGTTGCCCGGCAAGCTTTCCCACTTTGAGGAATTCTTCCTCCTCGGCCAGACTTACCGCCTCCGCTGCATCTGCCTCCTCCAAGGTATATCCAAACTCGCCCGCGGCCCTGGCTGCAGCTGCCTCCTCCAACCGGGTGGCAATATACGCCATCTCCTCATCGGTGGTGTGACGAGTAAGGCCCTTCTTCTCATCGGGCTTGATTGGCAGCTCCACCAGGTTGTCGAAGAACGTCTGAACGGCTTCATTAGAAGGTTCCCGCCAAGTGGGGTCGATCCCGTGGGAATCACACCACGGCATCACCGCGCGGATGGCGCTGAGCGACGCGTTGTTGCACAGTGGAACTACGCCCTGCGGCAGCGCAAACCACTCTGGATGGTTGGGGTCGTACTTGAATAGCGCTTGGAGCATTGCGTTGAGCTCCAAGACAGTGAAATTGTAGTTGAGGCCCGGGCGCAGCCTCATGATGTCTGCCGCGTTATCAAACTCCCAAACAGGCCTCTTCTCTCCTGCAAAGGAGCGATGCGGCGGCGAAGGAAGTCTGCCCCGACGGCACCCACAGTGAGCCTGGCTTGCCGAAGGCGAAGAATCCAAGTGGTGGCTATCTTCAGCTTGTCATCCTCAGGGGCCAGGTCACTCCAGTCATTGCCGCGCACTACTGCAACTTGGCGCCGGGAAGTGAACTGTTGTGGGTCGTCCTCCATGATCCAGCACCAGTTGGCCCTCCATTCTTCCCACTTGCCGCGGAGCTCCCCAGTCAAGTAAGCCTCTTTCTTATGGAGCCTGAAGATCCAAGAAATTCCACTGGACAGAGGAGACCCAGACTCGACCCGGGGCGTGAAGTAATGGCGGAAAAGAGCTACATTGGGGTAGACTCCGACAAAGTTTTCGCACAGATGTGCGAATACGGCCATGGTAAAGACGGCGTTTGGGGTGAAATCAAGGAGATGAAACCCGTAGGTATTCATGATATCGCAGAAGAACTCCGAGTAGAGCGGGCAGAGCCCGCAGTAGAAGAACAGAGCAAAAAAGGCGTAGCCTCCCGGAAACATCTCGCAGGCCACGGAGGGGAGTACCTTGGTGCGCGGATGCGCCTTTGTCTCCCTCGACCAGAAGAGGTAGAAGCTGTCCTTCAGCTTCTCCGCGCTGAGCCTCGGCGGGAAGACCGCCATCTTCTTCCGCATTTCTGCTAGCTTCAGCGCCTTGGCGGTCTTCGCGGCCTTCGCCTTGTCGCCCTTCGGGGCCATGGCGGGGATGGCAAGGGAAGTCGACGGCGCTGGGGATGCTGGCGGCGGCGGAGGAAGGGCGGAGCGCTGCTCTCTTTCAACCTTCGGGGAGGAGGGGAGCAGCGGGGGTTTCTGGAGGATGAAGAAGCAGCGGACGAATGGAAGGAACTGCCCCTGTTTCCCCCTGCTTTTAAGGGGGGAGAGGGGGCGTTCCGCATTTCTCTATTAAAGAAACAGGCTACGATCTCTCCCACGACGCCGCAATCGACGCGTGCCGTTAGGGAGGGGAGCGGTGGATACGTAGTGGGATACGGCGCGCCGTGGGCCGCGTGTGCCCGTGCACTGTTTTGGGCCTGGCCCAACAGCGCTCGGCATCGTGTGTGGCCCAGGCCCGGGGGCTCCTGTCGGTGTACTAAAGTAGGGGTACCTTAGTATCCCGAACTTGTGCACGGGCAGTAGCAGCGTCCCGTGGCAGGGCTTGCCGCGCGTCCGCCAAGGCCCACTGTGGTTCCTTTGGAGCCATTCAAGAACAAAGTATTCAAGTTAAAGAAACAAGGCCCCGGTAAAAGGAGCTTGCCGGGAAGGCCATTCAAGGCTCAAGACCACCTCTTTGGTACAAGACCCTGGCAAGAAGAGCTTGCCGGGAAGGCCAAACACGGCATTTCAAGAAACTCGCCGCGACGCGCCACGCGTCCCGGCAAGGCCTGGAGAGCGACAAGCTCCCAGGCGCGACAAGATGGCGGCCGCGGCAAGGCACCTGCCGCGGCAAGCTTCCACTAAGTACCCGCGCTCCAGCTCATCTGCCCATGCGTCGCCCTGGGGCCCTTCCAGGCACACATGGCGGAAGGCTGTGCAGCCTGGGGTATACGGTGGCGAACTGCGATGACGAGGCCACCTTCGTGGCCGACGGAGACGCCCTGACGGACGCTTTTTTTGCACTGTTTGGGGCGACGGCGATGGGCATTTAATGCCCTTGTCCCCTGCCGTCAGGGTTAGGTATAGAGCACTATGCACACACTATTCCAACTACCACCGCTTTTACGTTTTTACCCTCACCTGCGTTGCCACATGTCGGTGACCCCTTTGATCTATAAAAGGAGGCCCATGCGCAACGTAGAGGAGGTTCTGATCTTCGATCACTCTCACGCTCGGTGTTGCTAGCTATAAGCACTGTAGCTCTTCTTCCTCCCGAGCCAAGAACACAATACAAACCAAGGCAGGAGTAGGGTTTTACGCATCCGTGCGGCCCGAACCTGGGTAAACTGCTCGCGTGTTCGTCTCGATCCGCTCTTCGTGCACCCTCCGCTCCCTTGCCGTACCGAAAAGGGGCTCCGGTCCCATAGGTGTTCGTGGGCGATCAGTTTCCCCAACAATATCATGTTGCAAATAAAAATATAGCTCCAAGTATAGTTACCGATGGATGAAGACGAAAGAGGGGATGCCTTCCCGGGGCATCCCCAAGCTTAGGCTTTTGATTATCTTGAATTTACTTGGGGTGCCATAGGCATCCCCATGATTAGGCATTTGCTACTCCTTGTTCCATAGTCCATCAAAGCAATACTCAAAACTTGAAAACTTCACAACACAAAACTTAGACAAAAATTCTCGTGAGCTCCGTTAGTATAAGAAAGCAAACCACTACTCAAAGGTGCAGCAATGAATTCATTATTTGTTTATATTGGTGTTAAAACTACAGTATTCCAACTTCTCTATGGTTCATATCCTCCAATACTAATCATAGATGCATCGGAATAAGCAAACAACACACGAAAAACAGAATCTGTCAAAAACAGAACAGTCTGTAGTAATCTGCAGGTTTCGCCTACTTCTGGAACTCCAAAAAATTTAAACTAAATTGGTAAATTTGCAGAATTTGTCTACCAATCGTATGATAAAATAATCAACTAAAAATCACACTCTAGTAAAATCTGAAGACTACTTTAGCAAGCGCTAACGATTCTGTTTTTCACAGCAAGATCATATAAACTTCACACAAGTCTTCCCAAAGGTTCTACTTGGCACAAACACTAAACAAAACATGAAACCTCATCTAATCAGAGGCTAGATGCAATATTTATTCCCTAACAGAAACAAAAACAAAAATATAAAATTGGGTTGCCTCCCAACAAGCGCTATCGTTTTACGCCCTAGCTAGGCACGATTAATTCAATGATGCTCACATGAAAGATAAGAATTGAAGCACACAAAGAGCATAATAAAGCATGTGACAAACATATCTAAGTATAACATACTTCCTATGCATAGGCATTTTATAGGAAAAAAAATTAGCAAGACAAACAAGATCTAGTATATGCAAGGAAGAAGAAAGAAACAATAGCAATCTCAACATAACGAGAGGTAATTTCGTAACATGAAAATTTCTACCACCATATTTTCCTCTCATAATAATTTCATGTAGGATCATAAGAAAATTCAACAATATAGCTATCACATAACATATTCTCAACACGATCCACATGCATACGAAGTTGACACTCGTTCAAAATAGTGGGATCTAAAGTTGACACTCTTCCAAACCCACTTTCAATATTATTGCAAACATTATTATGAATCCCATATTCATCATGGGGCTTAAATAAATTTTCAAGATCATAAGAAACATCACCCCAATCATGATCATTGCAAGAAGTAGTGGGCATAGCAAAAGAAGCATCCCGAAGCTTAGGGTTTTGCATATCATTAGCACAATTGACATTAATGGAATTTATAATAATATCATTGCAATCATGCTTTTTATTTAAGGAGCTAACATGAATCACTTTTTCTTTTAACAATTCCTCCCAATTTTCAGATTCATAAATTTCAAGCAAAACCCCATAAAGATAATCTAGTGCACGCAGCTCACTAACAATTGGTTCAACATAATTGGATCTCTTAAAGAGATTAGCAAGTGGATGAGGATCCATACTTTAGCAAGCGAAGATGCAAGCTAATTGACGGCACATAGCACACAAGCAAACAAGAAGCAAGCGAACGTAAAACACACGGCGGAAGAAGGGCAAATAAAACGGCAAGGGTGAAGTGGGAGAGAGGAAAACGAGAGGCAAAAATATAATGCGAAGGATAAGGGTTTGTGATAGGTACTTGGTATATGACTTTTGCGTAAGCCTCCCCGGCAACGGCGCCAGAAATTCTTCTTGCTACTTCTCGAGCTTGCTTTGTATTCCCTCGAAGAGGAAAGGGTGATGCAGCACAGTAGCGTAAGTATTTCCCTCAGTTTTTGAGAACCAAGGTATCAATCCAGTAGGAGACCACGCGAGAGTCCCTCGCACCTGCACAAACAAATAAGAACTTCGCAGGCAACACGATAAGGGCTTGTCAATCCCTTTATGGTCACTTACGAAAGTGAGATCTGATAGAGATGATCGTTTATATTTTTGGTATTTTTAGTTTATAAGAACAACAAATAAAAGCGGTAAAAGTAAAGTAGATGTAGATTGATATGTTGAGAATAGACCCGGGGGCCATAGTTTTATCTAGTGGCTTCTCTCATGATAGCGATATTCTACGGAGGGTAAACAAATTACTGTCGAGCAATTGATAGAAAATCGAATAATTATGAGACTATCTAGGCATGATCATTGTATATAGGCATCACGTCCGAGACAAGTAGACCGGCTCCTGCCTGCATCTACTACTATTACTCCACACATCGACCGCTATCCAGCATGCATCTAGTGTATTGAGTTCATAAGAACAGAGTAACGCCTTAAGCAAGATGACATGATGTAGAGGCATAAACTCAAGGAATATGATATAAACCCCATCTTTTTATCCTTGATGGCAACAATACAATACGTGCCTTGCTGCCCCTAATGTAACTGGAAAAGGACACCGCAAGATTGAACCCAAAGCCAAGCACTTTTCTCACTGCAAGAACTATAGATCTAGTAGGCCAAACCAAACCAATAATTCGAAGAGACTTGCAAGGATATTATGAGCACACATAATAAGTTCATAGAAGAACCAAATATCTTTCATAGATAACCTTGATCATAAACTCACAATTCATCGGATCACGACAAACACACCGCAAAAAGAGATTACATCGAATAGATCTCCTTGAAGACCGAGGAGAACTTTGTATTGAGATCCAGAGAGAGAGAAGAAGCCATCTAGATACTAGCTATGGACACGAAGGTCTGTGGTAAACTACTCACAACTCATGGTGAGGGCGATGATGATGATGATGAAGGCCTCCGTGATGGATCCCCCTCCGGTGGAGCTCCGGAACAGGCTCCAAGATGGGATCTCCACGGGAACAGAAGGTACGGCGGTGGAATTAGGGTTTTCTCTCTGTTCACAGAGTTTTTGGGGTACATAGACATATATAGGAAGAAGGAGGGCACCAGGGGACGCTCGAGGGGGCTACGAGGCAGGGGGCGCGCCCTGGGAAGGGGGGCGCGCCCCCACCCTCGTGGGCCAGCCCTCTATCCCCTGACGTGGTTCTCAAGCTTCGCGTGCGTGATTTTCTCCAAAAATATCTCTCGTGAAGGTTTCATTCCGTTTGGACTCCGTTTGATATTCTTTTTCTGCAAAACCCTGAAATAGGCAAAAAAACAGCAATCTGGATTGGGCCTTTGGGTTAGTAGGTTAGTCCCAAAAATTATATAAATGTGAATGATAAAGCCCATTAAACATCCAAGACTCCATAAATAATAGCATGGAACAATAAAAAATTATAGATACGTTGGAGACGTATCATTTGTCGTCGACCGCCTAACCCACTCCCCCTACTGCCCCCAACTCCGCCACCACCCCCACTCCCCCTTCTGCCCCCAATCTCCGTCGCAACCCTGTCACACCCTGCATTTTGTAACATGTTATTTGCATCAATGTAGCATGAAAATTTGGACCAACAATTTTCTTTAGCATCATTTGGCTTTTATTTGGAGTTGAGTTTTTCTTCATGTGCCTTTTCTTGTGCTCAATAAAGTCAACTATTACCTCTTGTAGAATTCATCTCCATACTCAAAACTTCTGCCCAATGATCATGCCAAGTGTTATATAACAGTATAGTATTTTCTTACAAAATTAATTTGGCCAAAATGTATTTTATAAATTTAGTTTTCCAAAAACCCATGAATTGAGATTTGCACTGCAAGTGCTTGATTTAGGGTGAGAAAATTATTTCAAAAGGTACATTTGAAACCTAGTAGTCATAGGACTCCCAGAAACCACAAAAGTATAATTTTAAAAGTTATTTTCCTATTTTATTTAAAAGCTTTTTCTTAAGGCCAGAAATGGTCTTTAATAGGGAAAAATTATTTTACTATTTCAAAAATATTTGCCAAAATTCAGGGAGACTCAGAGGACATATATTGTCCATATATAAGAGTTTCAACACTTGGTCATGTTCAAAATAATGGGCTAATCCCTCTAAAACCCTTTCTGGATATTTCAAGCTTTTGAAATATTTACAAAGGAAATATTCTCCAAAAATTTTAGGGAAATTCTATCATGTCATATATGACATATTTGATGATCTTGAAAAGTCCCATGCCTTGGGAAACAAGAGAAACATCATCAAAACCCTTCATAACCATTCTGTCCATATTTGAAGTTTGAGCAACTCTACATTGCCAAACTTGTCCAAATGCTCTCTAACTTCGTGCACATGCTAGAAATGCCTAATAAGGCATCTAGACCAAATGGCACAAGATTTGGAATAGAGCAACTTGATCAGAACACCCCAAAACCCTTTCTGTTCAATTGCAAATTTGAACAACTTTACATTACCAACTTTTTACCTGGAGCTTCAAACTTTGTGGACATGATCAATACCCCAAATGATGAAACTACACTAAGTGGTGCATCAAGGGGAGATGATTAGCTTGACTCAAACAAGATGAAGCCATTTCTGTTGATTTCTAGGGTTCACCAAAGTTACATTGGCTAGTTTCTTCAAATGAGCCCAAATTTGGTGATGCACCCTATTTTCACATGTCATTCAATCCTGTTAAGTGTCATGGCAAGTGGAGATCATTTGCTTCACCCATCACTGATCAAACACCTTCTGGCTTTTTACTAAAACCCTCTTCTTGATCACTTTCACCTTTTTACCTTGGCCTCAACTTTCTACCACACGTTCATCTAGTTACCAGCTACCTCCAGTAACTCTCCCATGTCTCCAGCTCCATGATTGAGGGGTAGAAACCCTAGTTCACCCTGCTGGACATCCATTTTCTACCAAGTCACCAGCCTCTCTTCTCTCTCTCAGCATCTCCAGAGCATCCAAAGCTTCAACCGTAGTGCTTGCATCACCTTGGACCCCCCAGACACGGTGGACACGTCCAGAGGGCCAATGGCATGCCGTGGCATGCGATAAGGGCGCTCCAGAGCGCGCTACAGTGCGCCCACGCACTGTAGCTTCGGCCAATCGTCGGCCCCCGACAGCCTCGGATCCCCCCCTCGCGCCTCTCAACGTGCCTCGACGTCCGCAGCCTCCACCGGTGCTGTCCCCCTCCTCCTGTGCCCTCCAGTGGCCGTCGCCACACGCGCACCGGCCGCCCGCGACGCCAACTCCTCGGGCTCGCACGCGCGCACGGTCTGGAAGCCTCCCCGCTCCTCCTCTCTCCTCAAATGGACGTAGGGCTCGGCCAGCAACGCCGTAGACTCGCTCCCGTCGCCTCCCGTGCGCTGTAGCGTCGAGCAGGAGCTCGCCGGCGCACAGGTCCACGGGACCCCGACGTTCCCCTATAAATAGGACCCCCCCGAGCCCTCATCTCAGCACCAACAGCTTCACCACACCCTCTTCAGTCCCCCAGCACCACTAGTTCATCCCCGAAGAGCTTCCGTGCTAGGGATCGACCGGAGCTCCGCCGCGTCGGGCCGCCGGCGATCTCACAGTACGGGCCTCCTCCGCCCCTCCTTTGGCTTGATCTAGAACCGCCATGCATCACTGATGCTTTCTCCTCGCTTTCCCCTCTCTGTAGCAGTCGGAATCGGCCGGAGCGACGACCTCCCGAAGCTCCTCCGCCGTCCCACCTCGCCGCCGACGAACCCGACCTCCCCAGCGTGCCGCACCACCACCAGTACCTCCGCAACTCGACGCTGAATCCGTCCCTGTCCTCCGTTGCCGTCGCCGTGGCCGGAATCAACGCCGGTGAGCTCGCCGTGGCCGTGGCCGTGAGGTTGGAGATGACAGGCGGGCCCCGCCTGTCATCCTCACCCCTCTCTCCCTTCCCTCACAGTTGGGCTGGATGCCCTGGGCCGTGCACTGTGGCCCCTCTGGCCCAGTTGCACAGGGCATTTTCTTCTTTTCTTTTCTGTAATTATTTCAAACATTTTTACAGAAATGAATATTGGTCCAAATGAAATAATTCCAACTCCTAAATTCTTGTTATATTCCAACCTATTTAATGGTGTCACTTTCACACACATCCATGAAACTTTTCTGTTCTATTCAAATTTTAGCAATAAAACTCCTGTTCTAAAATCATTAGATTCCATTCTATTAGTCCAAAACTCCAACTAAGAATTTTCTCCATCTTAGAAATCCCTCTGGTATTTAACAAAAATAAGTTGACATTTTTCTGAGCACTTTGATTTTTCTGTTTTATTTGTGGTCTTATTTTTCCGTTGTTATTATGCAACGTATAGATACCGTATTTGACGAAGTTGCTGAAGAAGGAGAAGGAGAAGGATTTGAAGACTTTGAAGACCAAGCCAATCCAGGCAAGCAGCCCTTTGACCATGATACACTTGTTCTTCGGAACCCGTTGTTTCCGATGCATGATGGTAGGGTTACGGTGGTAACCTAGTTGGAACACCACATGATGCATGCCTTGCTCTTAATCTTGCTATGTGCTAGATGACGTGCAAATAGTAAGTAGTGATGCTTAGTGATGCATGTGTGATTTGAACCTTCATGGTTGAAATCTTTGCATGAACCCATCGGGTGCCCCTAATGCCCGAGGGTGATGTTGAGTTAGGTCATCACTTGAGGAAGAAGTGATGTGCCGGTAAATCTTGTGCATGAGTGAAATAATGGATTAGATTTATGTGTGACTACTGTCCCAACCAAACATGTGCAACCACACTACCCCTTATGGGACGGGGCTTTATTGATTACTTAGGTTGATACTAGCATGGTGCCCGCATTACTAGTGACGGGAAGACTTGAGGTCTTTCCCGAGACGGGGTCGTGCTTGGATAGACGGCCATGACTGTTTTTACAGGGCACCGGACACACCGTTGGTCCCTTCGGGTACGCGTGACATTGAAATTAGGGCAAGCCCCGTGATCTATTGTTTGTACCCGAGGGCCGTGTACCAACGAGGGGACTCTATGTTAGTGTCGTCTAAGGAAAGATAATGACCGGGTGCTTACCCTGGGTACTTGAGGTACCGCGGGTCGTGGATGACATGGAAGTTCCCCGGATCTTGTGGGTAAAGTGTGCAACCTCTGCAGAGTGTAAAACTATTCGAATAGCCGTGTCCACGGTCATGGACAGTTGGGTGGTGCTACTTAAACTATGTCCAGAATTTTACTTCATCGGTGAAAAAATATGTGTGTGATGAGTCAAGGTGGTGACTTGACTCGATGAGTTGAATCATATTCATGTTGATATCGGTAACCTGCCTTCGAGGTTACGCGAGTTTATTGATGCATAAACTTGATGGTAGAATATTTACTCTAGCCCACTTCTAGATTACTCATTATTGTTCAGTTGCATTGTTAATTTGAACCACATCATGGGTTGCTTGCGAGTACATTCAAAGTACTCATTGGCTTGCCACTGGTTATTTAATTGGCCAGGCATGGAGGAACAGGAATATGATGAAGAATTCTTTGGAGACGAACATGCGAACTAGGACGCTATCCCAGTCAGAATGCCTGTAGGGTTAAGGCAGATGGCATGGGTTCTACCTATTATCGAAGACTTCCGCTATTTGAGTTATTTGCTATTCAGCCCGTGAGGCTTTATCTATGTAAGACTTGGCCATAATGGCCATAATTTGTGTAAGATGATATGTATGGATGTAAGACTCTTGTTATTCAGCTTCTGTGTGTTCAGTGAGCATTCATCTCTGGGATCACTGTACACGTGCATTCGGTGATCTCGACTTCTAAGTCGGGGTCCCCACAGAGCTGGTATCAGAGCAGTCCTGACTGTAGGAAGCCTTAGTTAGCATGGGCGTTAGTTAGACGATACCCCTTTTTCAAAAACCTGCTGAACCTCTCTTCTTTTCTAAACCTGAGATTTCATCAGCTTATTAACCCCTCCTATTCCACCCTTGTAGATGGCCGCTGTACCCGAAGAGCACCTGACCACTGGGTTTCCCTTGCTTCTCGAGGATAGCCTCCAGGAGTGTCAGTTCCACCGAGCGCCCATCCTCACCTACCTTGAGCATTGGGTTAGCGACACTGAGGTGGAGTACCATGTGGAAGTGATCGTGAAGGCAAACGATCCTCCCACAAGTTGGTTCTTCGAGGGACCCCAGATGGCAACACTACCTCTCGCTGTCGAGGCTGCTGCACTCAAGGCACTAACCCATCTCCGTGAGCTTCTTCCGGAGATGGCAGCCAAGACGATAACTCGCTTCTTACCTTACCAGAAGGAAGGCGAAGAAGAAAGCAGCGCACTAGCCCCTCCACTGAAGGAAGGACTCTCGCTTCGATTCCAGACCTACTTTAGTCTATGTGCCGACAGCTTGGCACAAGACTTGGCCTCGGAATCGATGAAGCTTCGAGAAGAATTTCACAAGACCAAGGCACTTCTTCGTCGAGCTCAAGAGAAGACAAATAGGATCAAGAAGGAAGGAGAACCTTCTGGACAGTCCGCTATCGCATACCGAGGCGGAAGGCCCTCCGAGGATGTATCTACCAAGAATGAAGAACCACCTCGGCGACGCCGGATGACGGCAAGGGAATATCGCAAGGTTTTCCCTGCACCACCGACGAAGCACCGTCGTATCCAACTCCTCCACTCCCCCACACCCTCAAGTGACAAGGGGGCCCAGACAGATGAAGACAAGGAGGAAAACCCAGAAGAGCCGGAATACACGACCGAGCATTCCGCCGCTTAGGCATTATTCGCTACTTGGATATGCCAGTTGTGACCCCTACGGTAGGATAGGTCGTGTAACCACTATGCGCAGTCGAGTCCTTGTATGGTTCATATGAAACCATCTAGTGTTTGCTTTTGTTGTGTCTGGATGTATGTCGTATTCTTCCTTCGGGAATGTGTAAACGACTACATCACCCATTTGGATTTTAATGAATGTGTTTTGGCCTTTCGGCCCTTGCATGACTTGATTAGTGTCACACCCACCCCCTTACTAGGCACCCATCTATCTTGCTTTCCCTCTTCCAAGTCATGAGACCTTTTACCGCTCCAACAGGATGCCTATTGTAACTCGTACTGGTACCTCTACCCAGTAGCCTGAAGCCGGAGCATCCGCTCAGTCAGAGGCAGGCCGCGACCAAACCAACGACCAAGCTCCACCACCACCACCTCCTTCAAACATGGACATGGCTCAGCTTCTCCAAGCCTTCCGAGAGGAACGCCAAGCCAACACTGCAGCCCTTCAGCTGATTGCTCAAGCTGTCACCAACAACCGCCAGCCGGCGGGGAATGGCAATGGACGTTCAATGTTGGCAGAGTTCAAGAAGCATGCACCGCCAACCTTTATCGAGACTGCTGAACCCCTGGATGCAGACGACTGGATCCGCTCCATTGAGGAAATACTGGAACTAGTCGGATGCACGGAAGACCGCGAGAAGGTGGCTTATGCAGCCCACTGCCTCGGAGGGACTGCTAGAGCTTGGTGGGATGGATTTAAGGTCATGCATGCTGAACAAGACATCACTTGGGTCAACTTCAAGGCAGAATTCCGCAAGGCCCACATTCCTTCCGGAATCATGGCTATCAAAAAGCGTGAGTTCCGAGCCCTGAAGCAAGGAAGTGGCACTGTCAAGGAGTACATGCAGAAGTTCAGTGTTCTGTCAAGGTATGCCCCTGAAGATGTCAGCACTGATGCTGCAAAAAGGGAGCGCTTCATGGAAGGCCTCAATCAGACTCTGCAATACTCGCTTGTCGTGTGCGACTGCCCATCCTTCCCTGGCCTGGTGAACAAAGCACTTATGCTTGAAGACAAGCGGCGTGCTTTGGAAGACACTCGCAAGCGCAAGATGGTCAGTAAGGGAAGTTCCAGCAACCAGAAGCCTCGTCCATAGCAGTCAGCCCCGGCTAAGCCAACCTATCAGCAACCAAGAGCTCCTGCACCTCGCACCAACCCTCAGCCTCAGCAGTATGCCAACCCAAGGCCAGCTTTCAACCCCAATACCAGTGGTGGCAACAAGATCAACAATCCAAACCAAGTCACTTGCTTTGGATGTGGTCAGTCCGGACACATCTCAAGGGTGTGCCCCAACAAGAAGCGTGATGCCCCGCGCCCCAATGCACAAAACCAAGGACAAGGCCGCGGGATGCCACCAAGGAACCCAGCTCCTCGCAATCCACCTAACCATGGGAAGGGGCGTGTGAATCATGTCACTGCTGAAGAAGCCCAGGAAGACCCGGACGTCGTGCTGGGTACGTTCCTTGTCAACTCAGCACCTGCAACTGTCCTGTTTGATTCTGGAGCAACGCATTCATTTGTCACTCAAAGATTTGCATTAAAAAGTGGCATGACCCCTACACCCCTGAATAACCCTATGGTGGTACAAACCCCCGGAGCAGAGATGAGAGCCAAGATAGGCTGTAAGGGAGTCAATATTACCATTAACGGTGTAGATTTCCTAGCAGACCTCATCGTCCTGAGATCACAAGGCTTGGATGTGATCCTAGGAATGAATTGGCTCAGCAAGCACCAAGGCTTGTTAGACTGTGCCAATCGGACAGTCACTATGACAATGACCAAGGAGTCGAAGTCAAGTTTCCTTCCAACTCCTCTTCCGCTCAAGCCGCTCAAGTCAACTGTCTATGTGAAGTTGGGCTAGAGCAAGTACCGGTGGTATGTGAGTATCCTGATGTCTTTCCGGATGAACTACCGGGAATGCCCCCTGACCGTGACATTGAGTTCATCATCGAGCTCGTGCCCGGAGCAGGACCCATCTATAAGAAGCCTTATAGAATGGGGACGGAAGAATTAGCTGAGTTGAAGAAGCAGCCGGAAGAGCAGCTGAGGAAGGGATTTATCCGCCCAAGTGCCTCCCCTTGGGGATCTCCTGTTCTGTTTGTGGCAAAGAGGGACGGTACCATCCGCTTATGCATTGACTATCGTTCCCTCAATGAGGTTACAATCAAGAACAAGTATCCACTTCCCAAGATCGAAGATCTGTTTGATCAGCTCAACGGAGCCAAGGTGTTCTCCAAGATCGACCTCAGATCTGGGTACTACCAGCTGAAGATCAGACCCCAAGATATTCCGAAGACGGCATTCGTAACCAGATATGGCCTGTACGAGTGTACGGTCATGTCCTTTGGGTTAACCAATGCTCCAGCTTACTTCATGTATCTCATGAATAAAGTCTTCATGGAATATTTAGACAAGTTCGTTGTTGTCTTTATCGACGACATTCTTGTCTTCTCGAAGTCGGAGGAAGAGCACAAGCAGCATCTGAGGATGGTCCTAGACAAGCTTCGGGAGCACCAATTGTATGCCAAATTCAGCAAGTGTGAGTTCTGGCTGCATAAAGTTGGATTCTTAGGTCACGTCTTGACCGAAGAAGGATTATCAGTTGATCCCGCAAAGATCGAAGCCGTGACCCAATGGCAATCTCCAACGACCGTCAAGGAAGTCAGAAGCTTCCTCGGACTTGCGGGGTATTACCGCAAATTCGTGGAAGGATTCTCTAGCATTGCCCGGCCAATGACTCAGCTCCTCAAGAAGGACAAGAAGTTCGAGTGGACGCCAAAATACGAAGAAAGCTTCCAAGAGCTCAAGAAGAGATTGACCACCGCCCCAGTTCTGGCAACACCTGATATTCACAAGGAGTTCGTGATATATTGTGATGCCTCTCGAACTGGATTGGGAAGCGTTCTGATGCAAGAAGGCCGAGTCTTAGCATACCTCTCCAGGCAGCTACGACCTCATGAGCAGAACTACGCTACTCACGATCTTGAGTTAGCAGTAGTGGTTCATGCCTTGAAGACATGGCGGCATTACCTCCTAGGGAAACGGTGTGAGATCTACACAGACCACAAAAGTCTAAAGTACATTTTCACCCAAAAGGAATTGAACATGAGGCAGCGAAGATGGTTGGAACTCAACAAAGACTATGACCTCAGTGTTCAATATCACCCCGGGAAGGCTAACATGGTGGCCGATGCCTTAAGCAGAAAGGCTTGCTCCTTGAATGCTGTTATTCAAGAAAGGCAGCCAGCCTTGTTTAAGGAACTTGAACAATTCAGTTTGGAATTGGTCACCCCTGGATTTCTGGATCATTTGGAAGTCAGACCGACCCTGATGGACGAAGTCAAGAAGGCACAAGATGGACACGCAAGCATTGAAGGCATCAAGAAGAAGATGAAGCTAGGCAAGGCCCCATGATTCTCTAAAGACGAGCACGGGATTGTTTGGTACAAAGGCCGCATCTGCGTACCAAACAACACAGAGCTGAAGAACCTGATTCTGCAAGAAGCCCACGACACTCCGTATTCCATCCACCCCGGAGGAACCAAGATGTATCAAGACTTGAAGGCACGATTCTGGTGGCACGTGATGAAAAGAGAGATTGCAACCTATGTTGCAAAGTGTGACGTGTGCCAAAGGGTCAAGGCTGAATATCAGCGACCCGCTGGATTGCTCCAACCACTCAAAGTTCCTGAGTGGAAGTGGGATAAAGTCGGAATGGACTTCATCACTGGATTACCGAGGTCGAATAGAGGACATGACTCTATCTGGGTCATAGTCGATCATTTGACCAAGGTGGCCCATTTCATTCCTGTCAAAACCACTTATGATGGCAACCGGCTGGCAGCTCTCTACATCGACAGGATCGTAAGTCTTCACGGCGTTCCCAAGGAGATTGTGTCAGATCGAGGAACCCAGTTCACTCGAGGTTCTGGAAGAAGTTCCAAGAAGCCTTGGGAACCAAGTTATCTTTCAGCACGGCTTTCCACCCACAGACCGGAGGTCAGACAGAACGAGTAAATCAAATTCTCGAGGACATGCTCCGAGCCTGTGTCTTGGCATATGGAGCCAAGTGGGAAGATTGTCTCCCTTTTGCCGAGTTCTCCTATAACAACAGTTACCAGTCAAACCTTCAGATGGCACCATTTGAGGTGTTGTACGGACGCAGATGCCGCACACCCCTCAACTGGTCAGAGACTGGAGAAGGACTAGTCTTTGGACCAGATATTCTCCGCGCAGCAGAAGAGCAAGCCAACTAGTCAGAGAGCGATTGAAGGCAGCCAAGTCAAGGCAAAAGAGCTATGCTGACACTCACCGTCGGGACATGAGTTTCCATGTCGGGGACCATGTGTACCTGCGTGTAACTCCTCTGAAGGGAACCAAGCGTTTCCACGTCAAGGGGAAGCTCGCACCAAGGTTCATTGGACCCTTTGAGATCACTGCACGACAAGGAGAAGTGGCTTACCAGTTGGAACTACCACCTGAGCTATCTGATGTTCACAATGTATTCCATGTGTCACAATTCCGGAAATGTCTCCAAGTTCCAGACAAGCCTAATCTCTACAAGGATGTTGATCACCAAGCCATTGATCTGCAGCCTGATTTGACCTACCGCGAGAAGCCCATCCGCATTCTGGACGAAACAGAACGACGGACGCGAAGCCATACCATCAAGTACTTCAAGGTCCAGTGGAGCAACCACACCGAAGCAGAAGCAACCTGGGAACGTGAAGACTATCTTAGATCCGAGTTTCCCGATCTCTTTTAAGACCTAGTTTAGGAATCTCGGGGACGAGATTCTTGTAAGGGGGGTAGGTCTGTCACACCCTGCATTTTGTAACATGTTATTTGCATCAATGTAGCATGAAAATTTGGACCAACAATTTTTTTTAGCATCATTTGGCTTTTATTTGGAGTTGAGTTTTTCTTCATGTGCTTTTTCTTGTGCTCAATAAAGTCAACTATTACCTCTTGTAGAATTCATCTCCATACTCAAAACTTCTGCCCAATCATCATGCCAAGTGTTATATAACAGTATAGTATTTTCTTACAAAATTAATTTGGCCAAAATGTATTTTATAAATTTAGTTTTCCAAAAACCCCTGAATTGAGATTTGCACTGCAAGTGCTTGATTTAGGGTGAGAAAATTATTTCAAAAGGTACATTTGAAACCTAGTAGTCATAGGACTCCCAGAAACCACAAAAGTATAATTTTAAAAGTTATTTTCCTATTTTATTTAAATGCTTTTTCTTAAGGCCAGAAATGGTCTTTAATAGGGAAAAATTATTTAACTATTTCAAAAATATTTGCCAAAATTTAGGGAGACTCAGAGGACATATATTGTCCATATATAAGAGTTTCAACACTTGGTCATGTTCAAAATAATGGGCTAATCCCTCTAAAACCCTTTCTGGATATTTCAAGCTTTTGAAATATTTACAAAGGAAATATTCTCCAAAAATTCCAGGGAAATTCTATCATGTCATATATGACATATTTGATGATCTTGCCAAGTCCCATGCCTTGGGAAACAAGAGAAACATCATCAAAACCCTTCATAACCATTCTGTCCATATTTGAAGTTTGAGCAACTCTACATTGCCAAACTTGTCCAAATGCTCTCAAACTTGGTGCACATGCTAGAAATGCCTAATAAGGCATCTAGACCAAATGGAACAAGATTTGGAATAGAGCAACTTGATCAGAACACCCCAAAACCCTTTCTGTTCAATTGCAAATTTGAACAACTTTACATTACCAACTTTTTACCTGGAGCTTCAAACTTTGTGGACATGATCAATACCCCAAATGATGAAACTAAACCAAGTGGTGCATCAAGGGGAGATGATTAGCTTGACTCAAACAAGATGAAGCCATTTCTGTTGATTTCTAGGGTTCACCAAAGTTACATTGGCTAGTTTCTTCAAATAAGCCCAAATTTGGTGAAGCACCCTATTTTCACATGTCATTCAATCCTGTTAAGTGTCATGGTAAGTGGAGATCATTTGCTTGACCAAACACTGATCAAACACCTTCTGGCTTTTTTACTAAAACCCTCTTCTTGATCACTTTCACCTTTTTACCTTGGCCTCAACTTTCTACCACACGTTCATCTAGTTACCAGCTACCTCCAGTAACTCTCCCATGTCTCCAGCTCCATGATTGAGGGGTAAAAACCCTAGTTCACCCTGCTGGACATCCATTTTCTACCAAGTCACCAGCCTCTCTTCTCTCTCTCAGCATTTCCAGAGCATCCAAAGCTTCAACCGTAGTGCTTGCATCACCCTGGACCCCCAGACATGGTGGACGCGTCCAGAGGGCCAATGGCAAGCCGTGGCATGCGATAAGGGTGCTCCAGAGCGCGCTACAGTGCGCCCACGCACTGTAGCTTCGGCCAATCATCGGCCCCCGACAGCCTCGGGTCCCCCCTCGCGCCTCTCAACGTGCCTCGATGTCCGCAGCCTCCACCGGTGCTGTCCCCCTCCTCCTGTGCCCTCCAGTGGCCGTCGCCACACGCGCACCGGCCGCCCGCGACGCCCGCTCCTCGGGCTCGCACGCGCGCACGGTCTGGAAGCCTCCCTGCTCCTCCTCTCTCCTCAAATGGACGTAGGGCTCGTCCAGCAACGCCGTAGACTCGCTCCCGTCGCCTCCCGTGCGCTGTAGCGTCGAGCAGGAGCTCGACGGCGCACAGGTCCACGGGACCCCGCCGTTCCCCTATAAATAGGACCCCCCCGAGCCCTCCTCTCAGCACCAGCAGCTTCACCACACCCTCTTCAGTTCCCCAGCACCACTAGTTCATCCCCGAAGAGCTTCAGTGCTCGGGATCGACCGGAGCTCTGCCGCGTCGGGCCGTCGGCGATCTCGCAGTACGGACCTCCTCCGCCCCTCCTTTGGCTCGATCTAGAACCGCCATGCATCACTGATGCTTTCCCCTCTCTGTAGCAGTCGGAATCGGCCGGAGCGACGACCTCCCGAAGCTCCTCCGCCGTCCCACCTCGCCGTCGACGAACCCGACCTCCCCGGCGTGCCGCAGCACCACCACTACCTCCGCAACTCGACGCTGAATCCGTCCCTGCCCTCCGTTGCTGTCGTCGTGGCCGGAATCAACGCCGGTGAGCTCGCCGTGGCCGTGGCCGTGAGGTTGGAGATGACAGGCGGGCCCCGCCTGTCATCCTCACCCCTCTCTCCCTCCCCTCACAGCCGCTGACCGCCGGTCCCCGCCCGTCAGGTTTGAAAACCTGACGTGCGCGCGCTGGCGCCCGTGCGGCTGGGCTGGATGCCCTGGGCCGTGCACTGTGGCCCCTCTGGCCCAGTTGCACAGGGCATTTTCTTCTTTTCTTTTCTGTAATTATTTCAAACATTTTTACAGAAATGAATATTGGTCCAAATGAAATAATTCCAACTCCTAAATTCTTGTAATATTCCAACCTATTTAATGGTGTCACTTTCACACACATCCATGAAACTTTTCTGTTCTGTTCAAATTTAAATTCAAATTTGAGCAATAAAACTCCTGTTCTAAAATCATTAGATTCCATTCTGTTACTCCAAAACTCCAACTAAGAATTTTCTCCATCTTAGAAATCCCTCTGGTATTTAACAAAAATAAGTTGACATTTTTCTGAGCACTTTGATTTTTCTGTTTTATTTGTGGTCTTATTTTTCCGTTGTTATTATGCAACGTATAGAAACTGTATTTGATGAAGTTGCTGAAGAAGGAGAAGGAGAAGGATTTGAAGACTTTGAAGACCAAGCCAATCCAGGCAAGCAGCCCTTTGATCATGATACACTTGTCCTTCGGAACCCGTTGTTTCTGATGCATGATGGTAGAGTTACGGTGGTAACCTAGTTGGAACACCACATGATGCATGCCTTGCTCTTAATCTTGCTATGTGCTAGATGACGTGCAAATAGTAAGTAGTGATGCTTAGTGATGCATGTGTGATTTGAGCCTTCGTGGTTGAAATCTTTGCATGAACCCATCGGGTGCCCCTAATGCCCGAGGGTGATGTTGAGTTAGGTCATCACTTGAGGAAGAAGTGATATGTCGGTAAATCTTGTGCATGGGTGAAATAATGGATTAGATTTATGTGTGACTACCGTCCCAACCAAACATGTGCAACCACACTACCCCTTATGGGACGGGGCTTTATTGATTACTTAGGTCGATACTAGCATGGTGCCCGCATTACTAGTGACGGGAAGACTTGAGGTCTTTCCCGGGACAGGGTCGTGCTTGGATAGACGGCCATGACTGTTTTTACAGGGCACTGGACACACCGTTGGTCCCTACGGGTACGGGTGACATTGAAATTAGGGCAAGCCCCGTGATCTATTGTTTGTACCCGAGGGCCGTGTACCAACGAGTGGACTCTATGTTAGTGTCGTCTAAGGAAAGATAATGACCGGGTGCTTACCCCGGGTACTTGAGGTACCGCGGGTCGTGGATGACACGGAAGTTCCCCAGATCTTGTGGGTAAAGTGCGCAACCTCTGCAGAGTGTAAAACTATTCGAATAGCCGTGTCCACGGTCATGGACAGTTGGGTGGTGCTACTTAAACTATGTCCAGAATTTTACTTCATCGGTGAAAAAATATGTGTGTGATGAGTCAAGGTGGTGACTTGACTCGATGAGTTGAATCATATTCATGTTGATATCGGTAACCTGCCTTCGAGGTTACGCGAGTTTATTGATGCATAAACTTGATGGTAGAATATTTACTCTAGCCCACTGGTAGATTACTCATTATTGTTCAGTTGCATTGTTACTTTGAACCACATCATGGGTTGCTTGCGAGTACATTCAAAGTACTCATTGGCTTGCCACTAGTTATTTAATTGGCCAGGCATGGAGGAACAGGAATATGATGAAGAGTTCTTTGGAGACGAACATGCGAACTAGGACGCTATCCCAGTCAGAATGCTTGTAGGGTTAAGGCAGATGGCATGGGTTCTACCTATTATCGAAGACTTCCGCTATTTGAGTTATTTGTATTCAGCCCGTGAGGCTTTATCTATGTAAGACTTGGCCATAATGGCCATAATTTGTGTAAGACGATATGTATGGATGAAAGACTCTTGTTATTCAGCTTATGTGTGTTCAGTGAGCATTGAACTCTGGGATCACTGTACACGTGCATTCGGTGATCTCGACTTCTAAGTCGGGGTCCCCACAAACCCCCACTCCGATAACGGGGCCATGGAGGGGGACGCCCATGACTAGGCCGTGTAGGGGTTTCTAGATCGGTTATTCTTGCGCCTTGTAGTTCATTACTACTATTTCTATGCTATCCCTAGCACATTATAAGCAAACTTTGATGTCAAGCTTCTTTCAAGTAGGAGGGCAGACCATGACCATAGTGTAGTTCAAGTGCTAGTGTAGTTCATTAACTACCTCGTAGGAAAGTTCAAATGCTAATGGAATAGGCAGCGGCTTAGTGAGGTGTAGTTTGTTATTTTTTCTGGTAGATATTGGTTCTGTTACAAGTATTTGGTTTGCAAGTGCTATGTTACTGGAGTCGATGTGTTGTGTATCTTCATGCTCACAGTAGTTCTTTACGTTGGACATATCAAATTTTCTTGTGAGGGCCGAGGGTGTGCTTTTGCTGGTGTGCAAATTAGATTTATATTTTCTTGTGAGGGTTGGGGGTGTGCTTTTGCAGGTGAGGAAATTATATTTATATTTTCTTGTGAGGGTTCGGGTGTGCTTTTGCAGGTGTGCAAATTTGATAGATATTTTCTTGCTACAAGCATCACCTAGGTTCAAACATAGACAGCAAGGGTCTCCCTCATAATTCCGAGAGACCTTTAATTTGTATCTTCCTATACTAACTCACTCACTTAGCAACTCTGAAGGGTGCTCTCTAGCTAGCTAGCTTTATGTTATTGTTTTTCTTTCCTGGGAATTGGATCGTTCATCTTTGCTCATATTGCTTTAGGAAAATGGTGCGACCACCACCACCACCATGTCGACTATGCAAGTCAAGGTGCGCCAGCAGCCTTGCAACTCGCAAGCTGTTCGGCATCTAATTCTAGCCGAGTTTTCGTTATGCGGCGGTAAGAAATTATATGAAACTTGTAACAACTATTTTGTTTTTAGTGTTGGCATTAATGGATTGTGTCATTTTGCTTTTTTTACATAGATCGTTCCATGCAATGTGAGGTTGAAATTCAACAAGCTGACAGGAGACACTATGACCTTTGAGGCTCTTGGGAGGCCCTACACTATGGAGGTCGAGAAAGGACGCAATATGTCGTAGATTGGAGGAGATGGATGGGTTTGTTTCCTCGCCCGCATGGGTGTTACTGGTGGTGAGTTGATCAGTTTCTCGTTCAGAGTAGAAAGACCCAAGCTGGCTGTCATTTATATCAACAAGGAGAAGGATGATGAAGATGATGAGTACCCACTTGATGAATATGATGAGGACCCACTTCATGAAGCCATCTATGCTCAAAGAATGAGGCTGATCGAGGAGGAGGTGTGCAACCTATGGGACATAATTCCGCCACGTGATGACTTTGTCGGGGTGCCATTCGTGACCTGCCTGACAAGTACCATGGTTGATCGGCATGATATGGTATGTTATACTAACTGTAGTAATTTGATGATATATATATGCTTTATTGTTATACTTACAAATGCGAATTATTCGATGATATGCTTAGTGAATCCGATGATATGCTTAGTGTAGAGTCCAATGATATGCTGTGTGGAATCTAGTCACTGATATGCTTTAGTGTAGAGTCTGATGACATGCTTATTAGTGTAGAATCCAAGGACCTAGTAATAGTGTAGATAATCCATACTTATTAGTAGAATTCATGCTTAGTAGAAATGTGTAGTACTGTGTCTTTTGATAGTGTAGAAATCTATACTTTGTAGAAATATATTTGCAGGAGTATGTGCGAGGCTACTTGTTAATTGATATGTTTTTCTTATTCAGAAATTGCCAAAGAGCCTATATGTGAGTTGTGGTATCGAGCCTGATGAAGAAGGCTCCGCTGGAATATGCCCTACCACAAGGGGCTCCGTCACCACCTTACTTACGGCGTGGACACGGACGGTCGCACACACTTAAGCTCGGTTGGGTGGAAGTGCTTCCTGGTTGGCAAGACACTTCGTGTTGGACATGCCATCCTAATTACTATCAGGAACACCCACCGCCCAGACTTGGGGATGATGATCGTCGTTGATATCATCTAGAACTAGATATGTGTGTGTGGCTGTATGACTATATATACCTAGTAGAACTGGTATATATGTTTGTCTGTAAGACTACCTAGTACTGCTTATCATATATGCTATATTCATGTGTGCATGCATGTTGACTATATATGAGTACCTATAATGTTTATGATATTGTATGACTACTGTATGACAATATGGTATTGTGGTTAATGATAATGTTATCTGGTATATGCGAAATTGCAGTTTATTGAAACGGGGTAGGAAGCAGGAAAAATGATGAAAGATGCAACAGTAGCGCCGGAACAGAAAAGCGCTACAGCTACTTAATAGTAGCGCGTTCCAGAAAAGCGCTACTGATATTGTCAATAGTAGTAGCGCGGGTCTAGACATCGCTACTACTAACTGTTAGTTGTAGCGCCGTAGTAGTAGCGCGGCTACCCGCGATGCTGATAGCATCAAAACCCGTGCTACTACTAGGGTTTTCCCTATTAGTGATAGGATATAAGTGAAGCACAAGACTAAATGACAAGCTACTCCAAAAAGATATAAATGAATATCATGAGCATAATATTTCTTTATCTCAAACTAATCTAAGTGAAGCAACAGACAATTTCTTCAAAAATACTAAGGCACACCGTGCTCAAAAAAGATATAAGTGAAGCACTAGAGCAACGGCGCCCGAAAAGAGCTTCGTTCACGGGATGTGAATGCCGCTTACCTAGCCTCCCAGGCAACTATTTGAGGACTCTATTTTATTTAAAAAATTTCAGATCTAAGTATTTTATTAAAACAGCAAGCAAACAAAATAAAATAACATTTCAAGAATAGCACATCTCATGTGAAGAAGCAAAAACTTAGAGTCAACCGATACTAACCGATAATCGTTGATGAAGAAAGGTGGGATGCCTATCCGGGCATCCCCAAGCTTAGATGCTTGAGAATTCTTGAAATATTATCTTGGGGTGCCTTGGGCATCTCCAAGATTGAGCTTTTGTGTCTCCTTAATTATTCCCATATCACGGTTTCCCTAAATCTCAAAAGCTTCATCCACACAAAACTCAAAAAGAACTCGTGAGATAAGTCAGTATAAATCAATGCAAAACCTTATAATCCTCTACTGTAGCAAATCACTAAAAATATTATTCAACATTGCATACTAAATGCCTCTGCATATTTAATACTCCTATCCTCAAATAGAATCATTAAACAAGCAAACATATGCAAACAATGCAAACATAAAAGCAATCTGCCAAACCAATATAGTGTGTAAAGAATGGAATTTTTCTCATACTTCCCTAGCTCTAAAAATTATTAAAAAATTACCATGTTACATATAAAATAATCATGCTGACTCTCTAAAAATTTCAAGATTTTATCGCGTTCTTACTATCCAGAAGAATTCAGACAATAATAGAGAATTTATGTTTTCAAACAGTAACATGTATACTTGCAAAATAAGCATGGTAAAGGCTATCCTTGACACCTTTATTGAAATAAAGGATACACAACATTGTTCTAAATACCATCAAGAAAATCCTAACAAAATAAAATGATGCTCCAAGCAAAACACATATCATGTAACGAATAAAAAATATAGCTCCAAGTGAGGTTACCGATAATGTTGAAGGCGAAAGAGGGGATGCCTTCCGGGGCATCCCCAAGCTTAGTTGCTTGGGTCTTCCTTGAATATTACCTTGGGGTGCCTCGGGCATCCCCAAGCTTACGTTCTTGCCACTCCTTATTCTCCTCATATCGACATCTCACCTAAAACTTGAAAACTTCAATCACACAAAACTTAACAAAACTTCATGAGATGGGTTAGTGTGATAAAACAAATCATTCACTTTGGGTACTGTCAAAGAAAAGATTCATAATTGTTCTCACACAATGCTTACTGTGGCATATCATTTCTACAATTTATATAGATCAATATAAGCTATAGAAACTAGAAAATAAGGAAACTATGCATTGAAAACAGAATCTGTCAAAAACAGAACAGCGTGTAATGATCTGACATTCACCATACAACTGCAACTCTAAAAATCTTTAAAAAAATAGGACCACGTGAAAAATTTGTATATTAAACTTCGGCAAAAAGAATCAACTTAAAACCACTCTTCTGTTAAAAATAAGAATTTTTTTCGTGAGCATAAACGTTTTTGTTTTTCAGCAAGATCAAATCTAGTATCAACCAACATGATCCTAAGGCTTTGCTTGGCACTTTATTAAACAAAATCTATAAAACATGATTACTACAGTAGCATAATCATGTGAACACACAAAAACAGTAGGTATAAGTGTTGGCTTGTCTCCCAACTAGCGCTTTTCTTTAATGCCTTTTAGCTAGGCATGATGATTTCAATGATGCTCACATAAAAGATAAGAACTGAAACATAAAGAGAGCATCGTGAATCACATGGCAAGCACATTTAAGTCTAACCCACTTCCTATGCATAGAGATTTTGTGAGAATTTTTTTTATGGGAATAAGAATCAACTAGCATAGGAAGGCAAAACAAGCAAAACTTCAAGATTTTCAACACATAGAGAGTAAACTTGATATTATTGCAATACCTACAAGCATATGTCCCTCTATCATATTAATTTTCAGTAGCATCATGAATGAATTCAACAATATAGCCATCACATAAAGCATTCTTTTCATGATTCCACTGTTCAAGATATCTTCCGATATGCCGATAAATCAGCCGATTTATCGCTTACCGCTGTCTGACCGATAAGATAAATCGGCCGATAAATTAGCTGATATGGTGATAAATCGGCCGATAAGCCAGTAAACTGGCCAATTTACCCCTTATCATGGGTCGACCGATAAGTTCCCGATAAGATATATCCCCAACATTGCATTATTCAAAAGCATATAAAATTTGCTACTCTCCACATAAGAGAATTTATTCTCATGAATAGTTGTGGGAGCAAACTCAACAAAAAAACTATCATGAGATTGAAAATTAAAATCATGATGACAAGTTTCATGGTTATCACTATTCAATACAACACACATGTCATGACCATAATCATCGTAGATAGCAACTTTTTTTTATCATAGTCAATTGAAATATCCTCCAAAGTAGGGGATTCATCACTAAATAAAGTCATGACGTCTCCAAATCCACTTTTATCAATATAATCATCATAAATATAAGGCATGCTACCATTATAAAAAAATTCCACATCAAATCTTGGGGGGCTAAAAATATCATCTTCATCAAACATAGCATCCCCAAGCTTATGGCTTTACATATCGTTAGCATCATGAATATTCAAAGAGTTCATACCAACAACATTGCAATCATGCTCATCATTTATGCCAAACATTTTATAGCATTCTTCTTCTATCAATTGAGCACAACTTTCTTTTCCATCATTTTCAAGAAAGATATTATAAAGATGATCAATAATATGATGCAGCCTCAATTCCATTTTTTGAGTTTTCTTTGATTAACCAAACTAGTGATTAAACAAGAAACTAAAAGATTCGATTGCAATATCTAAAGATATACCTTCAAGCACTCACCTCCCCGGCAACGGCGCCAGAACAGAGCTTGATGTCTACTACACAACTTGTTCTTGTACACTCGTGTTGGGCCTCCAAGTGCAGAGTTTTGTAGGACAGTAGCAAATTTCCCTCAAGTGGATGGCCTAACCTTTATCAATCCGTGGGAGGTGTAGGATGAAGATGCATCTCTCAAACAACCCTGCAACCAAATAATAAAAAGTCTCTTGTGTCCCCAACAGACCAAATACAATGGGAAATTGTATAGGTGCACTAGTTCGGCAAGAGATGGTGATACAAGTATATTATGGATAGTAGATATGAGTTTTTGTAGTGCGAACAATAAAAAACAACAAGGTAGCAAGTAACAAAAGTGAGCACAAACGGTATTGCAATGCTTAGAAACAAGGCCCAGGGTCCGTAATTTCGCTAGTGCAATCTCTCAATAGTGCTAATATAATTGGATCACATAACCACCCCTCAAAAAACCGCCTCAAAGTTATTCTTTCCGTTCAATCTATCAAGAGTTCGTACTAAGACAACATAAATTTGTCCATTCCGATCTATCTATCAAGAGTTCGTACTAGAATAAGACAAGGTTATCTTTTTCGATCGATCTTTCAAGAGTTCGTCCTAAGATAACACAAAGTTACCCTTCCTGATCGATCTATGAGGAGTTCGTACTAAGATAACACCAAAACCAAAGAAACAAAGACAAGAACATGCATCAACCCCTATGCATAGATTACCCCAATGTCACTTCGGGAATCCACAGGTTGAGTGCCAAAACATATATCAACTGGATCAATACGATACCACATTTTCACCACATGTATTCAATTGCAAGACATATATCAAGTGTTCTCAAATCCATAAATGTATTCAATCCAAAGAAATCTCAAAGGGAAAACTCAATTCATCACAAGATAGAGAGAGGAAAACACCATATGATCCGACTATATTAACAAAGCCCGCGATACATCAAGATTGTGCATCTCAAGAACACGAGAGAGAGAGAGAGAGAGAGAGAGAGAGGGAGATTAAACACATAGCTACTGGTACAAACCCTCAGCCCCGAGGGTGGACTACTCCCTCCTCATCATGGTGGCTGCCGGGATGATGAAGATGGCCACTAGTGATGATTTCCTCCTCTAGCGGAGTACCGGAAAGGGTCTAGATTGGTTTTTAGTGGCTACAAAGGCCTTGTGGCGGCGGGACTTCTGATCGAGGATTATTTCTGATGGTTTCTCTATTTATAGGAATTTTTGGTGTCGGTCTCATGTAAAGATGGGCCTCGAGGTGAGCACAACCCATCGGGGCACGGGCAAGGGCCCAGGCGCGCCCTGGTGTCTTGTGCACTACTCCTTCACCTTTTGGTCCTTCCACGAAGCTTCGGGGGCCTCTTTTGTTCAAAACAAATCATCAAAAAGTTTCAACTCATTTGGAGAACTTTTATTTCTGCAAAAAAATAACACCACGGTAGTTCTGCTGAAAACAACGTCAGTTCGGGTTAGTTCCATGCAAATCATACCAAAACCATATAAAATTGTTATAAAGATGGCATGAATACTTCATAAATTATAGATACGTTGGAGACGTATCAAGCACCAGCTCAACCAAGTTTGGATTACAACCCAAATGCTACCACAGAAACATCAGGGGGGGGGGGGAAGATAGGGACTGAAAGATCCAGCTTCAGAATCCCAGTCTTAGCACCCCCGGCCTCCATCCTTGCGACGCACGGTACACTTTGCTTGCCACCTGCTTGACCCTAGTGCCATTGACAAAATGAACTAATAATACTATTAAAAATAGAGCGAGTATCCTCTCTATCATTTCATTTCCAATGTAGATAAAGAAAGTGCTTCTCTTGGTTAGTATATGTTTCATCAACTAGTCCCATTGTTAATGTGTAAGTGTTTCTGCAAACTGGGCTGCTCAATTTTAGTTGATCTGCACAAAAATAGAGATTGGAATGTCTCAAGGCCCCTCCTTGGACTACCGCTGTACACTGATGTTCATCACTAGCAGAAGGTGTATCGGGGAGAATTGGGTCGATTTCCATTATGAGGCCTACCATATGAGGCGTTGCAAGACCCATCTCGCCCTCGCACCATGGCATACCGTGCTACCATCGCAGTATTTTCCCATTAAGAAATTGAAGTTTCTTCTATTTATTAGTGTATGTTTCATCAACCAGTGCCACTATAACGTAATCACACCTTTTCATTATCTGTGCAAATAGGGTTATTCGGCTGCATTTTGGTGGAACTGCACAAATGTACAGATGGAACCGGCATATATGCAGAGTGCAAGGTGCAAAGTAAAAAATACCGACACCAACCATGCTCCATCTAAGCATTGGCGTTATCTGTGGACAGATCTTTCTCAGCGGCAAATCCTTTAATCCAATACTAGTAGCTTATATTGGCACTTTTCTAGGGAGTATTCTTTTCTGAAAGAAGCACCAATTGATTTTTCTTAATTTTTACACGGTGTTTGTTTTTGGTCCAGAGCTATTTTAGGGAGATTGGCGTAGTACTCGGAGACCGATTGTAAGCATGATTTTCATTAGCTGTCCCACTGATTATAAGCATGAGCAGATGGAAGATTAGATTAGTGCGAAGCTTAACTTATACCCTACCACCGCCGCTGAAACGAGGCGAGCCGCGAGGGAACCATGGAGAACGGTGGGGAAGCGATGTCGCACCATATGGCCTCCTCTTGCGGTGGGAGAACGAATACTCCCGTGGCTCTGGCTGGCACCGCACCCTCACAAATGACACACCGTACTCGATCGATTTCTTATCCTCTGGATGCTCGACCTTCGACCTGTACGCCCACCACCTCCCCCTGACTTTCTCATCGGGCAAATATGTCTGCTCCATCGCCCAGAGGAGATACACAATGAACTCGAAGGACCGCGGCGTGACTGCCGCCGGGGAGTACATCGCAGCTATCTCGCTCTTTCGCATACATTGCCACATGGCCCTCACCGTCCTCGAAATCTCCCACTCGTTGTCAAACCAAGTAAGGATCTCCTTCAACCTGGCTAACATCGCCTGGTCGCCATCGGCGATCTGCCTGATTCGCTGCTACATCCTCTAGTGGTTTTGCAATGGAGAAGATGGAGAGGAGAGGGGTTGATTTTGCAATGGAGAAGAGGGAGAGTCGAGATGGTGGTTTTGGAATGGAGATGATGGAGAGGAGAGGGGGTGGTTTTGTAGGGTTAGGATCCTCTGCAGTAGCGCACCATGCAGTACGATCACTATCGTGTAGACCCGGCCCCACATGTCATCCGTAGTACATCATCGTATAGTACTGCAGATGATCTCAACCCGGTTTTGCAATGGAGAAGAGTGAGAGGAGCATGCGGTAGCGATTTAGGATTAGACGAGAGGGTCGACACGCTGTAACTGGGTAAAAATCAAAATCAATTTATCCTTCAATTAAGAAAACGACCCCACATTAACTAGCCTCCCTTGTATTCTGGGTCATATTTGACCATGATTTTCACAAAAAAAAATGTTATACGTTGCAAAATAAATAAATTTGGAAGTACATTAAGATACGAACCAAATGATACAATTTTTGATGTCATGCATTCACATTTTGCTTGTCAAATATAGTATGTGGTCAAACTTTGACCTCAACATACACAAAACAATAAAATACTTCCAAGACCATCGCCGCTCCTCTCCTATTAAACCACTGCCACTCCTATCCCGTTCCAATCCAAAACCAGCGCCGCTCCTCTCCTCTTCCATTTCAAAACCACCGCCGCTCCTCTCCCATTCTAATCCAAAACCAGCACCACTCCTCTCCTCTTCCATTCAAAAACCACCACCGGTGAGTGAAGGTGTTGTGGAGAAGTAGATCGATGGAGGAGTACAACCGATACGTGTGGATCGCATACGGCGACCCTGTGAAGCTAGCCAGGATCTTGGAGATACATTCTTGGTTTGACAACCCGGAGCAATTACCGGCAACAGCGAAAGCGATGGCCAAATATCCGGAAAAGAGCGAAAAGGAGGCGATACATCAAGAGGAAGTTGCGCGGGAGTACATAGAATTGCTCCGCTGGGCCATGGAACAGACAAATTCACCAAATCCGAACATGAGGCGGTGGTGGTGGGAGTATCGATCCAAGGTAGAGCACCCACCAGAGATTGAAGGATCGAGCATCTACACGGTGCCGTTTGTGAGGGTGCCGTGGCAGAGCGAGCCGGTGGAGTCTTCGTTGACCGTACCCAACTACAAGAGAAAAGCAGTTGGCACGACAACGCTTCCCCGCCATCCTCTCCCTCGCCGTTCACCTCGTCTCACGGGGCGACTGTCTGCCATGAGGAATAGGAGGGGACTGCCCCCCCCAGTCTCAGGAGGAGCTTAGGGTTGTCAGGATTTGTAGGTTGTGACTTGTCTTTTGTGTTGTGTATTTTGAGAGTACTTTCAGATATGAATGTCAGATTTGCAGTATTGAGCATATGAAGTATTTTCTGAAATCTAGAGATCTCTTTTTAGCACTTAAAAAATGTAGTTTCATGTAAAAGTGCAGACAATGTGATTCTCAGAGAAGAAACTGCAAGTTTCAGTTTTAGAGGGCAAATCATTTATATTAACAAGCCCTTTTCGAACAGGGATAAGATTATGTTGTAAGTTTTATTCATGGTCGAAAATGGAGCTACCAGTTAGTTAACATCATGCTGATCAACATTCATGCATAGCACATCTTCATATGATGCACAGTCAAAAAGATATGCTATTTTCAAAATGCCCACACAATGTTGTGTGCGAAAAACAGAGAAAATGAGGGACGAAGTTTTGCCAAGTGTTGGAGGTGGTGTGCGTAGATTGCAATGGGCACCCACATGTCAGTAATTGTAGATGCAAAAATCTGGCAACATTTTCCCTGCATCAGGTGGAATCGAACCCGGGCGGAGGAGCGGTTGGGGAGTTGAACCATGCCACTGGCTACTTCAGAACTTTACACAAAAGTTTGGCACAACTTCTACCACTATTGTAACACGTCTTCCCCGGCTCCCGTGCGTTCTCGTCCGAAGCCTGGACGTCATCCTTCACCTTTGTGCCCTCGCCGCGGCGCCGCTGTCTGCCATTGTGAACATGCTCAACAAACGAGAGGAATCTGGAGAGGACTGTACGTGGAGAGGCGGACAATCGGGACCCACCAGGCCCATGGTTGTACGCTAGCAAGTGCCTCATTGAGAAAATACTTCCTCCTAATGCTATACTGATGTGGGGGCCCACGGGTTTGTCAACGTAGTTACTCCTACTAAAGAGATAAATTTACAATGAAGCCAGTTATTGGGCAGCTAGTAGGGAGTATCATTTATTATGAGTGGGCCAGCAAGTATCAGCTGTTTTTTTAGAAATGTATGAGCTAGGTTGTGGGCTAACTAGTCTAGGCTTTTTTTAACATGTGCAGCCCACGACGGGCCGGTTTGTATTTTTTAGGTCCGTCGTGTATCGACCGGCCTATGGGCCTCCTATCCTAGGTTTTATTTTTTCTCAAACATCCGCAACCCAACTTCTGTATTTTTAAAGAAGAAAACGCAGAGGTCAATTCTATTTTTCTATTTAAGAATATGAACGCCAGGTCCAACTTATGTTCCTCTTTTTACTATATTATATATATTTGTACTATTTTATATATTATTGTTATCATCATCATATATTTAATAGATACTTACATACATAACAAAAAATATCCCATGTCTTATCAACTTATAAAATTAATTTTTTAACAATAAAATCATGTTTTTTTTTACTTTAAGGCAACGAAAATGATGGTCATTGTGTACCAAAGCTTGGTAAGATTTGAGGACCAATGTAATAACAAAGCGCTTATTATTAAATATATTTATAAGAAAATGATCAGACACTGTTTATTTTTTGATAACATTGATGCGCCCAACCCAACAATATAATGAGAACCAGCCCAACAAAATTGTGTATTTCGAGAAAGTGCAAATGGGCTGTAATTTTTTAGGAAAAATTAAACCCTACATTATTTGTTCACCCAGCCTAGCAAATTCGTGTATTTCTAGGAAGTGCAAATGGGTTGTAGTTTTTTTAGAAATAATATAAATGGGCCATATGGACCCTACATTATTTGTTCACTTAGCCCAGCAAATGGAATGTCAATTCTAAAAAAATGGATTGAATATCTGCCACATTTTTGGAGGCTCAAATGTGGGCCAATATGTCGAAGCCAACACAAAGCGTTGTCAAGTTAGTCAACAAATGATTCTGACATCCTTAGCCATTAGATTTTAGATTTACATCCAATGGCCAACATCCATCTTCACTGTCTCATCTTCTTCCTCCAGCACCGCCGGGACCACCTCCTGCCGCCTCCGGCTGCTAGCAGCTCTGCTTAGCAAGCTTCGCTGTGAAGCGATGCCCCACCACCGGCTAGGCCATCCCCTCCGCACCTCCTCTTATTCTCCACCGACTGCAGAACAACGCCGGACCAGAACCAGTTAACCCTCGTACACCTCTCCGTCTACGACTCCACTGCCACGTCTTCCCTTCTCCGGCTTGTTGCCGTCCGGGGCCTCGCCGTCATCCATCGCCTTGGTGCGCTCGGCGCGGCGTGGTCAAGGTGGTCAACAAAGAGAGTTACCGGAAGATGACTGTACGTGGAGAGGCTGACAGTGGGGACGCACCAGGTCCATGGACGCACGCACGCAACCGCCTCCTTATTACGCGAAAATAAAATTATTCCTCCCCACTGAAAGTTAGGACCCACCACCTATACCTTCATACGGAAGGAAGTACCTCCTTATTCCTGCCCCTGACACTTGGAACCCGCCAGCAACATCTTTGCAAGTGGAAGTGCCTCCTTATTACGGGAAGAAAAATGATTCCGCCCTTGAAAGTGGGACCCGCTAGCTATATCTTCGCACGCAAGGAAGTGCCTCCTTGTCCTCTCCGACAGCT
Source organism: Secale cereale (assembly GCA_902687465.1). NCBI lineage: Eukaryota > Viridiplantae > Streptophyta > Magnoliopsida > Poales > Poaceae > Secale > Secale cereale. Next base: position 387,132,781 of record LR738711.1, on the reverse strand, counting down.
GGTGCTACCTCTTCAGCTTGCGTTGGTTTTTCCCTTGAAGTGGAAAGGGTGATGCAGCAAAGAAGAGTATTTATTTTTCTTAGTTTGAGAACCAAGGTATCAATCTAGTATGAGACAACGCACAAATTGCCAAATACCTGCACGAACAATCAAACAACTTGCACCCAACGCTATAAAGGGGTTGTCAATCCCTTCACGATTACTTGCAAAAGTGAGATCTGATAGAGATGGATAAACTGTAAAGTAAATATTTTCTGTATTTTTGGCTCATAGATTGGAAAGTAAAAGATTGCAAAATAGTAGATCAGAAACTTATAAGATGGAAAATAGACCCGGGAGCCATAGGTTTCACTAGAGGCTTCTCTCAAGATAGAAAATATCACGGTGGGTAAACAAATTACTGTCAAGCAATTGATAGAAGAGCGCATCATTATGACGATATCTAAGGCAATGATCATGAATATAGGCATCACGTCCCTGTCAAGTAAACCGACTCCTGCCTGCATCTACTACTATTACTACATACATCGATCGAAACGATTTTGCATCTAGAGTATTAAGTCCATGAAGAACAGAGTAACGCATTAAGTAAGATGACATGATGTAGCGGAATTAACTCAAGCAATATGATGAAAACCCCATCTTGTTATCCTCGATGGCAACAATACAATATGTGTCATGTCCCTTTCTTTCATTGGGAATGTGCACTGCAATATTGAACCCAAAGCAAAGCACTTCTCCCATTGCAAGAAAAACCAATCTAGTTGGCCATACCAAACTGATAGTTCAAAGATAATTACTAAGATATCAAATCATGCATATAAGAATTCATAAAAGACTCAAATAGAATTCATAGATAATCTGATCACAAATCCATAATTCATCGGATCTTGGCAAACACACCGTGAAAGAAGATTACATCGGATAAATCTCCAAGAACAACGAGGAGAACATGGTATTGAGCATCAAAGAGAGAGAACAAGGCATCTAGCTACTAGCTATGGACCCGTAGGTCTGTGGTAAACTACTCACACTTCATCGGAAGGGCAATAGGGTTGATGTAGATGCCCTCCGTGGTCGAATCCCCCTCCAGTGGAGTACTAGAAAAGGCCTCCAGATGGGATCTTGTGGATACAGAAAGTTATGGCAGTGGAAAAGTGGTTTCGATGCCCCCTCCTGGGTTTATAGAATATATGTGAATATACAGGCGAAAGAAATAGGTCGGTGGAGCAGTAGGGGGCCGACAAGGGTGGGGGCGCACCCTCTGTCCTTGTGGTCGCCTCCTGGATCCCCTGACGTGCACTCCAAATCCATTGGATGTCTTCTGGTCCTAGAAATATCCTCGTAAAGTTTTGTTCTGTTTGGACTCCATTTGATATTCCTTTTCCGCGGAACTCAAAAACAAGGTAAAAACAGAAACTGGCACTGGGCTCTAGGTTAATAGGTTAGTCCCAAAAATAATATAAAATAGCGTATTAATGCATATAAAACATACAAAACAGATAATATAATATCATGGAACAATCAAAAATTATAGATACATTGGAGACCTATCAAGCACCCACAAGCTTAATTCCGGCTCGTCCTCGAGTAGGTAAATGATAAAAACAGAATTTTTGATGTGGAATGCTACCCAACATATTTTATCAATGTAATTCTTCTTTATTGTGGCATGTATGTTCACACCCATAAGACTCAAAAATAAAAATTCATCAATATTAAAACAGTAATACTTCGAGCATACCAAAAGTAATCTATGAAGCTTTAAAAATAACATGGCTAAAGAACGTTATCCCTACAAATCTTATAGTCCTTATGCTCCCTTTTCTTAACACAAGATACCCCTCATGCCCATCCTGGAGTCAGCCTAGCAATTGCTTTCATACTCTACTTTTTCAAGCCTTTTTTCAACTCTTCACGCAATATATGAGCGCGAGCCATGGGCATAGGACTATGGGTGGAATATAAGGTGATGATAGGCAAAAGGTGGGAGAAAGTCTCACAACAACTAGGCAATTCAATGGACTATGGAGATGTCCATTAATCGATATCAATGTGGGTGAGTAGGGATTGCCATGCAACGATGCGCTAGAGCTATAAGTGTATGAAAGCTCAAAAGAAAACTAGTGGGTGTGCATCAACTTGCTTGCTCATGAAGACCTAGGGAATTTGAGGAAGCCCATCGTTGTAATATACAAGCCAAGTTTTATAATGAAAAATTCCCAATAGTATATGAAAGTCACAACATCGGAGACTCTCTATCATGAAGAACATGGTGCTATTGTGAAGCACGATGTGGAAAAAAAGATAGTAACATTGTCCCTTCTCTCGTTTTCTCTCATTTTTTTTATTTTGGGATCTTTGTCCTCAGTTTTTATTTTGGTGGGCTTCTTTAGCCACTTTTACTTATTTGGGCTTCATTGGCCTCTTTTATTTATAATCTCACATGGGACAATGTTCTAATGATGATGATCATCACACTTTTATTTACTTACAACTCGATATTACTACTCGATATTGGAACATAGTATGACTCTATATGAATGCCTCCGGCGGTGTATTGGGATGTGCAATGATCTAGAGTGACATGTATGAAAAATATGAATGGTGGCTTTGCCACAAATACTATGTCAACTACATGATCATGCAAAGCAATATGACAATGACAATGCGTGTCATAATAAACAGAACGGTGTAGTTACATGGCAATATATCTCAGAATGGCTATGGAAATGCCATAATAGGTAGGCATGGTTGCTATTTTGAGGAAGGGTGTAAGGTGGTTCGATGCACCGGCGAAAATTGCGTGGTACTAGAGTGGCTAGCAAGGTGGAAGGGTGAGAGTGCGTATAATCCATGGACTCAACATTAGTCATAAAGAAATCACATATTTATTGCGAAAAATCTACTTAGCATTCAAAGCAAAGCCCTACAACGCATGCCCATAGGGGGGAGGTTGGTAGGAGATAACCAACGCATGCCCCAAACCTTCCTGCAAAGCTGAAACAATCAAGATACAGTGCGCGTCAATTTGGTTACATAGGCCATACGTGCATGCTACGGGAATCATAAAACTTAACACAATTATATCTTTAAACTGACAAACTACCACTAGCATGACTCTAATATTACCATCTCAACATTTCAAAACAATTATAAGGAGTCAAACTTTTCATAGCATTCAATGCTCTATATATGAAAGTTTTTATTATATCTCCTTTGGATGCCTATCATATTAGGAATAAATTCATAGCCTAAGCAAATTATCATGCTGTTTTTAAAGACTCCCAAAATAATATAAGTGAGTAAAGAGAGTTCAACAATTTCTAGAAAATAAAACCACCGTCGTGCTCTAAAAAGATATAAGTGAAGCACTAGAGCAAAATTGCCTAGCTTAAAAGATATAAGTGAAGCACATAGAGTATTCTAATAAATCATGATTGAAGCGTGTCCCTTTGAAAAGGTGTGTACTGCAAGGATAATTGTGGCAAACTAAAAAGCAAAGACTCATATCATACAAGACGCTCCAAGCAAAACACATATCATGTAGTGAATAGAAATATAGCCTCATGTAAAGTTACCGATAGACAAAGATGAAAGAGGGGATGCCTTCCCGGGGCATCCCCAAGCTTAGGCTCTTGGTTGTCATTGAATTTTACCTTGGGGTACCTTGGGCATCCCCAAGCTTAGGCTCTTGCCACTCCTTATTCCATAGTCCATCAAATCCATACCCAAAACTTGAAAACATCACAACACAAAACTCAACAGAAATCTCGTGAGCTCCGTTAGTAAAACAAAGCAAATAACCACTCAAGGTACTATTGTGATCTTATTCTTACTTTATATTGGTGTAACATCTACTGTATTCCAACTTTTACATGGTTCATACCCCCCGATACTAGTCATAGATTCATCAAAATAAGCAAACAACACATAAAAATAGAATCTATCAAAAATAGAATAGTCTCTAGCAATCTAAAAACTTCGCATACTTTTGTAACTCTAAAAATTCTGAGAAATTATGACTACGTGGGGAATTTGTATATCAATTTTGTGTAAAACTTTCAGAACGTTTTCACGTTCCAGCGAATTATTGAATTTTCTGCACTGGGCGCAAAAGTTTCTATTTTTCAGCAAAATCAAATAAACAATCACCGTAAGCCATCCCAAAGGTCTCACTTGGCTCGAACACTAATTAAAACACCAAAACACAATTACTACAGAAGTAATAATGTGTGAAACTTGAAAAACAAAACCAAAAAGCAAAAATAAAATTGGGTTTCCTCCCAACAAGCGCTATTGTTTAACGCCCTTAGCTAGGCATAAAACGCGAATAGATCTAGGTATTGTCATCTTTGCTATGCAATCCATAAGTAGCTCTTATAATAGATTCATAAGGAAATTTAATTTTCTTTCTTGGAAAGTGTTCCATGCCCTTCCTCAATGGAAATTGAAATATAATGTTTCCTTCTTTCATATCAATAATTGCACCAATCGTTCTAAGGAAAGGTCTATTAAGAATAATAGGACATGTAGGATTGCAATCTATTTCAAGAACAATGAAATCTACGAGCACATAATTCCTATTTGCAATAATAAGAACATCGTTAATCCTTCCCATAGTTTTTTAATAGTTAAATCCACCATATGCAAATTTAAAGAACACTCATCAATTTTACGGAAACCTAACACATCACCCAAAGTTTTTGGAATCGTAGAAATGCTAGCACCCAATTCACACAAAGCATGGCACTCATAATATTTAATCATGATCTTAATAGTAGGTTACCACTCATCATAAAGTTTTCTAGAGATAGAAACTTCCAATTCAAGCTTTTCTTCAAAAGATTGCATCATAGCATCAACGATATGTTTAGTAAAAGCTTTATTTTGATTGTAAGCATGAGGAGAATTCAACATGGATTGTAACAAGGAAATACAATCTATTAAAGAACAATTATCATAATTAAATTCCTTCAAATCCAAAATAATGGGTTCATTGCTACTTAAAGTTTTGACCTCACCAATCCCACTTTTAACAATTTTTGCATCAAGATCTAAAAACTCTGAATTATTAGGACACCTTTAAGCTAAAGTTGACTCATCTTCAGTCCCATCTTTATCAAGATTTATATTGGAAAACAATGATTTAATAGGAGTCACATCAATCATTTTAAGATCTTCATCATTATTTTCACGATAACTAGAAGAAAATGTTTTTTTATAAACCAATCCTTTTTAGCATCCATCTTAGCGGTTCTTTCTTCGCACTCATCAATGGAAATTCTCATAGCCTTGAGAGACTCATTGATATCATGCTTGGGTGGAATTGATCTAAGTTTCAGAGAATTCACATCAAGATAAATTCTATCCACGTTCCCAGCCAAATCATCAATCTCAAGCAATTTTTCTTCAATCAAAGCATTAAAATTCTTTTGCGCACTCATAAATTCTTTAACACTATTCTAAAAATCAGAGGGCATCTTATTATAATTTCCATCAGATTTTTTGTAGGAAGTACCATAATTTTTAGAGGAATTATTAGGGAAAGGCCTAGGATTAAATTTTTCTCTACGTGTGTTGTTACCAAAATTGTTTCTAACAACAAAATTCACATCCATAGATTCATTATTATTCTCAATCAAAGTGGACAAGGACATATCATTAGGATCAATATAAGTACCATTGCTAGCAAATAATTTCATAAGCTCATCCATCTTTCCACTCAAAACATTAATCTCTTCAATTGCATGCACTTTTTTACTAGTGGAAGTGTAGCGACCCGACCCGAATGGATCGAAGTCTCTATGCTTAAGTGTCATCCCTGGATCGGTATGCTGACACACACAATACTCGAGGATTTATAACATAGGTAAATCACATGTATAAAGTAACGTAAATACTATTACCTCAATCCACAAACGGAAGTAACAACAAGGTTGTGGAGTGCCATCAACACCAACTACAAAGTTGAGTGTAGACATCGCAACCCTAACGTTTCACTTACTCGTCGAATAATTCCTGCAACATGAGACGTTGCAGCCATGTAGGTCAGTACATTGAATGTACTAGAAAATTCACACCATAGAATAATGATGAACGTTATCTATCACTACATGCATATTTGGCTGTTGGAGGCTGTAAGGTTAATTTTGCATAAAGCTAGTTTTTCCCTACAACAAAGGAATAAATTTTATTTACTACTCAGTTGAATTAATCAATATTGAGAAGGTTCCTCCAACTCAATCCCAAAATCACCAATGTCATTAGTAACGCAACATTTTAATTATATAGAGTGATGAGATCAACAAATAATCAACTTCTAGATACTCAAGTTGACCACAACTGGGGGCACGACTAATCATGAATAGTTTGTACACTCTGCAGAGGTTTGTGCACTTTTCCCCACAAGACTCGATCTCCTCCGTTGAATTTCTCACACTGCTTGATGTTTGAGAACCGGATGATCGAGACATAGTCTTTTCAAAGAGGTCCCCTTAACCGATAGTTAGGCCAGTACACCTACAACCCCCCTACATCTGCTAGCCCATCATGGAAAGGTTTCCCACAACTTACTCCACAATGCCAGAGCCCATAATGGCTTGTGGCTGCACATGGAAGTTTCTAGGCATGAAAATATCATATGATCCCTTTGAGCCTGGGTGGCATTCCATAGGGTGATCACACGGGTCCTCTGGGATCCCCTAGAGCAAACACAGGTTTCTCCAGGTGCCCAGGAAAGCCACTGGTTTCTCCAGGGTGCTCCAACCATTCCACCCAGATGTGTGTTAATGTTGCCACCTTAAACTTTCCATTAATTATCATCACACTCGCAATTTTCATGAATCTCACATTCAATCGACGTCTATGAGCAATAAGTAACAAAGCGTATATTCCTGGGGTTGATCACAAGTCATAGGTTCCTACCTCATTAACTACAAAGAAATCCCACATGTATCCAAGTCCCACTCATGCAATTCTTTGATGGTATAACTAATGCAAGTAAAACTAGGTATTGAAGAGTATGATCAAAGTGTGAACTTGCCTTGTATAGTTAATGAAGATTCTTCGCACTCATAACTCGTGATAGATCTACTCGTCACACTCTGATTAATCTATAGTAAGCAAGCAATTGTAACCACACATAATGTAGCAACCATGATTCTAATGAACCGAAGTATCTGTGCTCAGTGTCATCCCTGGATCGGTATGCTGACACACACAGTACTCGAGGATTTATAACAGAGGTTCAATCACACTTTATTACATTGAAAAGTCCTCGAAGAGGTAATATCCATTACATGAGAATGGATGAAGGCCATCTAAATAAATTGCGGAAGCTACGAAGAGTAGTTGAGTCCATCCAACTCCACGACAAACATTGAGTGCATGACAACGACCTATCGCACCTTAATTTCCGTTCGAAAACTCTACAACATGATACGTTGCAGCCATGTAGGTCAGCACATTGAATATGCTGGCAAGAACACACTGTAATGATAATGAGCATTGTCTACAACTATATGCATATTTGGCCGGTGGAGGTTGTAAGTTTTATTTTTGCATAAAGCTAGTTTTTCCCTACAACAAAGGTATGTATTAATTTAACTACTTAGTTAAATTTAAGCATGAACAATTGAGAATGGTTCCTCCATCTCAATACCAAACCAAAGTCATTATTAACCAAACAAATTAAATAAAGTGATGAGATCATTCCGTAATTCAACTACTAGGATACTCAAGAAAGTCCATCACTGGGGACATGGCTACTCATGAATAGTTTGTACACTCTTCAGAGGTTTGCACACTTTTCCCCACAAGACTCGATCGCCTCCGTTTTAATTTCTCGCACTTCAGGGTGTTTGAGAAATGGATGACCGGGACACAGTCTTTCAGAAGCATTAACTCTTAACCCTGGGTAGACCGTACCACCTACATCCGCTACATCTGCTAGTCTACCACGGAAAGAGGTCACACAACATACTCAACTATGCCAGAGCCCATAATGGCTTGTGGCTGCACACAGAAGTTTCTAGGCATGAATGATATATGATCCCTTTGAGCCTGGGTGGCATTCCATAGGATAATAACACGGGTCCTCCGTGATTTCCTAGGAGAACACTAGATTCTCTAGGTGCCCTGCAACCAATCTACCCAGATGTGAATTAAATTCCACCTTAAAGAAACCCTTAGTTGTTATTACTCTCACAACTTTCATGAAATCACTCATACCAATCCACGTCTACAAGCATGGCTAAGCAATAAGTAACAAAGCGTTTATTCTCTTGGTTGATCTCAAGTCACTGGGTTCCTACCTCATGAATTACAAAGTATCATATTACGTAACCAGTCCTACTCATGCAAGTGTTTGAGGGTATAACTAATGCAGTAAAAACTGGGTATTGGAAAATATGATCAAAGTATGAACTTCCCTTGCTGATGATCGCTGAAACCGAAAGACTCGTAGTAGCATGCTTTGCATTACGGGAATTCTATCGCAATCAAACAATAGCATACATAAGCAATCATGCAACAGAATCGAAGAACATATCTCAAAAGACTTCGAAAACAAATGAATCACTAATGCAACAACAAACAACTTGTAACAGTACCAAAATTAAGTGAATTTGTCCTTATCAGAAAGTTTAGGTCAAGAGTTTCGATTTGCAAAAAGAATCAACTCAAACGGAGTTACGAAACTCAAATTACGATCAAAAGAAGTTCAAACCAGAAACTGTTTGAATTCAAATTTTAGAACTTTCAAACTCAACTTTGAGCCGCGCTACTGGAAATACAAGATCGATACGAAGAAATTGGCGTTGGTTTCATCTAATTCCGACTAATGAGTAAAAAGTTACGAGGGTTTGAAGTTTAGGTACAGATTTGTAAAAAAAATCATCGCGGATAGGTCCTCGACGAAAAATAAACATAAAAAGAAAAGACTAATTTGCGAACAATCATTTTCTATAACTAAATAGCGGACGTTCGTTAAATAATAAAACCAAAAAAACGAACTAGGGTTTTCCTTAAAAAACGATCTAGGGTTTTAAAAAAAAATCCAAAGGAAAAAGCGGGCGGTTCAATTACGTCGCGGGTCGGTTGGACTAACGGGCGGTGGCGGACGGCGGCGGCGCGGTGCGGGTGGCGGGGCGAGGCGAGGCGGCGGCGGTGAGGCGAGGCGGCGGCAATGAGGCGACGGCGCTGTAGCGACCAGACCTCAAACAGTCTGATCTGCATACATCAGTGTCATCCCTGGATCAGTAATGTTGACACGCATGGTACTCGAAGGATTTATAACAGAGTAGCAATCACACACTTATTACATCGATCGTCCAACGATGAATTTATTACAAATAATATGGCTGAAGGCCATCTAACACGATAACAGCGGAAGGCTTGGAAGATAAGTGAGTCCATCAACTCCAGCGGCATCACTGAGTATAGAACCACGACCTAAAAGGGGCATCTTACTCGTCGTCTGAAAAGTCTGCAACATGAAATGTTGCAGCCCGAAAACGGACGAGCACATGGAATATGCTGGCAAGGTAACACAAGAGATGCAATGAAAGTAAAGCTATACTATATGCAATATGGCTGGTGGAAAGCTCTATGGTTAAGTTTTTGCGTAAAGCCAATTTTTCCCTACTTCAAAGGAATGTATTTTAATTAACTATCATGGTAGTTGAAACATCGTTGAGAAGATAGACATCCTCTCAACCCCAATTAAAAGTAATCATTAAACCCAACAAAATTAAATTAGAATAACATGTTGAGATGCACATGATAATCCAAGTACTAGATACTCAAGACGTCCATAACCGGGGACTCGGCTAATCATGATCAGTTTGTACACTCTGCAGAGGTTTGTGCACTTTCCCCACAAGACTCGATCGCCTCCATTTGGTTTCTCGCATTGCATGGTGTTTGAGAAACGGATGTCCGAGACACAGTCTTTCCGAAGAGGTCCCTTAACCAGATAGATAGGCCGGTACACCTACAAAACCCAACTACATCTGCTAGCCCATCATGGAAAGGTTTCCCACAACTTACTCAACTATGCCAAATCCCATATTGGCATGTGGCTTCACACGGAAGTTTCTAGCATGAAAAATCTCATGATCCCTTTGAGCCTGGGTGGCGGTCCAAAAGAAAAACAGGCAATCCTGGAATACCCAGATGCCTCAATCCACCCAGATGTGTATTAAAGTTGCCACCTTAAGTTGAACCATTAATTAACAACTCACACCTGTCATGGATTTCACTCAAACCCAAACCACGTCTACGAGCACAGCATGTCCTAGCAGCAAACGTAGAAGTAACTCCCAAGGGTTTGAATGTAATGCAGGTAATAGGTACTACCTCAATCTACTTCCCAATCCCACAAATTAATTAATCCTACTCATGCAATGTGTGAGGGTTTGACTAATGCAATGAAAACTGGGTAATTGGAAAGCATGATCAAAGTGTTACTTGCCTTGCTGGTCATCCGCAAAACCTAGAGACTCAAAGTAGCAAGCGGCGCACTCCGGGTACTCTATCGCAATCAAACAAACAAGCATACAATAAGTACTTAACTAATGCACGGGTAAAACTCAAATAAGAGATCTAACCAGAAAGTTCAACTTAAGAACTCCGGTTTGCAAAAAGAATCAACTCGAAAGAAGAACCGAAACTCAAACTGCAAAAGAAACGAGCTCCGAATTACTAGTTGGCCTAAAGTCAAATTTTACAGTAGCCAAACTTTGTTCAAGTTGTTCTAACGTAAAGAGGGCTTCGAGATGAAGATCTGGGATTTTTAATCACCTGATTCCGACTCTCGAGCGAAAAGAAAAACGAAAAACAAGATCACGGCAGATATCGCGATCGGAAAATCGCGGTTAAATACCCAAAAAAGAAAAACGACGAACAGGCTAACGAACGAACGTTCGCTGTCTGCGATTAACTAACGAAACCGTTCGTTAAAACGAACGTACGGACGAACGTCCGTTATTTAACTAAACCGTCGGAAAATAAAAAAAACCGAACTGATCTATTTAAAAAAACATACCTAGGTTTTCAAAAAAAAAAACCGTTCGGTTAACAGCAAAAAAAACTACCTCTCTCTCTCCACTCCGGCGGAAACTCCGGCGAGCGGCGGGGCGGTGGTGCTCCGGCGGGCGGTGGAGCGACGGCATGCGGGCGGCGGGGCAGCGGCGGGGCGCGGCTAGGGTTTCGGGCGACGGGGCGAGCGGGCTGGCGAAACGGGCCGGTCTGGGCGGCTTATGAAGCCGAGAGTCCTGGTCCTTTACTAGTCCTACTCGGTTTCCTTTTTTTTTTCTTTAAATAGAGTCCCGGCGCAGTAAAACTAACGAAAGAAATACCAAAGGTACTCCAAAATTCCCAAAATAAATTTTCACCGTCCTCTAATAATATTTAGGACAAAGTGAACATTTTTCCCGGACCTAAATACAATTTTGAAAAACGCGTATTTTTCTTATGCAATTAAATCCGAAAATAAATCCAGAAAAATTCCAAAAGTGATTTTAATATTTTTCCTCCAATATTTCTGTTATTTTGGAGAAGTCATATTATCTCCGCTCATTTATTTTATTTAGAAATATTTTTAGGAGAGAAAAATAATTAGAATCACACTGTCCTCGTACCGGTATTTGAGCGAACTCAAATACGAAAACGGTAAAATCCCCAACTCTCTCCGTAGGTCCTTGAGTTGCTTAGAATTTTGAGGAACTCCACGAACAAAAATGCAAAACAATGAAGTGCAATTATGATTTATGTATAACATTCCAAATTGAAAAATTAGGATGTTACAAACCTACCCCCCTTAGAATGAATCTCGCCCTCGAGATTCGACTTGTCTAGAGAACAGGTGTGGGTGGTCCTTGCGTAGATCATTTTCTCGTTCCCAGATGGCTTCTTCCTCGGTGTGGTGACTCCACTGAACTTTGCAAAACTTGATAACCTTGCTGCGAGTAATTCTGCTCGAAAACTCAAGAATCTTAACGGGCTTCTCCTCGTAGGTCAGGTCACTGTCCAACTGAATTGCTTCCAGGGGTACTGTGTCTCTAAGCGGTATATCGGCCATCTCCGCGTGGCACTTCTTAAGCTGTGATACGTGAAACACGTCGTGCACTCCTGACAATCCTTCTGGCAATTCCAACTTATAGGCAACCTCTCCCATGCGTTCCAAAACACGGTAAGGTCCCACAAATCTCGGGGCTAGCTTCCCTTTAACTCCGAAACGTTTAAATCCTCGCAGAGGCGATACCCTCAAGTAGGCTCTGTCTCCGATCTCATAGGTTATCTCCTTGCGCTTCGAGTCAGCATAACTCTTCTGCCTGGACTGAGCTACCTTCAGTCTATCTCGAATCAACTTCACCTTCTCCTCAGACTCTTTGATTAAGTCTGTTCCAAACAATTGTCGGTCTCCAACTTCATCCCACAACAACGGTGTTCGGCATCTCCTTCCATACAATGCCTCGAACAGTGCCATCTTCAATCTGGCTTAGTAACTATTGTTGTATGAGAACTCCGCGTAAGGCAAGTTGTCATCCCAACTAGATTCATAATCTAATGCATAGGCTCTCAACATATCCTCCAGAATCTGATTGACTCTCTCCGTCTGTCCATCTGTCTGCGGATGAAATGTTGTACTAAACTCTAACCTGGTACCCAAAGTTTCGTGTAACTGATTCCAGAACTTTGAGGTAAACTGGGTTCCTCTATCTGATACAATGCTCCTCGAACTCCATGCAGACATATAATTATGGTCATGTATATCTTTGCCAACTTGGCACTGGTATACGTGGTTTTCACAGGAATAAAGTGGGCTACCTTTGTCAACCGGTCTACTACTACCCAGATTTAACCATATCCTGCATTGGTCATGGGCAATCCGGTGATAAAATCCATGCCAAGCTTCTCCCACTTCCATTCGGGTATTGGCATAGGTTGTAACAATCCTGATGGCTTCTGATGTTCTGCCTTTACTCTCTGGCACACATCACAAACTGCTACATACTCCGCAATATCCTTCTTCATACCGGTCCACCAAAAAATATCCTTCAAATTCAAATACATCTTAGTATTTCCTGGGTGAATCGAGTATGGTGAATCATGGGCCTCCTGTAAAATCAACTTCCTGATCTCCGGGTCATTGGGCACATAGATTCGATCCTCAAACAATAAGGTGTTGTGTTCATCCTCACGAAATCCTTTAGCTTTTCCTTCGCTCATTAACTCCTTTATAGCGACAATCTCCTTGTCAGCCTTCTGAGCTTCTCTGATTTTATCCATCAGGGTAGACTGGATTTCTAGTGTTGCTACATAGCCTCTCGGAACTATCTCCAAACTTAGTTCTCGTAGGTCCTCGGCTAACTCCTTTGGAAACTCCTCCATCATTAGGGTATTGACATGGCTCTTACGGCTTAGCTCATCAGCTACTACGTTAGCCTTTTCGGGATGATAATGCAATCTCATGTCATAGTCCTTAATGAGTTCTAGCCATCTCCTTTGCCTAAGATTCAGCTCCTTCTGAGTGAATATGTACTTCAAACTCTTATGATCTGTATATACTTCACAATGGTTTCCTATGAGAAAATGTCTCCACGTCTTCAATGCATGCACTACGGCTGCTAACTCCAAATCGTGGGTGGCATAGTTCATCTCATGAGGTTTCAGTTGTCGTGAAGCATACGAAACAACTCTCCCTTCCTGCATAAGAACTGCTCCAAGTCGTCGACGGGAAGCGTCGCAGTACACCTCATAATCCTTATGCTGATCTGGCAAAATCAACACAGGGGATGATATCAACCTTTTCTTCAACTCCTGAAAACTAGTCTCACATTCTTCGGTCCAACTGAACTTGGTGTCCTTCTTCAACAACTCCGTCATTGGCTTTGCAATCTTCGAGAAATTCTCGATAAATCTCCGGTAGTATCCTGCAAGTCCAAGAAAACTTCAGATTTCTCCAACGATCGTCGGTGCTTCCCATTTGGTCACAGTCTCCACCTTGGCGGGATCTACTGCTATTCCTTCTCCGGATATAACATGTCCGAGGAATCCGACTTCCTTCAACCAAAACTCACATTTGCTAAACTTGGCATACAACTGATCTTCTCTGAGCTTCTCCAATACCAAACGCAAATGCTCTTCATGCTCCTCTTCATCCTTCGAGAAGATCAAAATATCATCTATGAACACTACGACGAACTTATCCAAATACTCCATAAACACTTTGTTCATCAGGTTCATAAAGTATGCCGGTGTGTTTCTCAGACCAAACGACATGACGGTATACTCATACAACCCATACCTAGTGGTAAAGGCCGTCTTAGGGATATCTTGCTCTCGGATCTTCAATTGATGGTACCCTGATCGCAGATCGATCTTAGAAAAGACTTTAGCTCCTTGCAATCTATCGAACAGATCGTTGATCATTGGCAATGGGTACTTGTTCTTGATCGTTACTTCATTCAATCCACGGTAATCAACAACCATTCTTAACGATCCATCCTTCTTCTCCACTAGAAGTACTGGCGAACCCCAAGGCGAAGAACTTGGGCGTATGAATCCTTTATCCAGTAACTCCTTAATCTGCTTCTTAATCTCCTCCAAATCCTTTGCGGGCATCCTATAGGGTCTCTTAGAAATTGGCCCGGTGCCTGGCAAAAGTTCAATCAAAAACTCTATATCTCTATCCGGTGGCATGCCAGGTAACTCCTCTGGAAACACATCCGGATAATCCTTCACTACTGGCACTTCCTCCTAAACAACTCCTGTGAGAGAATATACTTGAGTCCTTGTAGGCGAATGCCTAGATACATACTTAATCCTTTTTCCCTCCGGGGTGGTGAGCAAAATAGACTTACTGGCACAGTCAGTGTTACCACCATACTTTGACAACCAATCCATACCTAATATCACATCCAATCCTTGTGACTCCAGAACTATTAGGTCAGAGGGGAAAGTATGGCGACCTATGATCAATGGCGTTTGAAAACATCCTTTGTGTGCCATATAATCTGCTCCAGGTGAACTTACTAACATGGGGGTCTTAAGAACTCGGGTGGACATCCTATGTCTATTTACGAATCCCCTTGAAATATTTGAATGCGATGCACCAGTATCGAAAAGAACTATTGCGGTAAATGTCTTAACCAAAAACTTACCGACAACAGCATCTGGTTGCTCTTCTACCTCCTCCACGGTCACGTGGTTCACTAGTCCTTTGTTGAACAGGTTGGGCTTCTCCCCGGCGCTTCCATTGCCGTTACCATTCTTAACTTCAGGGCATTCATTGGCATAATGTCCAGTCTTTCCACACTTGTAACAAGTGACATGGCTAAAATCCCTCTTGGTGGGTGTGGACGGTGCAGGGCGGTTCTGGTTTCCATTGGCTCCATTCCCATTCCCATTACCATTGCCATTCTTGGTGCCATTGTGGTTGTGTGAGCTACTTCCTCCATGGGTATGCTGAAACTGTCCTACTACTTTAGGGGTAAAGCGAGGCTTCTGCTGAGCTCCAGAATTAAATTTCCCTTGCCCATACTTCCTCTTGCGACTCTCAATCTGCTGATGTTTCCTTTCAATCATCAGGGCTCGGTCAACCAACTCCTGATAGTTATTGAAAGTTGCCACCATCAACTGTACACTCATCTAATCATTCGGCCCTTCCATAAATCTCTCCTGCTTCTTGGCATCTGTGGCCACATCGTCTGGGGCATAACGAGATAGTGTACTAAACTCATCCACGTACTGAGCCACAGTACGGTTTCCTTGGTGCAAGTTGCGAAACTCCTGCTTCTTTATACTCATTGCTCCAGTCGAGACATGGGCAGTACGAAAAGCTTGCTGAAACTGATCCCAAGTCACATTGGCTACGGGGTAAGTGGCTGTGTAATTCTCCCACCATGCTGCGGCTGGTCCAGATAACTGGTGTGCGGCAAATCGCACCTTCTCAGCATCCGAGCAATGGGCGGTGGTCAAATCCCTTCCAATCTTGCGTAGCTAGTCATCAGCCACAATTGGTTCGATGCTGCTAGCAAACACTGGTGGTTGCAACCTTAAGAAACGTGTCAGGTTGTCCATAGGTGGTGGTGGTGGAGGGTTGTTGTTGTTGTTGTTGTTGTTGTTGTTGTTGTTGTTCTGATTGTTCTGAGTGTTCTGGACAAGAAGTTGCATCAGGGTGTTCTGCTGCTGAATCAACTGGGTGAGCTTAGTTGGAAACTCGAATTCACGTCTTGGAGGCATCTGATGGGTGTAGAGGGAAGCGATTTAGAATAGAAAAGAGGTTTAGGGGAAATCACTACCCATATGCACATGAGACAAACACACAATCATATCACACCAATCAATTTCAAACAAGGTCTTACAAATCTAACGACCGTTACAAAGGTGCTCTAAATCTAATATCTGGAGGTATACTACTAGTCATAGGGTGGTCATCTAAAAATATTGGTCGGCAGAGGATTCCATGATATCTGCCCCAGCTTCATCTTCATAGTCTTCATCCTTGCTATCGTCAGCTTCCGAATCCGTGTCATCTATGATGATATAGTCTTCCGGTGGAATCTCCTTGGGTTCTTCTTCCTCGTCTTCTTCTCCCATGAGTATCCCTAACTTCCGGGTCAAATCATCATTCTTCTCCACAAGTATCTTCATGTCCTCCTCATATCCGTCGCGTGTAGACTTGAGTTCTTCTTCTAGCTCCAAATTCCTATTTAGGGCCTTCTTCAAATCTATCATCCCAGCACACATCTGGTGTTCTTGGCGACGAATGTGGTGGTTCAACTCCTGGATGAATGCTGCTATGGATATACCCTTCTTAGTGCTGATCAAATCCCAATTCTCATCTCGGCGTCCACAAATCTGGTAGATAGTGTCCTTTAGCTCCTGTTTGTAGACTTCTCCAATCCTTCCCATAGCAATGTGGGCTGCCATACTCCTTCCTAGGCTCCATGTAGGTGCATTAAAGGAAAATGCTATGAGTGAGGTGACAGGTGCGAACGTCCTTCCTGGAACTTGAGCTTGAATCAACCAGCGCTCCTCCTCAGGTAGAGTGGCATTGTAGGCTCCAGTGAAACTTGGTAATCCAATGTGTAGATATCTGGTGACTTCCTTAAGGTGTCGTCCAAAAGGTGTATCATCATCCGGTTGCATGAACTTGTGCTTTGCTTCCACCATCCTAAAGAATAGAAAAGATGAGGAGTCAGAAGAGAAAAGAGTGGATAGTGTTCTAGGGCTTGTCTTAGTGGTCGTGTCCTACAGTCAGCGTGTGCTCTGATACCATCTTGTAGCGACCGGACCTCAAACAGTCTGATCTCCATGCATCAGTGTCATCCCTGGATCAGTAATGCTGACACGCATGATACTCGAAGGATTTATAACAGAGTAGCAATCACACACTTATTACATCGATAGTCCAACGATGAATTTATTACAAATAATATGGCTGAAGGCCATCTAACACGATAACAACGGAAGGCTTGGAAGATAAGTGAGTCCATCAACTCCAGCGGCATCACTGAGTATAGAACCACGACCTAAAAGGGGCATCTTACTCATCGTCTGAAAAGTCTGCAACATGAAACGTTGCAGCCCGAAAACGGTTCAGCACATAGAATATGCTGGCAAGGTAACACAAGAGATGCAATGAAAGTAAAGCTATACTATATGTAATATGGCTGGTGGAAAGCTCTATGGTTAAGTTTTTGCGTAAAGCCAATTTTTTCCTACTTCAAAGGAATGTATTTTAATTAACTATCATGGTAGTTGAAACATCGTTGAGAAGATAGACATCCTCTCAACCCCAATTAAAAGTAATCATTAAACCCAACAAAATTAAATTAGAGTAACATGTTGAGATGCACATGATAATCCAAGTACTACATACTCAAGACGTCCATAACCGGGGACACGGCTAATCATGATCAGTTTGTACACTCTGCAGAGGTTTGTGCACTTTCCCCACAAGACTCGATCGCCTCCGTTTGGTTTCTCGCACTGCATGGTGTTTGAGAAACGGATGACCGAGACACAGTCTTTCCGAAGAGGTCCCCTTAACCAGATAGATAGGCCGGTACACCTACAAAACCCAACTACATCTGCTAGCCCATCATGGAAATGTTTCCTATAACTTACTCAACTATGCCAGAGCCCATATTGGCATGTGGCTGCACACGGAAGTTTCTAGCATGAAAAATCTCATGATCCCTTTGAGCCTGGGTGGTCGTCCAAAAGAAAAACAGGCAATCCTGGAATACCCAGATGCCTCAATCCACCCAGATGTGTATTAAAGTTGCCACCTTAAGTTGAACCATTAATTAACAACTCACATCTGTCATGGATTTCACTCAAACCCAAACCACGTCTACGAGCATAGCATGTCCTAGCAGCAAACGTAGAAGTAACTCCCAAGGGTTTGAATGTAATGCAGGTAATAGGTACTACCTCAATCTACTTCCCAATCCCACAAGTTAATTAATCCTACTCATGCGATGTGTGAGGGTTTGACTAATGCAATGAAAACTGGGTAATTGGAAAGCATGATCAAAGTGTTACTTGCCTTGCTGATGATCCGCAAAACCTAGAGACTCAAAGTAGCAAGCGGCGCACTCCGGGTACTCTATCGCAATCAAACAAACAAGCATACAATAAGTACTTAACTAATTCATGGGTAAAACTCATTTAAGATATCTAACCAGAAAGTTCAACTTAAGAACTCCGGTTTGCAAAAAGAATCAACTCGAAAGAAGCAACGAAACTCAAACTTCAAAAGAAACGAGCTCCGAATTACTAGTTGGCCTAAAGTCAAATTTTACAGTAGCCAAACTTTGTTCAAGTTGTTCTAACGTAATGAGGGCTTCTAGACAAAGATCTGGGATTTTGAATCACCTGATTCCGACTCTCGAGCGAAAAGAAAAACGAAAAACAAGATCAGGGCAGAAATCCCGATCGGAAAATCGCGGTTAAATACCCGAAAAAGAAAAACGATGAACAGGCTAACGAACGAACGTTCAGTGTCTGCGATTAACTAACGAAAACCGTTCGTTAAAACGAACGTACGGTCGAACGTCCGCTATTAACTAAACCGTCGGAAAATAAAAAAATCGAACCGATCTATTTAAAAAAACAGATCTAGGTTTTCAGAAAAAAACCGCTCGGTTAACAGCAAAAAAAACTACCTCTCTCTCTCCACTCCGGCGGAAACTCCGTCGGGCGGCGGGGCGGTGGTGCTCCGGCGGGCGGTGTTGTGGAATTAACACGGCAGATGTCCGGTTTAACGGACTTGATGATGGAACCATCGCACGGGTTAACTTGAAGGGGTTAAAAGCACAAAAAGGACACAGAGGGTTTATACTAGTTCGCCCCTTCGATGAAGGTAAAAGCCTACGTCTAGTTTTGTTTGGTATTGCTTGGGCGTCGATGAACAGGGAGCAGATCGCTTGCCTGTGTCTCGACGGATTGTTTCTTGCTTGTCCCCTGAACCGTCGCCGGGTCGTCCCTTTATATAGAGGCGACGCACGGTCCGGTTTACAGAGTCCCGAGGCCGGCTCATACTCGTGTCCGCCTCGGTCTCTGCTCTTTCTTCCTTATCCCTCAAGTTACATGATCAGGCGGTTTACAAACCATAACTCTATACATGGGCCCTAAGATCTCATGAGCCGTAGCCTTTACTAAATATTACAATCACACAAATATATTATAGTAATCCGGTTTACACTAGCCGGTTCATACCTGCTAGTAATATCCCTGACATTAGGCCCCAGAATGATTTGAACTTGTTCACATCAATCTTCCCAGTCTTACATAATCTTCCTTCTTGGGTCTTCTCATTTTTGTAAATCGGCCCTGACGTCATCCTCGAGAATCGCTTGATCTGACCGTGACATCACTTCCGCATTTAACGCACCCAGCTGTCCATCGGCTTTGTTTAAGGGTCATCCCAAGAATCGAGGCAACAGAGGATCTTTATCCAATCTTTTGTCTCCTCAAATCTCGCGCCCGTCGTTTCAACTCTGCTCTTCTATAAATACTGCTGCCCCCATTCTTTATCTCCTTCCGTTCGTTCTTCTTCCTCCGTCGCCCGAGCTAAAGACTCCATTGTCGCCCGAGCTCAAGCCGCCGCCGTCGACCACCGAATCCAAGTCTTCGCCGGCCGCTGCTTCAACCTGAGTGCGACCAGAGAACCTCCGCCACTGCTTCTTGCTGTTCCAGGTATGTCTCCTTCCTCACTGTAGATCCATAACTTCTAGGGTTCTTTCTCACATCTCCGCCATTAAACTTCCGCGGTAGTTTCGTCTGTTCATTGTAGATGCCAAGTTTCGCCGAAATTTCAACCTTTAATTCTTGCTCTTTAAACTTGCTTTGGTTCCGCCGCTGTATGCTTTAGATCTCGTCATTTATATTCAACCTGTAGATTTATCCGCTCTGTATAGGACCCTTGTAGTTCTTCCCGTAATATCCTTGCATTTGTTTTTCTTTTTCTTGGGTGCTCAGATCTGTTCTACTTTAGCTGTCTATGAAAAACTGTTTCTTCTCCTTTGTAGATCTGTTAAGTATTCTCCGGTTTAAACTGTCATATACTGCTTCTGTAAAAAATTTAAAGACGAAAGCGACGGTTTAGCTCTTTCTCTTTTGTTGTCATGAACCGGTAGTAACACAGTTCCCTGTTTATTGCCGGGTTAGCCATATCATTAGTCCCTTGTCTAAACCATAGCGTGATCCTTGCATATGTCTTCCGGTTTATGCCACTGTACTTGAGTAATCTAGTTTTACACTTTACCCTTTCAGCACTTGCTCTTCTGTTGCTATGGCCAAACAGTTTGTCTCTTGCAACTGGGTTCCTTCCACTATTACGGAAGAAGATTTAGCCAAAGCTGTGTCAATTGGCACTTTAGGTCCTCAATCTATTTTAAAGTGGCGGGCTCCAGGAGATGCATGTCCTCCTACTCCCAAAGAGGGGAAAATTATTGTCTTTTTTGATCACATTGCTCGAGGCTTTACTCCTCCCAGTTCAAAGTTCTTCCGGGATGTGCTTGTCGCCTTCCAACTTCACCCTCAGGACATAGGTCCCAATTCTGTTTCCAACATCTGTGATTTTCAAGTTTTCTCCGAGGTGTACTTGCAAGAAGAGCCGTCTTTCGATCTGTTCCGGGACTTCTTTCACCCGAACCGGCGCACTGAGTTCACCAGCAGACCTCATCAAGAACTGGGCGGGGTCAGTATTCAGAAAAGGAGAGACGCAGTCTTTCCTCATGCCGCTCTCCATACGCACCCCAAGGAGTGGAACAAGTCTTGGTTTTATTGTATTGACACTTCACCTGAAGGGGAAAACCCACTGCCGGGTTATCGCGAACACCGTCTTCCGGAGGACCACCCTTTGCTGCAGCGCCTCAGCTCCTCAGAGCGGCCCCGGTTTGCTTCTCAGCTTGCCAGGCTAAAGGCCTTTATGGCCAACGGTTTAATCGGAGTGGATTTTACGCGCTGCTGGCTCTCTTGGAGTATCCTTCCTTTGAGCCGGCGTCCAAGCTTGATGTGTAGATATTCTGGTAAACCGGATGATCCTCAACAGTTTTCCAAGGAAAAACTTTCCGAGTCGGAAGTTATTGAATCGGCCTAGAAAATGCTCAATGTCTCCTTAGACGAATGCAGCCAAACTGGGTTGGCTCCGTACTACAGGAAAAACAAACTGCCCGCAGTAAGTCTTACTCTCTGTCATGTGTTTGTAATCCGTTCCTTTAAACCGTTCTTTCAATTATCTTTCTCCTTTTGAATAGGCTGATCATCCCTTTTGGAAAAGGAAACCTCAGGAGAAAACCGGAAAACAGGCACGCCGGAAAGCCTTCTCTACCAAGAAGAGAAAAGCGGCTGGTGGCTCCGGTTCTCATGCTGAGGATGACGATCCGGACTCTCAGGTATGAATTAATCCGGCTTTGACTTGTTCACTTTTACCCATATCTGTATTTAATGGTAACTTTTCACAGGAGTTGGCTGAAGGAGATAAACCGGCCGAAATTGAGGTAACTATCCTTTCTTCCGATTCAGAACCACTTCCACAAAAAATTCCTCGGACAGTCCGGAAATATCAGTTTTCTCACCCTTATGCTCAATTGGATCCTAATTTTCTTTTGAAGAAACAGCAACATGAAGCCCTTCGCCGGACCACTCGCCATAGCGGTCTTGCGGTGGAATCATCCAGAATATCTCTTACTCCGGCTCGGAGGCGCCGTTCTGAGGTTATACTCTCTCCAACCCTCCTTCATCCCAAGGCCAGGCTTATACGCAAACCTCTTAAACCGTCTGACCCTGATTATCAGGATACTCCGTTATCTTCTTCCGGTGAATCAACTGCCACACAACTTCCACCCCTGAAAACTGTCCCAGGGTAAGTCTTTTAATTTATCCGGTTTATGATTGCACTTTGCTTTACAGTTCTAACTTGTTTTTCCAACTTCCTTCAGCAAGCCAAAGCCTAGCAAAAAACCGAAAGCCAACCAAACAACTGTTGAGACTGCTGTTGATGATCCGGCGGCTGATCCGGACTCAACTATCACTCCGGAAGGCGAGCCCACAATTCCACTTGAAAATCCTGCTCCTACAGATCACACTACTATGTCTGAGAATCCCAATGCTGAGGATGTTCATGAACCGACAAGTTCTGCCCGGGCCGATCCTCCTCAGACTAGTCCGGCTAATGCTAGCCCGGTTCAGACTGCGACCCCACCACCAACAACTGCTTCTCCGGAGGTTGAAATAACTCACACAGCTTACACCGCTCCTGCTGAGCCCACTGTCTTAGCCAAACACACGGCTAAAGCGGAAAAGCTGCATCAAGAAAAGGGTAATTGGAGTACCGAGCTGTCCAGCTTTGCTGACATGAGTGCCCAGGAGCTCTATTCCGGGTACTTGAACCGGCTCCATACTGGTCGAGACTATGAAGCAGGCTTAATTAATATGATGAAGGACAAGTATGAGGTAATCCTTTACATTCTTTTTTGGCTTTCAATGTACTTCTGTCTATATCGTATCAGCCCCCAAGTTCCGGTTTAGGTATGTTTAGAAGGTGAACCGGTACTTCCTGATTAATCAAATGATCTTACATTAGCCCCCAAGTGCCAGGGGCATAACTTGGTTTATGTGCCTGGGACTTGCCTGATTTTTCATTTGATACTTCAATTATCCATTAGCCCCCAAGTGTCAAGTAGACAACTTGCTTGTGTGCTTGAGACTTTATCTTTTAATTGCTACTGCTTAATGCTTCAACTGCCCATTAGCCCCCAAGTGTCAAGTAGACAACTTGTTTGTGTGCTTGAGACTTTATCTTTGAATTGCTACTGCTTACTGCTTCAACTGCCCATTAGCCCCCAAGTGTCAAGTAGACAACTTGTTTGTGTGCTCGAGACATGTCTGACTTTTTCTTCTTCCCACTTTGATCTTCCTTGCAGGCTGATTTGAACCGGAGGGCAGAAGAAATTACTGAACTACGGAACAGACTTGCTGAAACGGAGTCTGCTGCTTCTAAGGCCAAAAAAGACTTGGCGCTGAGCTTAAAGACTGCTGAACAGCTGAAGAAATTCGTTGAAGAGGAACGGACCTCCTTTGAAGTTCAGAAGAAGGATTTAGAAAAAAGGGCTAAGGATGCTGAAGAAGCCCTTAATCCGGTGACTGAAGAGTTAACCGGTTTAAAACGGCAAATAGAATTGATGACTTCTGCTGTCTTTGGTAAGTACTTAATCTATATTCCTGCTTCCATTCTTGCGATCTTCAATCCGTTCCGGTTTAACTGTGATAATCATATGCAGGGCGCCGTGTCACCCATCTTGGGGATGACTTACGGAAAAAACTCAAGGCGTGTTATACTTTGGTCGAGCAGCTGTATTCCGGCGCTCAAAGGATCATAAGTGCAACATCGTTCAATAAACCGGCCCCAACTACTATCCAAGGCACATTAAAGAAGCTGTCTGTCTTGCCGGTGCGCTTAGAGGAAGTGAAAAAAATCTGCTGCTCGAGCCGGTTCTCTCATGGCGCTGACCAGAGCTAAGGCTTGGGTGCCAGATTTTGATCCGGAAGAAACCTTGAGTGGGTATCCTGACACTAAAGAAGACGGACCATCTTTTACTGCAAAGGATCTCCATGCCTTGACAAAGGAGATGCGTCCTCTCGCCAGCAAACTTGCGGCCGAATCAGATTTATCCAGCTATCATCCGGGGTATGATTTAGAGAACGAGCAGGTGGAGCGGCCGGTTTATGATACCGTCAATCTAATCCCACCAGTACGCCCTCATACCTTCGCCCCAGATGTCGACCCGTCCGAACTCATCAATGAAGAGATGTACTTTCGTGCTTTAACGAAAATCGATTGGTGCGTCCCTGACTTCCAGCCGCTTCAAGAAGAGGAGGAGACTCCGTACCAAGTTGATACCCAGCCGTTGCAGCAGGAGGGAGCGTAGTTCATAACATGTCTTTGTAGTTGCAGTCTTATTTTACCGAACAATTGTTGATCCGTCAGGCTTGCTATGCCTTGTAATAGGATAGCTGAAAACATTGTCCGCTTTAATCCGGATACTCCGACTTCCTGCTTTAACATTACCAATTTCAATTTGGTCTAACATGGCGTACCCTGCATATCATCTGTTCCTGCATAGACAATACTGAAAATATGTCCTAACGGTTTTACCGCTGGACCTATTAAATTGTTCTCACAACATATCAAACAAGTGTATACTTATATCCAAAATAACTTTATACCTGAGATCAAGTATGCTTGATACTTTTAATCCATTAAAATTTAAAAAAATTCTGATGGAAACCTTGATAGACCCAATAACAATCCCGGGTTTGATAAAAAACACCGGTTTATATCACGCTGAAACTTCGTCTAGAAATTTGTAGCTTATACTTGGCTTTTGCCTGATGGATGATCTGGGTTATAATGAACACCGGTTTATCTCATGCTGGTATTCATGACCCAGACTTTTAACTTTATAGATATGTGGTCAACTTCTGGAGCAGTTCCACTCCGGTTTAGAGAATCATAAAACATAAACACCAGAAATGCAAGTTTTGCAAATAAGACCATGTAGTCGAGGCTTTTTATGAGCTGCCAGGCTCAAAGCAAGGTTCAGCCAATCAATGGAATGGGCTTACCATCTAGAGGGCCGGTCGATGGATGCGGGTACCATCCATAGGAACCATAGAAAAAAACTTTAGCCAATCACTCGAATGGGCTTACCATCCAGAGGGCCTCTATGGTTCCATAGAACCATAGGAAAAACTTTAGCCAATCACTGGAATGGGCTTACCATCCTGAGGGCCTCTATGATTCCATAGAACTATAGGAAAAAACTTTAGCCAATCACTGGAATGGGCTTACCATCCAGAGGGCCTCTATGATTCCATAGAACCATAGGAAAAACTTTAGCCAATCTCTGGATGGCTTACCATCCAGAGGGCCTCTATGATTCCATAGAACCATAGGAAAAAACTTTAGTCAATCACTGGATGGCTTACCATCCAGAGGGCCTCTATGATTCCATAGAACCATAGGAAAAACTTTAGCCAATCACTGGATGGCTTACCATCCAGAGGGCCTCTATGAATTGTCCTCTTTGATCCTGATACAACCTTATGCTTGAAAAAAGCTCTTCAGTGAACTATTGCTCCTGAGTGCATATGCTCTGCAAAATCAGTTTAAACCGATCGATTTGTTTGAAATATGACATATGATAATACATGTATGGTTGTCCCCATAAGACATTTGTATTGAAAAAAGGCTGAGCCCCCGGTTTACCGAGGGTGCCGGTTTATTCATTAAATATAATATATACATAGGATACAGTGGAGCTCATGGCTCAGGTATAGTAGGGCCGCAAGAGGGCGATGTTCCACGACCTCTTTGTCTCCTCTTCCGATGTCCGTGAGTCCTTGTGTTCTCGAACGTCCACCAGGTAATATGAACCGTTGTGCAGATTCTTGCTGACCACAAAGGGCCCTTCCCAAGGCGGGGATAGCTTGTGCATATCTGTTTGATCTTGGATGAGCCGGAGTACTAAGTCTCCCACCTGAACGTCCTTGTCTTGATCCGGCGGCTGTGATACCTGCGCAAGTCTTGTTGATAGACCGCAGACCGTGCTGCTGCTATATCACGCTCTTCATCCAGCCGGTCCAAACTGTCTTGTCTTGCCTGCTCATTGGCCGCTTCAACATAGGCCGTCACCCTTGGTGAATCATGACGGATATCACTTGGAAGAACCGCTTCAGCACCATATACCATAAAGAAAGGTGTGTAACCTGTGGACCGGTTTGGTGTAGTGTTGATACTCCAAAGGACAGACGATAACTCCTCAACCCAACATCCTGGGGTTCTTTGCAAGGGAGTCATAAGCCGGGGCTTGATACCTCACAAAATCTCCTGGTTTGCTCTTTCAGCTTGACCATTGGATTGAGGGTGCGCTACGGAAGACACATCCAAGCGAATATGCTCTCTTTGACAAAATTCTTCCATCTCTCCTTTAGATAAATTGGTGCCATTGTCTGTGATGATGTTGTGTGGAAAGCCAAACCGGAAAATTACCTTTTTGATGAATTTGACTGCTGTGGCCGCATCACACTTGCTCACAGGCTCTGCTTCAATCCACTTTGTAAACTTATCCACCGCCACCAGCAGATGAGTTTTCTGATCCTGGGATTGCTTAAAGGGTCCAACCATATCAAGCCCCCAAGTTGCAAATGGCCAGGTTATTGGTATCATCCGGAGCTCCTGTGCCGGAACAAGAGCTCACCGCGAAAACTTCTGACAAGCGTCACACTTCCGGACTAGATCCGCCGCATCAGCATGAGCTGTCAACCAATAGAACCCATGTCGAAAAGCTTTAGCCACCAATGATTTTGAACCGGTATGATGACCACAATCCCCTTCATGGATCTCGCGAAGAATATCACAACCTTCCTCAGCTGATACACACCGCTGAAATACTCCAGAAACGCTGCGATGATGAAGCTCCCCGTTTGCAATTGTCATGGACTTAGAACGCCGGACTATCTGTCGTGCCGCTATCTCGTCGTCCGGTAGCTCGCCTCGGCTTAGATACGCCAAATAGGGCAGCGTCCAATCCGGAATAACATGAAGTGCCACAACAAGTTGTGCCTCTGGATCAGGAACAGCCAGGTCTTCCTCTGATGGTACTTGTACTGATGGACTGTGCAACTCATCCAAAAAAGTATTTGGTGGTACCGGTTTACGCTGAGAACCCAGCCGACTTAAAGCATCAGCCGCTTCATTCCTTCGCCGGTCTATGTGGTCCACTTGATACCCTTTGAAATATCCAGCAACTGCTTCCACTTCTCGTCTCTAAGCTGCCATGAGAGGATCTCTCGAATCCCACTTGCCTGAAACTTGCTGTGCCACCAAATCTGAATCGCCGAAGCACTTGACCCGGCTCAAGTTCATCTCCTTTGCCATCCGTAAGCCATGAAGTAACGCTTCATATTCCGCTGCATTATTAGTACAATGAAACAATAAACGGAGGACGTAACAAAACTTATCACCTCTCGGGGAAGTTAAAACAACTCCAGCCCCCGAGCCTTCTAACTGTCTTGAACCGTCAAAGTGAATCGTCCAGTATGTAAGATCCGGCTTCTCCTCTGGTGTTTGCAATTCTGTCCAATCATTGATGAAATCCACCAATGCCTGAGATTTTATAGCGGTGCGTGGTACATATTTCAACTCATGTGGGCTGAGCTCAATGGCCCACTTCGCCACTCTACCCGTAGCTTCCCTGTTCTGGATTATGTCCCCCAATGGTGCTGAACTAACAACAGTTATTGGATGACCTTGGAAATAGTGCTTCAACTTCCGGTTTGCCATGAACACACCATATACCAGCTTCTGCCAATGTGGGTACCTCTGCTTAGACTCAATGAGTACCTCACTCACGTAATAAACTGGACGCTGAACCGGATATTCCTTCCCTGCTTCCTTGCGTTCAACCACGATCGCCATACTAACTGCCCGTGCGTTGGCGGCGACATATAACAGCAAAGGTTCATTATCAATAGGGGCAGCCAGGATTGGTGGCCTCGCTAGCTATCGCTTCAATTCCTCAAACGCAGTATTTGCCTCATCACTCCATATAAACCGATCCATCTTTCTCAGCATCTGATAAAGCGGAATCGGCTTCTCCCCCAAACGGCTAATGAACCGGCTCAATGTTGTGATCCGGCCAGCGATACACTGAACATCATTAATGCAAACCGGTTTCGTTAAGGATGTGATTGCCTTGATCTTCTCCGGATTAGCTTCTATTCCTCTGTTTGACACCAAAAACCCAAGGAGCTTGCCTGCCGGAACACCAAAAGCACACTTCTCCGGATTAAGCATCATTTTATAGGTCCGAAGGTTGTCAAAGGTCTCCTTGAGGTCCTCTATCAGTGTCTCCTCCTTCCTTGACTTCACCATGATATCATCCACATAGGCATGAACATTTCTTCCTATCTGCCCCTTGAGACAGTTCTGTACGCAATGCTGATAAGTTGCTTGGGCACTCTTGAGCCCAAAAGGCATAGATACATAGCAAAAAGCACCAAAAGGAGTTATGAAAGTTGTCTTCTCTTGGTCCTTAACTGCCATCTTGATCTGGTGATATCCTGAGTATGCATCCAAAAAACTTAGCCGCTCACATCCCGCTGTAGCATCGATGATCTGATCAATGCGAGGGAGAGCAAAAGGATCCGTTGGACAAGCTTTATTGAGGTCTGTGTAGTCCACACACATTCTCCATTTTCCATTCTTCTTTAGCACTAGCAACGGATTAGCCAACCACTCTGGGTGAAAAACTTCCACTATGAACCCTGCAGCCAAAAGCCTGGCCACCTCCTCTCCTATAGCCTTGCGCCTCTCTTCGTTGAAGCGGCACAGATACTGCTTGACCGGTTTAAACTTCAGATCAATATTAAGACTGTGCTCAGCGAGTTCCCTCGGTATTCCTGGCATGTCAGAAGGTTTCCATGCAAAGGTATCCCGGTTCTCACGGATGAACTCGATGAGCGCGCTTTCCTATTTGGGATCAAGGTTAGCGTTGATCGTGAACTGCTTGGATGAATCGCCTGGCACAAAATCAACTTGCTTGGTCTCCTATGCCGATTTAAATTTCAACGCCGGATCATGCTCTGTAGTTGGCTTCTTCAACGGGGTCATATCTGCCGGATCAACATTATCCTTATAAAACTTCAACTCTTCTGTGGCACATACTGCCTGTGCGTAAGCAGCGTCTCCCTCTTCACACTCCAATGCTATCTTGCGACTTCCATGAACCGTGATCGTGCCTTTGTGACCCGGCATCTTGAGCTGCAGATAAACATAACACGGCCTAGCCATAAACTTGGCATAAACCGTCCTCCCGAATAGAGCGTGATAAGGGCTCCGGATCTCGACGACTTCGAAAGTTATCATCTCTGACCTGGAATCATGCTCATCTCCAAAGGTAACTTCTAAATCAATTTTCCCAACTGGGTACGCTGACTTACCTGGAACCACTCCATGGAACACCGTGTTTGACTGCCTTAGCTTCTTATCCGTCAAGCCCATTCGACGGAAGGTCTCATAATACAAGATATTGATGCTGCTGCCGCCGTCCATAAGCACTTTAGTGAACTTATAACCACCCACTTGGGGTGCTACCACCAAGTCCAAATGGCCCGGATTATCCACCCGCATCGGGTGATCCTCCCTGCTCCATACAATGGGCTGTTCTGACCAGCGCAGGAATTGCGGCGTCGCCGGTTCAACCGCATGGACTGCCCGCTTTAAAACTTTTTGATCTCGTTTACACAAACTCGTGGTGAACACATGATATTGCCCGCTACTCAACTCCTTCGGATTACTCTGGTATCCGGATTGCTGCTACTGTTGCTGACGCTGCTGATTACCCTGGTTATTGTGACTACCTTGGCCCTGCTGTTGGCTGCCTTGGTTATTGTAACCACCCTGACCATGCGGCTGATTACCCTGGTTATTATAACCACCTTGACCATATTGATTATTGCCCCGGTTATGATAAGCACTGCTGTTGCCGCGATATCCTGATCCGGAGCTGTTCCCCTGGTGACCCGGACCGTAGAACCCCGGGCCTGAACCGCCGTTGGGGGGCCTGTTATTAGAGTTGAAGCGGCCCATTATGGCTTCCATCAAGGGCCTGCATTCTCCTATAGTGTGTTTGGCTGGTCTTTCCCTTGTGATATGCTTTGGACAAGGCTGGCTTAACTCCTGGTCCCAACTAACATCCCCTCCGCCAGTTTATGGAGGTGGTTTTCCCCTATTGCGCTGAAAACCCCCTTGAACTTGGGTATTGGCCATGAAATCAGAGCCACCTTCCGCCTTTCGCTTGCCTAAGAAGCTTGTAGTAGCCGGATTAACCTGCACCGGTTTACCGGGCTTGTTAACTTTCCCTGCTTTGTCTCCTTCCCTTCTGGATATTTAGTGTTGTCAGAGTCCCCATACTTCACCAGAGCGCTCATGAGAGTTCCCATATCGTTACAATCCCGTTTAAGCCGTCCTAGTTTTAGCTTTAGAGACTCAAACCGGCAATTGTTCTCCAAAGTCACTATAGCCGTACTGGGATTGATACCATTCGAAGAACGCAAGATCTCTGATACTCGCCGCACCCATGCACTTGTAGATTCCTGTTCTCCTTGCACACAGGCTGCTAGATCCACTATTGACATTGGCTGCTTGCACGTATCTTTAATTTTTTTGATAAACTGGCGACGTAGCTCTCCCCATGACCCGATGGAATTTGGGGGTAAACCCTTTAGCCAGGTCCGGGCTGTACCTTCAAGCATCATAGTAAAGTACTTTGCACAAGCCGCTTCATCTACATCCAGCATCTCCATGGCCATCTCGTAACTCTCAACCCAAGCTTCTAGAGCCAGATCTGCTGTGTAATTAGGCACCTTCCGTGGACCCTTGAAATCCTTGGGCAGCTTCACGCTCCGTAAAGCGGGGATAAGACACTGCACACCAAAGGAACTCGTTGTGACTCCTGTCTCTGCTGTGGTTGTGTGAACCGGCGTCGTCTGACGGATCTCCTCCCGGGCTACCGATCTAACCCGATTTGCATCCTAAGCTTGTGCATCCGCACCGGCCGGATTGTTCTGTCTGTGCCGGTGTCGCCCGCGTTCACTGCTAGACACTTCTGGTTCCTCCCAATGCCTAGTGTAACTCCGGCTGGGGCGTGGTGTTGAATGGAGCCTCTCCCGGCTATGGGAATACGCTTGCTGTTGTATCAACGCCGTATTAATTAGATCCTTAACCCTGCGTGCCTCCAACGCCACCGGGGATGTCCCTTCAATGGGTAAAGCGGCTAAGCGTGAAGCAGCAGCAACGATGTTGTCCAAAGGATTTGAATAGTGACCCGGAGGGGTAGAAACGTGAGGTGTAGAGATGACCCGCCGATCTTGCTCCACGGTAGGTTGCTGAACCGGCTCATCCCTTGGGGGCGCCCTCCGGTTTAAAGCCGGATAATTGCTGGTCCCAGCCCCGGGTGTCCTGAATAGATCTGTCGCTTCGTAAACCGACGGTAGACGAGATTGATATTTCCGACCCCTTACTCCCTGTGCAGAGGCCTGCTCCATCCTTAGATGAAAAGCCTGATCATTCAATTCCGCCTGCCTTATTGCTATCATAGCCTTCTCTGTTTTCAGATCATCACTTACTTGACCAATCCGGCCCTTTAGCTGAAGGAGCTCTGCATCATGTTGCGCCTTGTCTGCTGGAGCTACCTCTGCCATGGCCCGGGCTGTGAACTCCTCGACTAAGGTGGATAGAACGTCAGTGGGTGAGAGGGCCTGGCCACTCCCCCCTATACCAGCTTCTGCTGTCGCCCCGATCACCGTGGACTGCGGCGTAGGTTGTGAACCGGCCATAAAGACAGCCACCCGGTTTGGCGGGACAAAGGGGCCCGGAATACTGTCTCCCTCGGACTCACCCTCAGACGGGCCGTCCCGCAACTGATACAAAGATTCAGTCTCTCCGGATGAAGATTCGTCGTCGGAGCAGACAACTGTCTTGCCACCGGATTCCGATCCGTCCTCGGCCTGGACCCCGTGAACTGCTCCAACGAAAACGTGCTTCATGGCGGGCTGAATCCGGGCCGATCTCGCACGCTGAGCTGGCTCGACGATGTTGGGGAAGATGTCCGGCTCAGATCCCGGTTCGCCGATCTTGCCGATGAAGACGTGGATGCCGCCGAAGGGAACCCAGTACCCGTATTCGATTGAATCGGCCTCCGGTCCCCAACCTGCGTCGTCTAGATCCGACAGCGGCGACTCTTGGTCATCCGGCCGACCGCGTAGCCCTTGAGTCCTTCGAAGATGCCCTTCAAGAACTCGAAACCATCGTGCGGAGGCCTCAAGGTGGGCGCCAAGTGTCGTGGTATTAACACGACAGATGTCCGGTTTAACAGACTTGATGATGGAACCATCGCACGGGTTAGCTTGAAGGGGTTAAAAGCACACAAAGGACACAGAAGGTTTATACTAGTTCGGCCCCTTCGATGAAGGTAAAAGCCTACGTCTAGTTTGGTTTGGTATTGCTTGGGCGTCGATGAACAGGGAGCAGATCGCTTGCCTGTGTCTCGACGGATTGTTTCTTGCTTGTCCCCTGAATCGTCGCTGGGTCGTCCCTTTATATAGAGGCGACGCCCGGTCCGGTTTACAGAGTCCCGAGGCCGGCTCATACTCGTGTCTGCCTCGGTCTCTGCTCTTTCTTCCTTATCCCTCAAGTTACATGATCAGGCGGTTTACAAACCATAACTCTATACATGGGCCCTAAGATCTCATGGGCCGTAGCCTTTACTAAATATTACAATCACACAAATATATTATAGTAATCCGGTTTACACTAGCCGGTTCATACCTGCTAGTAATATCCCTGACAGGCGGCGGGGCGGCGGGCGGCGGCGGCGCGGCGGGTGGCGGCGCGGCGGCGGCGGGCGCGGCAGCGGCGGGGCGCGGCTAGGGTTTCGGGCGACGGGGCGAGCGGGCTGGCGAAACGGGCCGGTCTGGGCGGCTTATAAAGCCCAAAGTCCTGGTCCTTTACTAGTCCTAGTCGCTTTCCTTTTTTTTAAATAGAGTCCCGACGCAGTAAAACTAACGAAAAAAATACCAAACGGACTCCAAAATTCCCGAAATAATTTTTCACCGTCCTCTAATAATATATAGGACAAAGTGAACATTTTTCCCGGACCTAAATGCAATTTTGAAAAACGCGTATTTTTCCTCTGCAATTAAATCCGAAAATAAATCCAGAAAAATTCCAAAAGTGATTTTAATATTTTTCCTCCAATATTTCTGTTATTTTGGAGAAGTCATATTATCTCCGCTCATTTATTTTACTTAGAAATATTTTTAGGAGAGAAAAATAATTAGAATCACACTGTACTCGTACCGGTATTCGAGCGATCTCAAATACGAAAACGGTAAAATCCCCAAGTCTCTCCGTAGGTCCTTGAGTTGCTTAGAATTTCGAGGAACTCCACGAACAAAAATGCAAAACAATGAAGTGCAATTATGATCTATGTATAACATTCCAAATTGAAAATTTGGAATGTTACAGGCGCGGTGGCTCGACGCGGCGGCGGTGCGGCGGCGGCGGCTAAGACGAGGGACGGGGGTGTGAGGGGGCGAGGGGCGGAGGCGGTGGCCTTATAAAGGGGTCAGGGTGTGTGGCTTGGAGGAGGGGCCTGCCCGGGGCATAGTCCTGCCCGGACTCGCCTCGGCGTCCGTGCCGAGCATGGCGGCGAGCGGGAGGAAGGCGGCAGCGGGGCGAGCTGGGCCGCTTGGGCTGCTGGGCCTTCGGCCTAGTTGGCTCGGGCCAATTTTTTTTATATAAATTCGCCCGAACAAAAAAATCAAATAAAATATAAGAAAAAAATCTAAAAATACCAGAAACAATTTTCACTGTCTAAACCTAATATTTAGAACAAAGTGAACATTTTTCTGATATTAAAATGCCTAATAAAATAAAATAACTTTTTAATGCAATTTTTAAATAAAAAACTGCAAATAAAAATCCAATAAAATATTTTTACTCAAAAATCAAATTCCAACATTTTTATTATATTTTTGAAGAAGTCATATTATCTTCTCTCATTTATTTTGAATATTGAAAAAAAATGAAATTTGGCAAAAATATTATTGATCCAATCCCACTTGGAAAAATACCTAAAATAGTGGGCTCCTCTTCGGAAAACTTCCAACTCTCTCACTTGGGTCCTTGAGTTGCTTAAAGCTTTGGATCAATTTTTTGAAATAAACTCATGCTAAAAAATGCTCAAATGATGAATGCATATGAATGATCTATGATAACATCCAAATTGAAAATTGGGATGTTACAAACCTACCCCTCTTAAGATGAATCTCCCCCTCGAGATTCGGGTTGGCTAGGAAATAGGTGTGGGTGGTCCTGACGTAGATCATCCTCTCGTTCCCATGTGGCTTCGTCCTTTGTATGGTGACTCCACTATACTTTGCAAAACTTAATGACCTTGCTGCGGGTAACTCTGTCGGCAAACTCAAGAACTTAACGGGCTTCTCCTCGTAGGTTAGGTCGCTCTCTAACTGAATTGCTTCCTGGGGCACTGTATCACGTAACGGAATGCCGACCATCTCTGTGTGACACTTCTTCAACTGAGATACGTGAAACACATCGTGAACTCCGACCAAAGTCATGGGCAACTCCAGCTGATAAGCTACCTATCCTCCGTGCTCCAAAACTTTGTACGGTCCCACAAATCTTGGTGCCAATTTACCCTTAACACCTAAACGCTTAAGTCCTCGAAGCGGAGACACACGAAGATACGCTCTATCACCAACTTCGCAAGTCACTTCCTTGTGCTTCGTATCTGCATAACTCTTCTGCCTTGACTGGGCTACCTTAAGTCTGTCGCGGATCAATTTGACCTTCTCTTCTGACTCTTTGATCAAATTGGGTCCAAATAATTGTTGGTCTCCAACTTCATCCCACATCAACGGTGTTCTGCACCTCCTTCCGTACAAAGCCTCGAAAGGGGCCATTTGCAAACTGGTTTGATAACTGTTGTTGCAAGAAAACTCTGCGTATGGTAAGTTATCATGCCAACTAGATCCATAATCGAGCGCACAAGCTCTCAACATGTCCTCCAGGATCTGATTGACTCTCTCGGTCTGTCCACCTGTCTATGGATGAAAGGTTGTACTGAACTCTAACCTAGTACCTGAAGTCTCGTGCATCTGCTTCAAAAACTTTGAGGTAAATTGTATTCCTCTATCTAATACAATGGTCCTCGGAACTCCATACAGACATACGATCTTGGTCATGTATATTTGGCCAACTTAGCACCTGTGTAAGTGGTCTTCACGGGGATAAAGTGAGCTACCTTAGTGAAATGATCGACTATCACCCAAATCGAATCATACCTGAGCGTGTCCTGGGTAGTCATGTGATAAAATCCATTCCAAGTTTATCCCACTTCCATTCGGGTATGGGTAACGGCTGCAATAACCCTTCTGGTTTCTGATGTTCAGCCTTGACTCTCTAACAAACATCACACACTGCTACATACTCGGCAATGTCCTTCTTCATTCCGGTCCACCAGTAATTCAGCTTCAAATCTAAGTACATCTTGGTGTTGCCTGGGTGAATCGAATACGGCGAATCATGAGCCTCCTGGAGTATCAACTTTCTAATCTTGGGGTCTTTGGGCACATAAATACACTTTTCAAACCAAAGTGTTTCGTTTTCATCCTCACAAAATCCTTCTGCCTTTCCTTCAGCTATTCTTTCTTTTATTTCCGCAATCTCTTTGTCCATCTTCCGGGCTTCTCGAATCTTTCCCAACAAAGTGGACCGAACTTCCAAGGTGGCAACATAACCTCTAGGGACTATCTCCATTTGCAAATCTCTAAGATCATCGACTAACTCCTGGGGTAAACCTCCAGAAATGATGGTGTTTACATAACTCTTGCGGCTTAGAGCATCTGCCACGACATTGGCTTTTCCTGGATGATAATGCAACCTCATGTCTCAATCCTTTATGATCTCAAGTCATCTCCTTTGCCTGAGATTCAACTGCTTCTGTGTGAAGATATACTTCAAACTCTTATCATCCGTGTATACATCACAACGATTTCTAATAAGAAAATGTCTCAAGGTTTTGAGTGCATGCACTACGGCTGCTAACTCCAAATATGCGTAGCATAATTCAACTCATGTGGTCGAAGCTGACGTGAAGCGTACAACACAACTCTTCCGTCTTGCATGGGAACACCTCCAAGTTCTTGACGAGAAGCGTCACAATACACATGGAAATCCTTGCCTATATCCGGAAGAATCGACACTGGGGCTGTAACCAAACGTTTCTTCAACTCCTGAAAACTGGCCTCACACTCTTCAGTCCACTTATACTTAGTCTCCTTCTTCAATAACTATGTCATGGGTTTCACAATCTTTGAGAAATTCTCAATAAATCTCTGGTAATATCCTGCGGGTCCAAGAAAACTGCGAATTTCGCCAACTGAGGTGGGCGCCTTCCATTTTGTGACTGCCTCAACCTTGGCGGGGTCTACGGATATACCGTCTTCTTATATAACATGCCAAGGAATCCAACTTCCTTCAACCAAAACTCACATTTACTGAACTTGGCGTATAACTGATGTTCTCGGATCTTCTCGATAACTAAACGCAAATGTTCCTTGTGCTCCTCTTCAGTCTTGGAGTATATCAATATGTCATCAATGAATACTACCACAAACTTATCCAAGAACTCCAAGAATACATTGTTCATCATACTCATGAAATAGGCAGGAGCGTTAGTCAAACCAAATGACATAACTGTATACTCATAAAGCCCGTACCTTGTGGTAAAAGCTGTCTTGGATATATCTTGTTCTCGGATCTTCAGCTGATGATATCCTGATCGCAAATCGATCTTAGAGAATACCTTGGCTCCTTGCAGCTGGTCAAACAGATCATTGATCATCGGTAGTGGGTACTTATTTTTGATTGTCACTTCGTTCAGTGAACGATAATCAACAACCATTCTCAATGATCAATCCTTCTTCTCGACTAAGAGCACTGGGGCTCCCCACGGTGATGAACTTGGTCGTATGTAACCCTTATCCATTACCTCTTTGATTTGCTTCTTGATCTCCTCCAGATCATTAGCGAGCATCCGGTATGGTCTCTTAGATATTGGTCCGGTGTCGGGTAATAGTTCATTTCAGAATTCTATGTCTCTATCCGGTGGCATGCCGGGTAACTCCTCCGGGAATACATCAGGATAATCCTTCACAACTAGCACTTCTTCTTGAACAACTCCCGTGAGTGCATTCACATGTGCTTTTCTAGGTGTGTGCCTCGACACATACTTGATCCTCTTTCCTTCCGGGGTGGTGAGAAGAATTGATCTACTAACGCAATCGATGTTTCCTCCAAACTTGGATAGCCAATCCATACCTTTGATTGCACCCAAACCATGGGATTCCAAAAGAATGAGGTCCGTGGGAAATACATGTCTTCCAATGGTCAAGGGAAATTGATAGCATCCATGGCTAGCCATATACTCTGCTCCAGGGGAACTCACTAACATGGGCGTCCTAAGGGCTACGGTGGGCAATTTATACTTTCCCACAAAACCCTTTGATATGTATGAGTGCAATGCACCAGTGTCAAAAGGAACAAGGGCAGTAAATGCATTAATGAAAAACTTACCGAAAACTGCGTCGGGCTGCTCGTCAATCTCCTTCACATTGACGTGGTTCATTTGTCCTCTGGTGAACGGGTTGGCCTTCTTTCCTGAGCTTCCATTGCCATTCCCCTTCTTTGACTCGGGGCACTCAGTAGAGTAGTGTACGGTTTTCTCGCACTTAAAACAAGTAATGTGACTGAGATCCTTCTTTGCGGGTGTGGATGGAGTGGAACGATTCTGATTGTTGCTTCCTCCATTCCCATTGCCATTCCTAGCACCACTGTGGTTGTGTGCATTTCCTCCATTGTTAGAATGGCCTCCATGGTTATGGGTGGGATGGTTGTGTCCTCCTGAGTATGGGGTATAGCGGTCTTATGCTGGGCTCCAGAGTTTAACTTCCCAGCTCCATACTTCCTCTTGCGGTTGTCAATCTGTTTCTGCTTTCCTTATAACATAATAGCTTTGTCCACTAACTCTTGATAGTTGTTGTCGGTTGCTAGATTCAGTTGTATGCTCATGTCATCATTGAGTCCTTCTAGAAACTTCTCCTGCTTCGCGGCATCAGTTGACACATCATCTGGCGCATAGCGAGCTAACTGCCTAAAATCATCCACGTACTGCCCCACGATACAGTTTCCTTGGCATAATTTGCAAAACTCACGCTTCTTCAGGCTCATGGATCCTGCTGAGACATGTGTTGTGCGAAAAGCTTGCTGAAACTGATCCCAAGTAATCGCAGCAAGTGGGTAGGTGGCGGTGTAGTTCTCCCACCAAGCGGCTGCTGGTCCCTCAAGCTGATGTGCAGCAAAACGCACTCTCTCTGCATCTGTGCATCCTGCAGTTGCTAGATCTCTGTCCATCTTACGGAGCCAGTCATCTGCAATTATAGGCTCGGTACTACTAGAGAACACCGGTGGTTTCAACCTTAAGAACCGGGTCAAGTTGTCATGGGGAGGCGGAGGTGGGTTGTTGTTGTTGTTGTTGTTGTTGTTGTTGTTCTGATTCTGGACAAGTAGTTGCATCAAAGTGTTCTGTTGTTGGATCAACTGGGTGAGCTCAGGGGGAACCTAAATCCCGGCTCACGTCTCGGAGGCATTTGAGGGATTTAGAGGGGAGAGATTAGAATAGAATGAGGTTTAGTGGAAAATCACTACCCATATGAACATGAGACAAACAATTTCATATCATATCACTCAATTTCAAACAAGAGCAAACAAAAGATCCTATTACAAAGCTAGCTAACGATTCTAACTACTCGGATTAATACTAAGGATTATAGGGTGGTCATCTAAACATTGTCATCTAAAGACTCCATGATATCTGCTCGAGCTTCGTCTTCATAGTCACTTTCATCACTGTCGGTGTTGTCTATCAGAATGTAGTTCTCCATAGAAATTCCTATCTCTGGTTCTGGCTTCACTGTACCAGTTTAAAACTTCTTCTTCAATGCTTTATTCTCCTCCAAAAGTACGGCGGTTTACTCTTCATATCCATCTCGTACTGTCTTGAGTTCTTCTTCTAGCTCCACATTCCGAGTTACACCATGTTGGTCTTCTGCATAAGTGCGCACATCTGATTCTCGTAGCATTGAATATGCTGGTCCATCTCCTGGATGTAAGCTGCAATGGATCCATCCTTCCTGTTGCGAGGCATCTCCCATTGCTAGTATAGACGTCCACAAATTTGGTAGATGGTGTCTTCAAGGTGTAATGCCCAAGATGCGACTATATGTCCTACGTGTCGAGGCATGACTTAGAGGCCTAATCGCATTTTGGTATGATCGCAAGAAGGTTATCTTAACACATTGCCATGTACACGAACAAATGGGGAAAGAAAAAAACATAGTTGGCTTACAATCGCCACTTCACACAATGCATAAATAAGTCATACATTCATCCAAGTACAATCATGGTCCAATTATGGACAAATCCAAATAAAAGAAGATAACCAGCCACTATGCCCGATCGGCCCTTGTAGGAACCACTACTGATCGTCGGGAAACGTCGCGTACATACGCCCACGTTCCTCATCGAACTCCCACTTGAGTTCCTGGCCATCAAATGAATCGTACTCGGTTGTACCTGCACCCGTGTTTGTAGTAAACAGTGAGTCACGAGGACTCAGCAATCCCATTCCCGGGTATCAAAACTATCATAGCCTTTGGTTAAGGAGAAAGTGTATAAGTGGCTGCTGCAAGCACTAAGCGTAGTTGAGGTGGCTAGCTTACATATCATCAGAGCGAGAAGAGAAGTGAAAGCCATCGGTCATGAGCTAAATTATGATCACTAGATGATCCTGTCTACCTATGAGTCATCCATAACCCAGCCGTGTTCTCTTCCCGAACTCCCTCGAAAAGAGACCATCACGACTACTCACACAGTAGTGTATTATGTTTGAGGTTTTGTGTCAAGTTATCTACAACCAGATATTAACAAATTCCAATCCGCCACATAACCGCGGGCACGACTTTCGAAAGATCATAACCCTGCAGGGGTGTCCCAACTTAGCCCATCACAACCTCTCACGGTCAAAAGAGATAAAAACCCCTTATCTTAGGGACTACCCGTTCAGACTCGAAATCCCGGTGTACAAGATATTTCGACAATCATAAAACAAGTCCAGCAAATCCTCCCGACGTGACGAGACCATGATAGGAGACACGCGTATCTCGTCTCAGGCCATGATCGGATAGGTCAAGCTACGGGTGAATACCAGATACCTTGGGATTCCCAAGGCGGCCCCGCAGGCTGCCCAGTTTGGACCAACTCTCATGAGGAGCACTGGCCTGGGTTGTAAATTAAGTCCTCGGGTGCTAGTCGGTCCCTATGCAAGTTTTAGTTATTAGGTAAATGGTAAAACCAATGTTGGGCCTTGCTGGAGGAGTTTTTTTCAAAGCGAACTATCGAGGGGTCCCCATATACCCAACCGCGTTAGGAACGCAAAATCAAGGAATATAACACTGGTTTATCGTTTCTTAAGGCGTCATGAGTGGAACAAAACACCGAGCAAAAGGCCAAGCCTTCCACCCATTGCCAAGTATATAAGGTGCATTAATGTAAATAATAGATATTGTGTTATTCCCAAAAACCCAATCCACATGGAGCAAACTTCATCTTCACCTGCAACTAGCAATGCTATAAGAGGGGGCTTGAGCAAAAGTGTAACTTAGCCAAACAATGGTTTGCTAGGTGGGTAGTTAGAGGTTTCATGTCAAAGGTAGGGGCTGACATGA
The DNA here is from genome assembly GCA_902687465.1 of Secale cereale. Classification (NCBI taxonomy): domain Eukaryota; kingdom Viridiplantae; phylum Streptophyta; class Magnoliopsida; order Poales; family Poaceae; genus Secale; species Secale cereale. The sequence goes on along the minus strand of LR738711.1, from coordinate 387,091,828 downwards.
AAAAGGATAGGTATCTCGACAAAGCAATAGAGCGAGGAATCTATCATAGAAACAATAGAGGTGATATCAAGGAATGGTCATCTTGCCTGGGATCCCGCAAGGAAGAAGAACAAGTCCATGAAGAAGACAAGAAACGTAGTCGAACGAATCCTCACAATTCCGGAACAAAACCGAAGCTAACGAGAGAAGCAAACCGGAAAGAAGCAAACAACATGGTAAACACACAAGCATAAACATGGCATGATGCACAAACCAAGTATGATGTATGTCCGGTTTAAATAAGCATGGAAAAATGCAAAAACAATACTACAAGTTAAGTGGAGCTCAATATGCAACGAGTTGCAGCTTGATGAAACACGTCATTCGATTCTTTAGTTTGATCTCGATTATGAACTCAACAAGTTTAAATGTTCTTTAACATGGCAAGAGGTGAAGCATAGGTAAACTAACTATTTAGGCATTTTAAATGAGGCCGGAAATAACAACAACTATTCCGTTAAATCCCCATGTCATTTAGCAATTATTAAAGCACACAACAATTTTAACCATTTAAATGTTGTTATCATGATGCGGATGACATGTACAAGTTTTTATGTAGTTTTATGAAAATGTTGACATGAACATGATAAGGAGCATTTCGTCACCGTGGTGGAAGGAAAGGGGTGCCACGGCGGAGAATCCAAAAATGATGCCACGGCAACATATCTGTTCCGACAACTTGTTGAGATGCTGATGCAAAAGAAGGGTGGTGTGAGCGTGTCATGCAAGAAGGTGGGTGCTCCCGGACACAGGGTTCCCACGAGTCGACGACATGGAAACGAGTGACACTTCGAACATGGTGCAAACATAGGGTGCATCTCATACATCACACATGCATTCGACCACGACCATCGTCTCGGCGTTATACCTTTGAAGCGTGCATTTCGGGGCAGCTCGAGTTCGTCAAGGGAAGTAGTGGAAGTAATCGTTCTCGCGATGGTAGTGGAAGTAGTTGTACACGTTTGTTTCGGAGAGGTACTTGACGAATCCAACATCTTCGGGGCGACGATAGTTGTTCACTCGACGGCCTTCGGCGACGGTATTCGTACATGGTATGTAGGTGTTCGGGTATCCGTAGATGTACTTGGCGTTTCGGTCTGTAGTCATACTAGGCATCGGTGGTCTTCGAGGGACTGGCGTGTCCAAACGTAGTAGAACAAAGGTCCTGGTTGCAGTCGTGGTACTTGGCACGCAACGAGCAGCAGGGGCAGAGCAGCGACAGCAGTTGTCGAAAGAAGCGGCGGTGGCAGCTTGGCCCAAACACGAGGTGCCTCTGGTTCGAAGCAGAGGCGAGGCGCTGCCTCGAGCGACGCTGGCGAAACCAGGAACTTCGGCCGTGAGGACACTTCTTTGGGAGGCGGAGAGGAAGGTCGGCGAGAGGAGCGGCGAGGAGGCGGCGAGCTGCTCGTGCCTGAGGCCAGTCGGGGAGGTGCAGCAGGGGAGATAGGGAGGTCGGTGTAGCGAAACGATGTCGAGACACGGCTCGCAGGGCGCGCATGGAGGGGCTCGGGATTGAGCTCCTGGTGCTCAACGAGGACAGCGCGGAGGAAGAGGAGCCCAGCCGCGAAGCTGACGGAGAAGGGCCAGAGGAGGTCGGGCGCGGGCGCGCGCGGAATCCAGGGCCAGTGAGATCGGGTGACGAGGAGGAGGCGGGGGATGGTTGAGGAGGAGGGTGCGGCGCTCGGCGGAGAAGACGTGCGGCGGACGTCACCGGGGAAGTAATGGAGTTTGGGCGCCGGGTCGATGCGAGCAGGAGAAGCGGGAGGGCGAGGGCAAAAGGAACGAGGAGGAGGGGGATCGAGGAGCGAGGGGATCGATCTGTGAGGCCTTCCTGGCTGCGCGAGGGGATCAAGAGGAGGGGGTTTGGGGCTAGTGTTAGGTGCGGCGAGGCCTTGGGCCTTGGCTGAACCTTGGGCCGGCCGGCCTGAGGCTACAACTGGGGTTCCTTCTCTTCTCCTTCAAAACAAAGGAGTAAAAGACAAGGGCAGAAAACAAATAGCAAAAGGGCTTGCCAAAACAAATATGCAACATTTTTGTGGGACTTACTGGAGCAAAACCAAGCCAACAAAGATGATTCCAACAATTTAAAAAAATGTTTAAATTCAATATAATTGAATTTAAACCAAATGAGTTAAAAGTGGGCGTAGGAGTTAGAAGTGGCCAAAATGACAGAAATTAGGCGGAGCTTGGGAAGGTGACAAAAGAATTTATAGCAAGGTTGGAGGCCAGGAATTAAGAAAGAAAATGAATGGAACTTAAACTGTAAGTGTGTTATGGTGAATTGCAAATTAATGAAATATTTTGTTATAACACCTTAATAATATTAGGAGACTTTGTATATGTTATAAAGAGAAATCACCATTGTGAATATCCCTCAATTTTAATGGACCGAAGATCCATACAATTTATTTATTTGAGGTTTAGAAAATTAAAAGACATGATGGCATGATGACATGATGCAATGCAAAAAATAAATGGAGCAAGCAAAATGAAACACACGGCGACAACGAAATATATGGAAGTCTTCTGGAGCGTCGGTCTTGGGGCGTCACAACTCTCCCACACAAATAGAGGATCTCGACCCGAGATCCTCAAGATGGCACCGGATAGAAGAGGACAAAGGAAGAGGTAAAACAAAGTTGCTTCTTTGACAAACGAGTGAAACCACGAACTTTGAGAGGTTGAAAACTTGAAGAATGACATGACATAGATGAACAAAACACTCCGTTGGACAAGAGGAACAAGGAATACGATGATAATGATGAGCTTAGGTGAGAAGATAGATACTGAAACTACTCCGATTAAAACAAGATAGAGAAGGAATAAGAATGAAATAAGTTGGACAACACTCCGACTGAAAAGTGGAATGAATTTAACATGAACTTGAGAAGATTGGATGATACTAGTTGAAATCAGCAACACACTGCCTCCAAAACAATTAAAAGAATGGCACAAGGGGTAAGAAAGATTTAGACAGCACTCCGGTTGAGGCAAAACTTGATAATATGAGAGAACTTGAATGGAGGACCCGACACTCCGGTTGAATGGATAAGCAAAGGAAAGAACATGATCTTGACAAAACGAGAGACGTGACGAAGAGAGCAACATCACAAGGCTTCGGGACGAATAATGGAGTGAAAAGAACGAAGAAGAACAACATCTTCTACTAGAAATTAATTTGAAAAAATCCTTACGAAGAAGGGTTGAGCAGAGTTGTTGAAAAATCAACAAGCAAAAGGTATGCTTCTCATGGGCTTATGAAAAACATCTCAAAATTATGAGGTGACAACAGGCCACTGACAAAAACATTTGATTGGATTGAGATCAATAAGGAGACGAAAATTTTATTTCACTGGGAGGATAAATGAAGAACTTGGGTTTATAAGCACCACAATAGCAACAATCCTTAGGGAAAGTTTTTAGGTGAGACATAACCCAAGATAACTCCAACAAATAAACTGAAGGGTTGAGAAGTTCTCCTGAACAAAGGAAAATGATGGTTTGAAATATCCCGTTCTTTATAACTCGTGAATCATGAATCATGAAGGAATTGTCAAGAATGACATAACACCACCTCAAAAGATAAGGAAGCAAATATTTGCACTTCAAATGCAAGAAGAATAATACTTGAGATCCTCGAACAAGAATCTCGAAGAAGACTTCGAGAATGAAAGAAATCTTTGATGAACCACCATGAAGAACTCCGGTAAAAAAAGGATGAGCCGTGAAGGATGAAAATAATAAGATTGAAGCCTTGTAGAGATTTAGATGGAGCTTCACGACGAGAGAAGGAGAGAGCTTGGAACTCCGGAAGGAAAGATGAAACACTTCGAACCTAGAGTTTATTCATCATGAACAAACTCCGAACAAAGGAATTAATCACTTGGATGAAACAAGAATAAGAATTATGTTATGCTTACGCTTCACCAATTTAAATTGATGAGAATCATTGGATTTGGCATACTACTTATTCGCGTTGAAAATGATTAAAGAGAGATATAATACAATTCAATGGACCACCGATAAGATTTGGAAAGAATGAATGAATTGATATGATAAGAACAAAAGAGTAATCTTGAATGAACCACCGTAAGAATTGAAACGAATGAAGAAAAGAGAACGAATTACCGAAAAGAATTAGAAAAAGAACCAAGGCACTTGAGGAAACTTAGATACAAAAGAACGAAGGGATCACGAGCAGAGTAGAGGATACTTGAATGATGCACCAGAAGATTTAGAGGGCAGGAGCAAAAATGAAAATGAATTAATCTTCTGAAAAGGATGGTCTCCAAAGGATGAAAGTGGACATGACTCATGAAATGCTTGGGATGCGTATGAAAAGAATTCTCACAATCTAAAACAATTATGAGGATGGTATGAAGCTAGAGCAACGAATCTTGAAGGAAAAAGACCCAGATTTAGGAGAAATTCTTCTTCGCTCTTCAAGCTGAGAATGATGACGAGATACACCACCAAAATTGTTGAGACACTCCAGAACAATGGAGAATGGGAATGGTGAACCAAAGATGACAAGAATTTGACAACTATCTCGGAGAAGGGATATGATTGATAAAAATTCATTCTTACGTCACACTTGAAAAGAATTTGAGAATAACTGCGGAAAAATAGAAGAGTCGGGTAAGATCCTGGGAAAAGACCTATGGGTTAGGGCCCACTCAAAGGAGAAAATGTTGAAATGATTTTAAAAGAGAGATTGCACCGGTTGAATTAAATGGCTTGAATGAGATAACAACCTCGAAGTATCTTGAGCGGATTAAGAATGGAAACACGAATCTTCTGAGATACCTTGAACACTCCGGATAAGAATTAGAGAGAGTTGAATAAACAAGAAAGACTTGATAAGGAATTCCAACATGGGAAAACATGTGAAACAACAGGAAGAGATATGATCAACAACGAAGCTTGGATTTAGTCCACTTGAGAATATAAAGCGAATGAACAATGATGAACTTGAAACTCCTGAGCATTTTCACGAGAAATCACTAGATGAAACATGAATAAAATGGATACTTGACTTGAGATTCCTGGCTCCGAGAAGAAGAAGGGTGGGAGGGTGGGGAAAAACAAAGACAACTTGGGACGAACGAAACAGACACCATTGAGAAAAACCAAGAATTGGTCTTGCACATATTGAAAGGATCGGTTTAACTTGAAGAGAAGCACGCCGGTTGAAAAGAATTTACATGAAAATCTCGATGATCAAGAAGGACTAGCACTCCCATAGAAATATGAGAACACCGATTAGGAAAGGTATGGAATCAACACTTGACATCAAAGCAACTCGAATACCACAACTCAAAACAAAACTAAGGATTGGTATGTTGCAACATAATGTTCACAATATCATTTGAATAGAGAATTGAACGAATGAATTTCATAAGCTCAAATGACACATCAACTTGTTGAGAAGCCACGTGAAAGATTGAAGAGTAAACCAACAAGGTAACAGATGGAACAAATACATGATAGACCCCAACTTCATATCATGCATCCGTTGGAAGATTTCCTAAGAGCTACTTGAATTCCCACCTATTAATTCCCGAAGCTTTCCGGTTAGGCAATCTGGTATTGGGGATACTGGGGAAGTACCGCATATCACTCAACTAATAAATCCTACATCTAGTTGTATCCATCCGTCAACACATAACCAGGCACCTTCGGAAATCGTTTACCTTAGACCTTCGAAAAGCATCCGCTATACTAGCTGTGGCAATACTCCCAACTATGCCACCAGTACTGGGAAACGTCGGGGTTATCTCACCACCAGACATGCATAGAAGCGTTTCGATGTCGGCCACCTCTGGTATTCTAGAATTGCAACGATACAATTGTGACGACAACACCTCGGAGCTCAACTCCCCGGGACACCGTCACAACCCCTAAATGACAGGATGCACCAGAACAATGTTCTTGTCACAAAAATATTGGAACGATCCCAACAATACCTGCGTGATCCTACAAAAATTTAGTGGAAAAGAGGGTAGGAAGTCAAAACTTCTACGTCAGGAGTCCTCACCAGAGCGATGAAGGGGATAAGGAAAAAAATAATTCCTACTCTCCGATATATATAATACTAAGACTTAATTTTTTAAAATTCTAGATTCAACATCGGCAGCGGTTCGATCAAGCGGGGGCTCCTATGTCGGGGAAGGCTCTGATACCAACTTGTAACGCCCAAGATGCGACTATATCTCCTACGTGTCGAGGCATGACTTAGAGGCATAATCGCATTTTGGTATGATCGCAAGAAGGTTATCTTCACACATTCTCGTGTACAAGAAAAAAGGGGGAAAGAAAAAAAACATAGTTGGCTTACAATCGCCACTTCGCACAATGCATAAATAAGTCATACATTCATCCAAGTACAATCATGGTCCGACTACGCACAAATCCAAATGAAAGAAGATAACCACCCACTATGCCCGATTGGCCCTAGAAGGAAACACTACTGATCATCGGGAAACATCACGTACATTTTCTCACGTTCCTCATCGAACTCCCACTTGAGTTCCTAGCCATCAAATGTATCGTACTCGGTTGTGCCTGCACCTGTGTTTGTAGTAAACTGTGAGTCACGAGGACTCAACAATCCCATTCCCGGGTATCAAAACTATCATAGCCTTTGGTTAAGGAGAAAGTGTATAAGTGGCTGCTGCAAGCACTAAGCGTAGATGAGGTGTCTAGCTTACGTATCATCAGAGCGAGAAGAGAAGTGAAAGCCATAACTCGTGATCTAAATCATGATCACTAGATGATCCTGTCTACCTACGAGTCATCCATAGCCCAGCCGTGTTCTCTTCTCGAACTCCCTCGAAAAGAGACCATCACGACTACTCACATGGTAGTGTATTATGTTTGAGGTTTTGTGTCAAGTTATTTACAACTGGATATTAACAAATTCCAATCCGCCACATAACCACGGGCACAACTTTCGAAAGATCATAACCCTGTTGGGGTGTCCCAACTTAGCCCATGACAAGCTCTCGCGATCAACAGAGGAAAAACCCCTTATCTTAGGGACTACCTGATGAGACTTGGAATCCGGTGTACAAGATATTTCGACAATCGTAAAACAAGTCCAGCAAAGCCCCCCGACGTGCCGACAACCTGATAGGAGCCGCGCGTATCTCGTCTCAGGCCATGATCAGACAGGTCAATCTACGGGTGAGTACCAGATACCTTGGGTTTCCCCAAGGCGGCCCCGCAGGCTGCCCAGTTTGGACCAACACTCATGAGGAGCATTGGCCCGGGTTGTAAATTAAGTCCTTGGGTGCTAGCCGGTTCCTATGCAAGTTTTAGTTATTAGGCAAATGGTAAAACCAATGTTGGGCCTTGCTGGAGGAGTTTTTTTCAAAGCGAACTATCAAGGGGTCCCCATACAGCCAACTGCGTTAGGAACGCAAAATCAAGGAACATAACAGCGGTTAATTGGTTCTTAAGGCGGCATGAGTGGAACAAAACACCGAGCAAAAGGCCAAGCCTTCCACCCATTGCCAAGTATATAAGGTGCATTAATGTAAATAATAGATATTGTGTTATTCCCAAAAACCCAATCCACATGGAGCAAACTTCATCTTCACCTGGAACTAGCAACGCTATAAGAGGGGGCTTGAGCAAAAGCGTAACTTAGCCAAACAATGGTTTTCTAGGTGGGTAGTTAGAGGTTTCATGGCAAAGGTAGGGGCTGACATGCAAAATGATAGGTATCGCGACAACGCAATAGAGCGAGGCATCTAGCATAGCAAAAATACAGGTGATATAAGAAATTGGTCATCTTGCCTAGGATCCCGCAAGGAAGAAGAACGAGTCCATGAAGAAGACAACAGACGTACTCGAACGAATCCTCACAACTCCGGAACGAAACCGAAGCTAACGAGAGAAGCAAATTGGAAAGAAGCAAACAACATGGTAAACACACAAGCATAAACATGACATGATGCACAACCAAGTATGATGCATGTCCGTTTTAAATAAGCATGGCAAAATGCACAAACAATACTATAAGTTAAGTGGAGCTCAATATGCAACGAGTTGCATATTGACGAAACACCACATTCGATTCTTTAGTTTGATCTCAATTATGGACTCAACAAGTTTAAATGTTCTTTAACATGGCAAGAGGTGAAGCTTAGGTAAACTACCTATTTACGCATTTTAAATGAGGCCGGAAATAACATCAACAATTCCGTAAAATGCCCATGTCATTTAGCAATTATTAAAGCACACAACAATTTCAACCATTTAAATGTTGTTATCATGATGCGGATGACATGTACAAGTTTTTATGTAGTTTAATGAAAATGTTGACATGAACATGATAAGGAGCATTTCGACACCGTGGTGGAAGGAAAGTGGTGCCACGGCGGCAAATCCGAAAATGATGCCACAGCAAGGTATCGGTTCTGAGAACTTGTTGAGATGCTGATGCAAAATATGGGTGGCATGAGCGTGTCATGCAAGAAGGTGGGGTGCTCCCGGACACCGGGTTCCCACGGGTCGACGTCATGGAAACGAGTGACACTTCGGACATAGTGCAAACATAGGGTGCATCTCATACATCACACATGCATTCGACCAAGACCATCGTCTTGGCGTTATACCTTTGAAGCGTACAATTCGGGCCGGCTCGAGTTCGTCAAGGGAAGTGGTGGAAGTAGTCGTTCTCGCGACGGTAGTGGAAGTAGTTCTACACGTTCGTTTCGAGGAGGTACTTGACTAATCCAACATCTTCAGGGCGACGGTAGTTGTTCACTCGACGGCCTTCGGCGACGGTAGTCGTACACGGTTTGTGTGCGTTTGGTTATCCGTAGATGTACTTGGCGTTTCGGTCTGTAGTCGTACTAGACATCGGTGGTCTTCGAGGGACTGGCGTGTGCAAACGTAGTAGAACAAATGTCCCGGTTGCATTTGTGGTACTTGGCACGCAACGAGCAGCAGGGGCAGAGCAGCGACATCAGTTGTCGAAAGAAGCAGTGGCGGCAGCTTGGCCCAAAGACGACGGCGCCTCTGGTTCGAAGCAGTGGCGAGGCGCTGCCTCGAGCGATGCTGGCGACACCAGATACTTCGGCTGGCGAGGGCACTGCTTTGGGAGGCGGAGAGGAAGGTCGGCGAGAGGAGCGGCGAGGAGGCGGTGAGCTGCTCGTGCCTGAGGCCGGTCGGGGAGGTGCGGCAGGGGAGATAGGGAGGTTGGTGCAGCGGAACGACGTCGAGACACGGCTCGCGGGGCGCACATGGAGGGGCTCGGGATCGAGCCCCTGGCGCTCGACGAGGACAGCACGGAGGAAGAGGAGCCTAGCCGCTAAGCTGACGGAGGAAGGCCAGAGGAGGTCGGGCGCGGGCGCGCGCGAACACCAGGGCCAGTGAGATCGGGCGACGAGGAGGAGGCGGGGGATGGTTGAGGAGGGTGCGGCGCTCGGCGGAGAAGATGTGCAGCAGAGGTCACCGGCGAAGCAAAGGAGTTTGGGCGCGGGGTTGATGCGAGGAGGAGAAGCGGGAGGGCGCGGGCGAAAGGGAACGAGGAGGAGGGGGATCGAGGAGCGAGGGGATCGATCCGTGAGGTCTTCCTGGCTGCGGGAGGGGATCAAGAGGGAGAGGTCGAGAGGAGGGGGTTCGGGGCTATGGTTAGGTGCGGCTGGGCCTTGGGCCTTGGCTGGACCTTGGGCCGACCGACCTGAGGTTGCAGTTGGGCTTCCTTCTCTTCTCCTCCAAAACAGAGAAGGAGTAAAAGACAAGGGCATAAAACAAATAGCTAAAGGGCTTGGCAAAAAATATGCAACATTTTTGTGGGACTTACTGGAGCAAAACCAAGCCAACAAAGATGATTCCAACAATTTGAAAAAAAATGTTTAAATTCAATATGATTGAATTTAAACCAAATGAGTTAGAAGTGGGCGTAGGAGTTAGAAGTGACCAAAATGACAGAAATTAGGCGGAGCTTGGGAAGGTGACGAAATAATTTATAGCAAGGTTGGAGGCCAGAAATTGAGAAAGAAAATGCATGGAACTTAAACTGTAAGTGTGTTATGGTGAATTCCAAATTAATGAAATATTTTGTTATATCTCCTTAATAATATTAGGAGACTTTGTATATGTTATAGAGAGAAATCACCATTGTGAATATCCCTCGATTTAAATGGACCGAAGATCCATACAATTTATTTATTTGAGTTTTAGAAAATTAAAAGACATGATGGCATGATGACATGATGCAATGCAAAAAATAAATAGAGCAAACAAAATGAAACACACGGCGACAACAAAATGTATGGAAGTCTTCTGGAGCGTCGGTCTTGGGGCGTCACACAAGGTCCTTGTTGTAGACTTCACATATGCGTCCAAATGTGATGTACTTTTTCCCAAGCTCCATGTCGGTGCGTCGAATGCTAGCTCTAGTGGTTCCATGAATGGTGCAATAGTCCTCCCAGGTACACTAACTTTGATCTTCCAACACTCCTCTTCCGATGACGTTGCGTAAAGATCTCCAGTGATACTTGGTATTCCGATGTGCAAATACCTAGTGACTTCCTTCAAGTGCTTCTAGAAAGTGGTGTCTTCGTCTGGTCGAGTGAACTTGCTTCCTGGGTCCGACATCTATAGAGAAGAATTAGAATGAGTAGAGAAGAAGTAGAATGAGTAGAGGAGAACATCCTATTGCTTATCCTAGTGGTCGCGTCCTACAGTCAATGTGTGCCATGATACCATCTTGTAGTGACCATGATTCCAGTGAACCGAAGTCTCTGTGCTCAGTGTCATCCCTGGATCGGTATGCTGACACACACACAGTACTCAAGGATTTATAACAGAGGTTCAATCACACTTTATAACATCAAAAAGTCCTCGAAGAGGTAATATCCATTACACGAGAATGGCTGAAGGCCATCTAAATAAACTGCGAAAGCTATGAAGAGTAGTTGAGTCCATCCAACTCCATGGCAAACATTGAGTGCATGACAATGACCTATTGCACCTTAATCTCCGTCAGAAAACTCTGCAACATGATACGTTTGTGGGGACCCCGACTCATAAGTCGTGATCATCGAATGCACGTGTACAGTGATCCTAGAGATCAATGCTCACTGAACACACAGAAGCTGAATAACAAAAGTCTTACATCCATACATACCGTATTACACAAGTAGGACCATTATGGTCAAGTCCTGAGTAGAAATCATCTCAGCGGAAATCTTCGTCGACAACTTGGACCCATGCCATCCGCCTTAACCCTACAGGCATTCTGACTGGGAAGTGTCCTAACTCGCACGATCTTCACAAAAGATCTCTTCTTCAATACCTGCTCTTTCACGACTAGCCAATAAAATAACCAGTGGCAAGCCAATGAGTACTTTGAATGTACTCGCAAGCAACCCAAGAGTGATAACAGAATAATTATGCAAGGCTCTACTACTAAATTGGCAGTTTTGCGTAAAGCTAGTTTTTCATATGCAAGTATGATCAACATATATCAAGGACATGCATGTGTCTGCAACAACTATCAGGAGGTTACAGACATCAATATCGAGAAAGAGTTGTAATGAACTCATGCTCAAGCTCATCGTGACTTCCTCAAGAATCACATCATCAATATCACCGAACCGTGTTGTTTTCCTCACACACACACACACACACCAGGTTTCGCAAACATTGGACGTAGCCCAAGAGCGGTTACCCAACTGTCCTTGACCGTGGACATGATTATTTGAATAGTTTTACACTCTATAGAGGTTGCACACTTTACCCACAAGATCCGGGGAACTTCCGTGTCATCCACGACCCGCGGTATCTCAACTACCCGGGGTAAGCACCCGATCACTATCTTTCCCTAGACGACACTAACATAGAGTCCACTCGATTGGTAACAGCCCCTGTGCCAAACATTTTCACAATTCAATTTAGTGGAGCCGTGCTCCCATATTCATCGCATCTCACTTGCATGGGGGTACCAACAGTGTGTCCGGTGCCCTGTAAAAACAGTCATGGCCGCCTACCCAAGAACGACCCCATCCCGAGAGTTACCTCGTGTCACCCCCGTCACTAGTAATGTGGGCACCATGCTAGTATCGGCCTAGGTAATCAATAATGCCCTTTTCCATATAAGGGTAAGTGGTTGCGCATGTAAGGTTGGAATAACGGTCGCAACATAAACCAATCCATTTTGAAAACAACACACACACTTGCCTTGGTACACCACTTCGTCATCAAGTGGTTACCCAACTCATCATCTCCCTCGGGCATAAGTGGCACTCGACAGGGTTTTCGAAAGTCTTTCAAAAGTACTCTGCCTCCATCGCCATGCTTATCCTTATCCCATTTGCGTAGCTACTAATACAACATCATATATACTCCCACCCGCATAACCCTGATAGGAAGGTAGGGTCATGCTTGATGCATGTTTCAATATAGGAAAGTAACAAAGGCAACAACCAAAATGGTCACCACCTCAACATGATTTGGATCCATTGATAATGAGGTGCAATATGACATGCGTAAAAACGTTTCTCGAACATGGTCAAAAGGGCTGCTTGCCTTGTTCCTCAGAGTCTCCAAAGCTTCTGGTCCATCTCCAAGTACTCCGTCTACTTCGTCAGCTAACCTCGGAAACAATTCACAATAAGCAACACAACAAGGCAAAAATAAAAGTGCTCTAAAAATAGGAGTTTGACTTTTCTAGGATACCTTTGGTCATACGAAAAATGACCAAGGTGGTTTCATTGGCATTGGATCAATGGACAGTTTGGAACATTTCAATATGAAGGATATAAGGGATTTAATGGATCTGTAAGTTGTCTACAGAATGCCTTTTTATAAAAATGAGTAAAAGTACCCATTAAATCAGGCATGATTTTTGAAACATTTAGAAATTGGTTTCACCAGATTTGGAGTCCAAATGAATATAGTATGGATTTTTGAAGTGGTCTTATGAGGGTAAATGATATTTTTATTATATCCATGGGAAACTAGGCAGAGTAAAAATGTTCACCATGGCTCATTAAATAGATCTTGATTTATGGAGACAGCAGAAATTTGAATCACCAAATTTGGAGTTCAAATGAATTGTTTAAGGATTTTAGAAGTTTAGAGGAAAAGAAAAAGGAAAGGGAAAGGGTGTTTTTAACCCTTATACTGCACAACGGGCAGAAGATAGGAGTGGGCCGGCCCAACTGCTCGTCCGCGCTCGGGCTGACGACGCAGGAGGTGTACTCCTGGGAATACGCTTTCCCTCGGGGAAGGTGGCACTGGGCGGAGCCCGTCTCCACTTAAACGGGGCGGGGGCCTCCCGTCAGTTGTTCAGCCACTCTAGCCGACCAATGGGAGGGGCCCACTGGCAGGTTCATCCTCCACCTCCCGCGCGGCCCTACGGAAGACAGAGGAGGTGCTCGACGCCGGTCGCCGACGCTACAGGGCGTCTCCGACGATGTTCTGCCCACCAGCGTGCTCAGGGGACCCGACCACGTTCATCCATGGGTGGCATGGTCGCCCAGGGGCACCGAGTTGAGTAGGGGGCTGGCCACGGCAGACGAGGTCGGCGGTGTGATTTGGGCATGGTGAGGCAGGCACGGGGAGGAAGGACTTGTGTGCGGGGAGTGTTGGCGGTGATGCTGGTGATGCTCTGATACAAAGAGGTGGGGAGGAGGGGCTCTCAGTGGCGAGAATTTAGGCGCAAGCCGGCGCCATTGCTCCGACCATGGAGATGCAAGGAGGGCACGAGGAGGGGATTGGGTTGGTCCAGGGGGGCTCTAGGAGCGAGGGGAGGTGAATGGGGTGGAGAGGAGGACCCATGCGGCCTTAAATAGAAGGGGGCAAGGTGCACTGCGGGGCCGTGTGCCGGCGAGGCCGTAGCTGTCTCTAGAGGCCAAACAGGGTCTCCAGGGCGTGTCCAGGGCGCTCGTGGACATGGTCCAAGCCAAGGGAAAAGGAAAGGGGGAGCGGGGCGTGCCAGAGGCTCCGCACGTGTGACCTCACTCACTGGAGCTCTCGGGCGGCCGGTGCGCATGCGGGAGGAGCCAGCATGAGGGAGAAAGAGAAGGGGCCGACTGGTGCAAGGGGGAGGGCCTAGGTGGTCATCAGCCTCGGGCAGGACGCGGCTACAGTTCGGGAGTGCACTGTAGCGCGCTCTAGAGCACCCATATGGTCGGCATGGTTGTGTCCTCACGCGCTCTGGACGCGTCCACTTTGCCCACTGGTTTCTAGTGGGTCTGGGGGTGAGTAAACTAAGCGCACATGTGCTCGGATGCCCTGGTGACCCAATGGGTGAGAGGTGGGGTTGAGAGAGGGATGAACATGGTCTTTCCAGAAGGGTAAAATGAGGATTTTCACCCCTCAATCATTGAGTTTTGGCTAAATAAGTTTTATTGGAGGCAGGTGATGACCAGGCACACCTCTGGTATGCATTTGAAGCAAAGTGGAGTAGTGGAAGTGGACCAAATGGTGATTTTGGCAAAGTGCCAGAAGGTGTTTGATGTGGTTTTGGGCAAGCAAATAATTTCTAATTGACATGAGACTTAATAGGATGAAATGGCTCATAGAAATAGGGTGTTCCACCAAGTTTGATCTCATTTGAAGAATGTTGCCAATGTAACTTTGGTAAACCCTAGAAATCAACAGAAATGGTTTTTCCAAGATTTAGCCATGCAAATCATCCCTCCTTGATGCACCACTTGGTTTAGTGTCATCATTTGGGGTTGTGAGCATGTCCACAAAATTTGAGGTCACAAGTAAAAAGTTGGTAATGTAGAGTTGTTCAAATTTGAATATGGTCAGAAAGGGTTTTGGGGCACTTTGGTCAAGTTATCTTTCTACAAAACTTGTACCATTTGTTCTAGATGCATAATTAGACCATTTGAGCATGTGCACCAAGTTTGAGAGCATTTGGACAAGTTTGTCAATGTAAAGTTGTTCAAACTTCAAAATGGACAAAAATGGTTTTGAGGGGATTTGATGATGTTTTCTTGCTGCCCAAGGAATGAGGCTTGGTAAGATCATCAAATATGTCATATTTGACATGATAGAATTTTCCTGGAATTTTTAGAGAATATTTCCTTTGTAAATATTTCAAAAGCTTGAAATATCCAGAAAGGGTTTTTGAAGGATTTGTCCAATAGTTTGAACATGACCATGTGTTGAAACTCTTATATATGGACAATATATGTCCTATGAGCTGCCCTGAATTTTGAAAAATATTTTTGAAACAGTTAAAATAATTTTTGAAATAGGAAAATAACTTTTAAAATTATACTTTTGTGGTTTAGGGGAGTCCTATACCTAATAGGAGTCAAATGTACTTTTGGAATGATTTTTCACACCCTCAATTAAGTACTTGCAGTGCAAACCTCAATTCAGGGGTTTTTAGAAAACTAAATTTAGAAAATACCATTTGGCCAAATTATTTTTGTAAGAAAATACTATACTGTTGTATACACATGGCATGATCATGGGGAGGAGATTTTGGATCAAGGAGAAGGAGTATAAGAGTAGGAGGATTTGTTTAGAGCACTTGCAAACAGCAAACAGAAAACCAAATCAAGCATAGTCCAAATCACTCAAAAGTTTTTGTCAAACCATATATTAGCATGATTATTAGCTTAAGTGTTGTGGCATGAAAATCAGGGTGTGACAGACCTACCCCCCTGACAAGAATCTCGTCCCCAAGATTCCCAGACTAGGCGTGGAAAGGAATACGAAAACTTGGATATGGGGTAGTATTCACTTCTTCTTGTTGGTTCTTCTTCCGAGTGGTGCTCCATGGAACCTTGAAACACTTGGTGGTGTGGCTTCTTACATGTTGCCCTTTTTTATGCAGGTTGCTGAGGGGTCTCTTGCATAGGTTAGTTTGGGCTAGATGTTAATGGCTCGGTGATCGATGTCTTCGCAGGGACCGGGCTAGTTAGGAAGTTAAAAGTATTTCCAGAGTTGTGACTCATGGAAAATTTGGTGCACGGTGGGTAACTCAGGTGGTAAATCTAGCTGGTAGCCATCTACTATTCGTCTTGCAGTGGTCTTGACGAAGGTCGATAAATCTTGGTGTGAGCGTCCCTTCGACATGGAAATGCTTGGTTCCTTCGAGAGGAGTGGTTTGCATAATACGCCTGGTCTTCGACGCGGAAGTTTACTTCTTGATGACGGTGGTTGGTGCAGTTCTTCCTTCTTGACATGGTGGTATGTCTTCTAACCAGCTGAACGACTCTTCTTCCGTCTGCGAGTAGTCAAGTATGTTGCCAAATAAAGATGACAACTAACTTGTCCAAGTACTTCATGAAGTCTATGGGGTACGCAAGGTAGGCTAGGGTATTGGTGGTGGTCTCCGTTGAGTATTGGCAATGGTCTTCTTCACTTAGAGTCAACGCCCGTGGTCAGGACCTGACCATGTTGTGGCTTGGTGGGGCTTAAGGGTTTCAAGGATTCCAGTGTGTGAGTGAACGTTTATTATCTTATCCTTAAGCACAGTTCCTGAGATGCCAATAGGTCCACCCAGTCCTTTAAACAAATAACCTTATACCACCGAAAGCATCATCTCGCATAGGTCGCTCCAATCATCACTCATGCTATAGATATCCTCATGGCTCCCTAGAGGAGATCTAACAGAATCATACATGCCTACGATCCCCAAAATCATATGTATGGCTACCCATAAGAATCCATGGGTAGAGCATACAAGCTGCTAAGCTTGAATTAAATACCAAAATCCAAGTGCTCAGCCTATTCTTCCAAGGTTCAAGATAGTGCATCTCTATCCTAAGGAAACACGTCGTATGCCACTCCAAGATCTTGTTTCCTTCCTATGAATCAACTCCAACAACCCGTTAGCTTCCATCAATCACCACATGATCCAATAATTCTATAAATCCGATGCCTACGGTGTTCCACAAGATCTAAAGTCCCTATAATACCCAAATACTTGGAAGGGATATCCATTACTATAGTGTCACACCCTGCTTTTTGTATCATGATATTTGCATCAATGAAGCATGAAAATTTGGACCAGCAATTTTTTTTAGCATCATTTGGCTTTTATTTGGAGTTGAGTTTTTCTACATGTGCTCATTAAAGTCAACTATTCCCTCTTGTAGAATTCATCTCCATACCCAAAACTTCTGCCCAATGATCATGCCATGTGTTATATAACAGTATAGTGTTTTCTTACAAAATTAATTTGGCCAAAATGTATTTTATAAATTTAGTTTTCCAAAAACCCCTGAATTGAGATTTGCACTGCAAGTGCTTGATTTAGGGTGAGAAAATTATTTCAAAAGGTACATTTGAAACCTAGTAGTCATAGGACTCCCAGAAACCACAAAAGTATAATTTTAAAAGTTATTTTCCTATTTTATTTAAAAGCTTTTTCTTAAGGCCAGAAATGGTCTTTAATAGGGAAAAATTATTTAACTATTTCAAAAATATTTCCCAAAATCCAGGGAGACTCAGAGGACATATATTGTCCATATATAAGAGTTTCAACACTTGGTCATGTTCAAAATAATGGGCTAATCCCTCTAAAACCCTTTCTGGATATTTCAAGCTTTTGAAATATTTACAAAGGAAATATTCTCCAAAATTTCCAGGGAAATTCTATCTTGTCACATATGACATATTTTATGATCTTGCCAAGTCCCATGCCTTGGGAAGCAAGAAAACATCCTCAAAACCCTTCATAACCATTCTGTCCATATTTGAAGTTTGAGCAACTCTACATTGCCAAACTTGTTCAAATGCTCTCAAACTCGGTGCACATGCTAGAAATGCCTAATAAGGCATCTAGACCAAATGTCACAAGATTTGGAATAGAGCAACTTGATCCGAACACCCCAAAACCCTTTCTGTTCAAATGTAAATTTGAACAACTTTACATTACCAACTTTTTACCTGGAGCTTCAAACTTTGTGGGCATGATCAATAACCCAAATGATGAAACTACACCAAGTGGTGCATCAAGGGGAGATGATTAGCTTGACTCAAACAAGATGAAGCCATTTCTGTTGATTTCTAGGGTTCACCAAAGTTACATTGGCTAGTTTCTTCAAATGAGCCCAAATTTGGTGAAGCACCCTATTTTCACATGTCATTCAATCCTGTTAAGTGTCATGGCAAGTGGAGATCATTTGCTTGACCAAACACGAATCAAACACCTTCTGCAGAATTACTAAAACCCTCTTCTTGATCACTTTCACCTTTTACCTTGGCCTCAACTTTCTACCACACGTTCATCTAGTTACTAGGTACCTCCAGTCACTTCCCCAAGTCCCCAGCTCCATGATTGAGGGGTAAAAACCCTAGTTCACCCTGCTGGACATCCATTTTCTACCAAGTCACCAGCCTCTCTTCTCTCTCACAGCATCTCCAGAGCATCCAAAGCTTCAACCATAGTGCTTGCATCACCCTGGACCCCCCCAGACACGGTGGATGCCTCCAGAGGGCCAATGGCATGCCGTGGCATGCGATAAGGGCGCTCCAGAGCGTGCTACAGTGCGCCCACGCACTGTAGCTTTGGCCAATCGTCGGCCCCCGACAGCCTCGGGCTCCCCCCTCGCGCCTCTCAACGTGCCTCGACGTCCGCAGCCTCCACCGGTGCTGTCCCCCTCCTCCTGCGCCCTCCAGTGACCATCGCCACATGCGCACCGGCCGTCCGCGGCGTCCACTCCTCGGGCTCGCACGCGCGCACGGTCTGGAAGCCTCCCCGCTCCTCCTCTCTCCTCAAATGGACGTAGGGCTCGTCCAGCAACGCCGTAGACTCGCTCCCGTCGCCTCCCGTGCACTGTAGCGTCGAGCAGGAGCTCGTCGGCGCATAGGTCCACGGGACCCCGCCGTTCCCCTATAAATAGGACCCCCCGAGCCCTCCTCTCAGCACCCATAGCTTCACCACATCCTCCTTAGTCCCCCAGCACAACCAGTTCATCCCCGAAGAGCTTCAGTGCTCGGGATCGACCGGAGCTCCGCCGCGTCGGGCCGCCGGCGATCTCGCAGTACGGGCCTCCTCCGCCCCTCCTTTGGCTCGATCTAGAACCGCCATGCATTACTGATGCGTTCCCCTTCTTTTTCCCCTTCTGCAGCTGCCGGAAACAAGCCCGCCAGCAGCTCCCCGACGATCCTCCGCCGTCCCACCTCGCCGCCGACGAACCCGACCTCCCCGGCGAGCCGCACCACCACCACTACCTCCGCAACTCGACGCTGAACCCGTCCCTGCCCTCCGTTGTCGTCGCCGTGGCCGGAATCAACGCCGGTGAGCTCGTCGTCGTCGTGGCCGTGAGGTTGGAGATGATAGGCGGGCCCCGCCTGTCATCCTCACCCCTCTCTCCCCCTCCTCACAGCCGCTGACCGCCGGGTCCCGCCCGTCAGGATTGAAAACCTGACGTGCGCGCGCTGGCGCCCGTGCGGCTGGGCTGGATGCCCTAGGCCGTGCACTGTGGCCCCTCTGGCCCAGTTGCACAGGGCATTTTCTTCTTTTATTTTCTGTAATTATTTCAAACATTTTTACAGAAAAGAATATTGATCCAAATGAAATAATTCCAACTCCTAAATTCTTGTAATATTCCAACCTATTTAATGGTGTCACTTTCACACACATCCATGAAACTTTTATGTTCTGTTCAAATTTAAATTCAAATTTGAGCAATAAAACTCCTGTTCTAAAATCATTAGATTCCATTTTGTTACTCCAAAACTCCAACTAAGAATTTTCCCCATCTTAGAAATCCCTCTAGTATTTAACAAAAATAAGTTGACATTTTTCTGAGCACTTTGATTTTTCTGTTTTATTTGTGGTCTTATTTTTCCGTTGTTATAATGCGACGTATAGATACCGTATTTGACGAAGTTGCTGAAGAAGGAGAAGGAGAAGGATTTGAAGACTTTGAAGACCAAGCCAATCCAGGCAAGCAGTCCTTTGACCATGATACACTTGTTCTTCGGAACCCGTTTGTTTCCGATGCATGATGATAGGGTTACGGTGGTGACCTAGTTGAAACCACCACATGATGCATGCTTTACTCCTGATCTTGCCATGTGCTAGATGCAATGCATATGGTTAGTAGTAATGAATAGTGATGCATGTGTGACATGAACCTTCGTGGTTGAAATCTTTGCATAAAACCCCGTCGGGTGCCATTCATGCCCGAGGGAGATGATGAGTTGGGTAACCACTTGATGACGAAGTGGTGTACCGAGACAAGTGTGTGTTTTTCAAACGGATTGGTTTAAGTTGCGACCGTTATTCCAACCATACATGTGCAACCACTCTACCCCTTATGGGACGGGGCGTTATTGATTACTTAGGCCGATACTAGCATGGTGCCCGCATTACTAGTGACGGGAAGACTTGAGGTCTTTCCCGGGACGGGGTCGTGCTTGGATAGACGACCATGACTGTTTTCACAGGGCACCGGACACACCGTTGGTCCCTTCGGGTACGCGTGACATTGAAATTAGAGCAAGTCTCGTGATCTATTGTTTGTACTCGAGGGCCGTGTACCAACGAGTGGACTCTATGTTAGTGTCGTCTAAGGAAAGATAATGACCGGGTGCTTCCCCCGAGTACTTGAGGTACTGCGGGATCGTGGATGACACGAAAGCTTCCCGGATCTTGTGGGTAAAGTGTACAACCTCTGCAGAGTGTAAAACTATTCGAATAGCCGTGTCCACGGTCATGGACAATTGGGTAACCGCTCTTGGGCTACGTCCAATGTTTGCGAAACCATGTGTGTGTATGAGAGTCAAGGTGGAGACTTGACTCGAGGAGTTGAATCATATTCATGTTGATATCGGTAACCTGCCTTCGAGGTTACGCGAGTTTATTGATGCATAAACTTGATGGTAGAATATTTATTCTAGCCCTTTGCTAGATTGCTCATTATTTGTTCAATTCCACTGTTACTTTGAACCACATCATGGGTTGCTTGCGAGTACATTCAAGGTACTCATTGGCTTGCCACTGGTTATTTAATTGGCCAGGCATGGAGGAACAGGAATATGATGAAGAGTTCTTTGGAGACGAACATGCGAACTAGGACGCTATCCCAGTCAGAATGCCTGTAGGGTTAAGGCAGATGGCATGGGTTCTACCTATTATCGAAGACTTCCGCTATTTGAGTTATTTGCTATTCAGCCCTTGAGGCTTTATCTATGTAAGACTTGGCCATAATGGCCTTAATTTGTGTAAGACGATATGTATGGATGTAAGACTCTTGTTATTCAGCTTCTGTGTGTTCAATGAGCATTGATCTCTGGGATCACTGTACACGTGCATTCGGTGATCTCAACTTCTAAGTCGGGGTCCCCACAGAGCTGGTATCAGAGCCATCCTGACTGTAGGAAGCCTTAGTTAGCATGGGCGTTAGTTAGATGAGACCCTTTTTCAAAAACCTTCTGAACCTCTCTTCTTTTCTAAACCCGAGATTTCATCAGCTTATTAACCCCGACTATTCCACCCTTGTAGATGGCCGCTGTACCCGAAGAGCACCTGACCACTGGGTTTCCCTTGCTTCTCGAGGATAGCCTCCAGGAGTGTCAGTTCCACCGAGCGCCCATCCTCACCTACCTTGAGCATTGGGTTAGCGACACTGAGGTGGAGTACCATGTGGAAGTGATCGTGAAGGCAAACGATCCTCCCACAAGTTGGTTCTTCGAGGGACCCCAGATGGTAACACTACCTCTCGTTGTCGAGGCTGCTGCACTCAAGGCACTAACCCGTCTCCGCGAGCTTCTTCCGGAGATGGCAGCCAAGATGACAACTCGCTTCTTACCTTACCGGAAGGAAGGTGAAGAAGAAAGCAGCGCACTAGCCCCTCCACTGAAGGAAGGACTCTCGCTTCGGTTCCAGACCTACTTCAGTCTATGTGCCGACAGCTTGGCACAAGACTTGGCCTCGGAATCAATGAAGCTTCGAGAAGAACTTCACAAGACCAAGGCACTTCTTCGTCGAGCTCAAGAGAAGACAAATAGGATCAAGAAGGAAGGAGCACCTTCTGGACAGTCCGCTATCGCATACCGAGGCGGAAGGCCCTCCGAGGATGTATCTTCCAAGAATGAAGAACCACCTCGGCGACGCCGGATGACGGCAAGGGAATATCGCAAGCTTTTCCCTGCACCACCGACGAAGCACCGTCGTATCCAACTCCTCCACTCCCCCACACCCTCAAGTGACAAAGGGGCCCAGACAGATGAAGACAAGGAAAAAGACCTAGAAGAGCCGGAATACGCGACCGAGCATTCCGCCGCTTAGGCATTATTCGCTACTCGGATATGCCAGTTGTGACCTCTACAGTAGGATAGGTCGTGTAACCCCTATGCGCAGTCGAGTCCTTGTATGGTTCATATGAAACCATCTAGTATTTGCTTTTGTTGTGTCTGGATGTATGTCGTATTCTTCCTTCGGGAATGTGTAAATGACTACATCACCCATTTGGATTTTAATGAATGTGTTTTGGCCTTTCGGCCCTTGCATGATTTGATTAGTGTCACACCCACCCCCTTACTAGGCACCCATCTATCTTGCTTTCCCTCTTCCAAGTCATGAGACCTTTTACCGCTCCAACAGGATGCCTGTTGTAACTCATACTGGTACCTCTACCCAGCAGCCTGAAGCCGGAGCACCCGCTCAGTCAGAGGCAGGCCACGACCAAACCAACGACCAAGCTCCACCACCACCACCTCCTCCGAACATGGACATGGCTCAGCTTCTCCAAGCCTTCCGAGAGGAACGCCAAGCCAACACTGTAGCCCTTCAGCTGATTGCTCAAGCTGTCACCAACAACCTCCAGCCGGCGGGGAATGGCAATGGACGTTCCACGTTGGCAGAGTTCAAGAAGCATGCACCGCCAGCCTTTATCGAGACTGCTGAACCCCTGGATGCAGACGACTGGATCCGCTCCATTGAGGAAATACTAGAACTAGTCGGATGCACCGAAGACCGCGAGAAGGTGGCTTATGCAGCCCACTGCCTCGGGGGGACTGCTAGAGCTTGGTGGGATGGATTCAAGGTCATGCACGCTGAACAAGACATCACTTGGGTCAACTTCAAGGCAGAATTCCGCAAGGCCCACATTCCTTCCGGAATCATGGCTATCAAAAAGCATGAGTTCCGGGCCCTGAAGCAAGGAAGTGGCACTGTCAAGGAGTACATGTAGAAGTTCAGTGTTCTGTCAAGGTATGCCCCTGAAGATGTCAGCACTGATGCTGCAAAAAGGGAGCGCTTCATGGAAGGCCTCAATCAGACTCGGCAATACTCGCTTGTCGTGTGCGACTGCCCATCCTTCCCTGACCTGGTGAACAAAGCACTTATGCTTGAAGACAAGCGGCGTGCTTTGGAAGACACTCGCAAGCGCAAGATGGTCAGTAAGGGAAGTTCCAGTAACTAGAAGCCTCGTCCATGGCAGTCAGCCCCGGCCAAGCCAACCTATCAGCAACCAAGAGCTCCTGCACCTCGTACCAACCCTCAGTCTCAGCAGTATGCCAACCCAAGGCCAGCTTTCAACCCCAATACCAGTGGTGGCAACAAGATCAACAATCCAAACCAAGTCATTTGCTTTGGATGTGGTCAGTCCGGACACATCTCAAGGGTGTGCCCCAACAAGAAGCCTGATGCCCCGCGCCCCAATGCGCAGAACTAGGGACAAGTCCGCGAGATGCCACCAAGGAACCCAGCTCCTCGCAATCCACCTAACCATGGGAAGGGGCGTGTGAATCACGTCACTGCTGAAGAAGCCCAGGAAGACCCGGACGTCGTGCTGGGTACGTTCCTTGTCAACTCAGCACCTGCAACTGTCTTGTTTGATTCTGGAGCAACGCATTCATTTGTCACTCAAAGATTTGCATTAAAAAGTGGCATGACCCCTACACCCCTGAATAACCCTATGGTGGTACAAACCCCCGGAGCAGAGATGAGAGCCAAGATAGGCTGTAAGGGAGTCAGTATTACCATTAACGGTGTAGATTTCCTAGTAGACCTCATCATCCTAAGATCGCAAGGCTTGGATGTGATCTTAGGGATGGATTGGCTCAGTAAGCACCAAGGCTTGTTAGACTGTGCCAATCGGACAGTCACTGTGACCAATGACCAAGGAGTCGAAGTCAAGTTTGCTCCCAACTCCTCTTCCGCTCAAGCCGTTCAAGTCAACTTTCTGTCTGAAGTTGGCTAGAGCAAGTACTGGTGGTATGTGAGTATCCTGATGTCTTTCCGGATGAACTACCGGGTATGCCCCCTGACCGTGACATTGAGTTCATCATCGAACTCGTGCCCGGGGCAGGACCCATCTATAAGAAGCCTTATAGAATGGGGACGGAAGAATTAGCTGAGTTGAAGAAGCAGCTGAGGAAGGGATTTATTCGCCCAAGTGCCTCCCCCTGGGGATCTCCTGTTCTGTTTGTGGCAAAGAGGGACGGTACCATCCGCTTATGCGTTGACTATCGTTCCCTCAATGAAGTTACAATCAAGAACAAATATCCACTTCCCAAGATCGAAGATCTGTTTGATCAGCTCAGCGGAGCCAAGGTGTTCTCCAAGATCGACCTCAGATCTGGGTACTACCAGCTGAAGATCAGACCCCAAGATATTCCGAAGACGGCATTCGTAACCAGATATGGCCTGTACGAGTGTACGGTCATGTCCTTTGGGTTAACCAATGCTCCAGCTTACTTCATGTATCTCATGAATAAAGTCTTCATGGAATATTTGGACAAGTTCGTTGTTGTCTTTATCGACGACATTCTTGTCTTCTCGAAGTCGGAGGAAGAGCACGAGCAACATCTGAGGATGGTCCTAGACAAGCTTCGGGAGCACCAACTGTATGCCAAATTCAGCAAGTGTGAGTTCTGGCTGCATAAAGTTGGATTCTTAGGTCATGTCTTGACCGAGGAAGGATTATCTGTTGATCCCGCAAAGATCGAAGCTGTGACCCAATGGCAATCTCCAACGACCGTCAAGGAAGTCAGAAGCTTCCTCGGACTTGCGGGCTATTACCGCAAATTCGTGGAAGGATTCTCTAGCATTGCACGGCCAATGACTCAGCTCCTCAAGAAGGACAAGAAGTTCGAGTGGACGCCAAAATGCGAAGAGAGCTTCCAAGAGCTCAAGAAGAGATTGACCACCGCCCCAGTTCTGGCAACACCTGATATTCACAAGGAGTTCGTGATATAGAGTGATGCCTCTCGAACCGGATTGGGAAGCGTTCTGATGCAAGAAGGCCGAGTTATAGCATACCTCTCCAGGCAGCTACGACCTCATGAGGAGAACTACGCTACTCACGATCTTGAGTTAGCGGCAGTAGTTCATGCCTTGAAGACATGGCGGCATTACCTCCTAGGGAAACGGTGTGAGATCTACACAGACCACAAAAGTCTGAAGTACATTTTCACCCAAAAGGAATTGAACATGAGGCAGCGAAGATGGTTGGAACTCATCAAAGACTATGACCTCAGTGTTCAATATCACCCCGGGAAGGCTAACGTGGTGGCCGATGCCTTAAGCAGGAAGGCTTGCTCCTTGAATGCTGTTATTCAAGAAAGGCAGCCAGCCTTGTTTAAGGAACTCGAGCAATTCAGTTTGGAATTGGTCACCCCTGGATTTCTGGATCATTTGGAAGTCAGACCGACCCTGATGGACGAAGTCAAGAAGGCACAAGATGGACACGCAAGTATTGAAGGCATCAAGAAGAAGATGAAGCTAGGCAAGGCCCCAGGATTCTCCGAAGACGAGCACGGGATTGTTTGGTACAAAGGCCGCATCTACGTACCAAACAACACAGAGCTGAAGAACCTGATTCTGCAAGAAGCCCACGACACTCCGTATTCCATCCACCCCGGAGGAACCAAGATGTACCAAGACTTGAAGGCACGATTCTGGTGGCACGGGATGAAAAGAGAGATTGCAACCTATGTTGCAAAGTGTGATGTGTGCCAAAGGGTTAAGGCTGAATATCAGCGACCTGCTAGATTGCTTCAACCAGTCAAAGTCCCTGAGTGGAAGTGGGATAAAGTCGGAATGGACTTCATCACTGGTTTACCAAGGTCAAATAGGGGACATGACTCCATCTGGGTCATAGTCGACCATTTGACCAAGGTGGCCCATTTCATTCCTGTCAAGACTACCTACTTAGGCCCTACTAACTAAATGGCATCACGGGATGCTTTCGAGAATGATGGCCAGAATCATCACACTAGGAATATAAGGCATAGCTAGATTACAGGTGATCTTCTAAGACACCTAGGGTCGTAGTAATAGCTCCAACCTATATGTCGGGGCAACGGAGTACCACAACACACCGACTAGTGTGGTTAGTCTGGCCCAAAAGGACATCAGAAACAGGGAGGAATGGTTTGCAAATGCATCAGATTATTTAGAAACCTGGAATGACTCGGACAACATAACGGCTGTAAATGCTCTAAAATACTTTTGAGACTCATGCACAAAGATAGCATAACCACTCAACATCATAATGTCAAGGTTCTGAGATCAACAGTTCAACACACAGAAGTAGAATAAACTGAACTGAGAGTTGAATCCACAATTAACGTGATCCTGATAGACATAAGAGAAAGCCTAGTTCTTAATCCCCGTAGCATAGAAGAAGGTGACTCAGATTAGTAGGTCATAAGGTAGAGGAGTAAAAAGAGCCTTACGTTCCCTTCCACAATCAATTCCCTTATTATAACTAAAGAGTTTCTAGACACGACTTCGACCAGTTTGGCTGACTAATCCTCCAGGCAGTCTGGCTCTGATACCAAAGCTGTCAGGACCCCGATCCTAAGTCACACAGGTCTAGCCTGTAACACATCATATCACTTTGCGGCCTCACACACGGTATCCCCACGGGTCCCACCTTACCTGGCCCGGGACCGTTTGCGCATTTTGGCACACGTATATGATAGTGTCGCTAGCATCCATATGACAGAGAACTCGGGCCGACATGACTAGTTATAAACCAAAAGTGGCACTAAATTACAGAGACAAGCATACATGACCCAGCAACGAACGTCTCGGTCATCAACGTATGAACCCAAGTCGTAGCAAGCTACAAGGACTTAAAGGAACAACGCGTGACATTTCCCCTAAGGGACAGACACAGGAACGAAGAAGGACACATGCCGGCCAGCCTAAGTGTTCCGGAGCAGTAGCAAGCTACCAAGGCTCAGTGGAAGCACTAGGAGACATTTCCCTGTAAGATAGGCTACCAAGGGTGAACAACTAGGTGTCGGATCCCACACATAGCAATACACATTAGACGTACGCAGAACATGCAAGTATGTGCTGTACAACATGGCATCACAATATAACTCAACAACTCATATAGATAAAGGCCCAGAAGAGCCATCATAGCATTTATTACAAATAGAGGTCACATGACCCAACATACAGAGCATACAAGCAACGGAAGCATAACATGTCTGAGTACAGACAACTACAAATGAAAAAGGCTGAGAAGCCTGACTATCTACCAGACCCTCCCAAGGGTACAAGATCGTAGCTGAGGTAACAAGCTAAACGTCGAAGTCCAAGCGGAACCACTAGCGAGACTGAAGTCTCTCTGCAAAAACATAAATTAAGCAAACGTGAGTACAAAGGTACTCATCAAGACTTACATCAGAACTAACTACATATGCATCAATATCAACAAAGGGGGGTGGAATTTGACTGCAGCAAG
The DNA here is from genome assembly GCA_902687465.1 of Secale cereale. Classification (NCBI taxonomy): domain Eukaryota; kingdom Viridiplantae; phylum Streptophyta; class Magnoliopsida; order Poales; family Poaceae; genus Secale; species Secale cereale. The sequence goes on along the minus strand of LR738711.1, from coordinate 387,064,145 downwards.
CCAGCTTTGACCCCGTGGCTATCCTAAACTACGACTGCAAGTAATACTTTGAGGTGGCGCACAGGAGTCCACATATTCACCAATCAATACACCACTATGGATGCACTCCCGTCTCCCTACGAGAAGGCCATTCATAGCACTCATGCTTATCTTGCGTGTTTTAGAGTATCCACTTTCACTTGTCTATGAACTGTAATAGGCAACCAAAAGTCCATTACCGCGGACACGGCTATTCGAATAGATTATATATAACCCTGCAGGGGTGTACTTCTTCACACACGCTCTCGCCACTTACCGCCATGTACACGTCATGTATCTCGGCAACCTTCAAGCGGAAGCCTGGCTAGGGTGTCGGCCACGACCTGACTAACCACACAAGTCTCTCGTCTAGGTTTATCGCCTATTTGGGTTCCATCCATGGGGAGATCCGGCCGGGGTGTCGCTCACGGCCCCAAACGATGTGTACAGGGTTCCCGCATCACCAAACGGGCGATCGGTACATCGTGCCACGTGCCTGCCGCGTCACAGCCCACCCCGAGGGTCAGCGCTGCGCACGACCTCCAGTAAACTACAAACACCAGAAACTAGTTGCAACTTCTGGAAAGAGATCATGTTGATTAATAAGTCGAGAGAGTCAATTAAGGATCCCAATGTGTGGTAGTAGCTGTTTCATGGACCAACCAACACATAACTCAGTTCCTGAGGACAGCTGCAATGAGACAACCACCATGTACTCCTACATGGCCTCTCATCGCTACCTTTACAAAATCGTATTCACACACTTAGCTCTCACATAGTAGGACATGTTCATCACCCTTCCAATTCATCCCCGATGAATCAGACCTGACACAACTCTAAGCAATAGCAGGCATAACCAGAAAGCATGAATGAGTAGGCACAACATCGCTCAAACAACACCTACTCATACTAGTGGGTTTCAACTATTTACCGTGGCAATGACAGGTCATGTAGTGGAAAGGGGTTCAACTACCGCAGCAGGTAACAGTTGAAGCGTTGTTGTCCTAATGCATTAAAAGAGAGCAAGAGCGAGAGAGTGGGATTGTATCGGAATGCTCAATGGGGTTTTGCTTGCCTGGCACTTCTGAAGATAACATTGGGTCTTCATCGGTGTCATCGATCACATCGTCGGAACACGTCTACTGAAAGGGGACAAACACCGGCAACACAGAGAAAAACACAATCAATGCAATGCGACAATATGATGCATGATCATGACATGGCAATATGCTGTTGATTGAGCTAATGCAACTAGCAACCATATTAAATGAAGTTGGTTTGAACCAAGGATTCAAATTCAAACTCCATATGTGATTATTTAATTGTCATTTAATTGATTTGACCTGAACAGCAGGTTTAACTTGTTCAAACATGCATGAAAACGCCATAAACAGATTCCTCATAATTTTCTGATCATTTTTCATATATAAATTATTTTCATTTGAGCTACGGTTGATTTTATATGATTTTTAGAAGTTTAAAGCATTTTCTGAAAATAAATAAATCATTTAGATTTATATAAAATCCAGAAAAGGCTTTATTGCGTCAGCATGACGTCTGTGTGACGTCAGCAAGTCAACAGGCGGGTCCAGGTCAAACCTGACTAGTGGGTCCCACTTGTCAGTCTCTCAGCACTAACTAAAAGTTTAAAACTAAACTAAACAAACACGGGGCCCACATGTCAGTGTCTCAACTAAATAACTAAATTAGATAACACTAATTTAAACCTAACTCTAATTAGTCAAGGGCCTGGGCCCACACGTCAGTGAGCCAGGGCTAATCCTACTTTAATTAAACCTAAACTAGGTAATTAGTAGTGGGGCCCGTATGTCAGTGGCTCTGGGGGGTTAGTTAGGGCGTCATTAGGCTAATTAGCCGGCGCCACGTTAGCAGGTGACGCTGGCGACCACAACAGTGGCGGAAACTCGCCGGAGTTGGTCGGGGCGGCGCTGCAGGCCGTGGCTGGGCACGCTGAGGGCACCAGAAGTGAGCCCTTACTCGCCCGCATCCATCCACGCAAGTGGTAGGAGTTGGGGTGGCCGGAGCTCGTCGGAAACGAGCTCGCGGCGGCGCCGGAGTTCAGGCACCGACGGGATAGGTGCTACGGGGCACGGGTAGGTGAGCTAAGTTGTGCTACGGGCTCGTGGAGAAGCGCTGAGCATGCCGGTGTGCTTGTGGGTGACGGGCATGAGCTCTAGGTGCGGCGGCGACATGGCCGACGGAGGTGAGCTGACGGGTCCGGCAGGCAGCTAGCTAGGGAGCGAAATCGAGGGCAAGGAATGAGGGGAAGGGAAAAGGAGCTCACGGCGGGTCCAGCGGTGGCATCAGCGAGCTTGGGGAGGGGCTGGTGAGGATGTGCAGTCGCCGGCGATCTCGGTCGGCCGTGGTTGAAGAAGACGACGAGGAGAGCATTCGGGGCATCTAGCGGCACGTGAGTCGTCGGGGAGACGTAGGGGAGGGTGGCGGAGCTCTGGAACGCGGTGGTGAGGCGAGGAAGTGACGGGGGCCGCGACGGCAGCGGGCGGCGGCGACGATGGCGTTCGGCCAAGGTGAAGAACGGGCGAGGGAGAGAGCCAGGGGGAAATTGAGGCGAGGGAGAGTGAGAGAGGGACTAGGGAGTCCCTGGACATCTCCAGGCGCGAGGAGAAGCAGGAGGTGGCAAGCAGGAGCTGGCCAGGGGCGAGCGCGTGCGCGACAGCGAGCTGCTCCGACTGGCAGGGGGGAGACGATGCGGTGAGGAGGTGGGCTGGGCCGCTACAGTGCTGGGACGCACAGGTAAGTTAGCCCAGGTGAGTTACTCTCTCTCTCTCTCTGTTAATTATTGCTTCTGTTTTCTATTTTCTGCTTTTGTTTTGCTTTAACAAAAATGCCAAAACATTTTCAAAAATCATGAAACGAAGCATGGCTACTGTTTAGGATAACTCCAACAGTAAACATTTTAGTTTATGATTATTTGAGCATTTAAAATAATATATAAAATTTAAATGCCCAAATGCAAATAAGATATGATTTAATTCAGTGCCCAAAATATTCCACAAAAATGCTCACTATTTTTGGTTTGGTCTCAAAGCCTTGCCAAAATTATCAAACATTGATGAAGGAATTTTGGGTCATTGGAAATGATTTTATTCTTGACCCTAGTTGAATTCATTTAGTGGTAGGGTTTGAACATCCCCATTTCCAGTTTCTGAGAAATTTAAACATGATGCACATGAAGACCAAGCAAGGCAGGCAAGGGCTGGTCTAGGGCTGTGACATTTTTGCAACTAAAATTTAGTAATTAAGCATAGATTTCATTCTTAGATTAAGCAGTCGTTCTTTATACAAACAATTCACCTCGACAGCTGAACCGACCAAACTTTTCCCCAATTGTTGCCAACCACGTACTGAAATAGCTAGTTCAACTATATATACTAGCAAATTTTAAGTATGTTGTACAGTTCCACCACATCTATAGTCAGATGAACTGAACAAAATAGCCCCTAAATACTACTACTACTACTACGGAGGGGCTTTCTACTACTTCCGGCAGCATCTCCTCTACCGAGAGCGCTTAGTAAGAGGCAGAGGAGGAGGAGCCTACAGACGAGCTGGACAACTGCAATACGGTGCCTGCCGCTGCTGCACCTTCAGCGACGCTCACCTCGAACGCCCTCTGCCACTCTAGACGACCCCTCTCAAAGCGGTGGTTCTCCTCGTAGATCTCCAGATTCCTCACCTCTGAGGTGGCGTGTATCGCGGCCATGGTGGCGGTAAGGCTCTTTGTGTGCTTGACGAGGCGCTCCTCCTCCTCCCGCAGGAACTCGGTGTAGCGCACAAGGTCGCTGACGCACGTGCGGGCCTCCACCTCTGCCTCCCGCTTTCGGGCGACCGTGGCGGAGCGGGTGATGACCCCGACGTCCGATGGTGGGCTGGCGGCCGCCGACGGGGTGGTGGCCACGACCACCACATCCCGCCTTCGGGCCACGATGGCGGAGCGGGTGAAGGCCACGGTCACCGGCAGTGGGGTGGCGGCCACGACGGCCACCACCCACCTTTGGGACGCGGCGGCACAGCAGGCAATGGCCCTAGCTTTTGACGGTAGTGTGGCGGCAACAGTGGCCGGCAACAGCTGCCGACGGGCAATGGCGGCATAGCGTGCGGTGGGTGTTCCATGCAGACCCAACAGGGACACCACACACACTACACTACGCTGGGAACTGCGCCGCTGCCGCGGTGTAGCCACCCAACGGGAGCTGTCCTCTGATGACGGTGGAGTGGCTGAGCGATGATGACGAAGCGATGCCATTGGCGATTGTGGGAGAAGCAGACAAGATAAGCTACATGGAGGGCGGGGAAAATGCAACGCAGGACTCGCCGGCTGTGAGGGTTTATATAGCAGGCCGGTAAGCATTGGGATTTTGGGGATTTTCACCGAGTCGGGCGGGAACCTTGCGCAGGAACCTACGCGGTTGCACGGGAACGGGCTCACCGATGATTCATTGGCACCACTTCGAGCCACTGTTTGGCCAAAAGAACGCCCTTGCGCGCGGCGCAAGCTTGCGCTGTAAGCCGTGTGCGGACGTGGGGTGACAAGACGTTAGAGAGGAGGACGAAAGGCCACGCACAAATACGGTTAATAAAGAAATGTTTATGATTTAATTTCCTAGTATACCCCCATCATAGTTTGTAAGTAGGATTTAACTAATAAAATACGAATGCATGTCACCAAAGATTATATAGTTGGATTCGTATTTGAACATAGTTTCCAATTATATAATTTTTATAACATGCATTAACATTTTGTTGGTTAAATTGAAATTTAAAGGCAAAGTATGGCACAAAATATAAAGGGAACTATAGAACAAGACAGAGGTAATAGCACACGGCCACTCTCTACGCAGTGACGAAACTGTCGGCCGACTTGTAGGCGACCATTTCATGCGTGTTCAACTGCTCTATGCTTGTGCTTTCTTGCGGTTGCGGCGGCCGCGGTGCGCTCTGCTCATGTCCCACCGCGTGCGCTCTACTCTCGCGTCCCTCCGGGTGCTCTGCCCTCGTCCCTCCATGCGCGCTGCCAGTGTTTGGGGCCGGCGCACGGTCACGCACGTTTGTATGCATGCGATTGCGCCAGGCTCGACCCGACGATGTACTTACCCACTACAAAAACTGCCATGCGTACGCGTCGAGAATCCAGGCCACCCGACCCCCATTTTTTCCTGCGGCCATTTACCATCATCTCTAGCGTCATATGACATAATAAGCACACTCACGACGACACATACAGAGAGGACATACATCGGTTTCAATGGCGCTCCCCGTGGCTCCAATGGCGCTTCCAGTGGCCGACAATGACAACAGCGGGCAGTTCACCACGCATCATGTAGTGTACACCCACTTGAGGGGAAAGGCCCTCTCGGTGGTGTACACAAATGATCCGGTCTTGGTGGAGAGCGCCATCCAAACTATGTAGCAGTTCCTTGCCGAGGACAAGTACCAAGTGGTCGGCTTCGACCTCGAGTACACCATCGGTCATGCCATGCACGATCAGAAGGTTGCCTTCACCCAGTTGTGCGTACGACATGACGTCCTCGTCTACCACTACCACCTAGCCACAAGGCCTTGTGAGCATTTCTCCAGGTTTATCAACAACTCTTACTACAATTTCTCTACGGTGGACACCACCAACGATCTAAAAGCGATCAAGATTTCGGGATTGAAATGCCAGAATCTTGTCAACATCCAGGACCACTACAAGGTCTGGGGCAGCGACAAGAACAAAAATAACTCCCTGGTTGACCTCGACTCGACCATCATCAACCCCTACTACATGAAGATGAAGATTGATAGCAAGAAGAACAAGAACGCTTGGCACAGTGTCTGGCACGAGAGACTGGATGAACAACACGTCACGTATGTGGCCAAGGATGCGTACACAAGCTATGAGATGTACAAATCGGATCGTTGAAATGAGGGAGTGTCTTCTTCCTGCCCCAGACGAGGGATCTATCCACATAGTAGTGACGGGAGCATCATAATAAGTAGATGACTAGACGATCGTTTCTCCTAGTTTAGAATGCATACAATTGTTTATTGAGGTGTGTGTGAATTATCTATATAGTCACTTATGTTATTCTTTTGTAGACAGAGAAAATCACAAGGCTTATTAGCAGCAATCGTTTGTATTATTATTTGTCTTCGCACAAATTCTTATTACGGACCTGTTTGCGACGTATCACACACATCTTGTTCAGTTGAACCATTTCTATTGTGTTGCCTAATCACACAGAGTTCATCCTAGTGAACTGTATGCCGTATATCACATACACCCTCATCTGGCTGCCCGTTTCTGTTGTTCTGCATCATCGCAAATAGTTCTTCTGAATTAACCGTTTGCCACTCATCACACACGTAACTCCAATATGAACCTTGTTTGATGTCACCGCCATTAAAAATATTTGTATATTTTTTGACATTTTTATTACATTACCGTTTGTGATTGATGCATCGCCCACAGTTTCGTCGAAGGGTCTCTGATTTGACTGTCGCGTTTGGACCATCCTGCAGTAGTGATATCTTGCAACTGATGTTTTGCATTGCTTCTACTTTGTTGCACGGCTATTAGCTTTGTTTACACATCGTGTATGTGAATACGCTCTTCCTATCCATTCTCAGTACATATTCCATTTGTCATCATACCATATTTATCCATCCAAATGATGTTCTTGTGTATCACACATTCAAAAGGAAGAGGGAGATTGTTGACCGCGGAGGAGCACGAACAAAGTATTTGGAAAAGGTAGTGACACATGATAAATCAAATATCCTAATAGGTGTAGTTGCAATATCACCAGACCTAGAAAACACAGCCACAACTCTAGCCCTACTACACTGGATGTCTCTAATGCCCCAACTCAACTGACCCCAACTGCAGCAAACAGTATGGTGATGCCAGTTGACATAGCACCAGCTCTACGACACAAAAACCCCATTCCAGCAAAGAGTACACCAAATCCAGTTGCCAAATACCTTTTCCAACAAGAGAGAACCCCAATTGTAGCAAATAGGACCCCTACTCCACTTCTTCCCAGTTTAGAAGACCAAGCTTATATTGTTGATAGGAACTTTGTGCGCATCTTTCCTTCATGCAAAGATTATACCATAGACACAAAACAATTTCCAATCTTCCTCCACAACTTACGTGTAAGTAATGTACTAATCTTATTCATGGTAACTAATGCATATGTTTGTGCTGACAGAAGACACAATATTTCATTCTTTTAAATAGGCGAGGACCAAACTAGATAGGCAAGATGAGCAATGGTTGGTTGCGCTTTTCAAGCACTCGTTGATGAACTATGCAAGTGCATTTCGATGGCAAGCCTCTAAACGAAATTTCTGTAAAGTCTCCAGTGCTACATTGATTAGAGAGTGACTGGAATAATCTTGTTACACATTAGCCTGGTCTGAAGTGTAAGGTGTTGTCTATGGTATCAAATCACAATTTAAACTACATCTCTGGATGTGCCTTACCGTCTCACTTGTACGAAAACTGTTTGCAGAAGAACATTCATTCGCAAGGGACCATAGAATCCCGCAACTGTACTTCCCACTTCATTGCTCTTGTGAGTAACTCTTGCCCTGTATGACCATACTTACTTTCATAGCTGGTTGTTTATGTAGCATCAAAGAACATGTTAGCCTCGTTATCCTCCATTTGGTGGACATTATAAGATCTGTATCGACTCTTACATAAATTTAGAATCAACCCAATGCTTTTGAAGAGGTTTAGTTCTGCAGTCCTCTTGTAAGGATGGAACATCTTCTATCACTGTACTGATGTTAAGAGCTACTCCCTCCATCCCATAATATAAGAGTATTTTGTATAGTACACCAATGTACAAAACACTCTTATATTATGAGAAGGAGGGATTGGTTCATTGTGTAGCATTCTGCATCATATCTCCCTCGCCCACCATTTACTAAAAAATATCACTCTATATTAAATCTTACCAAAAAGTTGAATACACAGACAATGCCTGTGCGAAAGCGTAGCCCATTGCTCTTTTCAGTACATTTTGTCCTGTAACGCTTGTACCTATAGGGATTGGTAGTTCATTATGTAGCATCAATCTGCATCTTATCTTCGTTATCTTCTATCCCTTCTAGTATTATCATATCTATAATTACTCTCTACAAAATGTAGAGTACAGGCAATGCTTATGAAGAATATTTTGTGCTAAAAAACTTTAATTATCCTTCCCTTGACATGGAGATGGGAATTATAAAGCTGGTGTTAACTGTTAATGTAAGTCAATCCATCTAAAGCCTTCATCCCCAACTGATGTTTAATTTGCTCATACTCCCTATCGTCAACTGTTGTTTAGTTTTTTGTTCCTATCAAAATGCTTGTTCACAACAACTGTAAGTTCCAAATTTTAGTTGTAAAACAAAATTCCTTATTTATACCATGCACATTACTCAATACTTCCTATATGTATGCTTGTTTTTTGGATCTATAATCCAGTGTGTGGTGAAGCAGCCCACATTTGCACCTTGTCATCTCCTGTTCTATCTTACTGATGTGGCCGATTATATGAACAACATGCCATGCACATTAACCAAAATAGATACAATGATTATAATTTCCCTTCATCTATGCTTGGTTTGTTGACATGGTAATCCAATAGTGTGGTGAAGCTCCCCGCATTATGAACAATGCCAAATTATGCTACTGATATTTTGAACCGACTCTTTATTTTCTAATTTGAAATTGGATGGAGTTGACAGCCTAGTTACCATCTTTGTTTATTCACGCGCAAAACCTGTCATCTCTCTGCTTGTTACAGGGTGATATGCCTGATGGCATGCATAAGTCTGCTAAAGTCTATGAGCAAACCGAACATATATTGCAACAAAGAAGGCAAAACATCTTTAAGATAATGAGACAACCCCATGTCTTGATGTAGTGTTCAAGTTACTTGAGACTAGCAGTCAGACAAGCTCACAAAATTTGCTATCTGAATCAGTTCGACTTACTTAGTCTCAAGTTAATGCTGAAAGGCATTCTACAACTCAACTTTGACTTGAAGTCCAATTTCTAAGTAAGATCGCGGAGAACACTAATTAGAACCTCATTGCTAAACAGCTACACCTAGAAGCTATGACCAACATGCTAGGACAGTCTCACAGCCTTGCCGAGCAGCTTGCTCAGCAGCTCCTGCACAAGGCTAACCTTTCTTGAATAGTCTTGGAGGTGGTCTTGGTTCAATATTATTGTGTTACATGCAATGGTGCCCTGTTTTTGTAATCTGCTTCTTCGTTGCGCTTTATTATCACTAGTGGCGAACTTCAAGGCCCAGTGGATGTAATATACCATAAATCCTTTATTGTATAGTGTAGGTTTATTCTAAGTTACAATGCTGTAATTTCTTTATTGTATAGAGTGCATTCATTCTTAATTCCTACTAGTTACCGTATATGCCAAAATTCGCTATGTGAAAAAACGGCGAAAATCTGATGTAGTCTACCGGGACGAAACTTTCGCCTCTAACGGGCCTGCATTTTAGTGGGCCACAATTGGGCCAGTTTGCAACTTTCTTGGGCCTGAAAGGCCATTGTGGCCCTTCACACTTTGCACCAGGCCCACAACTTACACGGGCCTACATTCGGCCCAATGTTTAGTTGGGCCATTAGTGGACCCAGCACTTAGTTGGGCCCATGTAGCTTCGAGCCATTAACAGGCTGAATATTCTGCTAGCATGTTAAGGCCCAGTAGATGCCATGAGCCTTTAGCGGGCTGAAATGCATGTTGGGCCCCAATTTTCAATATTTGTCCACGGGCCTTTAACAGGAAATGTAGACTGGCCATTATTGGCCCAGCTGTATGACATGCCATTACCATGCCTTAACAGGCCGAAAGCTTAGTAGAGGCATCACCGGGCCGAATTATATACGGGCCTTTAACACGCACAAAGTGACGTTGGGCTGAACTGTTGACACCTTGATCACGGACCGTTAGTGGACCAGATGTCGCGTCGGACCATATATGGCCCATGTGTTGGGTAACGTAGCATGCATTTTCGAAAAAGTTGCTCCACTCACGCAAGATCTATCTAGGAGATGCATAGCAACGAGAGGGTGAGAGTGTGTCCACGTACCCTCGTAGACCAAAAGCGGAAGTGTTTGAAAACGCGGTTGATGTAGTCGAACTTCTTCTCGTTCTGACTGATCAAGCACCGATCGTACGACACCTTTGAGTTCTCCACATGTTTAGCTTGATGATGTCCCTCGAACTCTTGATCCAACAAAGTGCCGAGGGAGAGTTTCATCAGCACGATGGTGTGGTGTTGGTGACGGTGAAGTGATCCGCTTAGGGCTTCGCCTACTGAAAGTGCAACTAATCCCCAGGTGGTTTTGGTAATTAATAACAACATATATATCATTGAACTAATAGTTACTTGAGAATCATTTCAGAGAAGTTCGATGATATGGGTATGGAAATGTCTGAAGAAGTGGACCCCTCAAAATGCTAAGGCAAGCATTGGCAAAAGCTCAAGACTCCATTTTTGGTTTAGTGATCAAAGATCACATTGAGTCCATAGGAAAAGCCAATACTATTAAAAGGGGATGAGGTTGTGTTGATGATCTGGTTGCTCAAGTGCTTGGTGATTTAGCTCCTTTAACTATCAGCAACTTTCACTTCTAAACACACTCATAAGTAATCTCGGACAAACTGATTCTTCCAACTCAGTCCCACCGAGATGAACCACCTCAGCTATATTCCAAACCCTAGAAATTTCGGTCTATCCGATTTTGAGTTCGGTCTCACCGAAACTGGACTGCCAACCTTCTGTAACCATTTGACATCATATCGGAATATCCGAGTTGTTAATTCCGGTCCCACCGAAAATGGCAAGCTCCTATCTTTGACTCATATCGGACACACCGAGATGGTATTTTCGGTCCCACCGAAAACCCCAACGTTCACTATATTTGAACTTTCGGTCTGACCGAGTTTTTACTTCGGTCTCACCGAGATTACTCAAATATGTGTGTAACGGTTGGATTTTGTGTGGAGGCTATATATACCCCTCCACCCCTCTTCATTCGTGGAGAGAGCCATCAGAAAGTACTACCACTCCTACCTTACACTTTCTGAGAAGAGAACTACCTACCCTTGTGTTGAGATCAAGTTGCTCCATTCCTACCATATGAAACTTGATTTCTAGCCTTCCCAAGTTGCTTTCCACTCAATCCTTTCTTCCACCACAGCCATATCAGTGAGGAGAGTTGAGTGTTGGGGAGATTATCATTTGAAGCACAAGAGCAAGGAGTTCATCATCATCAACCACATCTATTACCTTTTGGAGGGTGGTGCCTCCTAGATTGGTTAGGTGTCGCTTGGGAGCCTCCGTCTTCGAGATGTGGAGTTGAACCAAGAAGTTTGTAAGGGCAAGGAGATCGCCTACTTCGTGAAGATCTACCCCGAGTAAGGCTAGTCCTCCGTGGGCGTAGGCCATGATGGAATAGACAAGGTTGCTTCTTCGTGGACCCTTCGTGGGTGGAGCCCTCCGTGGACTCGCGCAGTCGTTACCCTCTGTGGGTTGAAGTCTCCATCAACGTGGATGTACGATAGCACCACCTATCGGAACCACGAGAAAAATCTCCGTGTCTCCAAATTGCGTTTGATCTTCTCCACCTCTCTTTACTACATGTGCAATTTACTTTCCGCTGCTTATACTCTAGAATTGCATGTGTAGGGTGATACTTGAATTGATCATAATTGTGAAACTGCCAAAAACTGTTCATGATCTAAAGGCAGAATTTTTATATTGTCAAGTAGTCTAATCACCCCCCCTCTAGACATACTTTCGATCCTACAAGTGGTATCAGAGCTTTGGTCTCCATTGTTTTGGTTTCCATTGCATTGGACTCCATAAGCTTGGTTTCACAACCTAGGAGAGTATGGCGTCTAGTGAGGGTAATTATCGTAGAGGTCCTTACTTTGATGGTACAAATTTTGCTAGTTGGAAGCATAAAATGAAAATGCATATTCTTGGTCATAACCCAGCCGCATGGGGCATTATTTGTGTTGGTATGCAAGGTGAATTCTTCGAGGAAGGAAAAGTTCCGGATCGCGAAGCTACACCGGAAGAGTTGCGGATGTTGCAAAACAATGCTCAAGCTTGTGACATTCTCTTCAATTCCTTGTGTCCCGAGGAGTTCAACAAAATCAGCCGTCTTGAGAATGCTAAAGAGATTTGAAATACTTTGGTTGAAATGCACGAAGGTATTGAATCTGTGAAGGAATCAAAGCTAGATATTCTTCAAGGTCAACTTGACAAGTTCAAGATGAAGGATGGTGAAGGAGTCGCTGAAATGTACTCTAGGCTTGCTCTCATCACAAATGAGATTGCCGGCTTAGGAAGCGAAGAAATGACCGACCGTTTCATCATCAAGAAGATTCTAAGAGCTTTGGATGGAAAATATGACACCGTGTGCACTTTGATCCAAATGATGCCAAACTACAAGACTCTCAAGCCAACTGAAGTCATTGGAAGAATTGTTGCTCATGAGATGACACTTAAGGATAAGGAAGAGCTTCACAACAAGTCAAGTGGTGCTTACAAAGCTACAAGTGATGCTCCCACAACCTCAAGTGACAAGTTAATTTCCAATGAAGAGATAAGCCTAATGGTTAAGAACTTCAACAAGTTCTACAAGAATAGAGGCAAAGAAAGAAGCTCAAAGTCTAGATCATATGATGAAAAGAGATCTTCTAGTCGTGATCGAAACTGCTACAATTGTGGAAGACCCGGACACTTCTCAAATGAGTGTACGGCTCCCCACAAAAGAAGAGAAGAATCTCCAAGAAGAAGAGCAAGAGATGAGTCACCTCGGAGAGAGAGAAGGAGTAGAGATGATCGTTATGAACGAAGACCCTCTCGGAGAAGCAAGGATTCGGAGAGAAAGGACACGTCATCAAGGAGCTACACAAGAAGAAGACATCAAGCTCATATAGGTGAATGGGTCTCCGGCTCCGACTCCGACAATCAATCCGATGGAAGCTATCACTCCGACTCCGACTACAGTCAAGATGAAGGTGTTGCTGGACTTGCACTCGTATCCTCCAACTCCAACTCCTACGACTTATTTGATTCACCAAATGAGGGAATTGGAGGATGCTTCATGGCTAAAGTCCCCAAGGTAACACACCCTGAATTCATTGACTTTGATAGTGATGAGGATGACTTGCTTGGTGAAGATGAGCTCTTGCATGATAAATCTAGTGAGCTTAGTAATGATGAAAATGCTAGTAGTATTTATAGTCGAGAAGAGTCGAATGACAATGCTATGAAGGAGATTGAGCGACTAACTAAAGAACTAAACACTCTTAAGTTAGCTCATGAAACAACTCAAGAAGATCATAGAGAGCTCCTAAGATCTCATGAGAAGCTACGCTTCGAGGAGCTCACTCTAGAGCAAGAACATGAGTTTCTAAAAGCGATCAATGACGATCTTCGAAAGAAGAGTTCTTCATATCTTGCCAAACGTCTTCTCTTGTCTAATTTCTTGCCACCTATTAAGACTAAGCATGACAAGCATAAGAAAAATTCTTCCTCTAGTAGTAACAATAACCATGTAAAATCAAATGTTGTTACTTCTAGTAGTTCTCTTGATTCCACTAACAATGTTTCAAGCCAAGTTACACTTGAGCAAGAAAATAGCCTATTGAAGGAAATCATACAGAAAGGTGTCTACAAGAGTCTTGCCGGAAGCAAGAACTTTGAGGAAATTGTTCGCAAACAAGGAAGGCACCGGAAGAATCAAGGGATTGGTTTTGAGCGAAAGTTCAACGCCGAAGGTGTTGAGTGGGAAGAAGGTCAATACCCTACTCCACAGTTTGTTTCTCAAAAGGAGAAGTATGATCCTACTTCTTCCAATGTGGAACAAGCTCAAGATGACCTTCCACCACAAGACCATAAGCTAAAGGCCAAGGACAAGCTTCAAGAGGAGATTGATGCATTCACTGAAGCACCTCAAGCCATGGTCAAGTGGGTTCCCAAGGACACGTCAAGTTCTACTTCGTCAAGCTCAACTACAACACCAAGGATTCCCATCAAGATGATGTGGATCCCAAAGAAGAAGAACTAGAAGGTTCTTGAGGGTGACTCCGCCAACATACTTCACTCACATTCATTTTGGCAAGAACTTGTGCAATCAACTTCCACATCATGCACTAGTTCATGGAGTCACAAACCCTCTTGTTGGTAAGTCAAGGGACAAGGTAATCATTGCTTTCATGGACATCATCTTTTGTGAACTTCAATCTATGTCTATGGATATTCTTGTTTGTTCCTTGTGGGACTAACCCATGTAGGTATTGAAAGTGCCCTAATCCAAAGGATAGCTCCCAACTCTTGATGATCTACATCAACATTGAGCATCCACATCTTCAACATCTACATGAAGTCTTCTACGACAACCCAAGGTTAGTTTGACCCTTTAAAAGGGGTTCTCACATCTAGGGGGAGCTTTGCTCTAAAAATTGAGCTAAAGCATCTCCAAATGATGTGAACACATCAATGCTTTATGTAAAAGTGGTAACCCCACTTGTGCTTAAACGATGAGTATGACCTATGATCAAATGTTCTCATTTGGCTCCTAAGTCAATATACTCATATATAGATGACCTAGTCATCGACAAATTGTGTGCTAGTAGCTAGAGTTTTGGTTGTGCATGTTTGACACATATTTCATCTGCTATCTTATTGTGTGAGCATGTTGAATGCATGATTTTAACCATTCAAGGACATCCATTTGTTGTTTTGATTGTTTTGATTTTTCTGGCCAAATGGATGGACAAGAATGCCTAAGCACCTTCCCTAGCTATCTATGCTTTCTTGTCTCAAATTCTATTCATGCTCATATCACAACTTTGAACAAGTCATTTTCGGACCCTCCGAGTGAGGAGCACTCGGAGCCACCGATCCATCTAAGGCTGACTTCCAAAACCTTCTAAGTCCATTTCGGTCTGACCAACTTTTCCCATTCGGTCAAACCGAAACGCTTAGACTGATCTAGGTTTCATCTCGGTGAAACCGAGTTCAAAATCTCGGCGTGACCGATATGCGTAACTGCACAACAGTTATACATTTCGGTGTCACCGAGTTTTTCAACTCGGTCCCACCGACAGCAAGGGGATATATATACTGAGGGCAGCGCGCGATTAATTCTTCAAACCGTTTCGCCCCCAAGTCCCCTGCTGCCGTCGCCCTGGTCTTCGGATCGTCGCCGTCGTCGCCTGTGCGCCCTCGCCGCAGGTCTCCGCCGCCGTCAACGGTATTCTTCTCCGCGCCGTTGCCGCCGTAGAGGGACTTCACCAAGTTAGGGTGAGTCTCGATCCCTCTCGTGCTCCCCATCTGATTCTTGCACGATTGGTTTGCCCTGCATCTAGCCACGTTTGAAATCCTCCTTAACATCAGATCAGATCGTTTTAGTTTCGAGCGAAATTCTTAGGTTTAGGTTTCCACGGAATACATCTCGGTGAAACCGAGTTTGAAAACTCGGAATGATCGATTTGGCCACTGGTCATTGCACTGCACCTTTCGGTCTAACCGAGTCGTGCAAATCGGTGTGACCGATGTAGAGTCTCAGTGAAACCCTAGTGTTTCGGTAGGACCGAAACCCACTTCGGTCTGACCGAAAGTGGTGTGATAAGCCTCTGTATACACTTCGGATTCACCGAAACTGAATATCGGTTTGACCGAAATGCATTCTGTGAAAACTCAAAACTAATTTTTGAACTCATTTTTTTGCAAAAACCTCTGCAGTTGTGATAACTCTTCTACTCTGCCTATACCTTATCTTTTCACAGGTTGTCAGCCATGTCAGATGCCAGTGACAGCCAGAACAGGTCTGAGTCACCTTTTGCAGAGATTCCTGAGGCAGATACTAGTCCTGAGGCTAGTAGTCCTAGTGATGATGGTGAGAGGAGCACCCCTAGTGGTTTGCCTCCTGCAGCCACCAGAACCAGAAAGCAGAGAAATTCTGATGATGAGGACTCTGACTTCGTTGCTGAGGAAGTAACCTCCAAGCCCAAGAGAAAAGTTGTTGCCAAAGAGCACGAAGGGCAGCAGTCGAAGAAAGGCACCAGCAAGGTCAAGCAGTCAGCTGTTGCCAAGAAGCTAAACTTGGAAGAGCCAGCTCCAAGTAAGGTGAAGAAAACTTCCAAGAGGAAGAGAGTTGTGTATGCTGAACCTCATGTTGATACAGCTGTGGATGAAGAAGAAGAAGATGCACCCCAGCCTCCTCCTCAGAAGGCTAAGTTCATGGGTGATGCTATTAGGGCTCAAGCCTCTTCTAAGCCCAAGAAGCCTGCTCAAGCCAAGGCAGCTCCAGCCAAGCCCAAGAGGACAACCAGGAACATCCCAGCCTCAGAGAAGAACAAAGGTAATTTGCCACCGTCTGAGTCTGATGAAGAACATGTGTTGCTGAAGCTCCGTCCAAAGTTGCCACTCCACAACGATGCTCATCCTCAAGCCGAGGATATGAAGGCAAGGAAGGACAGAGGTCTCAGGCTATGGAGACAGTCTGATCCATATGCCGTGAGGAGAAGGACTGCTGTGGACCCCAGATTCCACACCAGAGAGCAGCAGGACTTCTATGAGACCGTGCTGATGGATAAGAAGCCTATTGTTGCTGACACCAGGTATGTTGACTGGAAGTACAT
This sequence comes from Secale cereale, assembly GCA_902687465.1. Lineage (NCBI taxonomy): Eukaryota > Viridiplantae > Streptophyta > Magnoliopsida > Poales > Poaceae > Secale > Secale cereale. Next base: position 387,047,413 of record LR738711.1, on the reverse strand, counting down.
TGACAGTGAAGAGCACCGAGACTTCTTTCCCCATGTGCATGAGAGCTTCACTGCATGTGGAGTTGATGAGTTCGTAGGTCAGAAGCTGACAGATTGGAACGACGAGATGATCATGCAGTTCTACGCCACAACCCACTTTTATCCTGATGGGAAGATCACCTGGATGACTGAAGGTCAAAGGTTTTCTTCGTCTGTTGAGGAATGGGCAGAACTTCTGAATGCTCCAGTGCAGAGAGAGGACGACATTGATGTCTACGGGATTCCCAAGAAGAACCATGATTCCATGAAGAACATGTACAAGGAGATCCCCGCCGCTGATTTGGAAGGATGGAAGCTTGGCTCAGTGTACTATCTCCAGGCAGGTCTGACCACTACAAACACTATTCTGAGGCATACATTGATGCCCAAGTCTGGAGACCACCGCATGATTCGAGGCTATTCTATCAACATGCTGCACATTCTTGATGAGAAGGCACCTTTCAAGGTGATGGACTTAATGGTAGAGACCATTAAGAGGACTGCAGCTGACCAGAAGAGGTCGAGTGGATTTGCCCCGCAAATTCAGATGCTCATCAATGCCAAGTTTGGCACGGGCAAATTCATGTTGGATAGGAAGCACTTGCCACTGCAGCCAGAGCATGAAGATAACGTAGTTGTGATGGATGAGGAGGATCCAACCTCAGTTGAAGGTCAAGCCAAAATTGAAGCTGCGAAGAAAGCCAAAGCTGATAAAGAGGCAGCAGCAGCAGCAGCTAAACCAAAGAGCTTCGGAGAGCAGATTCTTGAAGCTACCCAGAGGATTGAACAACGCCTGGCCAGCATTGAACAATCTCAGGAGAGCCTAGAGAGAATTGTTGACGACAAGATCCACGCTCTGGACGTGAAGCTGACTGAGATTCAGGTGACCGTCAACAAGCTTGAGGCAGATATGGAGGAAGCAAGGCAGGAGAGAGCAGAGCTCGTGCAGGATGATCTAGTCCAGGACTCTCATCGCCAGACTGCTCAGGTTCCCAGAGGATCCCGATCAGCAGCTATCCCAGTGACTGACTCCAGGGCTACCACTTCAGCACCTCCTACAGCTCCAGCCACAGCTCCAGCATCCACTCCTCCAGCGCAGACATCAGCAGAAGTCTTCGCCGATGCCGTCATTTCTACTCCGACATCTACCCAGACGGGAGCCGCCAGCAGAGCCCACAGTGACGCTTAGCTCTATGCTTTTTCAAACTTTTTGGTAACTTGTTGCCAAAGGGGGAGAAATTGTATAGATCATAGGGCTTCGAGAGAGAGAGTGCTCTTTCGTTCTTTTGCCGGTTTTCTTTGAGATACATTTGGTTCTTTTGGTTCTTCCAACTTTCAGTGTGCTTGCTACTACGTTTGATGCTACCTTAATGAGTGCTTGGTCATACTATGCTTTAATGTGTGCTTAATGCTCATCATATGCTATGCCTTCTTGTATGATCATTTACTCATGTCTTGGTGATTGGGTGCATGTTATTCATTCTTATCATTTTGTGCGCTCCACCAAGATGTATGTGACATGGAAGAGTGACCCATAATCCTAATCGATTGTGCATTTGCATTCAAACGCAAATTTTAAATAATGCACAAATTTAGGGGGAGCTCTTGTTTATCACATACTTCTCAAAGCGACGATATTATTCATTGATTATATCTTTTGTCGAAGCTTTGATCTATATGTTGTCATCAATTACCAAAAAGGGGGAGATTGAAAGTGCAACTAATCCCCGGGTGGTTTTGGTAATTAATAACAACATATATATCATTGAACTAATAGTTACTTGAGAATCATTTCAGAGAAGTTCGATGATATGGGTATGGAAATGTCTGAAGAAGTGGACCCCTCAAAATGCTAAGGCAAGCATTGGCAAAAGCTCAAGACTCCATTTTTGGTTTAGTGATCAAAGATCACATTGAGTCCATAGGAAAAGCCAATACTATTAAAAGGGGATGAGGTTGTGTTGATGATCTGGTTGCTCAAGTGCTTGGTGATTTAGCTCCTTTAACTATCAGCAACTTTCACTTCTAAACACACTCATAAGTAATCTCGGACAAACCGATTCTTCCAACTCAGTCCCACCGAGATGAACCACCTCAGCTATATTCCAAACCCTAGAAATTTCGGTCTATCCGATTTTGAGTTCGGTCTCACCGAAACTGGACTGCCAACCTTCTGTAACCATTTGACATCATATCGGAATATCCGAGTTGTTAATTTCGGTCCCACCGAAAATGGCAAGCTCCTATCTTTGACTCATATCGGACACACCGAGATGGTATTTTCGGTCCCACCGAAAACCCCAACGTTCACTATATTTGAACTTTCGGTCTGACCGAGTTTTTACTTCGGTCTCACCGAGATTACTCAAATATGTGTGTAACGGTTGGATTTTGTGTGGAGGCTATATATACCCCTCCACCCCCTCTTCATTCGTGGAGAGAGCCATCAGAAAGTACTACCACTCCTACCTTACACTTTCTGAGAAGAGAACTACCTACCCTTGTGTTGAGATCAAGTTGCTCCATTCCTACCATATGAAACTTGATTTCTAGCCTTCCCAAGTTGCTTTCCACTCAATCCTTTCTTCCACCACAGCCATATCAGTGAGGAGAGTTGAGTGTTGGGGAGATTATCATTTGAAGCACAAGAGCAAGGAGTTCATCATCATCAACCACATCTATTACCTTTTGGAGGGTGGTGCCTCCTAGATTGGTTAGGTGTCGCTTGGGAGCCTCCGTCTTCGAGATGTGGAGTTGAACCAAGAAGTTTGTAAGGGCAAGGAGATCGCCTACTTCGTGAAGATCTACCCCGAGTAAGGCTAGTCCTCCATGGGCGTAGGCCATGATGGAATAGACAAGGTTGCTTCTTCGTGGACCCTTCGTGGGTGGAGCCCTCCGTGGACTCGCGCAGCCGTTACCCTCCGTGGGTTGAAGTCTCCATCAACGTGGATGTACGATAGCACCACCTATCGGAACCACGAGAAAAATCTCCTTGTCTCCAAATTGCGTTTGATCTTCTCCACCTCTCTTTACTACATGTGCAATTTACTTTCCGCTGCTTATACTCTAGAATTGCATGTGTAGGGTGATACTTGAATTGATCATAATTGTGAAACTGCCAAAAACTGTTCATGATCTAAAGGCAGAATTTTTATATTGTCAAGTAGTCTAATCACCCCCCCTCTAGACATACTTTCGATCCTACACCTACGCACTACGAAGATATGACCGCGGGTGTGATCTGTGGAGGGAGGCGCCGCACACGGTTAACAGATGTTGTTGTGTGTTCTAGGAGCCCCCCTCATATATATAGGTGGGAGGGAGAGGGAGCAGCCAAGGGGGCGCCCAAGTAGGAGGAATCCTACTTGGGGCCCTAGTCCTATTCGCCCACACCATACCATAATTTCCGGAGGGGAAAGGAAGGAGGAGGGAGGAGGGAAGGAAGGGGGAGGCCGAATCCCGCCCTTTCCTTTCTCTCTTCCCCTCTTTCCTTCCCTTCCATGTTCAGCCTATATGGAGGGCGCAGCAGCCCATGCTGGCTATTGCGTTTCCCCTCTTGGCCCATTAGGCCCATATCTTTGCCGGGGATGTCCGGAACCCCTTTCCGGTGACCCAATACGTACCCGGTACCCTAGGAACACTTCTGGTGTCTAAATACTATCGTCCTATATATCAATATTTACCTCTCGACCATTTCGAGACTCCTCGTCATGTCTGTGATCTCACCCGGACACCGAACAATATTCGGTCACCAAATCACTTAACTTTTATAATAACAAATCGTCACCGAACGTTAAGCGTGTGGACCGTACGAGTTCGAGAACTATGTAGACATGACCGAGACACCTCTCCGGCAATAACCAATAGCGGAACCTGGATGCTCATATTGGCTCACACATAGTCTACGAAGATCCTTATCGATCAAACTGTTATGACAACATACGTTATACCCTTTGTCATCGATATGTTATTTGCTCGAGATTCGATCGTCGGTATCTTCGTACCTAGTTCAATCTCGTTACCAGCAAGTCTCTTTACTTGTTTCGTAATACATCATCCCGCAACAAACTCATTGGTCACTTTGCTCGCAAGGCTTCTTGTGATGTGTATTACCGAGAGGGCCCAGAGATATCTCTCCGATACTCGGAGTGACAAATCCTAATCTCGTTCTATGCCAACTCAACAAACACCTTCGGAGATACCTGAAGATCATCCACTACAACATGATGGTGCTAACGTGACACTATGATCAGAGACCCTTTGAAGAAACTGTGTGCGATGCCATATTATCAAACGGTGGTGTAAAAGAACCGTAAAAAAGGTGCAAAACGTTTGCGATGACGGATGCATCAAACATGGTTCAGATTTTTGTTGCGTGTGCGATGAAGGGCATACACTTCAATTCAATTAACTGTTTGTGATGAGGAGGAACAAAAGAAACGGGCAGCCAGATGAAGGTGTGTGCGATATACAACATACGGTTCACTAGGATGAACTGTGTGTGATTAGGCAACAGAATGGAAACGGTTCAACTGAACAAGATGTGTGTGATACGCGACAAACAGGTACGTAATCAGAAATGTGTGCCAAGAACAATAATAACACAGACGATTGCTTCTAATAGCCGTGTGAATTGCACTGTCAAAGTAGAATAACATGTGTATATATGTGAATTGCTAATAAAAACGGACGGACATTTTATTTGGAATATATGTGAATTTTGGGAAGCGGAACCAACATGAGATGATGCCCGAGTGGGCCACGAGGAAGGGGGGCACGCCCACCAGGGGCAGGCGCGCCCTGGGCCCTCGTGGCCACAACGTAAGGCGGTTGATGCCGTTCTTTCGCCTAAAGAAAGCTAATATACGGATAAAAATCGTGTCAAACAATCAGCCCAATCGGAGTTACGGATCTTCGGGAATATGAGAAACGGTGAAGGGCCAGAATCTGGGAACGCAGAAACATAGAGAGACAGATCCAATCTCGGAGGGGCTCTCGCCCCTCCGCCGCCATTGAGACCTTGGACCAGAGGGGAAACCCTTCTCCCATCTAGGGAGAAGGTCAAGGAAGAAGAAGAAGGAGGGGGGCTCTCTCCCCCTCGCTTCCGGTGGCATCAGAGTGCCACCGGGGCCATCATCGTGTGACGGCGATCTACACCAACACCTCCGTCATCTTCACCAACATCTCCATCACCTTCCCCCATCTATCTACAGCGGTCCACTCTCCCGCAACCCGCTGTACCCTCTACTTGAACATGGTGCTTTGTGCTTCATATTATTATCCAATGATGTGTTCCCATCCTATGATGTCTGAGTAGATTATGATTGTCCTATCGGTGATTGGTGAATTGCTATGATTGATTTAATTTGCTTGTGGTTATGTTGATGTCCTTTGGTGCCCATCATATGAGCGCGCGCGTGGACCACGCCATAGGGTTAGTTGTATGTTGATAGGACTACGTATTGGAGGGCAAGAGTGACAGAAGCTTCAACCTAGCGTAGAAATTGATGCATACGGGATTGAAGGGGGACCAATATATCTTAATTCTATGGTTGGGTTTTACCTTAATGAATGTTAGTAGTTGCGGATGCTTGCTAATAGTTCCAATCATAAGTGCATAGAATTCCAAGTAAGGGATGACATGTTAGCAGTGGCCTCTCCCACATAAAACTTGCTATCGGTCTAGTAACGTAGTCAATTGCTTTGGGGCAATTTCGCAACTCCTACCACCACTTTTCCACACTCGCTATCATTAACTTTATTGTTTCTTTATCTTAACAGCCCCTAGTTTTATTTACGTGTTCTTTATATTCTTGCAAACATATCCAACAAAAACTACAAATTACTTCTAGTTTCATACTTGTTCTATGTAAAGTAAACGTCAAGCGTGCGTAGAGTTGTATCGGTGGCCGATAGAACTTGAGGGGATATTTGTTTTGCCTTTAGCTCCTCGTTTGGTTCAACACTCTTACTTATCGAAAGAGGATACAACTGATCCCCTACACTTATGGGTTATCAAGACCTTTTTCTGGCACCGTTGCCGGGGATCAATAGCGTGGGGTGAATATTCTCGTGTGTGCTTGTTTGTTTTATCACTAAGTAGATTTTATTTGTTGTTCTAAGTTGTTCTCTATCTTTAGTTATGGATATGGAACACAAAATACCAAAAAACTTATGTATACTTGCTATTCATGGAGATGGGGAACCTCCTGAAACCCTCGATGCTCATTATGTGAAAGATATTATGTACCACTTTTATAATCCTGAGAAAACCCCATTCAACTATGTAATGGGAGTAAGGTTGGATCAACGTGAATACTTTAGAGATTTTCGCTTGACACAAAAAGGAAAACTGTTATGGGATCAAATTCATATGTTGCATTGGTATGCTCGCCAACTATGCTTGAGATATGATTATACTTGTTGCTCTAGGATGAAGGTTCCCCACCTTCCCTTTTCATGCAAATTTAATGATAATGAAACCTTAGCTTCTTATGCTAATGGTATATATGATTATTATGATGTGGAACAAATAGAAGAATTCGTTGCTTTTAAGAGTGCTTATGAAATTGAATCTCTGTTTAAAAAGAATGATGCATTTGTTGATGATGTTTCTAGGCCTCAAAATCTTGCTATATTGAAATATTGCTATTGGAATTATGAATATAACTCCAATATTGATGCGTTTATTGAGAAAGTCTCCGTTGTCCAAGAAGAGACTAATATTTTGCAGGAAACTATGGAAGAAGAAACTGATGAAATTGTGAGCTCATTAGATGAAAAAGATGACGAGGAGAGTGAAGAACAAAAGGAGGAAGAGCGGATTAGCTACCCGTGCCCACCTTCTAATGAGAGTAACTCTTCAACTCATACATTGTTTATTTTCCCTTCGTGCTTACCCAAGGATGATTGCTATGATCCCTTGGATTCTTTTGAAATATCCCTTTTTGATAATGCTTGCTATGCTTGTGGCCAAGATGCCAATATGAATTATGCTTATGGAGATGAACTTGCTATAGTTCCTTATGTTAAACATGAGATTGTTGCTATTGCACCCACGCATGATAGTCCTATTATCTTTTTGGGTTCTCCAGACTACACTATATCGGAGAAGTTTGCACTTATTAAGGATTATATTGATGGCTTGCCTTTTTCCGTTACACATGATGATTTTGATGAATATAATATGCATGTGCTTGCTGCTCCTACTTGCAATTATTATGAGAGAGGAACTACATCTCCGCCTCTCTATGTTTGGAACATGATAAAATTGCAAGAAACTGCTTATACTATGCATTGGCCTTTACTTGATGTGCATGAATTGTTCTTGTATGACATGCCTATGCACATGAAGAGAGTTAGACTTCGTTTTTTCATGACACATATCACTTTGTGCTCACTATTAAATGCCAAATCATTGCTAATTAAAATTGGCATTGATATACCTTAGGATCCGGGTGGATCCATTTTTTTGAGCACTATATGCCTAGCTTAATGGCTTTAAAGAAATCGCTGCCAGGGAGACAACCCGGAAGTTTTAGAGAGTCATTTATCTCCTTGTGTGCTTTTATAAAGTTTAAAAACAAAAAAATAAAGAGGGGAACCTAAAACTTTTTCAAAATGAAAAGCGAAAGTGAGAAAGACGAGCATTGTTAAAGTGGGAGCTAGCCATGAACTTTGTTCATGCCCATCGAAACTTTGTGAACATTGATTACATAAACTTTTCAACAAAAATAAGTATCCCCTTGTACAATTCCATCGTATTATAAAAATAATGTGCCAAGAGTTTCCTTTAGGATGATTAAACTGCTTGTTGGTTTGTGCGGTGCAAAAACAGAAACTTTGGCTGTAGTCCGCGATTTTACATTTTTTACTGGAACGTTGAAAGGATCTCAATTTTTTTACAAAGTCTTTCTATACAAATTGTTGACTTTTCCTAATTTTGCCAGAAATTTTAGACTTATAGAAGTATGGTTAATGTTCAGATTACTACACACTGTCATGTTTTCACAGATTGCTATTATAACATCATTATTTGCATACGTTTGAATTCTTGTTGATGCCTCCTTGACTTGGGGACATAGAATTATGATAGCATACAGTGGGTAATGTTTGTTTATAATTACGAAATAATGTTAGAGCAGTACATGATGGGATTTTATTGATCATATGCACTAACCCCGCCACTAAAAGTTCGGTTAAGTTTTGTGTGGATGAAGTGTTAGAAGACCGAGGATGTCTCGATGTGAGAATAAGGAGGAGATGCAAGATCTCAAGCTTGGGGATGCCCAAGGCACCCCAAGTAAATATTCAAGGAGACTCAAGTGTCTAATCTTGGGGATGCACCGGAAGGCATCCCATCTTTCTTCAACAAGTATCGGTATGTTTTTGGATTCGTTTCATTCACATGATATGCTTAAACTCCTGGAGCGTCGTGTGGTTTTTATTTTTATTTTAATAAATGCGCCATGCTGGTATGAGATAATCCTTGGTTGATTTATGGAATGCTCTTTGCACTTCACTTATATCTTTTGAGTATGGCTTTATAGACTGTTTCATGTGCTTCACTTATATCATTTGAAGTTTGGATTGCTTGTTTCTCTTCACATAGAAAACCGCCATTTGTAGAATGCTCTTTTGCTTCACTTATAATTGTTAGAGCATGGGCATAATTTTTGTAGAAAGAATTAAAACTCTCTTGCTTCACTTATATCTATTTAGAGAGTTGACAGGAATTGGTCATTCACATGGTTAGTCATAAAATCCTACATAAACTGTTAGATCGCTGAATATGATATGTTTGATTCCTTGCAATAGCTTTGCGATATAGAGATGCTAATATGTGGGAGGAACTAGTGAATGATTATGGTTTAGTAAAAATATTGGTGTTAAGGTTTGTGATTCCCGAAGCATGCACGTATGGTCTCCTAACTATGTAACCAAATTGATGCGCATTGTATTTTGATTGTTTATCTTTGCGTGAAGGTCGGGGGCGCGTGATGGTTAACTCCTACCAACCTCCCCCCTAGGAGCATGCATCGTAGTATTTTTGCTTCGAGTGCTAATAGATTTTTCACAATAAGTATGTGAGTTCTTTATGAGTAATGTTGAGTCCATGGATTATACGCACTCTCACCCTTCCACCATTGCAAGCCTTTCTTGTACCGCACAACTTTCGCCGGTACCATACAGCCACCATATACCTTCCTCAAAACAGCCACCATACCTACATATCATGGCATTTCCATAGCCATTTCGAGATATATTGCCATGTAACTCGACCGTTCCGTTTATTATGACACGCACCATCATTGTCATATTGCCTTGCATGATCGTAAGATAGCTAGCATGATGTTTCCATGGCTTGTCCGTTTTTATGCCATTGCTACGCTAGATCATTGCACATCCCGGTACACCGCCGGAGGCATTCACATAGAGTCATATTTTTGTTCTAGTATCGAGTTGTAATATCGAGTTGTAAGTAAATAGAAGTGTTATGATCATCATTATTAGAGCATTGTCCCTTGAGAAAAAAAAGAAAAAAAAAAGGAAAGGCCAAAAGAAAAAAAGGCCAAAAAAGGAGAAAGGGCAAATAAAAAAAGGAAGGCCCAAAAAAAAGAGAAAAAAAGAAAAAAAGGACAATGCTACTATCTTTTTTCCACACTTGTGCTTTAAAGTAGCACCATGATCTGCATGATAGAGAGTCTCCTATGTTGTCACTTCCATATACTAGTGGGAATTTTCATTATAGAACTTGGCTTGTATATTTAAACGATGGGCTTCCTCAAATGCCCTAGGTCTTCATGAACAAGCAAGTTGATGCACACCCACTAGTTTTCTTTTGAGCTTTCATACACTTATAGCTTTAGTGCATCTGTTACATGGCAATCCCAACTCACTCACATGGATATCTATTGATGGGCATCTCCATAGCCCATTGATACGCCTAGTCGATGTGAGACTTTCTCCCAACTTTTGTCTACTACCACCTTCTATTCCACCCATAGTGCTATATCCATGGCTCACACTCATGTATTGCGTGAAGAGTTGAAAAAGTTCGAAAAAGTAAAGTATGAAAACAATTGCTTGGCTGACACCGGGATGGGCATGAGGGGTACCTTGTGTTAAGAAAAGGGAAGCATAAAAGACTATATGATTTTGTAGGGATAACGTTCTTTAGCACTGATATTTTGAAAGACTTGATTGTTTGTTGGGATGCCCGAGTATTAAATTCTTCTATGTCAAATGATAGACTATTGCTTTGAATCACTCGTGTCTTAATATTCATGCCATGATTAGATTACATGATCAAGATTATGCTAGGTAGCATTCCACATCAAAAATTATCTCTTTTATCATTTACCTACTCGAGGACGAGCAGGAATTAAGCTTGGGGATGCTGAAACGTCTCCGTCGTATCTACAATTTTTGATTGTTCCATGCCAATATTCTACAACTTTCAAACTTTTTATACTATTTTTTGGGACTAACATATTGATCCAGTGCCCAGTGCCAGTTCCTGTTTGTTGCATGTTTTTTGTTTCGCAGAATATCCATATCAAATGGAGTCCAAATGGGATAAAAACGGACGGAGATTTTTTTGGAATACATGTGAATTTTGGGAAGCGGAACGAACATGAGACGATGCCCGAGTGGGCCACGAGGCAGGGGGCACGCCCACGAGGGGCAGGCGCGCCCTGGGCCCTCGTGGCCACACCGTAAGGTGGTTGGTGCCGTTCTTCGGCCGCAAGAAAGCTAATATCGGGATAGAAATCGTGTCAAAAAATCAACCCAATCGGAGTTACGGATCTCCGGGAATATAAGAAACGGTGAAGGGCCAGAATCTGGGAACGCAGAAACACAGAGAGACAGATCCAATCTCGGTGGGGCTCTCGCCCCTCCGCCGCCATTGAGACAATGGACCTGAGGGGAAAACCTTCTCCCATCTAGGGAGAAGGTCAAGGAAGAAGAAGAAGGAGGGGGGCTCTCTCCCCCTCGCTTCCGGTGGCACCAGAGTGCCACCGGGGCCATCATCGTGTGACGGCGATCTACACCAACACCTCCGTCATCTTCACCAACATCTCCATCACCTTCCCCCATCTATCTACAGTGGTCCACTCGCCCGCAACCCGTTGTACCCTCTACTTGAACATGGTGCTTTAGGCTTCATATTATTATCCAATGATGTGTTGCCATCCTATGATGTCTGAGTATATTATGTTTGTCCTATCGGTGATTGGTGAATTGCTATGATTGATTTAATTTGCTTGTGGTTATGTTGCTGTCCTTTGGTGCCCATCATATGAGCGCCCGCGTGGACCACGCCATAGGGTTAGTTATATGTTGATAGGACTACGTATTGGAGGGCAAGAGTGACAGAAGCTTCAACCTAGCGTAGAAATTGATGCATACGGGACTGAAGGGGGACCAATATATCTTAATGGTATGGTTGGGTTTTACCTTAATGAACGTTAGTAGTTGAGGATGATTGCTAATAGTTCCAATCATAAGTGCATAGAATTCCAAATAAGGGATGACATGTTAGCAGTGGCCTCTCCCACATAAAACTTGCTATCGGTCTAGTAACATAGTCAATTGCTTAGGGGCAATTTCGCAACTCCTACCACCACTTTTCCACACTCGCTATCATTAACTTTATTGTTTCTTTATCTTAACAGCCCCTGGTTTTATTTACGTGTTCTTTATATTCTAGCAAACCTATCCAACAAAAACTACAAAGTACTTCTAGTTTCATACTTGTTCTAGGTAAAGTAAACGTCAAGCGTGCGTAGAGTTGTATCGGTGGTCGATAGAACCTGAGGGAATATTTGTTCTGCCTTTAGCTCCTCGTTGGGTTCGACACTCTTTCTTATGGAAAGATGCTACAAATGATCCCCTACACTTGTGGGTTATCAAGAACTATACAGATCATTCGCACACACCTCAATAAATAATTGCATGCATCCTAAAGTAGGAGAAACGATCGTCTAGTCATCTACTTCTTGTGACGTTCCCATGCTACTTCTCGAGCTTGCGTTGTATTCCCTCGAAGAGGAAAGGGTGATGCAGCACAGTAGCGTAAGTATGTCCCTCAGGTTTTGAGAACCAAGGTATCAATCCAGTAGGAGACCACGCGCGAGTCCTTGCACCTACACAAACAAATAAGAACTTCGCAGCCAACGCGATAAGGGGTTGTCAATCCATTTACGGTCACTTACGAAAGTGAGATCTGATAGAGATGATAGTCTTATATTTTTGGTAATTTTGGATATAAGAATAGAAAGTAAACGCGAAAAAGTAAAGTAGATTGTAGATTGATATGTTGAGAATAGACCGGGGGACATAGTGTTCTCTACTGGCTTCTGTCATGATAGCGGTATTCTACGGCGGGTAAACAAATTACTGTCAAGCAATTGATAGAAAAGCGAATAATTATGAGACTATCTAGGCATGATCATTATATATAGGCATCACGTCCGAGACAAGTAGACCGAAACGATTCTGCATCTACTACTATTACTCCACACATCGACCGCTATCCAACATGCATCTAGTGTATTGAGTTCATAAGAACAGAGTAACGCCTTAAGCAAGATGTCATGATGTAGAATGATAAACTCAAACTTAGTGATGTCAACCCTATCTTTTTATCCTCGATGGCAACAATACAATACGTGCCTTGCTGCCCCTACTGTCACTGGGAAAGGACACCGCAAGATTGAACCCAAAGCCAAGCACTTCTCCCATTGCAAGAAGTATATATCTAGTAGGCCAAACCGAACCAATAATTCGAAGAGACTTGCAAAGATATCATAATCATACATAAAGAGCTCAGAAAATAAGCAAATATTTCTCATAGATAATCTTGATCATGAACCCACAATTCATCGGATCTCGACAAACACACCGCAAAAAGAGATTACATCGAATAGATCTCCTCGAAGACCGAGGAGAACTTGGTATTGAGATCCACAGAGAGAGAAGAAGCCATCTAGATACTAGCTATGGACCCGAAGGTCTGTGGTAAACTACTCACAACTCATGGTGAGGCGATGATGATGATGTAGAAGCACTTCGTGGTAGATCCCCCCTCAGGCGGAGCTCCGAAATAGGCCCCAAGATGGGATCTCACGGGAACAGAAGGTTACGGCGGTGGAACTATGGTTTTTTCCATTGTTCTGATGGTTTCAGGGTACGTAGGTATATATAGGAGGAAGGAGGGCACCGGGGGCCAAACGTGGGGCCCACGAGGCAGGGGGCGCACCCTATAGGGGGGCGCGCCCCCCACCCCCTTGGGCACCACGTGTGCCCTACTCCGTGGTTCTCAAGTCTCCCGTGCGTGATTTTCTCCAAAAATATCTCTCCCAAAGGTTTCATTCCATTTGGACTCCGTTTGATATTCCTTTTCTGTAAAACCCTGAAACAGGCCAAAAACAACAATCTGGACTGGGCCTTTGGGTTAGTAGCTTAGTCCCAAAAATAATATAAAAGTGTATAACATAGCCCATTAAACATCCAAAACATCATAAATAATAGCATGGAACAATCAAAAATTATAGATACGTTGGAGACGTATCATCCCGCCACTACTATGTGGCTAGATTTCTCGTTTGGGTCAGGAAGAAGACAATTCCTCATGTCAAAAATCCGCCTGTACATCTTGTAGCTTGTGTACGCGTCCATGGCCGCGTACTTGACATGTTGTTCATCCAGTCTGTCATGCCACACACTGTGCCATGCATTGTTGTCCTTATTTCTCTCTTCCTTCATCTTCGCGTAGTAGGGGTCGATGATGGCCGAGGTAAGGTCAACCAGGGAGTTCAGTTTGATTTTGTCGCTGCCCCAGACCTTGTAGCGGTGCTGGATGTTGACAAGATTCGGGCATTTCAAGTCCGAAACCTCGACCGCTTTTAGATCGTTGGTGGTGTCCACCGTAGCGAAACTATAGTCGGAGCTGTTGATAAACCTGGAGAAACGCTCGCAAGGCCTTGTGGCAAGGTGGTAGTGGTAGACGAGGACGTCATATCGCACGCACAACTGGGCGACAGCAACCTTCTGATCTTGCCCGGCACGACCCATGGTGTACTCGAGGTCGAAGCCGACCACTCGGTACTTGTCCTCAGCAAGGAACTGCTCCATAGTATGGATGGAGCTCTCCACCGAGATCGGATCGTTCGTGTCCAGCACTGAGAGGGCCTTCCCCCTCACGTGGGTTTCCACTACGTGATGCGTGGTGAACGGTCCACCGTTGTCGCCGTCGGCCGCAGGGAGCGCCATTGGAGCCACGAGGAACGCCATTGGAACCGCCTGATGTCCTCTCTGTATGTGTCCTCGTGGGTGTGCTTACTGTGTCATGTGAGACGAGAGCTGAAGGTAAATCGCTGCAGGAATAAAAGGGGATCGGGCGGCGTGGATACTCGGCGCGTCCGCTTGGCAGTTTTAGCAGCGGGGAACTGCGTCGTCGCGCCGCGCCCGGCGCAATCGCTTGCACACGAACATGCGTGATCATGTGCTGGCCCCAAAGACTGGCAGCGCGCGTGTAGGGACGAGGGAAGAGCACTCGGAGGTACGCGAGAGCAGAGCACGGGTGGTGGGACGCGAGCAGAGCGCGCCGCGGCCGCCTGAACCGCAAGCAACCACACGCATAGAGCAGTTGAACACGCAGGAAATGGTCGCCTACAAGCCGGCCGACAATTGCGTCGCTACGTGGAGAGCGGCCATGTGCTACCACCTCCGTCTAGTCTATATAGTCTCCTTTATATTCTATGCCATACTTTGCCCTCAAATTTAATCAACAAAATGTTAATGCATGATTTGAAAAATATATAATTGGAAACTAAGTTCAAATACAAATCCAACTATATAATCTTTGGCGACATGCATTCGTATTTTATTAGTTAAATCATACTTATAAACTAGGACGATGGTACAGTAGGTAATTAAATTGTAAACATTTTTTTAATTAACTGTATGTGTACGTGCCCTTTCGTCCTCCTCTCGCACGTCTTGTCACCCCGTTGCCGCAGACGGCTTACAGCGCAAGCTTGCGCAGCGCGCGGGGGTGTTCTTTTAGCCAAATGGTGGCACCAATGAGTCGTCGGTGAGCCCGTTACCACGCAACCTCACAGGTCCCCGTGCAAGCTTCCCGCCCGACTCGGTGAAATCCCGCAAAATCCCAATGCTTACCGGCCTGCTATAAAAACCCTCACGGGCGGCGAGTCTTGCGTCGCATTTTCCCCTCCCTCCCTGTAGCTTATCTCGTCTGCTTCTCCCACAATATCTAATGGCACCGGTCCGTCGTCGTCGCTCAGCCACTCCGGCGTCATCAGAGGACAACTCCAGCTGGGAGGCTACACCGCGGCAGCGCCGCAGTCCCCGACGTAGTGTAGTGCGCGTGGTGTCCCTGTTGGGCGTGCGCGGAACACCCACCACACGCTCCGCCGCCGCTGCCCGTCGGCATCTGTTACCGGCCGCCATTGTTGCCACACCATTGTCGAAAGCCAGGGCAATCGCCCGCTCCGCCGCCGCGGCCCGAAGGCGGGAGGTGGCAATCGTGGCCGCAACCCCAATGCCGGCCACTGTGGCCATCACCTGCTCCACCATCGCAGCTCGAAGGCGGGAGGTGGTGGTCGCGGCTGCCACCCTGTCATCGGCCGCTAGCCCACCGTCGACCGTCGGGGTCATCACACCCTCCGCCACTGCCGCCCAAAGATGGGAGGCGGAGGTGGATGCCCGCACGTGTGCCAGTGACCTTGCGCGCTACACCGAGTTCCTTTGGGAGGAGGAGGAGCGCCTCATCGAGCACGCAAAGAGCCTTAGCGCCGCCATAGCCGCAGCACATGCCGCCTCAGAGGCGAGGAATCAGGAGATCTACATGTAGTTCAAATTTGAATTTTGCAAATAAATGCATTGAACACTCAGTTAATGCATAAAAATGTCCAAACGAACCCCAAAAAATCACAAAGATTGACACAACACTCCTGTTGTTCTATGTTGACACGAGAAAAAATTGAAAGCAATAAGAGGCAATGGATATCGTTTTGTCCCCAAAGGTGGGACGTTCCCTACCAAAACCATCATGCTTGTTGTGAAAAGCTCTCGTTTGCGAGAAGCATATACCCAAACCTGCCCTGATGAGGACATCACTAACAAAGTTACACCCACATCCCCAACTGATTCATATACAGGACCAATTACTAGAGCTCGCGCACGCCAATTAAATTACCAGGTACTTTCATTTCTAGGTAATGATTCTAATGTTCAAGAAAATATGACGCTACCTAAATTGGATACATTTGTCTTGCATACAAATGAAGGGCCTAGCTTGGACAAGAAGGATGAACATTGGAGCAAGATCAAGCATGGAGTTGATGGCATGCGCAAGGGGAAAACGAAGGGAGTTACAAGTGATGATATGAGGACTTTGAAGCCACCATAATGAGTGCGTGAAGGCTTGGATGAAATATACAAGATGCCACTTCATAAATTTCGTCCAAATGCTATTATAGGTGTTGTGTCACCTTATTATTGGGCCAGGCCCATGTAATTTCGAAATACTTGAGTATAGGCTGTTTTTAGAGTCCGTATGTGTGGGGAAACAAGAGTTAGGGTTGGTTTCAGACCCCTCCTGCAAGGGCCACAAAATTCCCCCTTGTTCCTCCATATATACATCCCTTATGGCGTCGTTTAGACTTTAGGTTTTGTTTAGATTAAAGTTCACCATAGCTGCAACTTCGCGTACTTCGTTTGTGTTCAACGACCAGACAAAGACGTCACCGAACCCCACCTTGATCAATAAAGCTTTCCTCTTATATTCGCAACATCCAGATTGCAATCTCAGTTTCTTGCTTGTTCTTCATTTGCTTGCAGGAAACAGACCTTCATGGTCAGGTTGATCGTGCTCCGGCATGGTCAATAACCTCTCGGAGTTGGTTTAGCGATTGTTAAGGTGCGACGTCCTTGCACGTTCGTAGTTGGATCGTCAATGTCGACTTCCTCCAAAACAATAGCCAACATCTCATCGAAAGACCGGACACCTTAGCCTCTGTCAAGTGGTATCGGATTTCCAGGTTGCTTGGTGAGATTTTACAGTTTTTCGTAGATTAGATCGAGTCTGTTCTTCATACCTACAGTCCACGAAAAAGCCACAATTTTTTTTAGGGTTAGTTCATCATATCCGAACCTGTCTGAGCCATTGTATAATCTTTTTCGTGTTTGCTTAGTTGAATTTGCAGTTGCATCATGTGCCAAGTTGCTGGTCTTAGCGTCTAGTCTTTTAGAGTTTCGAGTTCTGGTCATAAGTTGTCACGTCGCCGCTACACCATCTTCATCGCCCCTGCCACATACCACCACTGATCCGTATCCATATACCACCATCGATCTGTATCCATATACCACAACCAATCCTTATCCATATACCACCACCCCTACCATATACCACAATCGCTGCCATATACCATCACCATATATCCAACACGAATTCGAGTTCTTTTTGTATTAGATTGGTTTTCGAGATCCATCTAGTTTCGGTTTCGTGTTTCCATGCATGAGTAAGTCTCGAAAAAAAAGAGGCGAAAATAATAATTCAGAGTCTGCTTTCCACTTGATTACGTGCAGTGTTGTGATTTTGTTAGTGTTCTAGGCTCACGTCTCTAGTACAGTCTAGCCTAGGACCAGCACAGTACCGTTGTTGAGCGTTTATTCAACTTTGCATCTCTAAATTAATTATTGCTGACCCTTTTTGCTACCATATTATAAGCCTTCCCAGCTCCACATACATCTACGTCGTGCGTTTGACTCTCCCTGGTAATCTATTTATCCAAGATTTGAGAGTTTTGACTACCACGATTGGCGATCACCACCTGTTGCTGGGTACGAACTGGTAAGAATTTGAGATTTGCTTGATGGATTTATGACGCCCCACCACCACCATTTTCTAGTAGTCTGTAGGATAATATTTGTGTGTGTTTCTATTGCTGCTAACCATGCCAGGATCACAAGTCGACGAGACTGACTGGGAGAATATGACGAACAAGGAGTTGCATGATAAATTTCAACAGATGATGGGTCAATAGGTAGAAGATGTGATGACCAGTTTTGGCGACACACTAGCAAGGATGGATGGCATTGAGAAGTCAATTGACAACAAGTTGGATGCCAAATTTGCTGAAGTGCTTGCACGTCTACCTCCACCTGCTGCACCATTGCAACAACAACAACCACCTTCACGTCATTAAACAGCCCTTCGCAAAGCGTGCCGTGTCCCTCTTGAGCCTGGTCAAACTGTTGGTGCTGTCGTTGATACTTCTGTGGTTCCTACTGCTACTGAGGAGGAGGACGATTACGCGGGAGATTACGAGGATGAGGTTGATCAAAATCATAACTACGTGCAACAGCTAGCACCACAACCACCAGGTCGTCCACATGCAAATAATCGCAATGGTAGGGCTGCACCATACCCTCAGGTACGAGATCATGACCATCTCCCTAAACTAAAATTTAATATTCCACCGTTTGAGGGTAGATATGTTCCTGATATATATCTTACTTGGGATTTAGAAACCGAACAACGTTTTACATGTTTAGAATATCCCGAGGAGAGACGTGTTGCTGCTGCTCTTTGAGATTTCACTAGTTTTGCTTATGTGTGGTGGTCTGAATATTATAGATTATATCCGGATAATATTCCAACTACTTGGGCTGCCTTGAAAACTGCTATGCGTACTCGTTGGGTTCCACCATATTATCAACGTGAATTACTTCAGAAATTGCAGCGTTTAAGACAAGGAAGAATTATGTAGAGGAATATTATCAGGAATTACAAACTGGCCTGATTAGATGTGGTATTGTTGAGGATAATGAGGCTATGCTTGCACGTTTTATGGGTGGCTTAAATAGAGAGGTTTAGACAATTCTAGAGTATAAGATGTATAATAATATCACTCGTTTATTCTATCTTGCTTGCAAAGCTGAACTTGAAGTGCAGGATCGACAGGCCTTGGCGTGAACTAATTTTTCTGCAGGTCGACCTTCATCATGGACACCGCGTGCATCCTCTAGTTCGACACGCCCGACTGCACCACCGCCTACTTCATCCGCCACTTCTAGCCATGATAAAGGCAAACAGGCACCACCACCATCAGCCAGGAGTACACCTTCCGGTCCTGCGCCGAGCTCTTCTTCATCCATGGTATCCACAGGGCCAACACATGATGTTATATGTCGTTGTTGCACTGGTCGTGGTCACTATGCGAGAAAATGCCCATCTCAGCATGTCATGATTCCTACTGAGGAAGGTGCTTATGAGTCCTCTAGTGACTATGATGAGGAGACTTTGGCTCTTATTACACGTGAAGAACACGGTGGAGTGATTCTGAGAATGAGACGCAATACATGGCTCCTAAAGACACTGACAGATATGAATGTTTAGTTTCTCAATGTGTTTTGAGTATGCAGGTCACACAAGCGGAGCAAAATGAGGGCATAATTTGTTCCATACAAAGGGAGTTGTGAAGGAACGTTCTATTCGCATCATCTTAGATGGAGGGAGCTGCAACAACTTGGCTAGCATGGAGATGGTAGAGAAGCTATCTCTCACCACAAGACCACATCCACATCCTTACTACATCCAATGGTTCAACAACAGCGGCAAGGTTAAGGTAACACGTAATGTTCGTGTGCATTTTAGTATATCTACATATGCTGATTATGTTGATTGTGACGTGGTACCCATGCAAGCAGGTTCCTTATTACTTGGTAGACCATGGCAATATGATAAAAATTATGTACACGATGGTAGAAATAATCAGTATACTCCTATTCATAAGGATAAATGTATTACTTTGCTTCCTATGTCTCCTGATTCCATTTTGAAAGATGATATTAATAGAGCTAATAAAGCGAAATAGGAGAAAAATAAGAGTGAAAATCAGATTGTGGCAAAAAGATTGAGCAACAAGTGAAGCCTAATAACACACCATCATCTCATGTTGCATCTAAAATTAAATTAAAAAGTGGATGTTTACTTGCCACCAAATCTGATATTGATGATCTAGATTTCAGCAAATCTGTTTGCTATGCTTTTTCTGCAAAGAGGCATTATTTTCATTCGAGGACGTGCCTTCCTATTTGCCTCCTGGTGTCACTAACATTTTGTAGGAGTTCACGGACGTCTTTCCACAAGACGTGCCACCATGATTACCACCTATTCAAGGGATTGAGCATCAAATTGACTTAATTTCTGGTGCATCGCTACCCAACCGTGCACCATACCGTACCAATCCAGAGGAGACGAACGAGATTATGCGTCAAGTACATGAGCTGCTCGACAAAGGTTATATACGTGAATCCCTTAGTCCTTGTGATGTTCCTATTATTCTAGTGCCGAAAAAGGATGGTACATCGCGTATGTGTGTTGATTGTAGAGGCATTAATAATATTACTATTCGTTATCGTCATCCTATTCCTAGGCTAGATGATATGCTTGATGAATTGAGTGGCTCTACAATATTCTCCAAAGTTAATTTGCGTAGTGGATACCATCAGATTCGTATGAAATTGGGAGATGGATGGAAAACAACATTTAAAACTAAGTTTGGATTATATGAGTGGTTAGTCATGCCTTTTGGTTTAACTAATGCACCTAGTACTTTCATGAGATTAATGAATGATGTTTTGCATGCTTTCATTGGATGATTTGTGGTAGTTTACTTTGATGATATATTGATTTATAGCAGATCTTTGGAGGAACATTTGGAACATTTACGTGTTGTTTTTATTGCTCTACGTGATGCACGTTTGTTTGGTAACCTTGGAAAGTGCACCTTTTGGAGCGACCAAGTATCTTTTCTTGGCTATGTTGTTACTCCACAGGGAATTGAGGTTGATAAAGCCTAGATTGAAGCTATTGAGAGTTGGCCGCAGCCCAAAATGGTCACACACGTGAGGAGTTTCCTTGGCCTCACTGGATTCTATAGGCGTTTGTGCGAGATTTCAACACCATTGCTGCACCTCTCAGTGAGCTTACAAAGAAGGATGTGCCTTTTGTTTGTGGTACTGCACAGGAAGAAGCATTAATGGTATTGAAAGATAAGTTGAAACATGATCCTTTACTCCAACTTCCTAATTTTAATAAGACTTTTGAGCTTGAATGCGATGCTAGTGTAATTGGGTTAGGAGGTGTGCTATTACAAGATGGTAAACCTGTCGCTTACTTTTCTGAAAAATTGAGTGGGCCTAGTCTGAATTATTCTACTTATGATATGGAATTATATGCTCTTGTTCGGACTTTGGAAACATGGCAACATTATTTATGGCCCAAAGAATTTATTATACATTCTGATCATGAATCTTTGAAGCACACTAAAAGTCAAGCAAAACTGAACCGTAGACATGCTAAATGGGTTGAATTCATAGAGACTTTTCCTTATGTTATTAAACACAAGAAGGGAAAAAAATATTATTTCTGATGCATTGTCTTGTCGTTATACTATGCTTCCACAACTTGACTTTAAAATATTTGGTTTGGAGACCATCAAAGATCAATATGTGCATGATGCTGAATTTAAAGATGTATTGCAGAATTATAAAGAAGGGAGAACATGGAACAAGTTCATCGTTAATGATGGATTTGTGTTTCATGCAAACAAGCTATGCATTCCAGCTAGATTTGTTTGTCTTTTGTTGTTGCAGGAGGCGCATGGAGGAGGATTAATGGGACACTTTGGCGTGAAGACGACGGAGAATGTACTCGCTACACATTTCTTTTAGCGAAAGACGAGACGGGATGTTGAGCATTTTGTTGCTCGTTGCACTACATGTCAAAAAGCTAAGTCACGACTCAATCCTCATGGTTCATATATGCCTTTGCTTGTCCCTAGTGTTCCTTGGGAAGATATATCTATGGACTTTGTTTTGGGTTTACCTCGAACAAAGAAGGGGAGGGATCGCATATTTGTTGTCGTGGATAGGTTCTCGAAAATGGCACACTTTATACCATGTCATAAAAAGCGATGATGCTGCTAATGTTGCTGATTTGTTCTTTCGTGAAATTATTCGCTTGCATGGTGTGTCAAATACTATTGTTTCACATCATGATACTAAATTTCTTATCCACTTTTGGAGATGTTTATGAGCTAAGTTGGGGACTAAACTGCTTTTTAGTACTACTTGTCACCCCCAAACTGATGGACAAATTGAAGTAGTCAATAGAACTTTGTCTACTATGCTTAGGGCTATTTTGAAGAATAAAAAGAAAATGTAGGAAGAATGCTTGCCTCGTATTGATTTTGCTTGTAATCATTCGTTGCATTCTACTACAAAGATGTGCCCTTTTGAAATTGTCTATGGTTTCCTACCTCGTGCACCTATTGATTTGTTGCCTCTTCCATCTTCGGAGAAGATTAATTTGAAGCTAAACAACATGCTGAATTGACCTTAAAAATGCATGAGTTAACTAAGGAAAATATTGAGCGCACGAATGCTAAATATAAACTTGTTGGAGATAAGGGTAGAAAACGTGTTGTCTTTGCACCTGGAGATCTTGTTTGGTTACATTTGCACAAGGATAGGTTTCCTAATTTGCATAAGTCAAAGAAAATGCCACGTGCTGATGGTCCTTCTAAGGTGTCAGAGAATATAAATGATAATGCATATAAACTTGAGCTGCCTGCAGATTTTGGGGTTAGTCCCACATTTAACATTGCAGATTTGAAGCCTTACTTGGGTGAGGAACATGAGCTTCCGCCGAGGAAGACTTCAATTCAAGAAGGGGAGGATGATGAGGACATCACTAACAAAGTTACACCCACAACCCCAACTGATACATATACATGAACAATTACTAGACCTCGCGCATGCCAATTAAATTACCAGGTACTTTCGTTTCTTGGTAATGATTCTAATGTTCATGAGAATATGATGTTGCCTAAATTGGATACATTTATATTGCTTACGAATGAAGGGCCTAGCTTGGACAAGAAGGATGAACATTGGAGCAAGATCAAGCATGGAGATGATGGCATGCGTAAGGGGAAAACGAACGAAGTTACAAGTGATGATTTCGGGACATTGAAGCCACCATAATTAGTGCGTGAAGGCTTGGACGAAATATACAAGATGCCACTTCATAAATTTCGTCCAGAGGCTATTATAGGTGTTGCGTCACCTTATTATTGGGCCAGGCCCATGTAATTTCGAAATACTTGAGTATGGGATGTTTTTAGAGTCAGTATGTGTGGGGAAACACGAGTTAGGGTTGGTTTCGGACCCCTCCTCCAAGGGCCACAAAATTCCCCCCTCTTCCTCCATAGATACATCCCTTAGGGCGTTGTTTAGACTTTGGGTTTTGTTTAGATTAAAGTTCACCATAGCTACAACTTTGCGTACTTCGTTTGTGTTCGACGACCAGACAAAGACATCACATAACCCCACCATGATCAATGAAGCTTTCCTCTTATATTCACAATATCCAGATTGCAATCTCAGTTTCTTGCTTGTTCTTCATTTGCCTACCATGGTGTACAATTTTTTTATCAAATTGCCATGGTCTACCAAGTAATAAGGAACATGCTTGCATGGGTACCACATCACAATTAACATAATCAACATATGTAGAGATACTAAAATGCACACGAACAGTACGTGTTACCTTAACCTTGCCGCTGTTGTTGAACAATTGGATGTAATAAGGATGTGGATGTGGTCTTGTGGTGAGAGATAGATTCTCCACCATCTCCATGCTAGACAAGTTGTTGCAGCTCCCTCCATCTATGATGACGCGAACAGAACGTTCCTTCACAACTCCCTTTGTATGGAACAAATTATGCCTCTGATTTTGCTCCGCTTGTGTGACCTGCACACTCAAAACACGTTGAGCAAATAAACATTCATACCTATCAGTGTCTTCAGGAGCCATGTATTGCGTATCATTATCAGAATCATCTCCACCGTGTTCTTCACGTGTAATAAGAGCCAAAGTCTCCTCATCATAGTCACTAGAGGACTCATAACCACCTTCCTCAGTAGCAATCATGTCACGCTGAGATGGGCATTTGCTTGCATAGTGACCACGACCAATGCAACGACGACATATAACATCATGTGTTGGCCATGTGGATGCCATGGATGAAGAAGAGCCCTGGCTGATGGTGGTGGTGCATGTTTGTCTTTATCACGGCTAGAAGTGGCGGATGAAGTAGGCGGTGGTGCAGTCGGACGTGTCGAAGTAGAGGTTGCACGCGGTGTCCATGATGAAGGTCGACCTGCAGAGAAATTAGTTTGGGCCAAGGCATGTCAATCCTGCACTTCATGTTCAACTTTGCAAGCAAGATGGAATAAACGAGTGATATTATTATACTCCTTTTACTCTAGAATTGTCTGAATCTCTCTATTTAAGCCACCCATAAAACGTGCAAGCATAGCCTCATTATCCTCAACAATACCACATCTAATCAGGCCAGTTTGTAATTCCTGATAATATTCCTCTACAAAAAAATTCCTTGTCTTAAACGCTGCAATTTCTGAAGTAATTCATGTTGATAATATGGTGGAACCCAATGAGTACGCATAGCAGTTTTCAAAGCAGCCCAAGTAGTTGGAATATTATCCGGATATAATCTACAATATTCAGACCACCACACACAAGAAAAACTAGTGAAAGCACAAAGAGCAGCAACAACATGTCTTTCCTCAGGATATTCTACACATGTAAAACGTTGTTCTGTTTCTAACTCCCAAGTAAGATATATATTAGGAACATATCTGCCCTCAAATGGTGGAATATTCAATTTCAGTTTAGGGAGATGGTCATGATCTCATACCTGAGGGTGTGGTGTAGCCCTACCATTGCGATTATTTGCATGTGGATGACCTGGTGGCTGTGGTGCTGGTTGTTGCACGTAGTTCTGATTTTGATCAACCTCATCCTCGTAATCTCCCACGTAATCGTCCTCCTCCACTTCAGCAGCAGGAGCCACAGAAGTATCAATAGCAATACCAACAGTTTGACCAGGCTCAAGAGGGACACGGCACGCTTTGCGGAGGGCTGTTTCGCAATGTGAAGGTGGTTGTTGTTGTTGTTGCAATGGTGCAGTAGGTGGAGGTAGATGCGCAAGCACTTTATCAAATATGGCATACAACATGGTGTCAATTGACTTCTCAATGCCATCCATCCTTGCTAGTGCATCACCAAAACTGGTCATCACATCTTCTACCTATTGACCCATCATTTGCTGAAATTTATCATGCAACTCCTTGTTCGTCATGTTCTCCCAGTCAGTCTCGTCAACTTGTGATCCTTGCATGGTTAGCAGCAATAGAAACACACAAAAATATGATCCTACAGGCTACTAGAAAATGGTGGTGGTGGGGCGTCACAAATCCGTCAAGCAAATCTCAAATTCTTATGAGTTCTTACCCAGCAGCAGGTGGTGATCGGCAACCGTGGTAGTCAAAACTCTCAAAGCTTGGATAAAGCAATTACAAGGGAGAGTCAAACGCACGACGTAGATGTATGTGGACCAGGGAAGGCTTATAATATGGTAGCGAAAAGGGTCAGCAATAATCAATTCAGACATGCAAAGTTGAATATACGCTCAACAACGATACTGTGCTAGTCCTAGGCTAGACCGTACTAGAGACGCGAGCCTAGAACACTAACAAAATCACGGCGCTGCACGTAATCAAGGGGAAAGCACACTCCGAAGTTTTTTTCGCCTCTTTTTTGCGCTTTTTTTCCCGACACTTACTCAGGCAAGGAAACACGAAATCGAAACTAGATGGATCTCGAAAACCAATCTAATACGAAAAGAACACGGATTGGTGGTGGATATATGGTGATGGTATATGGCAGCGGTGGTGGTATATGGCGGGGGTGGTGGTATATGGATACAGATTGGTGGTGGTATATGGATACGGATCGATGGTGGTATATGGATACGGATCGGTGGTGGTATGTGGCAGGGGCGATGAAGATGTTGCGGCGGTGACATGACAACTTATGACCAGAACTCGAAACTCTAAAAGACTAGACACTAGGACCAGCAACTTAACACGATGATGCAACCGCAAATTCAACTAAGCAAACACGGAAAAGATTATGCAATGGCACAGACTGGTTCGGATAT
Organism: Secale cereale; assembly: GCA_902687465.1. NCBI lineage: Eukaryota > Viridiplantae > Streptophyta > Magnoliopsida > Poales > Poaceae > Secale > Secale cereale. Next base: position 387,021,272 of record LR738711.1, on the reverse strand, counting down.
GATGAACCAACCCTAAAAAAAATTTGTGGCTTTTTCACGGACTGTAGGTATGAGGAACAGACTCAATCTAATCTACGAAAAACTATAAAATCTCACCGAGCAACCTGGAAATCTGATACCACTTGAAATATATACTTGACCAATTACTAGAGCTCGCGCACGTCAATTAAATTTTTAGGTACTTTCGTTTCTTGGTAATGATTCTAATGTTCATGAGAATATGATACTTCCTAAATTGGATACATTTGTCTTGCTTACAAATGAAGGGCCTAGCTTGGACAAGAAGGATGAACATTGGAGCAAGATCAAGCATGGAGATGATGGCATGCGCAAGGGGAAAAGAACGGAGTTAGAAGTGATGATTTCAGGACTTTGAAGCCACCATAATGAGTGCGTGAAAGCTTGGACGAAATATACAAGATGCCACTTCATAAATTTTGTCCAGAGGCTATTATAGGTGCTGCGTCACCTTATTATTGGGCCAGGCCCATGTAATTTTGAAAATACTTGAGTATAGGCTGTTTTTAGAGTCCGTATGTGTGTGGGGCAACAAGAGTTAGGGTTGGTTTCAGCCCCTCCTCCAAGGGCCACGAAATTCCCCTCTCTTCCTCCATATATACAGCCCTTAGGGCGTCATTTAGACATAGGGTTTTGTTTAGATTAAAGTTCGCCATAGCTGCAACTTCGCGTACTTCGTTTGTGTTCAACGACCAGACAAAGACGTCACAGAACCCCACCTTGATCAATAAAGCTTTCCTCTTATGTTCGCAATATCCAGATTGCAATCTCAGTTTCTTACTTGTTCTTTGTTTGCTTGCAGGAAACAGACCTTCGTGGTCAGGTTGATCGTGCTCCGGCATGGTCAATAACCTCTCGGAGTTGCTTTAGCGATTCCTAAGGCGCGACGTCCTTGCACGTTTGTAGTCGTATCGTCAAAGTCGACTTCCTCCAAAATGATAGCCACTATCTCATCGAAAGACGGGACACCTTTGCCTCCATCATACCCCAAATGGGACAAATATTTTACCCTAGCACGTTGATGCCGCTCCATGATAGCATGCTAAGTTTCATGAATTTCAGACCAATTTTCGATTTACTAGAATTTGAAAACCAGGTATCTCAATGTTTTGCCGCTATCAACGGTACCCTGGTATTTGAAATTCATTCCCATTTCTTGTATGGGACCTAAGCATGCACCCAAGGACACATATTTGACTTCTCAACCAATTTATATGCACTGAAGGATGTTGTAACGCCCGGATAGTTAAGCTACAATGAACCTCTGCTAATGATGCCACGTCATGTTGTTACTGTTGCTAATCTCGTGTTAGTCCTAAAACATTTCAAATTCAAAATTAATATTTTAGCAAATAGTAAAAGTTTTCAAACGTTAAAAACAAAATGTTCGGGCTATGCCAAATATTGCGTAAGTAATTATGGTGGAGAAAACACATTTTTAGCAAATGTCTAAATACTCTAAAAAGATAAAACAGAAAAGGAAAAATAAGTAAAAGAAAATGAAATTACAAAAACAGAAAAGAAAGGGAAAAAGAAAAGGCCCCTCGCCAACTGGACCAGACGGCCCAGCCGGCCAGCCCAACTCCCTGGCCAACATAACCCCCCCCCACTCCCCCAAACTCTAAAAACCAACCCACCACCACCACTTCTCCCCTCGTTTGGATCTGGATCGGGAGGATCCCGATCACATTGAACCGACACCGCTGTCGCACAGCGTCGCCGCCTCATCCCGCCTGGACCTTGTCGGAGCACCGCCGTCGTCCTCATCTCCTCCTCGAACGGCTTCCTCGAGCCTCGCCGCCCCACTCCTCTGCAACGCCGGTGAGGCTCCGTCCTCCCCTCCTCCCAGTGGCGGAGCCAGGGGGACAAGCAGGGGCCAGGCCCCCCAAGATTTCTGTCGAACGTCAAGTACTAAGTGTGTCTAAGTGAGATCAATAGAATTGGCCCCTGCCAAAGTCAGGCCTGAAGCCCAGTAAGTCAATAAGAGCAGCCCAAATACTTGCTTATCCAGCCCACTAGTTGAAACACATACAGGTGTGCTCGGTAAGTTTAACTCGATTGGGATTTCTAATCTTCTATCGCTACCTCCCGCACGCCGCCGCCATTATTTGGCATAGGGCAGTTCGGAAAGGAGCGCTTGCTATCAAAATTGATCCATGGCGGACTTGTGTGGTTAGTATCTTACTCGCTTTGTCTAAAAAAATGATGTTTATTCGACAATATTGATCTATTGATCTTCATACTACTAAATTTCTGTTCTACAATAACAATTTATACTCGTACGACATTCCAGATGTATATGGAATTGCCTCGTCTGCGTGCTAATTTTGTTTTATCTTTGCTAAGTGGTATTAGGCATGCATGATGTATTGGTGCGAGAATTCAGATTTAACTTTATGGTTCTAAGTTTCTAGCACAATCATGAAGAAGCTAGTAGAGAATATAGCACTAATCTTTGTCAAACAAATAAGCCCTCTAGATTTAGATGATTTTAACCAAAGCGAGTAAACGGTTTGAGATGCAAGGCTTACTACTACAATATATTTGTGATGTACTTTTTTCGGTTCGTCTTCCCTTCGCCCCC